>CM060408.1:122340659-122940659 GCA_030545235.1 Helianthus tuberosus
GATTCTGATTGCGGCTACGACGTATTTTATTTGGCAAGAAAGAAATAATAGACTATTTTCTCATAAACACAACACAGTTGAGGCGGTGATGGAGATGATCAGGAGCACAGTCCGTTTGAAGATTATGGGGCTCAAGTTCCGTGGGAGGGATAGCCGGAATAGATTATTAACGGCATGGAAGATTTACTCTAATGATGAGGAAGAAGACCCGGGCTAGAAGCTTACTTCTCTAGTTGATCGTGTGGTTTTGTTTTTCTTGGGCTGCTTTTGTTTATGGTTGTTGCTTTTGCATGTTAACTTTCTGGTTGTTTTTCTTGTTTGGTTCCTAGTCTTGGTATGCCAAGTCTAGTTGGTGTGTTCACTCTGACACACCCTTGTACTTATTTGGTTGTTTTATAAAATTTACCGGGGTAACCCTTTACCCAAAAAAAAAAAAACTGATTAGGCAACATTATTAGACATGTTAAGGAATATAAAACTTGTCATAGGACTTGTTAGGTGGTCCGAACGCGTTTTACGCGAACGACGCGTTAAAGTGGCGTAAGCTACCTTAACGAGTCATAATGGGTCGTAAGCACTTAGGTTAGGTTTCGTTTTAGAATGTAGGCTTTGTTAAACCATATTACATGAGTTACTACACTCATTTGGTTTACGAAACCTCATTTAATCCAATCCTCCGATTTAGGTCCGTTTATTAACATAGTTACTTATATTAGGTGCCGTTTGATTTCCGGTGATCCCTCTAGCTTTGCTTGGTTGTTAGTCAAGACTTCTAAGCATCCTCAAGTGAGTACATAATCCCCTCTTTTACCGTTTTCAAATGTTTTGGGGTGTTACACATGTGCCTACTTGTTACTTTCGTGCTTTTCCTGCTTTTATATCATATACTTGCTATGTTCATTAGTACGTATATAGTACATGATTTCATTATGTTTTGCTATGTATGTTCACTTAGCATGCTAGCACATTGATTTTTGTACATTACATTTTGTTGCATATGTTCATCCAGCATATGGACACATTGTTTTACATTTTGAACTGTTTGAACCGTTGAAATTATTTTATCTATGTGAACCGTTTGAATCTAATTGATTATGTGAACCGTTTGAAACTGTTGATTTATGTGAACCATTTAAATCTTATTGATTATGTGAACCGTTTGAAACTGTTGATTTATGTGAACCGTTTAAATCTGATTGATTATGTTAACCGTTTGAAACTGATTGATTGTGTGAACCGTTTGAAACTGTTTGAACCGTTGGGTTAGGGAAGTGATTAGGTAACGGGGCGGGTGTAATGAGTTAAAAGCATGGTGGATACGCTGCTGGTACTTCCTATATATAAGTGCTTTTAACACATTATATATCGTTGCGTTATCTAGATCACTTGGGCAAGGTTATCAGAACAAAGTCATATTACAAGGTTTTTCTAACAATATAAAACATTTGAGTTTTATTTCAAAAACGATTTACAATTTGGGTTTACTTAAACAAATGTTTTGAGTAAGATTCATGGTATCGAGATTTTATAATTTATAAAACAAATCTGCTTTGACTTAGTTATTTCAATTTACATTACAAACATTTTGCAAAACTTGGTTTTCTAATTATCAATTAACAAAGGTGTTCAAGTTATATTTTCAAAACATAAATGAGACATGAATTTGACTGTGACACCTGTACCTCCATGACCATCAAACAAATACCCAATCAATGAAATAATGTATTTCATACTCGGGATTTGTATAAAATATGTGTATCATTGGCACATATCAATTCTTGATCGATTTCGAGCTTTAAATCGCTTTCTGGAAGGTTATACGCGATCTAATGCGTAAATATAGCCAGTTTAATGCAACAAACACCCCGGAACAGTGACATAGGCTTAACATACCTTAAATAACCTTTACATAACTTAGAAATAAGTTTTGGAGGGTTTGGTATGCCGAAATCAAGTTTATTCGCTTACAGGGACTAAATTCGACAAACTGCGAAAGTATGCCGATTCGTACTGTAACGAACATTCCGGAACTTGATCATAAGTTAAACATACTCTAAATATCCTTTACATAGCTTAGAAATAGGCTTTGAGGGGTTCGGTGTGCTAAAATAAACTTTTTGGTCATTCAGGGACTAAAAGCGTCAAAAAGTGCATAAGTTTGAATTTTCGTGCATATCTTACATTCTGAATATATCCGGACATCCAAAAATTTATGTAACCATTAAAATATTTTATTTTAGTGTTTGGCATAAGAAAAATCCATTCGTCGCGCAATTTGGATCGTTTTTTCGCGTTCGTGCGCATTCCGTCGTAATTAAGCGAATATCGCGATCGTACGACCAAAGGAACTGACATCTGGCATATTTTTGAGCATGTTTCATGTCCACTATGCTTAGGCAACATTGTAGAGCCTTGAAAATGGCTTAACAGGCCTCAAACGCATCAAAAAGGGCCTTATATGCATGCAGGGACCAAAACTGCACATTCTGAAACTGTTTGCTGAAGTGTGAAGTTTAGGCGGCCTGCGTAAGCCCCCTTTAAACCTTACACGGCCCGTGTAAGGCCATCAGGACTGCAAAACTGATTTTCCAGCCTGTTTCCAGCTGTTCCAGTTGATTTTCTCATGTGCAAATGGTATTTTTGATACTATTTTTTTTTGGGAAAGGGTTACCCCGGTGATTCTATTAAAACAACCGCAAATAAGTACAAGTAGTGAGGATGTATTCCACACTAGTTCATATACAGGACATTCCTCATATATATAAAACAAATAAGCAAGTAAACCTATGACACCCCATAACCTAGCCTACTATACATCAGTAGACACGACAAAACAAGACAAAACTAAACGAATGCCTTCATCCGCCATCATCGAAGATGAAATTGCCAGACACCGGCAACCCCTTCACACGAACCAAAAAGAGTCTATCCATTGGAGAACTTTGTGGAAGAGGTGCTTGCCTTTGCTCTCGAAGATGAAGAATACAAACCCGAAGTCATAAATTCACTAGTTTCATTATAGACTTCAACGACCTCCTCCTCATCCGATTCCTGTTTGTCACTATTAGTCTGCACAGTTTTCTTCTCCACTCGACCCATAGTGGTACCTCCCTGATTTCCATCATCATCCTTAAGGACAATTTTGGTTTAGGTTTGACAACTGGTCTGTAAACTAACTTAGGCTTCTGATTTTTCATATGGAGGCCTTGGTTATTAACTTTCTTCTTCTTGGCACCCACAACCTGAAAATCATCATTATTCTTATCAGAATCCCCACTTGAAGTTACCTGAGGATTCTTTGGGCACGAGCTATCATCATGACCAAACACACAGCAAGAGGAGCACCTTAGAGGCTCCCAATCATATTCAACTTTGACCTCCACCTTTGAATGACCATTACCATCCAAAGATGGGATTGCAACAGTAACACTCTTTTTTTAACTCAGCTCCCGCCTAAACTTCTATAAGCGCTCTAGCATAGCTGCTTCTTCCCCAAGACTCAGCACACATCGTGGCAGTATATGAATCCAACATCTTAGGAGTCCCAATCTTAGAAGTGACCAAGCTAAGACCATCCTCGGTAAATGCCGCTAACGGCACATCATGCATCTTGACCCAAACTGGAACAACTTTAATATCCTCTTTTTCCATCTTAATAGAGGGCGACCACTCCTTAAAAATTATCGGTACACTTCTGATCAACCAAGGCCCATCCTCTAGCATTTGATTCATCCCTTCCTTAGTTTTAAACTTAAAGAAAAAGAAGCCGTTTGCATTCATCATAAGCCGAGAGAGACCATATTTAACCCAGTTGTTTTTTGCAAAGTAATCGACCACAGGAAATGCCAACCGTTTACCCAGAAAATAACCATACAAAGTGTTAGCATACCTATCAGTGACTTGTTGAACCGATGACAATGGAATAACAACATCCGCCCCATCAACTGTCTCAGTATATTCCATCACCCTGAAATTCACTTTAACATTCTCCTTAGTGTTCTTAACTATGTTAGCGAATGATAGAGGGTCTGCAGCCCCCGAATTCCGTGGTTTTCCTTGTGCAGCCAACAAATTCCCTCCCTCTAGACCTGCTGATTTCGAATACCCCATATTAGAATAATCCCAAAAGTGTTCTGAATGCTCACCAGCCGGTTTCTCTAATTGAACTGGCATCGTGATCTTCGAAAGTTCATCGATGATGTTAGGCCGCACCTTCTCCACAGGAACCTAAACAGAATTGTTGCTGTGATCAGTTTGCGGAGTCTGAATTGAACCCCTATGAGGCATCCACGTGTTTCCCTCAACGTCGATCACCTGGCTAGCTAAACTGTCAAACGAGAATTGTGGTTTACCGCGATCTTGAGGAAACGCCCCATCTGATTTACGATCATCCATTCGAGACCCTGTTAGTTAAATAAAAGAACCCTAGTAGCCGACAACCTTAATGCGCAGAAAAGAAACCTGAGAAACCCTAGTAGCCGTCAACCCTAATTCATACAAGAGAGGACGAATCAGTTTGACAACTATGTAGCAACCCTAGAATCAGAACATACGCAGCAAAATACACTCCCTCTTTGAAAACCCAATCCAGACTATCAATGAAAACCAATAAACACCGGCAGCCAAGTGCAAAGAACCCAAGAAGAGGAGAAATTCGTAACCCTAATGACTAAAAACGGATCACTAACGATTATATTGAATTGCAAGGATAAACTAGAGATCATAAGACTCTATTCACACAAACAATCCTCATAATCAGCAAGTAATCACGAAAATTAGGTCAAACAATGGTGTGGTCGCCGTTTTTCTCCATCAGAGAGAGAGAACTATTTCCTTGACTTTTCCATTGTTAGAACAAGTTTCTAAACACACTAGATTTCACCATGTATATGAGGAGACTAGGCTCATATTAGGGGCTCCCATGGTTTCACAAAACAAGGGGTGCACTTGTACGGTCGAGATCGAAGCTCGTTTTATGAGGAACGATCTTAACGGTCCTAGAAATCCTATATAAACCCCACCCCCTTGCTTCAAAACCCACTTGATTTCTGAGATTTCTCTAAGTTTATTGTTAATCACTTCATACCTAAGAATACTTGGAAAATCAAACTTTCTTGGTGTCACACCCCGACCACGTGGAACATACAGAACGTGGCGGAAATGTCGGGGAGTGTTGTAACAGAATTAATTGTTTCAAATCCATGGCAATTGAAGTTTCGTTTTATTGATTAAAAGTGTTACAATGTCTTAACAAACAAAGAAATACAACATAATTAACTAGTCTTGCATCTTTTATTGTCACTAAAGCCCAAGTCTGCCTATGTGTATCTTGATCATCTTATGCAACAGCTCCTGAAAAACACATGTGAAAATATGGTACGTCAGCATAAAAATGCCGGTGAGATACATAGGTTTTGTGAAAATAGGTTTCATGACTTATATTTGAGAAAATGTTTAGTCATGAACCTTGTTATTTGCTTTGTTTTGTAAATCATTTGAAAATCGATAAGATCAGATGATATGTATAAATAATGAAAAATGTATGGTTAACTGAATAACCATGTAACTGAGTTTGTATAAGATAAGTTGTTGTAAAACAATGTCTTGTGAAAAATATGTTATTTGTATAAAATGTCATATGTATCAAACTGAAATGATTCAAATAACGCTACGATATGTAATACCATACAAACACTTATATATAGGAAGTACCAGCGGCGTATCCACCATGCTTGTATCATATTACACATGCATCGTTACTTAATCACTTAATCAAACCAAACCAAACAATGTAAGATGTCTATGTCAAATATGTCATGTATGGCAAGCGAAATGTCTCAACTAAACCATATGCACAAAACAAAGTATTGAAGTAAAACTTGGTTTAAATCAAAGTTATGTTTTGTGTAGTAAATGCATGATCAATGTAAATCATGTAATATGTGTCCAAACTGTAAGAATGTGATAAATAACAAATGTACTAAGTATGAAGAACAATGCAACGATTGAACATACATAGCATGTGAACTGTACTAAGTATGCAACAACATACATACGTAGCATGCGACCTGTACTAAGTATGCAACAATAGACATACGTAGCATGTGATGTAATGTAAAACAATGTACTAAGTAATGCACACAATGCCACACCTAGTATGAAATGTATTGAAATCATGTACTATAATGTACTAATGAACATAGGAAGTATATGATGTGAAAACGGAAAGCATGAAAGTAACAAGTAGGCACATGTGTTCCACCCCAAAACAGTTTGGAAAACAGTAAAAGAGGGGTCTATGTACTCACTTGAGATTGCTCAGCAGTCCTTGAGTAACAACCAAACAATGCTAGAGATCACGGAAATCAAACGGCACCTAATATAGGTAACTATGTTAATTAACCGGACCTAAATCGGAAGATTGGGTAGCATTAGGGTTTGTAAACCAAATGAGTGTAGGAACTCATGTGATATGGTTTAACAAGGCCTACATGCTAAATGAAACTTAACCTAAGTGTCTACGACCCATTTCGACCCGTTTAGGAAGCTTATGCTACTTTAACGCGTCGTGCGCGTGTAACGCGTTCGGACTGCCTAACTAGTCCTATGACAAGTGTTATATGCCTAAACATGTTACATAATCAGTTATGTGACAAAAGTTTAGGTTACATATGCTTAATTACCAATTATACATGAAAAGGGTATTCTGGTAATTTACCTAAGGCATATAAACTACCTATCATACAACTACTTAAACGATGTGACCATAGGGTATAACCTCGGAAGGTTATGCCCTATACTAGGGTCACCTAATGTATTTGGTCAGATCCTAATGATCGACCAAACTGGGTCGAGTTCGAAGGTATAGGCGATTTATTAGATCGCCTACCCTACGACTCTAGACAACGTGGTAATCAGTGGGCATAGTCCCAAAGGACTATGACCAACGTGATTACACTCACGTTGCGAAGTTCAAACGAACTTCGCATTGACCATTACTGGTCAACGCTGAAAGTCAAACAAAGTTTGACTTTCTGACTCGAAAAGCAGTAAAATAAGGAAAAGAACGAAAGAATACTAACCCAGGGTCCCCGAATGCTAATCCCGACTCAAGAACTCAGGTATGAAACAATGGTTTCAACTTAGAGCTCTCAAATCAGAATTCTTGTGAGTTTTAAAGCAATGGGGGGTGGGGTATTTATAGTATTCGGTCCACCGTTGAGATCGTTTCTTGGAAAAGGGGAAACGATCAAGGCCGTACACTTGTCGGAACCTTATGGTGCCTAAAAGTAATCCTTATCTTCATGACTAAGCAATTAGGAACTTGTGGTTGTGGGTTAAACTGCTGCAAACAGGCTGTTTGGTACTCTGCATCTGGTCTGCAGACCCCTAGCGCACCGCTACGCTTAAAGTGTAGCGCACCGCTAGGCACTATTTCGGCAGAATTACACTTTTGGTCCCTGAACTGTATTTAGCCTATTTTCGACACGTTTAAGGCCCGTTAACCCCATTTCAAAGCTCTAAAATGAAGTTAAAGTATAGGGAACTTAAAACATGTTCAAAAATATCTCGGATGTCGGTTCGTTTGGCCGTACGAACGCGATGTTCGCTTAATTACGACGGAATGCGCATAAGCGCGAAAAACGATCCAAATGACGCGACGAATGGATTTTTCTTATGGCGAACACTAAAATATAATATAGTCATGCTCACATAAATTTTTGGATGTCCGGATGTATTCAGAACGTAAGTTACGCGTAAAAATGCAAACTTGTGCACTTTTTGACGCTTTTAGTCCCTGAATGACACAAAAGTTTATTTTAGCACACCGAACACCCCAAAGCCTATTTCTAAGCTATGTAAAGGATATTTGTGGTATGTTTAACTTATGGTCATGCTCCGGAAGGTCTGTTACAGTTCAAATTGGCATACTTTCGCAGTTTGTCAACTTTAGTCCCTGTAAGCGATTTAACTTTGATTTCACCACACCAAACCTTCCAAAACTTATATCTAAGTTATGTAAAGGTTATTCAAGGTATGTTAAGCCTATTTCACTATTCCGGAGTGTTCGTTGGATTAAACTGGTTATATCTACTCATCAGAGCGCGTATAACCCTCCAGAAAGCGATTTAAAGCTTGAAATCGAACAAGAATTGATATGTGCAAACGATACACATATTTTTACAAATCCCAACTATGAAATACAATATTTCATTGGTTTGGCATTTGTTTGATGGCCGTGGAGTGACACGGGTGTTACAGTCTCCCCTACTTTAGGAAATTTCGTCCCGAAATTAATTCGTAGGAGTCTAACTGTGGCTTTGTGTCAAATAACCACCAGAGATATGAAAGGCATAATCCTGTTATTTCTCTTTAACGGACATTCTTCAGAATTGAAAAATGAACGGAGTTATTTTCAACAGGCATTCTTTAGAAACAAAAATGAACGGAATAGTCATTTTACATCTTTAGAAACAAAAATGAACCGAATGAGTCATTTTACATCTTCAGAAACAAAAATGAACCGAATGAGTCATTTTACATCTTCAGAAACAACAATGAACGGAATAGTCATTTTACATCTTCAGAAACAAAAATGAACCGAATGAGTCATTTTACATCTTCAGAAACAAAAATGAACGGAATAGTCATTTTACATCTTCAGAAACAAAAATGAACCGAATGAGTCATTTTACATCTTCAGAAACAAAAATGAACCGAATGAGTCATTTTACATCTTCAGAAACAAAAATGAACCGAATGAGTCATTTTACATCTTCAGAAACAAAAATGAACGGAATAGTCATTTTACATCTTCAGAAACAAAAATGAACCGAATGAGTCATTTTACATCTTCAGAAACAAAAATGAACGGAATAGTCATTTTACATCTTCAGAAACAAAAATGAACCGAATGAGTCATTTTACATCTTCAGAAACAAAAATGAACGGAATAGTCATTTTACATCTTCAGAAACAAAAATGAACCGAATGAGTCATTTTACATCTTCAGAAACAAAAATGAACAGAATAGTCATTTTACATCTTCAGAAACAAAAATGAACCGAATGAGTCATTTTACATCTTCAGAAACAAAAATGAACGGAATAGTCATTTTACATCTTCAGAACAAAAATGAACCGAATGAGTCATTTTACATCTTCAGAAACAAAAATGAACGGAATAATCATTTTACATCTTCAGAAACAAAAATGAACCGAATGAGTCATTTTACATCTTCAGAAACAAAAATGAACGGAATACATGACAAAATTTGCTGTGGTCTCTGTGCACTGAATTTCCATAATTATGTACGCGTCCATAATTACGTAATTCCTTGCACAGTCCGCACAGTGCATTTCATGATGTGTAGGGGAAGAAAATATCAAACCTGTGATGAGTGTGACTAGACTACCATAGGGTCCTTTTAATCAGATCAACACATGATCTTTTTAATTAGACCTCCAAGGAGTCCTTTCAGCTATGTCATCACATGATATTAATAGCCAGATTTTTGGATCAATCTGTTTAACTAGACCACTCAAGGGGTCTAATTATGGAATAGTACAATATAATCCAAGGGACTTAACTACAACGTACAAGCCCATTGAGGATTTAATATAGTACCTTTGGATATCCTACTATGAATCCCTTATACGAAGATATGGAAGATTCTATGAGGATTTGGATGACAAAACTTGGATCACACAAAAACATAAAAGGAAACACATAAGCACATAATCACATAGTTGTTTAACTTGATTATTAATTTGTTATCTTTGGACACGGATACTTAAAGCACACCAGGAATCCAATTCGTGGATTTCATTTGGCACTTTAATCATTTCAAGAATCTATCTATGAAGATAGGATAATATCAAAAGGAATTCGGTTTTGTCCTTATTGAATTGTGATGTACGTATTGAATCATACAAAGAATCCAATTAAGAACTCCGATGAATGATACCCATCCACAAGGATCTAATTATGAGGATAGAAAGATCCTACATGGATTTTGCAATTTGTGTAACGAGAGGTGTTTCGACACCTTGCACTAGGCGTGCTTACGTCGATACACAAGGTAGAAAGTTCGTGAGGTTGAGGCGCCAGATATGTCAAGCGACATATGAAGCAGAGTTTGAAGGTTGAGTAGCAGTAGGATTTGTAACAGCTTTGCTTTGGATTGCAAAGCGGCACATGTTAACCAAATGTCTCCATCGTCCACCGTGGGTACATTTGAAACAAGGTATTTGATTCGGATTATGGCAGTGACATTGATTGCGCCAAGGAGCAGTTCCCTTATACGGCTTCATCCCTGAGACGAGTCATGGTGATAGCTAAATCAATGGTCTTCTGGAGTACAACGCCTATTTGCTTGGGCAGTTGCAGCACCTGGTTCGGACATTGTTGTTGCGATGAAGAAGCATCTTGAAGATAACGAAAGGCATAGGAGGAAACAAGCGAAATATAGTCAAAAGGAAATGACAAGGCATGTAGATTGTGACCATTTGTTTGTTACCAAAGGCAAACAAATGAGAGAGTGACTAATCAAAGTAAGCGGGTCAATATAATGTATCGCGAAGACATGCTCGCCTATAAGTGAACACTCATCCCAAGAATTCCCAGGTAAGCACAACTGGTCTCGCGTCTGATGAGATGTATACGAAGTGCTTGCCTAGACAGAAAACCCAGAATACAGGCATTCACCCTTCCAGTTTGCACGTGTTCACATTATTTAAAACCCAAAACCTTGACGAGATTTTGAAAACTCAAAGGGTTCAAAACCTTATAATAGAGAGTTCAAAACCTTACAATAGAGGGTTCAAAACCTAGTAATCAATCATCCTAGAACAGATGATTAGTTTTCAAAGCGGTTTTGAAATTTATGTTCTTGTTGTGGTCGTCGCCTAAGGATAGGTGACGGTATTGTTTTATGACTAAACGCAAGTAAACTCGCGTTAGGGTCCTAAGAAAGTTATAGACTAGGTCAAAGCATTACTAATAACCTAATTCCCTATAACCATTGGCTCTGATACCATCTTTTCTGTCACACCCCGACCACGTGGAACATACAGAACGTGGCGGAAATGTCGGGGAGTGTTGTAACAGAATTAATTGTTTCAAATCCATGGCAATTGAAGTTTCGTTTTATTGATTAAAAGTGTTACAATGTCTTAACAAACAAAGAAATACAACATAATTAACTAGTCTTGCATCTTTTATTGTCACTAAAGCCCAAGTCTGCCTATGTGTATCTTGATCATCTTATGCAACAGCTCCTGAAAAACACATGTGAAAATATGGTACGTCAGCATAAAAATGCCGGTGAGATACATAGGTTTTGTGAAAATAGGTTTCATGACTTATATTTGAGAAAATGTTTAGTCATGAACCTTGTTATTTGCTTTGTTTTGTAAATCATTTGAAAATCGATAAGATCAGATGATATGTATAAATAATGAAAAATGTATGGTTAACTGAATAACCATGTAACTGAGTTTGTATAAGATAAGTTGTTGTAAAACAATGTCTTGTGAAAAATATGTTATTTGTATAAAATGTCATATGTATCAAACTGAAATGATTCAAATAACGCTACGATATGTAATACCATACAAACACTTATATATAGGAAGTACCAGCGGCGTATCCACCATGCTTGTATCATATTACACATGCATCGTTACTTAATCACTTAATCAAACCAAACCAAACAATGTAAGATGTCTATGTCAAATATGTCATGTATGGCAAGCGAAATGTCTCAACTAAACCATATGCACAAAACAAAGTATTGAAGTAAAACTTGGTTTAAATCAAAGTTATGTTTTGTGTAGTAAATGCATGATCAATGTAAATCATGTAATATGTGTCCAAACTGTAAGAATGTGATAAATAACAAATGTACTAAGTATGAAGAACAATGCAACGATTGAACATACATAGCATGTGAACTGTACTAAGTATGCAACAACATACATACGTAGCATGCGACCTGTACTAAGTATGCAACAATAGACATACGTAGCATGTGATGTAATGTAAAACAATGTACTAAGTAATGCACACAATGCCACACCTAGTATGAAATGTATTGAAATCATGTACTATAATGTACTAATGAACATAGGAAGTATATGATGTGAAAACGGAAAGCATGAAAGTAACAAGTAGGCACATGTGTTCCACCCCAAAACAGTTTGGAAAACAGTAAAAGAGGGGTCTATGTACTCACTTGAGATTGCTCAGCAGTCCTTGAGTAACAACCAAACAATGCTAGAGATCACGGAAATCAAACGGCACCTAATATAGGTAACTATGTTAATTAACCGGACCTAAATCGGAAGATTGGGTAGCATTAGGGTTTGTAAACCAAATGAGTGTAGGAACTCATGTGATATGGTTTAACAAGGCCTACATGCTAAATGAAACTTAACCTAAGTGTCTACGACCCATTTCGACCCGTTTAGGAAGCTTATGCTACTTTAACGCGTCGTGCGCGTGTAACGCGTTCGGACTGCCTAACTAGTCCTATGACAAGTGTTATATGCCTAAACATGTTACATAATCAGTTATGTGACAAAAGTTTAGGTTACATATGCTTAATTACCAATTATACATGAAAAGGGTATTCTGGTAATTTACCTAAGGCATATAAACTACCTATCATACAACTACTTAAACGATGTGACCATAGGGTATAACCTCGGAAGGTTATGCCCTATACTAGGGTCACCTAATGTATTTGGTCAGATCCTAATGATCGACCAAACTGGGTCGAGTTCGAAGGTATAGGCGATTTATTAGATCGCCTACCCTACGACTCTAGACAACGTGGTAATCAGTGGGCATAGTCCCAAAGGACTATGACCAACGTGATTACACTCACGTTGCGAAGTTCAAACGAACTTCGCATTGACCATTACTGGTCAACGCTGAAAGTCAAACAAAGTTTGACTTTCTGACTCGAAAAGCAGTAAAATAAGGAAAAGAACGAAAGAATACTAACCCAGGGTCCCCGAATGCTAATCCCGACTCAAGAACTCAGGTATGAAACAATGGTTTCAACTTAGAGCTCTCAAATCAGAATTCTTGTGAGTTTTAAAGCAATGGGGGGTGGGGTATTTATAGTATTCGGTCCACCGTTGAGATCGTTTCTTGGAAAAGGGGAAACGATCAAGGCCGTACACTTGTCGGAACCTTATGGTGCCTAAAAGTAATCCTTATCTTCATGACTAAGCAATTAGGAACTTGTGGTTGTGGGTTAAACTGCTGCAAACAGGCTGTTTGGTACTCTGCATCTGGTCTGCAGACCCCTAGCGCACCGCTACGCTTAAAGTGTAGCGCACCGCTAGGAACTATTTCGGCAGAATTACACTTTTGGTCCCTGAACTGTATTTAGCCTATTTTCGACACGTTTAAGGCCCGTTAACCCCATTTCAAAGCTCTAAAATGAAGTTAAAGTATAGGGAACTTAAAACATGTTCAAAAATATCTCGGATGTCGGTTCGTTTGGCCGTACGAACGCGATGTTCGCTTAATTACGACGGAATGCGCATAAGCGCGAAAAACGATCCAAATGACGCGACGAATGGATTTTTCTTATGGCGAACACTAAAATATAATATAGTCATGCTCACATAAATTTTTGGATGTCCGGATGTATTCAGAACGTAAGTTACGCGTAAAAATGCAAACTTGTGCACTTTTTGACGCTTTTAGTCCCTGAATGACACAAAAGTTTATTTTAGCACACCGAACACCCCAAAGCCTATTTCTAAGCTATGTAAAGGATATTTGTGGTATGTTTAACTTATGGTCATGCTCCGGAAGGTCTGTTACAGTTCAAATTGGCATACTTTCGCAGTTTGTCAACTTTAGTCCCTGTAAGCGATTTAACTTTGATTTCACCACACCAAACCTTCCAAAACTTATATCTAAGTTATGTAAAGGTTATTCAAGGTATGTTAAGCCTATTTCACTATTCCGGAGTGTTCGTTGGATTAAACTGGTTATATCTACTCATCAGAGCGCGTATAACCCTCCAGAAAGCGATTTAAAGCTTGAAATCGAACAAGAATTGATATGTGCAAACGATACACATATTTTTACAAATCCCAACTATGAAATACAATATTTCATTGGTTTGGCATTTGTTTGATGGCCGTGGAGTGACACGGGTGTTACACTTGGACCCTTTGTAAGTATTCCTTCGTTCTTTTATGCGTTTTTAGCTTAAAAGTCAAACTGCATTTGACTTTCTGCATTGACCAGTCTATGGTCAATGCGAAGTTCATTTGAACTTCATAACGTGAGCGTAATCACGATGGTTATAGCCCCTAGTGACTATACCTACTGATTACCACGTTATCTAGGCTTAGTGACGAGTCTTAGTTTCGGCCAAAATGCGTATTCTTGCGTATTTTGTAACCAAACTACTTTTAGGTATCAAAAACCGTTTGTTTTGATACTAAACCTGTTTTCTAACCTTGTTAAACATGTTTTAACATGTTTAGCTCGTCACTTTTAGATTTGTGCTTATATAGGGTCGTAAGGTATGCGACCTAATCAATCGCTTATACTTCGAACCCGACCCGTTTGATCGATCATCAGGATCCGACCAAACACATCAGGTGACCATAGTTGTATAGGGAATAACCTTCCGAGGTTATACCTTATCGTCACTACGTTTAGTTAGTTGTATGATAGGTAGTTTATATGCCTTAGGAAAATTACCAAAATGCCCTTTTTGCGCATAAATTCATTTTAAGCATATGTAACCTAAATTTTCACATCTAAACAAATTAGGTAACATTATTTGACATATTAAGGCATATAATACTTATCATAGGACTAGTTAGGCGTTTCGAACGCGTTTTACGCGAACGACGCGTTAAAGTAGCGTAAGCTACCTAAACGGGTCGTAAGCACTTAGGATAGGTTTCCTTTTAGAATGGCTTTGTTAAACCATATTACATGAGTTTCTATACTCATTTGGTTTACAAAACCTCATTCTATCTGATCTTCTGATTTAGGTCCGGTTATTTATGTAGTTATCTATATTAAGTGCCGTTTGATTCCGTGATCCCTCTAGCTTTGCTTGGTTGTTGTTCAAGACATCTAAGCACCCTCAAGTGAGTACATAGACCCCTCTTTTACTGTTTTTCAAACGTTTTGGGGTGAAACACATGTGCCTACTTGTTACTTTCGTGCTTTCCATGTTTTCATATCATATGCTTGCTATGTTCATTAGTACACTTATAGTACATGATTTCATTATGTTTTTGCTATGTATGTCCATTGTTGCATACTTAGTACCTCGTTTTACATGACATTTTATGCTATGTATGTCCATTTAGTGCATACTTAGTACCTCGTTTTACATGACATTTTATGCTATGTATGTCCATTTAGTTCATACTTAGTACCTCGTTTTACATGACATTTTATGCTATGTATGTCCATTTAGTGCATACTTAGTACCTCATTTTAAATGACATTTTAGGCTATGTATGTCCATTTAGTGCATACCTAGTGCATTGTTTTACATTACTATGTATGTTCATCATACCTAGTACATTTGTTTTACATCACATGCTATGTATGTCCATTTGTTGCATACTTAGTACATTTACATCACATCACATGCTTACATTTTGGTATGACATTTGGTTTGTTTAAATGGGACCATATACATTCATTAACATTGATCACGCCGTTCGTTAGTAGGTAGTGGTACCATAGGAATTGACAACTCCCGTTCCTGACATCCTAGGTATGTTTGGATGGAAGGAATGACCGAATTCGATAAACATAACTCAGATAAACCTTTAAATTCGTTTAGGGGTTTATCGCCACAGTCACAAGGCTTGAATGTATGCATTTTCACAATACCGCATAGATGTTTGTATCAGTATAGCATGCATTTATTCCACAAAACATAACTTTGATTTAAACCATGTTTTACTTCAATACCTTGTTTTTGTGCATTTTTACCTATGGTTTAGTTGATATATTTCACTTGCCATACATGATATTTTGGATACACATTACATGATTTACACTAGACATAAACATTTGACATTGATATACACATTTCATGATTTACATTAGACATAAACATTTTTTATATGGTTTACACAATAACACTTGACAATTGATTTATACATGAACAATTTACATTGGTGGTTTGGTTGGGTAAGTGATTTGAGTAACGAGGCGTGTGTAATATGATACAAGCATGGTGGATACGCTGCTGGTGCTTCCTATATATAAGTGCTTGTATGATATTACATGTCGTAGCGTTATTTAAATCATTTCAATATTAGACATATTACATTTTACATAAATAACATATTTTTCACTAGACATTGTATTACAAACAGTTTATTTTATACAACTCATTTTTACTTGGTTATTTACGCCCCGCTTGCGGTATGCTCATATAATGTATATATGTGTGGGCTCTCGGGGGGCAAAAGTGAAAGTGCACTAATTTTAACGTTATTTTACTAATTTCGTGAAAATAACGTTAAAAGACGGGGATGGTTAATCATGCATCATGTGGTGGCGTTGATAGCCGAAAGACAAGGGGGTACATGCACTAATCGGCGTTTGTCTCAATTGCTGAGTGTATGTGCCTTATGTCCAAGGCTTGATGCAAAACTACAATTGAGCCGGGGGTCTCATTGGAAGCAGCCTCTCTATTCATACGGGGTAGAGGTAAGGTTGTCTACATCTCACCCTCCTCAGACCCTACCTTAGCTTTGCTATTGATGGGATATACTGAGTATGATGATGATGATGATTTTTACTTGGTTATTTAATTAACCATACATCTATCTTTTATAATTTGATTTTCTTATCAAGTTTTCATATGATTTATAAAAGAAAACACTTAACAAGATTCATGACAAATTTTTATTAAACATTTCTTTAAACTTAAGTCATGAATCATATTTTCACAAAACCTATGTATCTCACAGGCATTTTTATGCTGACGTACCTATTTTCACATGTGTTTCAGGAAATGATGCATCGGATTGATCAAGATACACTTAGGTGGACTTGGGCCTTAGTGACGTTAAAAGATGCAAGACTAGTTAATTATGTTATGCTACTTTGTTGTTAAGACATTGTAACTCTTTTAATCAATAAAACAAAATTTCAAATTTCCATGTGTTATGAAACAATGATTTTGTTACAACACTCCCCGACGTTTCCGCCATGATTTGTTGTTTTACGTGGTCGAGGTGTGACATTGACACTCACATAAAACCTATGTACTCGCCGGCATTTTTATGCTGACGTATTTTCACATGTGTTTCAGGTACCATAGTTGATGATGTTTGATGATATTGATGCATGCTCACATAGGAACGGATGAGGCCTTAGTGACTTAATAACAATGAAAGTCTATTTGTTCATGTTTTGTTTCTAATTTCAATGTAATGTAATACATTTAATCTAATAAAACAGAACTTCAATCCTATGTGTTATGAAAACAATGATTCTGTTACAACACTCCCCGACGTTTCCGCCACGATTTGTTGTTTTACGTGGTCGGGGTGTGACAGAAAAGTTGGTATAAGAGCTCATGGTTATAGTGAATTAGGTTATTAGTAATGGTTTGACCTAGACTATAACCTTCCTAGGACCCTAACGTGAGTTTACTTGTGTTTAGTCATAAAACAATACCGTCACCTATCTTTAGGTGACAACCACAACAAGAACACAAATTTCGAATATGCTTTAAAAACCAATCATCTGTTCAAGGATGATTTATTATAAGGTTTAGAACCTTCAAAGTTTTCAAAAATCTCGTTAAAGTTTGGGTCTTATTAATGTGAACACGTGCAATCTGGAAGGGTGGGTGCCTGTATCCTGAGTTTTCTGTCTAAGGCTAGAGTGTTCGTACTAATCCACATAATCGGACCAGTCACTCTTACCTGGGAACTCTTGGGGTGAGTGTCCACTTATAGGCTAAAGCATGTCTTCGCGATACATTATGAGGACCTATTTACTTTGATTTAGCTTTTGTGTGTCGTTTGTTTGCTTCGTGGTTCAAACAAATGACCATCACCCATGCTTTTGGTCGGTAATTGTAACATCCTATTCTTACCCAATGCCATTTCATTTGTTTTCTCTCATGCTTCCTCTTTTAGAATGCCTCCACGACGCGACAATCAGGTACCTAATGAAGAACTAGCAGCTATCATTATGCAGCAAATGGCTGCTGCAATCCCAAACATCATTGCTCAATGTAACCAAGCCCTCAATAACAACAATAATGCTCCATGCAACTTCAAGACATTCAACTATGCCCAGCCATCAAAATTTTATGGGTCTCAAGGAGCGACTGCACTTCTGCAATGGTTCGAGTGTCTAGAGAGCACCTTCAGACATGTTCAATGTCCAAACGAGCGAAAGGTAGAGTTTGCATCTAGTGTTTTTGAGAAACGAGCTTTAACATGGTGGAATGGTGTGATGAGGGACAGGGGTGCCGATGTGGCACTGGCTCAAACATGGGAAGAGCTTCTAGCTCTAATGATGAGGGAATTCTGTCCTCGTCATGAGATTAGGGCATTGGAAAAGGAATTCGACGATCTTAAGCAAGATAGCGGTGAGCATCGAGCCTACAGGGACCGTTATGAGGAGTTAAGTCTGTTATGCCCGAACATGGTTACGCCTTTGGATAAGGCAATCGAAAAGTACAATGATGGCCTCCCTGACTCAGTACAAGACATTGTTACTGGTAGCAACCCCACTACAGTTAGACAGGCCATCGAGCTATCCGCTACCTTGACTGAATCTCAGATCAGGAAAGGTAAACTCTTCCGAAAGGGTGATAAGAAACCAATCGAGGAATCGAAACCCAAGGACGAACAGACTGGATCCTCCAAGAAGTCAAAGAAGCAAAAGGCTTCCCAGAACTTCTCCGTGGTTGCTCACAATGATCAAGCTGCCCTCGACCAACCAGCTCAACCCCTTGCTAGGAAGCCATACAATGGAACTGCACCCTTGTGCAACCAATGTACCCTTCATCATCATGCTAGTGTGAAGTGCCGCAAGTGCCAAACTTGTGGACTTATGGTCATACAGCAAGAGTTTGCCCAACTGCAGCTGCACCAAATCAAGCTGGCAACAATCCTGCTCAAGCTCGTTTTCTTCCAGGTTCTTGCTTCAACTGTGTCGAGATGGGCCATTTCCGAAGAGATTGCCCAAAGCTTGCTAATGCAAATCTAGCGCAGGGATGAGCATCTGATCGATTAGAAGACAACGTTGATTAGAAATAATCAAGCCTTATGTATTATTTTCTTTTGTTGTCAAGGTCTATGAAACAGTTGATGTTGTTGTTTATAAATAAATCTTTTATTTACATTGCAATGTATTTATGTGGTTGCATGTATAAACAACATATCCCCTACAATACCAACAATCAAGGAATCGTATTCCTTGAAGAACAGACTACTCCCAAAATTCTTCCATCTTATTCTTGCGATTTCCACGAAAATCATAAGTACCCGTTTTCTCCAAGGAAACGAAGTACAAGGCGCAAGTTACAACTCTGGACGAATACCCAATCCTTAATAGGGTATTTCCGTAAGTCCTTAATTGTTGTGTACCTTAATTCAAATGTTATGATTCCGTGTAATCAAAAATCGAATTTTTGGAAGATCATCCTATCTTTTCAGATAGATTCTTGAGGACGTTGAAGTCCATCGACTGGGTTCCTGGTATACCTTGAATACCCATGTTCAATTCGATATCAAGTTAATAACAATTAGAAACAAACTGATAACAAATTAATAACCAAGAAAACAATTATGTGCTTATGTGTTGACCCAATCAAAGTTGTCTCAAGCTTGTTCAAATTCTATCCCCTTCACATTATAAAACAAACTGTGATTTCTATGCAAGGAATTACGTAATTATAGATGCATACATAATTATGGAATTTACTGCACAGAAACCACAGTAAGTTTTGTCATGTGTCTTAAGTTAACTCTATTCATTTTCCATTTCTGAAGAATACCTGTTGAAAATGACTCTGTCAGTTCATTTTCGTTTCTGAAGAATGTCCGTTGAGGAAAATGAATATCCTTTTGTTTATTCATTCATTTTCCATTTCTGAAGAATAACTGTTGAAAATGACTCCGTCAGTTCATTTTCGTTTCTGAAGAATGTCCGTTGAGGAGAATGAATATCCTTTTGTTTATTCCTTCATTTTCCATTTCTGAAGAATACCTGTTGAAAATGACTCCGTCAGTTCATTTTTGTTTCTGAAAAATGTCCGTTGAGGAAAATGAATATCCTTTTGTGTTTTTTTTGGGTAAAGGGTTACCCCGGTGATTTTATACCATTCAATTAAAAACCAAGTAGGAAGGCTAAAAAAAACCCCCTAGTTCTCTTAGCGACATACCGCTAAAGAGTAAAACAAGGAAACAACCAAACAAGAACAACCTATACTTGCATAAAACAAAAACTAGAATCATAGGACTTCAATCTTCTAGGAGATCTTCCTTGTCCAGCTTCCACTCCTCCAGGAACCTCTTAACATTGGATGTTTGCTTGTACTTGAAGGAAATTAATTTTGCTCTCACAGTGCTAATAACAGTGTCAACAATCTGCTCTGGTGGCCTCAACCTGTTACTAAAAAATCTAGAGTTTCTTTCAGTCCAAATGGCATATGCCGAAGCCGCCACAATCAGTTTACTAGCAACTGCATAAACAGCTCTAGAATTAGCTCTCGTTACCAGCCAGGTGACGATTTCATCCCACGACTCATGAACCGAATTCATGCCAACTTTATTCCGCACACTACTCCACACTGACCTCGAATAACCACATTGAAAAAACAAATGATCATGTGTCTCTAAATCCGAATAGCACAATAGGCAACACATTTGGTTCATAGAACTCGTAACACGATGATTCCATTGTAAAATACGGTCTTGTGTCCAAAGTTTCCTCTTGAAGATGAGCCAACATATGAATGCATGTTTTGGAATATTGAAAGACGACCAAACCACCTTTGACCAAACAGCCGGTATGTGACGAACACGAATAGACTCCCACACTTCCTTAGATGAAAAAGGAACTAACTTACCCTCTGAATTCAACCACAAGACTCTATCCTTAACAGAAGACAAACTCAAAGGCCGGAGCTGAAACAAGTTCGGGTACACATCCCTTCATTCTTCCGGCCAAGCCCACACTCCATTATGAATAGCATCAGCAACTTTAGACTTGATAGAAAACCCATATCTGGCCATTTGCCGAGGAGTAACAAAATTTGAAAGAGGACAATCCGCATTCCACTTATCAAACCAAAGAAAAGCATTTTGGCCATTACCGATTTTACACCATAAATAATCTCGAAATATATGCCTGCATTTCATTAATCTCTTCCAACCCCAAGGGGAATTGGCTTGCACCGGAATATCCCATAAACTGCGTCCACGAAGTCTATAGATACGAACCCAATTAGTCCACAATGATTCTCTACCTGCTAAAAGACTATAAATATGATACGCCATCAATGACTTGTTCACATCAGAGATACGCCGTATACCCAAACCACCTTCCAACTTCGGAAGACACACATCTTTCCACGCTACCTTGGCTCTCCCCTTAGAAAGAGTACCATAACCCCAAAGAAACCATTTCATTTTGCTCTCCAGATCCTTAATTATACTAACCGGCAATATGAATACTGACGCCCAATATACATGGATAGAAGAGAGCACAGAGATCACAAGTTGAAGCCTACCAGCAAAAGAAAGAAACCTGTTCTTCCAATCAGAAATCCGTTTATTCATACGCTCCACCAGAACCTTGCAATCTTTAACTAAAAGCCTCGAAGCCAGCAAAGGGACACCCAGATATTTAATAGGGAGTTTTCCTTCCTCAAACGGAACGAAATGGGCAATCCTGGTCTTAACAGAGCTAGACACATTACAAAAAAATATAGTGCTTTTAGAATTACTAGGGATCAGACCTGACACCTCCTCAAACTCCTTCAAGGACCGCATAATAACCTTGACCGAAGCAACATCACCCCTTGCGAACAGGAAAATATCATCAGCAAAACATAGGTTAATAATCATTTGCTTCTCACACTTGTTATGAAATCTAAACGAAGCATCCAAATCCGCTGCTTTTATAAGAATCAACGTTAACACTTCCATCACCATAGTAAATAAATAAGGAGACATTGGATCTCCTTGACGTAATCCACGCTTTCCTTTGAAATAACCATGAATATTCCCGTTTATACTTAAGGAAAAAGAAGCAGTCGTGACACATTCCATTATCCAGGAAATAATGAGAGGCCGAAATCCAAACCCATGCAAAATATCACAAAGAAATCTCCAATCCACTGTGTCATAAGCTTTTTGGATATCCACTTTCATAGCACATCTAGGAGGACCAGATGAACGATGATAATTATGCATAAGTTCCTGAGTTAGCATTATGTTATCGGAAATTCTCCTACCTGGAACAAAAGCCGATTGATTATCGCTTATGATATCCTTTAACCCTTCAAGAATCCGGCTCGTTATTATTTTACTAATCGCCTTATAGACCACATTACAACACGATATAGGCCTGTAATCCGTAACTACTTCCGGAGTAGTGACCTTCGGAATAAGGGCTATAAACGTATGGTTAATCTCTTGAAGCATTTTACCCGAATGAAAGAAATCAATAACAGCATCCGTAACCTCACTACCAACAATAGACCAAGCCTTTTTAAAGAAATCAGACGTAAAACCATCCGGCCCCGGCGCCTTATTTTCGCTAATAGAGAAGATGGCATTTTTCACCTCATCTGGAGTCACTTGTCTGCACATCGAATCAGCCACTAGAGGATTAAGAGTATTCGAAAAAACATCTCGAGTAACTCTACCCATCGTACCCCCATTCGTTCCAAGGAACCCTCGAAAGTGATTGACCAACGCCATAGAAACGTCTACTCCTTCATACATATTTCCAGATGTGTCTTTGATGACATTAATTTTATTAACATGATTTCTACATTTTACCACATTATGGAAAAAAGCTGTATTCGAATCACCTGCTTCTAGCCATTTTTGTTTAGCTTTTTGTTTAGCTTTTTGTTTCAAGAATCTCTCCTCATCAACCGTTGCTTCCAAATACTTCTTTAAACATATGCCTTCGGCTTCCTTGATTTCCAAATTGAACGGGTCAGTATCCAACGAACTCTGCAATTTCTCCAGCTCAACTTTCAAGTCTATCACTTTCTTATGAAGATTCCCTTGTTTACGCAAAAGTAGTCTAAAAGGGTGCTTGAGACCCCTAAGTTTCTTGACTACACGAAACATCGGAACCCCCAACACTTCCACGGCCCAACCACTACTCACCACTTCCATAAAATCTTTTTTATGCGTCAAAAAATTAGAAAACTTAAATGGTTTAGGTTTGTTCCGAGAAGCCATATGAATTTTTAATAAACCTGGACAATGATCAGAGATCCCATTCGGAAGAAACACCCCATAAGCATCCACAAAGGTATCCACAAAATTAACATTTGCCATTATTCTGTCCAACTTCTTCCGGATCCCAACACCATTCTTTGGACGTTGATTCCAAGTAAAATGCATTCCATGGGCTCTAACATCAAAAACTTCAAGAACGTTTACACAATCATTAAAATCTTTAATTGCAGCCGTAATAGTAGAAGAGCCGAAGCACTTATCTTCTAAATTCAGCACCACATTGAAATCCCCCATGATTATCCACGGGTTCGAACAAACCACTCCTTTATGCATCCTTAAAGAATCCCAAAGTTTCTTTCTTTCTTGATCATTATTACTCGCATACACAAAAGAAACATTTGTCATAGTTTTATCTTTTTTAAAGATAACTTGAGCATGCATAACTTGATCAGTTGCATGCAACATCATAACATCAACATTCTCCACGTTCCAACCTAACACGATTCTTGTACCTTTATTACACAGATTTCCGTTAGAAGTCCAATCCCAACTTCTAAAAACATTCTTACAAACCACATCGAGATTAGCTACCTTAACATGAGATTCCAGAATAGCCAAGACTTGCAGCCCATTATCTTTAACAAACTTCCGAACCTCCTTTTGTTTGAGGGGATGGTTCAAGCCCCTAATGTTCCATGCAGCAATACTATCCATTAATCACCTCCTGAGCAGGTGTGCTTGCACCTGTTTTAATAGCTATACCAGGTAGAGTATCATCTAAGAAATTATACCCACCTATCTCCTCATTAAGCCCGACCTCATCAGCTTCCGAAGCCCATTCATCATCCACATCGTTCAGAGCATCAAATGTATTGCTAGTACGAATACTTGGTCCTTTAGATGAACTCAGTCTGGCCGTATCCACCTTTTCAGCTTGTTTGTCAACCTTTTCGGCTGGTCTCTTTGGCCTATACACAAACCGCTGCCTATCCTTAACATTATACTGATGTTTAGCACCCTTTCTCCTGATATTTCCACTCTTAAAACCCTGCTCATCAACATTCTCTTTTTCATCAGTTCTCTTGTCAGGTTTCTCATGGACATTAGCTGGGCATTCTTGAAAGCCATGACCAAACACGTTGCAAGAATTGCACCGTGGAGGTTTCCACTCTTACTCCACCCTAATATTACTCTTAAGGTATCCTCCATCTTCAACATTAGGGATAGCCACAATCACGTTCTCTTTCAATTCTTTTTCAGCATCTAACTCGACTATAGCTCTTGCATATCCACTCCTTCCCCACGAGTCCAAGCACATTTTAGTCGTTTCATTATCAAGCACCTTAGGGGCTCCTATTTTAGAGGCAATCAAGCTAAGCCCATCCTCCGTATAAGCGGCCAGAGGAACATCATGCATCTTTACCCAAACTGGTATCTTTTTTCAATTCTTCCTTCTTAAGTTCAGTGTTCGACAACCATTGCTTTAGGAAAAGAGGTATGTTTCTAATTAGCCATGGACCGTCTTGCATAACTTGTTCCATACCATCTTTTGAGTTAAACTTGAAAAAGAAAAACCCTTTGCCATTCATCATACATTTTTGCAGCCCATATTTTTCCCACCTATGACTAACAAAATACTCAACAACCGGAAACGCTAACCTTTTCCCCAGAAAATACCCAAATAACACATTATTAAATCTATCTTGAACCTGCTTAACCGAGGCAACCGGAATAGTAACATCAACGTCAACATCCTCAACAGCTTTAGAGTTTTCCATGAATCGGAAATTTACCTTTTGAATTGGTTTAACAGTAGCTAATTTCTCCGCATAAGATTGCCCTTTCGCGTTATTATCTTTTTCCAGGTTAATACCTTCACGATCAGAAGTTTCCGGATTAACTGGGACGGTAATCTTTGATAATTCATCGATTACATTAAACAGTTTTGGATCAGAGCTGGATTGCTGGACAACACCCCTTCGTGGTGCAAAGGTATTCCATTCAATGTTCCCGACCCAACTAGCTAATCCTTGGTAAAGTAATGGTGGCTTGAACCTGCCATCTTGCACATTACCCTCAGACTTTTTACGTTCATCCATGATAAACACAGCAACTCTCTCAAAAAACGAATCAACAGAAGACCATGCAAGAAGAAACTCGAGGACCAGAAGACACAAAAGACACAAAGTAAAACCCTAATCTAGCAAAACCCTAATCCAACAATCATCTCGAAATCAAATTGCGAGTCCGATCAATCAAGGTTACTGCCTTACCAGTAGGACCGAAAGACCCAAAACTCTATTCAATCAGATCTGATTATTAGACTAAGGCCGGCGATGAAGAAGAAACATCCAGGATTGAAACGATCAGGAGATGCTAACGAGTTCGTTACAATTGTTTGATAAATCAAACACTGATCACAGACTGTTATACATCAAAATCACGAAGGAATCAAGGATTCAGAGATGAAAAAAATCGCCAGCTAGAGAGAGAGTATTAGGGTTTTCTTATAATATACTTCCTTCATCCGTATGAATATCCTTTTGATTATTCCTTCATTTCCATTTCTGAAGAATACTCGTTGAGGAAAATGACTCCGTCCGTTCATTTTTCGTTTCTGAAGAATGTCCGTTGAGAAAATGACAGGATTATACCTTGCATATCTTTGGTGGTTATTTAACACAAAGTCACAGACAGACTCCTACAAATAAATTTCGGGATGAAATTTCCTAAAGTAGGGGATACTGTGACACCTGTGCCTCCGCGACCATCAAACAAATACCAAATCAATGAAATATTGTGTTTCATACTTGGGATTTGTACAAATATGTGTATCATGTGCACATATCAATTCATGTGATTTCAAGCTTTAAATCGCTTTCTGGAAGGTTATACGCGAACTGATGCGTAAATATAACCAGTTTAATACAACAAACGCTCCAGAACAGTGACATAGGCTTAACATACCTTAAATAACCTTTACATAACTTAGAAATAAGTTTTGGAGGGTTTGGTATGCCAAAATCAAGTTTATTCGATCACAGGGACTAATTTCGACAAACTGCGAAAGTATGCCGATTCGTAATGTGACGAACATTCCGAAACTTGATCATAATTTAAATATGCCCTAAATATTCTTTACATAGCTTAGAAATAGGCTTTGAGGTGTTTGGTGCGCAAAAATAAACTTTCTTGATCAATAGGGACTAAAAGCGTTAAAAAGTGCATAAGTTTGCATTTTCGCGCATTTCTTACGTTCTGAATATATCCGGACATCTAAAAATTTATGTAATCATTAAAATATGTTATTTTAGTGATTGGGATGATAAAATTCCATTCGTCGCGTAATTTGGATCGTTTTTCGCATCTGTTCGTGTTTCGTCGTAATTAACCGAACAACGTGACCGTACGGCCAAACGAACCGATATTCGAGATATTTATGAGCATATTTTAAGTTCCCTATACTTTAAGTTCATTTTAGAGCCTTGAAATGGGGTAACGGGGCTTAAAAGTGCCAAAAACTGAGTTTTACAAGTGCAGGGGCCATTTTTGCAATTCTGCCAAACATGGCTTACGCGGGCCGCGTAAGCCATGTAAGGATCTTCTGTGGGGTGCGAGCCAGACCAGAAACCAGTTTTCTGGTTTTGCAGCTGGTTTCAGGCATTTTTCCCATGGTTTCTTCATCCAATGTGCTTGTTTCAAGTGCCCATGGTATTCTAATTCAGTGGGCACACATGGATGGTTGAGATTGAAGCTCAGGAATCGAGGAACGATCTTAACGGTGGACTGAAATCTATAAATACCCACCAAGATTTCATTTGTTCCTCACACATTTGATCTGATTTCTCTAAGTTGGAGCCTAAGAACCTTCATACCTGAGAAATCTTGGATCAGATCTTCCTCGCTTGGACCTCTTGTAAGCTTCTTTCGTTCTTTTATGTATTTTTAAGCGTGAAAGTCAAACAGTGTTTGACTTTTAGCTTTGACCAGTCAATGGTCAACATGAAGTTCGTTTAAACTTTGTAACGTGAGCGTAATCACGATGGTCATGGTCCTTTGTGACTATACCTACTGATTACCACATTATTTAGGCTTAGTGACGAGTCATAGTTTCGGTCAAAATACGTGTTTATGCGTATTTTGCAACCAAACTATTGTTGGGTATCAAGACCCTTTGTTTTGATATCAAACTTGTTTTCAAACTTCGTTAAACATGTTTCAACATGTTTACCTCTTCACTTTTAGATTAGTGCTTGTATAGGGTCGTAAGATAAGCGGTCTAAACAGCCGCTTAGACTTTCGAACCCGACCCGTTTGGTCGATCTTTAGGATCCTACCAAGCATGTTTAGTGACTATAGTTGTATAGGGATAACCTTCCGAGGTTATACCTTATGGTCACTTCGTTTAAGTAGTTGTATCATAGGTAGTTTATATGACTAAGGTAAATGACCAAAATGCCCTTTTTACGCATAAATTCATTTTAAGCATATGTAACATAAATTTTGGCATCTAAACTGATTAGGCAACATTATTATACATGTTAACGCATATGATACTTGTCACTGGACTAGTTAGGCGGTCCGAACGCGTTTTACGCGAACGACGCGTTAAAGTGGCGTAAGCTACCTTAACGAGTCATAATGGGTCGTAAGCACTTAGGTTAGGTTTCGTTTTAGAATGTAGGCTTTGTTAAACCATATTACATGAGTTCCTACACTCATTTGGTTTATGAAACCTCATTTTATCTGATCCTCCGATTTAGGTCCGTTTATTAACATAGTTACCTATATTAGGTGCCGTTTGATTTCCGTGATCCCTCTAGCTTTGCTTGGTTGTTAGTCAAGACTTCTAAGCATCCTCAAGTGAGTACATAGTCCCCTCTTTAATGTTTTCAAATGTTTTGGGGTGTTACACATGTGCCTACTTGTAACTTTCATGCTTTTCATGCTTTTATATCATATACTTGCTATGTTCATTAGTACGTATATAGTACATGATTTCATTATGTTTTGCTATGTATGTTCACTTAGCATGCTAGCACATTGATTTTTGTATATTACATTTTGTTGCATATGTTCATCCAGCACCATACACATTGTTTTACATTTTGAACTGTTTGAACCGTTGAAATTATTTGGTCTATGTGAACCGTTTGAATCTGATTGATTATGTGAACCGTTTGAAACTGTTGATTTATGTGAACCGTTTAAATCTGATTGATTATGTGAACCGTTTGAAACTGTTGATTTATGTGAACTGTTTAAATCTGATTGATTATGTGAACCGTTTGAAACTGATTGATTGTGTGAACCGTTTGAAACTGTTTGAACCGTTGGGTTAGGGAAGTGATTAGGTAACGGGGCAGGTGTAATGAGTTAAAAGCATGGTGGATACGCCGCTGGTACTTCCTATATATAAGTGCTTTTAACACATTATATATCGTTGCGTTATCTAGATCACGTGGGCAAGGTTATCAAAACAAAGTTATATTACAAGGTTTTTCTAACAATATAAAACATTCGAGTTTTATTTCAAAAACGATTTACAATTTGGGTTTACTTAAACAAATGTTTTGAGTAAGATTCATGGTATCAAGATTTTATAAATTATAAAACAAATATGTTTTGACTTAGTTATTTCATTTTACATTACAAACATTTTACAAAACTTGGTTTTCTAATTATCAATTAACAAAGGTGTTCAAGTTATATTTTCAAAACATAAATGAGCCATGAATTTGACACTCACATAAAATCTATGTACTCGCCGGCATTTTTATGCTGACGTATTTTCACATGTGTTTCAGGTACCATAGTTAATGATGTTTGATGATATTGATGCATGCTCACATAGGAACGGACGAGGTCTTAGTGACTTAATAACAATGAAAGTCTATTTGTTCATGTTTTGTTTCTAATTTCAATGTAATGTAATACATTTAATCTAATAAAACAGAACTTCAATCCATGTGTTATGAAAACAATAATTCTGTTGCAACACTCCCCGACATTTCCGTCACGATTTGTTGTTTTACGTGGTCGGGGTGTGACAATGAAGGTTATTCCCCACGAAGGATCCATGTCGACGAAGTTTGATCCTTCGTCGACAAGGCTATGACGAACTATGATCATCCTTCGTCGGCTAGTCTTTTGACGAACAACCTGATACTTCATCACAACACTTCTTGGCGAATTATTAACCTTCATCGAGGGGATCCTTGCCGTGAGCATATCCCATGAAGAATTGATTCTTCGTGGGGGATGCTGGAAGTAAACAAAATAACTGAATATTGTAAACAATAGAGTCTTGAATGGTTTATGGCATGTATGAGATTTGAATGATTCTATCTGTTATGTTACGACCCTTGCTATGAATGCACACTATGACTATACGTGAACAATGTGAATGTAAACTGATTACGTGTACATGAACACCATAGGCTTTGACTAATTAAGTGTGATCAAGTAACTGGTCATACCGAGCAAACCAAGGTGAGTTCACTGTCTTTTTCAAGCATGCGTCCCCGGGAGGGACATCTGTTAAATATTCCGGGGAGGAATATTGGGTAAATGGGTTAACTGGAATGTTAAGCCTGGGATGTTGGTTAATACACTCATATCTATCATTTAAGTCCCATCATATACCGAATTGGTTGTCGGGGAGGCAACGGGGTTATTAGTTGATAGCGCTATTAGGTTTGGCACCCTCACACCGTACCGGGGAGGATGGGCTTGAACTAATTACCTTAACCACTTGACCAATGTTTGATAGAGCATTGGGGAAGGGCAAATAATCTGAAGCCATCTGCGGTAATCGAGTTATTAACAACATCGAATCTCTGAAATGTTTTAAACTCATATCTGGTAACTAAACGTGTTAACAAACTTTGAACTCACCAGTGTTGTCTGATACACTTGTCTGCATGCTTGCAGGTCGTTAGATTCTTGATTATGGAACTTGCTATCTGGGAGTGCTGGAGTGGTCATGGGTCGTGGCTCTTGGATACATGTTCATTGTTTTCGCACATTAGTTTTGTGATACTTGAATAACGATTTACATTATGCTTCCGCTGAACGTATTTGTTTTAAGTTGTGATTTGAAATTACTTTATGAAATAAATGGAAACTTTTAGTTAATATCTTGTTATAGTTCAATGTGATTGGTGGCTGGATCCTGGTACGTCACACGTCCCGCGGTGTTTCCGCGTGTGGTATTTTTGGGGGTGTGACAGTTTGGTATCAGAGCCACTGGTTATAGTGAACTAGGTTTTAAAACGTTTTTATAAAACCAGACTATAACCGAACAACTTCGAAATCGACCATGACACTCAGCTCCAGATTGCAAGGTTCGTCTCTCGTTTACTTATTGCATAGCATATCTAGTGTACACTTCCGTATGATGTTGCATGTGATTGCACACTTAGCACTACAGACTGAATTCATGCGTTACTTGCCTATGTTATGTGGTTGATAGGGTCACATTGCGACATTCCTCTAGACTTTCATGTTTTGTGGTATCTCTTGTCTTGCTACACAGATTTGAGGAACCTTTTAGCAGAAGTTGGTAGGAGCTAAGATAAACATGCAAATTGCATTGTTATTATGGGTGCACACTTAGAAATAATGCGGGGTGCATGTGAGTCCCAGTGAGGCTTAACGAGTGTAAAAGGGGTGCTGCTCTGTTTTCTGATGTAAACTTAGTAGTCTGTAGAAGTCATCGTGAGGTTTGACTCCTACCTTATCTCGACTCTTAACCTTTTCCCTTTTCTTATATAGAATCATGAGCGGACGAGGCCATGGGTGTGGTCACATTGCGATGACTCAGGCCAAGTTGACAAACTTGATTAACACACATGTGGCTGAGGCTTTGGCAGCCTATCAAGCTGGTACGAAATGTGCCAAATACTCATTATTCTTGTGTCGCGTACTCAACTCTTACCCGTGTGCTATATTTTCTTTCGTCCTTAGGTCAATAAGCGAATTAGAATCAAAACAATATGCCAATTTGCATGTTTAAGACGTTCATGGATTGTAAGCCACAGACATTCAGTGGTACTGAAGGAGCCGTGGGGCTACTTCGTTGGTTCGAGAAAGGCGAGTCAGTGTTTGCTATGTGCAACTGTCCTGTGGGGGACCGGGTGAAGTATGCTACAGGCACCTTGGAGGATGGTGCCTTAACTTGGTGGAATGCCCAGGTGCAAATGTTGGGCATCGAAATGGCTAATGCAACTACTTGGGATGATTTCAAGGAGTTGATGCAGGAGGAATACTGTCACACCCTCCAAAAACCCCACCCCGCCTTGGAGGCGTGACATGCCCAGGATCATAGCCACCAATCATATTGAACAAAACATGTAATTAATTAATATTTATAAAATCCAACACAATAAAATTGGTGTCAAAACATAGTTTACAGCGGAAGCATAAAACCAAAAACATAAGTTTACTATTTTCCCACAACGACCACATCTCCTTGTGCAAGCTCCTTAAGCTAGGGATCTAATGACCTGCAAGGCATGTAACAACGAGTCAACAACAAAGTTGAGTGAATTCATGGTTTCTGTTCACTGGCTTACTAGCCCGTAGGATTATCCCGAATATTTGTTTTGTTGTCCCTACCCAATCCAGGGAGGACGAACGTACGTTATTCTGCACTCTGGAGAATTCGCAAGTTTTAATACTGGCATCCTATCTATGGAGGATGGCCGTGCCTTGTAGAAAGTGTGAACTCACCTTGATTTAACAAGCTTCCGGATTCTAACTCTTCTGAGAATTAATATCTATTTTGGTATGAGGTAGAGTTTAGCCTACTGATAAGCTTAATAACCTAATTTGCACATGAACTAGGTAAGTAATTAATACAGCTTTTACGATAACTCACGAGATCAAACCCTCACAACAAATGACAAAGTGCGATACTTAAACATCCATCGATTTAACGACGAATGACAAAGTATAAACCCAATTTGAGCAGCACTTAAACATCTATCGGATAGTTTCAATCGATCAGACATTGAATCGTATCAGCGATCGAATTAATACCCTGTATCGTAGCAGAATTCAAACTTATATGTGTGTTTTGATAGTAAACAGAGCATAACTCAGAGCATATAACGAATTTTCTCGTCGTTCAAATGCCAGAATTCAAGTCCCACTGCCTGCTATTTATACACCAATTTTGACCAGCTTACGGACCGTAAGCCTTATCCCTTACGGTCCGTAAGGGACACCTAATCACTATAGGGTAGCCACGTTTGGGACTAGGCCTGCTGAGTCGACAGTTTCTTAAAATTCTATTTTGACAATGAATTAACTAGATAATCGTAACTAGGGTTTACCCCCCCCCCCCCCTGAGTTTTAGGGGCCCTGATCCTCATTCTGATTGTTCTGAAAATTTCAGGGTTTATGCAGAATCACTTGGGTTTCTTAATTAGGGTTTCCTGTTGGACTAAATATAATACTAAATAGGACTTTTTAGTGAGAGTTGTTACATTCTCCCCTCCTTATAAAAATCTCGTCCTCGAGATTTACTCGAATAAGTAAGGATACTAGTACTAATCTTTTATGCTCAAGAAACTTAACCTTTTCGTCTTCTATCTAAAGTCACAAATCTTTAAACTTTTCATTTATCTCTATGTTTTAAAGAAATACTACCAGAAATTTGTCAGATAGACACTTCTTAAAGTTGAATACATGAAATACTTAGGGATGACTTAACCTTAACCCGTAGCACTTAAAATAAATATTCTAGAACAGAATACAGTAAAGTATTGAGTCTTGCACTTTGGAATGAAGCATCGTTGTGTATCATTGAACACTTTACCGGTTATAGTCTGGTTTTCATCAAAAAAAAATTCCCTTATTAAAAACCAAGTTCACTATAGCCAATGGCTCTGATACCACTCTGTCACACCCTCCAAAAACCCCACCCCGCCTTGGAGGCGTGACATGCCCAGGATCATAGCCACCAATCATATTGAACAAAACATGTAATTAATTAATATTTATAAAATCCAACACAATACAATTGGTGTCAAAACATAGTTTACAGCGGAAGCATAAAACCAAAAACATAAGTTTACTATTTTCCCACAACGACCACGTCTCCTTGTGCAAGCTCCTTAAGCTAGGGATCTAATGACCTGCAAGGCATGTAACAACGAGTCAACAACAAAGTTGAGTGAATTCATGGTTTCTGTTCACTGGCTTACTAGCCCATAGGATTATCCCGAATATTTGTTTTGTTGTCCCTACCCAATCCAGGGAGGACGAACGTACGTTATTCTGCACTCTGGAGAATTCGTAAGTTTTAATACTGGCATCCTATCTACGGAGGATGGCCGTGCCTTGTAGAAAGTGTGAACTCACCTTGATTTAACAAGCTTCCGGATTCTAACTCTTCTGAGAATTAACATCTATTTTGGTATGAGGTAGAGTTTAGCCTACTGATAAGCTTAATAACCTAATTTGCACACGAACTAGGTAAGTAATTAATACAGCTTTTACGATAACTCACGAGATCAAACCCTCACAACAAATGACAAAGTGCGATACTTAAACATCCATCGATTTAACGACGAATGACAAAGTATAAACCCAATTTGAGCAACACTTAAACATCTATCGGATAGTTTCAATCGATCGGACATTGAATCGTATCAGCGATCGAATTAATAACCTGTATCGTAGCAGAATTCAAACTTATGTGTGTGTTTTGATAGTAAACAAAGCATAACTCTGAGCATATAACGAATTTTCTCGTCGTTCAAATGCCAGAATTCAAGTCCCACTGCCTGCTATTTATACACCAATTTTGACCAGCTTACGGACCGTAAGCCTTATCCCTTACGGTCCGTAAGGGACACCTAATCACTATAGGGTAGCCACGTTTGGGACTAGGCCTGCTGAGTCGACAGTTTCTTAAAATTCTATTTTGACAATGAATTAACTGGATAATCGTAACTAGGGTTTACCCCCCCCCCCCCCTGAGTTTTAGTGGCCCTGATCCTCATTCTGATTGTTCTGAAAATTTCAGGGTTTATGCAGAATCACTTGGGTTTCTTAATTAGGGTTTCCTGTTGGACTAAATATAATACTAAATAGGACTTTTTAGTGAGAGTTGTTACATTCTCCCCTCCTTATAAAAATCTCGTCCTCGAGATTTACTCGAATAAGTAAGGATACTAGTACTAATCTTTTATGCTCAAGAAACTTAACCTTTTCGTCTTCTATCTAAAGTCACAAATCTTTAAACTTTTCATTTATCTCTATGTTTTAAAGAAATACTACCAGAAATTTGTCAGATAGACACTTCTTAAAGTTAAATACATGAAATACTTAGGGATGACTTAACCTTAACCCGTAGCACTTAAAATAAATATTCTAGAACAGAATACAGTAAAGTATTGAGTCTTGCACTTTGGAATGAAGCATCGTTGTGTATCATTGAACACTTTACCGGTTATACTCTGGTTTTCATCAAAAACTTTTTCCCTTATTAAAAACCAAGTTCACTATAACCAATGGCTCTGATACCACTCTGTCAAACCCTCCAAAAACCCCACCCCGCCTTGGAGGCGTGACATGCCCAGGATCATAGCCACCAATCATATTGAACAAAACATGTAATTAATTAATATTTATAAAATCCAACACAATACAATTGGTGTCAAAACATAGTTTACAGCGGAAGCATAAAACCAAAAACATAAGTTTACTATTTTCCCACAACGACCACGTCTCCTTGTGCAAGCTCCTTAAGCTAGGGATCTAATGACCTGCAAGGCATGTAACAACGAGTCAACAACAAAGTTGAGTGAATTCATGGTTTCTATTCACTGGCTTACTAGCCCGTAGGATTATCCCGAATATTTGTTTTGTTGTCCCTACCCAATCCAGGGAGGACGAACGTACGTTATTCTGCACTCTAGAGAATTCGCAAGTTTTAATACTGGCATCCTATCTACGGAGGATGGCCGTGCCTTGTAGAAAGTGTGAACTCACCTTGATTTAACAAGCTTCCGGATTCTAACTCTTCTGAGAATTAACATCTATTTTGGTATGAGGTAGAGTTTAGCCTACTGATAAGCTTAATAACCTAATTTGCACACGAACTAGGTAAGTAATTAATACAGCTTTTACGATAACTCACGAGATCAAACCCTCACAACAAATGACAAAGTGCAATACTTAAACATCCATCGATTTAACGACGAATGACAAAGTATAAAGCCAATTTGAGCAGCAGTTAAACATCTATCGGATAGTTTCAATCGATCGGAAGCGATCGAATTAATACCCTGTATCGTAGCAGAATTCAAACTTATGTGTGTGTTTTGATAGTAAACAGAGCATAACTCAGAGCATATAATGAATTTTCTCGTCGTTCAAATGCCAGAATTCAAGTCCCGCTGCCTGCTATTTATACACCAATTTTGACCAGCTTACGGACCGTAAGCCTTATCCCTTACGGTCCGTAAGGGACACCTAATCACTATAGGGTAGCCACGTTTGGGACTAGGCCTGCTGAGTCGACAGTTTCTTAAAATTCTATTTTGACAATGAATTAAGTGGATAATCGTAACTAGGGTTTACCCCCCCCTGAGTTTTAGGGGCCCTGATCCTGATTCTGATTGTTCTGAAAATTTCAGGGTTTATGCAAAATCACTTGGGTTTCTTAATTAGGGTTTCCTATTGGACTAAATGTAATACTAAATAGGACTCTTTAGTGAGAGTTGTTACAAATATTGTCCTCATGACGAGATTCAGAAACTTGAGAACGAATACTACAATCTAAAGATGGAGGGGTCCGAGATCGAGGCTTACACGAAACAATCTCACGAGCTAGCAAACATGTGCCCTAACTTATCACAACCGCCACCTCGAAGAATCGAGTTGTACATCAAGGGCTTAGCACCATCAGTAAAGAGTTTGGTCACTGCTGCAAATCTTAACAACCTGCCTCAGGTCATCCGTTTAGCACACAAGATTACCGACCAAGAGGTCGAGCGTGGTTTGCTACCGCCTTGTGTTTCTGCTACTCCTACTGTTACTACTACACCTGTTGGTGATAACAAGCGTAAATGGAACGATGCTGACAAAGCGACCAGTGCAAGCCAATCACAGAAAAGGCCTGACAACAGCAATAATCGTAGTTTCAGTCAGTCGTCCTCAGTTAACCAAGGCTAGAGCAGCAATCCGAGCCAAGGCCCCTACGTTGGTAGGAAGCCAAAGTGCAACAAGTGTGGTTATCATCATCATGGACCGTGTGTCCGAGCTTGCCATAGGTGTGATAAGGTGGGCCATATGGCAAAAGACTGTAGAGCTCCATTCCCAAAGCAACAGCAGCAGCAGAATCAGCAGCATCAGCAACAGCCCCATCAGAACCAAGGCAATAGGAAGGGGTGTTTCCAGTGTGGGGACGAGGGTCACATTAAACGGGATTGCCCTTAGCTGAATCAGAATCCCAATGATAACAACAACCGTCAGAATAACAATGCTGGGAACAACAATAATGGCAACAACGGGGGCAACAGTGCTCGTGGGAGGGTATTTATGATTGGAGCTGCGATGATAGGAACGACGGCAATGTCGTGACTAGTACGTTTTCTGTGAACAACCTCTTTGCTTCTGTGTTATTTGATTCCGGTGCCGATTGGAGTTATGTGTCTTCAGTTAACGATTAGGGTTAACGCCAACACCTCTAGAAGCTAAACATGTAGTAGAATTAGCTGGTGGTAAGACAATTGAAGCCTTACACATTATTATGGGATGTAAACTCGATCTTGTGGGTCAAGTGTTTGACATTGACCTCCTTCCTGTTACCCCTGGTAGTTTCGACGTAGTGGTTGGTATGGACTGGTTGTCCAAGCACCGTGCTGACATCCTTTGTAAAGAGAAAATCGTACGTATTCCTCTCCCCAGTGGAGAATCTTTATCGGTTCAAAGGCATTGCAGTGGGGCGATGGTTGGTATCATCTCAGCTATGAAAGCTCAGAAGTATCTACGAAAGGGGTATCTTGCTATTTTAGCACTTGTTACTGATCCTCAGCCTGAAGAGAGGAAGATCGAAGACCTGCCAGTTGTTCGTGAATTTTCTGATGTGTTTCCTGAGGAACTTCCTGGTTTACCTCCTCACCGTCAAGTAAAATTTCAGATTGATCTTACACCAGGAACGACCCCAATTGCTCGAGCTCCTTATCGTCTTGCACCTGCGGAGTTGCAAGAGTTATCTAATCAACTTCAAGAACTGTTGGATAGAGGTTTTATCCAACCCAGTTCTTCGCCTTGGGGAGCCCCAGTTCTGTTTGTGAAGAAGAAAGACGGGTCCTTTCGTATGTGTATTGATATCGGTGTGACACCTGTGACTCTGCGACCATCAAACAAATACCAAATCAATGAAATATTGTGTTTCATACTTGGGATTTGTATAAATATGTGTATCATGTGCACATATCAATTCATATTCGAAATAAGTTTTGGAGGGTTGGTGTGGCGAACTGATGCGTAAATATAATCAGTTTAATGCAACAAACACTCCGGAATAGTGACATAGGCTTAACATACCTTAAATAACCTTTACATAACTTAGAAATAAGTTTTGGAGGGTTTGGTGTGGCGAAATCAAGTTTATTCGCTTACAGGGACTAATTTCGACAAACTGCGAAAGTATGCCGATTCGTACTGTAACGAACATTCCAGAATATGATCATAAGTTAAATATGCCCTAAATATCCTTTACTTAGTTTAGAAATAGGCTTTGAGGTGTTTGGTGCGCAAAAATAAACTTTCTTGATCAATAGGGACTAAAACCGTCAAAAAGTGCTTAAGTTTGCATTTTCGCGCATATCTTACGTTCGGAATATATCCAGACATCCAAAAATTTATGTAATCATTAAAATATTTTATTTTAGTGATAGGCATGATAAATTTCCATTCGTCGCGTAATTTGGATCGTTTTTCGTGTCTGTTCGTGTTTCGTCGTAATTAACCGAACAACGCAACCGTACAACCAAACGAACCGACATCTGAGATATTTTTGAGCATGTTTCATGTTCCCTATACTTTAACTTCATTTTAGAGCCTTGAAATGGGGTTAATGGGGCTTAAACGTGCCAAAAACTGAGTTTATAACATGCAGGGACCTAAATTTTCATTTCTAGATAGTTAGCTTAGGCGGGCCGCGTAGACCTTAAGGTCTGGCTACGCGGGCCGCGAGAACATGCCAGATCAGAAACCAGTTTTTGTATCAGCAGCTTGTTTTCTGGGTTTTGAACATGGTTTTTAACAAACCATTAACTGGTTTTAAGGTCCCATAGTATCTTAAATCAGTGGGTGCAAGGGTAAGGTTGAGATTGAAGCTCGGGAATTGAGGAACAATCTTAACAGTGGACCGAAATCTATAAATACCCACCAAGATTTCATTTGCTCCTCACCCATTTGATCTGATTTCTCTAAGTTGGAGCCTAAGAACCTTCATACCTGAGAAATCTTGGATCAAATCTCCATCGCTTGGACCTCTTGTAAGCTTCTTTCGTTCTTTTATGTGTTTTTACTGCTTTGACCAGTCAATGGTCAACACGAAGTTCATTTGAACTTCACAACGTGAGCGTAATCATGATGGTTATAGTCTCTTGTGACTATACCTACTGATTACCACGTTATTTAGGCGTAGTGACGAGTCATAGTTTCGGTCAAAATGCGTATTCTTGCGTATTTTGCAACCAAACTATTCTTGGGTATCAAGACCCTTTGTCTTGATATCAAACTTGTTATCAAACCTTGTTAAACATGTTTTAACATGTTTAACTCGTCACTTTTAGATTAGTGCTTGTATAGGGTCGTAAGATAAGCGGTCTAAACAACCGCTTAGACTTTCGAACCCGACCCGTTTGGTCGATCATTGGGATCCAACCAAGCATATATTGTGACCATAGTTGTATAGGGAATAACCTTCCGAGGTTATACCTTATGGTCACTTCTTTTAAGTAGTTGTATGATAGGTAGTTTATATGCCTTAGGAAAATGACCAAAATGCCCTTTTTACGCATAAATTCATTTTAAATATATGTAACATAAATTTGGGAGAACAACATCACAGCCATCATGTTCTGATTCACTAGAAAGAGATCGAAAATTCGGAAGAACAAGCAAATACGATTAGAATATGGGTTCTCTGGGCGATTTTGGCGAATTGGTAAAACCCTAATTTTCTCTTGCTAATCCTCGTATCGATTGTTCTTGTTTATCAGCTTAGGATTATGATCGATCCTTAGGTGATATTCAATTGTTCTCGGATTAGGGTTTGTAGTTAGGGTTTTGTTTTCGGCTTTAATTTCTGTTTGCAAACGGGGGTGTAGCTGGTTGGTCTGATTTGCGCGTCTGATTTCGGATCTGATTTCGTTAGTCTGATTTCGGCTTACATCTGATTACATCTGGTTTAGTTGTTCTGATTTCGGCGCTATTGAGGTGATTCCAGATTTCGAGATTAGGGTTTTGTAGTCGTGGTTTTCTGTTTGCGAAGGTGGTGCGGCTGGTTCCTTTTGCTTTAGGGTTTCAGCAGGTTTCTTTATTCTTTGTTTTGGCTGGTTTGTTGATCACAATCTGTCCGAATGGAGAGCCAAACTGCAGAAAACTCAAATGTGTTTGCCAAAAAAATTAAGAACATTGACGGTAAAACATTTGAGCCAAGACAAACATCATTTTTGGCGACTAGGGTTTCTGAAATGCCGAGTAAGAAGGTATGTTTTATGATGCCGCTTAATGATACGGAACATGTTATTGGTTGTTCTGATTCTCCTAATCAGAATTATGCGAAAGTCTTTGACAAGAGAAAGGTAGCATTTGTGTTACCGGTGAATGATATTAGTCCTACTCGAGTTCAAAATCTGAATCAAGATGATAATGCTCATGTCCAATCTTATGCGGATGTGGTCCTACATGTACGAATTGAGCAGGGGGATACTAAGAGCGGTGGGGATTCAATTCAGAATCAGAATGAAGATGAAAACACTAGGAAGGCCAATGATGCGGTTGTTCAAGTTCCTAAAGTCAATTTTAGACAACTAAAATCAGATGTATCATTGGATGGAGTGGATGTAGTGCTTCCGATTGATTCGGTTCACCAGGTTAATAACAGGTTAGCAAACACTCTTTATGGTTATTTCCTGGGGGATAGGATTGCATATCCAGTAGTTGAATATTTTGTCAGAACAAATTGGAAAAAACATGGTCTTCAGAAAACTATGATGAATTCAAATGGTTTCTTTTTCTTCAAGTTTGAAGACAGAAAGGGTATGGATACTGTTCTTGAAGGGGGACCTTGGCTGATCCGTAACAAACCTATGTTTCTCAACATTTGGTCTCCTACAAACACCCTTAAAAAAGAAGAGGTTAAAAAGGTTGCAGTTTGGGTTAAATTGCATGATGTTCCGCTAGTGGCATATTCTGATGATGGTTTAAGCATGTTGGCTTCAAAAATTGGGTCCCCTGTGCGTCTGGATTCGTATACTAGTGATATGTGTAATGAGGCTTGGGGAAGGAGCAGCTATGCTTGGGCTCTCATTGAAATATCAGCTGATCATGAGTTGAAAGAGGCTCTAACCATGGCTATTCCTGAATTGGATGGGAACAAATATGTTAATGAGACTATTCGGGTGGAGTATGAATGGGAACCTCCGAGATGTGTCCACTGCTGTGTATTTGGGCATGATTCTGAGGAGTGTCCAAAACGCATTAGACCGACAGTGAAACCTCCTACATATAGACCGAAAGTAGATGAGGATGGTTATACGGAAGTCAAGACAAAGAAGAATGTAAAGAAAAGCGGTTTTCAAATTAACAATCAAAAGCCCAAGTTTGAATATAGACCTGTGGATAAAAAGAAAAAGGCAGTGAGTTCTGCTTACATGAGTGCGAGGAGCACTAGTTCTTCTAAGGTTCAAACACATAATTCGTTTAGCGCACTTGGGTTTGTTGGAGGGAACGGGGATAAAGGGAGACGTGAGCCAAATGAGGAGTCTGATGATGACGAGGTAGAGGTTGTATATGATGAAACGAAGGAGTTTATGACATCGGGTACTCATCCTACGTCTTCCAGTACAGGGGCAAGCACCTCTCACATAAAGTTGTCTAATGGATAGGTGGCGTCTTTTTCATGCTAAAGGGCTGCCAGTTGGTAGCAATTTCATTTTTGACGATGGCGGTTGACGTCTTTTGTTTGTTTTTCGTTTGTCTACTAGTTAGTCATTATCATGATTGTAGTAGGCTAGATTAATGTGGTAACTTGGTTTGTTTGGTTTTTGTTTACATATATGGGGCATGTCCTGTATATGAACTAGTGGGGAATTCATCATCACTACTTGTACTTATTTGGCGGTTGTCTATAATAGAATCACCGGGGTAACCCTTTACCCAAAAAACATAAATTTTGGCATCTAAACTGATTAGGCAACATTATTAGATATGTTAAGGCATATAATACTTGTCATAGGACTAGTTAGGGGGTCCGAACGCGTTTTACGCGAACGACGCGTTAAAGTGGCATAAGCTACCTTAACGAGTCGTAATGGGTCGTAAGCACTTAGGTTAGGTTTCGTTTTAGAATGTGGGCTTTGTTAAACCATATTACATGAGTTCCTACACTCATTTGGTTTACGAAACCTCATTTTATCCGATCCTCCAAGTTAGGTCCGTTTATTAACATATATTAGGTGCCGTTTGATTTCCGTGGTCCCTCTAGCTTTGCTTGGTTGTAGTCAAGACTTCTAAGCATCCTCAAGTGAGTACATAGTCCCCTCTTTTACGTTTTCAAATGTTTTGGGGTGATACACATGTGCCTACTTGTTACTTTCGTGCTTTTCACGCTTTATATCATACACTTGCTATGTTCATGATTTCATTATGTTTTGCTATGTATGTTCACTTAGCATGCTAGCACATTTATTTTCATAATTACATTTTGTTGCATATGTTCATCCAGCATATGGACACATTGTTTTACATTTTGAACCATTTGAAACTGTTTGATTTGTGTGAACCGTTTGTAACCGTTTGATTTATGTGAACCGTTTGTAACCGTTGGATTTGTGTGAACCGTTTGTAACTGTTTGATTCATGTGAACCGTTTGATACTGTTTGAACCATTGGGTTAGGGAAGTGATTAGGTAACGGGGCGGGTGTAATGTGTTAAAAGCATGGTAGATACGCCGCTGGTACTTCCTATATATAAGTGCTTTTAATACATTATATATCGTTGCGTTATCTAGATCACTTGGGCAAGGTTATCAAAACAAAGTTATATTACAAGGTTTTTCTAACAATATACAACATTCTAGTTTTATTTCAAAAACGATTTACAATTTGGGTTTATATGAACAAATGTTTTGGAGTTAAGATTCATGGTATCGAGCCATGAATCAGACACTCACATAAAACCTATGTACTCGCCGGCATTTTTATGCTGACGTATTTTCACATGTGTTTCAGGTACCATAGTTGGTGATGTTTAATGATGATATTGATGCATGCTCACATAAGAACGGACGAGGCCTTAGTGACTTAGTAACAATAAAAGTCTATTTGTTCATGATTTGTTTCTAAATTTCAATGTAATGTAATACATTTAATTTAATAAAACTGAACTTCAATCCATGTGTTATGAAACAATGATTCTGTTACAACACTCCCCGACGTTTCCGCCACGATTTGTTGTTTCACGTGGTCGGGGTGTGACAGAAAAGTTGGTATCAGAGCTTATGGTTATAGGGAATTAGGTTATTAGTAATGCTTTGAACTAGACTATAACCTTCCTAGGACCCTAACGCAAGTTTACTTGCGTTTAGTCATAAAACAATACTGTCGCCTATCTTTATGCGACAACTACAATGAGAACACAAATTTCGAATCTGCTTTGAAAACTAATCATCTGTTCTAGGATGATTTATTATAAGGTTTTGAACCTTCAAAGTTTTCAAATTCTCGTCAAAGTTTGGGGCTAAATAATGTGAACACGTGCAAACTGGAAGGGTGGGTGCCTGTACCATGAGTTTTCTGTCTAAGGCTAGAGTGTTCGTACAAATCCGCAGTATCGGACCAGTCACTCTTACCTGGGAACTCTTGGGGTGAGTGTCCACTTATAGAAGAGCATGTCTTCGCGATACATTATGAGGACCTATTTACTTTAATTCAGCTTTTGTGTGTCGTTTGTTTGCTTCGTGGTTCGAACAAATGACCATCACCCATGCCTTTTGGTCGGAAATTGTAACATCCTTACCCAATGCCATTTCACTTGTTTTCTCTCTTGTTTCCCTTTTAGAACGCCTCCACGATGCGACAATCAGGTACCTAATGAAGAACTGGCAGCCCTCATGACGCAGCAAATGGCTGCTGCAATCCCAAACATCATTGATTAATGTAACCAAGCCTTCAATAACAACAATAATGCCCCATGCAACTTCAAGACATTCAACTCTGCCCAGCCATCAAAATTTTCGGGGTCTTAAGGAGCGACTGCACTTCTGCAATGGTTCGAGAGTCTAGAGAGCACCTTCAGACATGTTCAGTGTCCAAACCAGTGAAAGGTAGAGTTTGCATCTAGTGTTTTTGAGAAACGAGCTTTAACATGGTGGAATGGTGTGATGAGTGACAGGGGTGCCGACGTGGCACTGGCTTAAACCTGGGAAGAGCTTCGCGCTCTAATGATGAGGGAATTCTGTCCTTGTCATGAGATCAGGGCCTTGGAAAGGGAATTCGATGATCTTAAGCAAGATTGCCGTGAGCATCGAGCCTACACGGACCGTTATGAGGAATTAAGTCTGTTATGCCCGAACATGGTTACGCCTTTGGATAAGGCAATAGAAAAGTACATTGATGGACTCCCTGACTCAGTTCAAGACATTGTTACTAGTAGTAATCCCACTACAGTTAGACAGGCCATTGAGCTATCCGCTACCTTGACTGAATCTTAGATCAGGAAAGGTAAGCTTTTCCGAAAGGGTGACAAGAAACTGATAGAGGAATTGAAACCGAAGGATGAGCAGACTGAATCCTCCAAGAAGTCAAAGAAGCGAAAGGCTTCTCAGAACTTCACCGTGGTTGCTCACAATGATCAAGCCGTCCCCAACCAACCAGCTCAACCCCCTGCTAGGAAGCCATACAACGGAACTGCACCCTTGTGCAACCAATGTAGCCTTCATCATCATGCTAGTGTCAAGTGCCGCAAATGCCAAATTTGTGGACTTATTGGTCATACAGCAAAAGTTTGCCCAACTGTAGCTGAACCAAATCAAGCCGGCAACAATCCTGCTCAAGCTCGTTTTCTACCAGGTTCTTGCTTCAGCTGTGGCGAGATGGGCCATTTCCAAAGAAATGGCCCAAAGCTTGCTAATGCGAATCCAGCGCAAGGATGAGCATTTGACCGACTAGAAGACAACGCTGTTTAGAAATTAATCAAGCTTTATGTATTATTTTCTTTTGTTGTCAAGGTCTATGAAACTGTTGTTGTTGTTGTTTATAAATAAATCTTTTATTTACATTGCAATGTATTTATGTGGTTGCATGTATAAACAACATATCCCCTACAATACCGACAATCAAGGAATCGTATTCCTTGAAGAACAGACTACCCCCAAAATTCTTTCATTTTATGATCTCTTGCGTTTTCCATGAAAATCCTAAATGCCCGTTTCTTCCAAGGAAACGAAGTACAAGGCACAAGTTACAACTCTGGATGAATACCCAATCCTTAATAGGGTACCTAAGGGTATTTCGTAAGTCCTTAATTGTTGTGTACCTTAATTCGAATGTTACGTTTCCATGTAAACGAAATCGAATTTTTGGGAGATCATCCTATCGTTTCAGATAGATTCTTGAGGACGTTGAAGTCCATCGACTGGGTTCCTGGTATACCTTGAATACCCATGTTCAAATCAACGTCAAGTTAATAAATAACAAAATAATAACAAATTAATAACCAAGAAAATAATTATGTGCTTATGTGTTTATGTGTTGACCCAATCAAAGTTGTCTCAAGCTTGTTCAAATTCTATCCCTTTCACAGTATGAAATACACTGTGCGGACTGTGCAAGGAATTACGTAATTATGGATGCATACATAATTATGGAATTCAGTGCACAGAAACCATAGCAAGTTTTGTCATGTGTCTAGAGTTAATTCTATTCATTTCCATTTCTGATGAAGCACCCGTTGAAAATGACTCCGTCCGTTCATTTTCGTTTCTGAAGAATGTCCGTTGAGGGAAATGAATATCCTTTTGAGTTAACTCTATTCATTTCCATTTCTGATGAAGCACCCGTCGAAAATGACTCCGTCCGTTCATTTTCGTTTCTGAAGAATGTCCGTTGAGGAAATGAATATCCTTTTGTTTATTTCATTTCCATTTCTGATGAAGCACCCATCGAAAATGACTCCGTCCGTTCATTTTCATTTCTAAAGAATGTCCGTTGAGGAAATGAATATCCTTTTGTTTATTCCTTCATTTCCATTGTTGAAGAATACCCGTTGTAGATGACTCCGTCCGTTCATTTTCATTTCTGAAGAATGTCCGTTGAGGAAATGAATATCCTTTTTGATTATTCCTTCATTTCCATTTCTGAAGAACCCATTGAGGATAATGACTCCGTCCGTTCATTTTCGTTTCTAAAGAATATCCGTTGAGGAAATGACAGGATTATGCCTTGCGTATCTTTGGTGGTTATTTGACACAAAGTCACAGACAGGCTCCTACGAATAAATTTCGGGACGAAATTTCCTAAAGTAGGGGAGACTGTAAAACCTGTGCCTCTGCGACCATCAAACAAATACCAAATCAATGAAATATTGTGTTTCATACTTGGGATTTGTATAAATATGTGTATCATGTGCACATATCAATTCATATTCGATTTCGAGCTTTAAATCGCTTTCTGGAAGGCTATACGCGAACTGATGCGTCAATATAACCAGTTTAATGCAACAAACACTCTGGAATAGTGACATAGGCTTAACATACCTTAAATAACCTTTACATAACTTAGAAATAAGTTTTGGAGGGTTTGGTGTGACGAAATCAAGTTTATTCGCTCACAGGGACTAATTTCGACAAACTGCGAAAGTATGCCGATTCGTACTGTAACGAACATTCCGGAATATGATCATAAGTTAAATATGCTCTAAATATCCTTTACATAGCTTAGAAATAGGCTTTGTGTTGGTGCATTCATCTGTCGACTTCGTCTTGTATCGAGTCTTGCATTGTTCATGGCACGAAGATCAAGAAAACAAGTCAAAAAGTTAATTCCGCTTCAAGATACTAATTCCGCTTAAGAGGTCAACATGTAATTCCGCTTGAGTGTGTAATTTCGCTTGTAATGTATTTCCGCTTGAGTCATGTTCAAGCGGAATTAGACTTCTATAAATAGGTGATAGGTCTGATCATTTGGAGCGAAATTAAGTCTTGAGTTTTCCGACGGCGAAGCTCTGTCGATGTCACACCCCCAAAATCCACACGCGGAGTATCACCGCTTGGAGGCGTGACTGACCAGGATCAAGCCACCAATCATATTGAACATGTAATTAATATATAAAAGTAAATGCCATTCAACCACCAATATGAAAGGTGTTCAAAATATACGTAGGTTATCACTGTTTAGCGGAAGCGTATGAATAACCCAACAAAATAAAGTATGAAATGTCATAAAGTGTTTAACGAAACAATCACGATCCAAGCCCACAACGACCTGCTCCTCCCTGTGCAAGCTCCATGTATCTAACGACCTGCAAGGCATGTAACAGAGGATCAACAACTAGTTGAGCGAGTTCACAGAAAGTAAATGCGTAATAGTAAGTTCGTATGTAACATGTGGCTCTACTGGGCCGATAGTACGTTCTATTGGTGGGGGCTTCCCATGTTGTAAGTTCAATTAGTGGGGGCTTCCCATGTTGTAAGTTACTAGACTAGTTTTATCCATAAGTATCCTTCCCAATCCGAGGATAGTAGTAAGTATAAGTTTACGTAGGTTTTACGTAAGTGACCTTCCCAACCGAGGACAGTGGTACGTAACGAGTACGTAGATTTAGCGCTGGCGTCCTTCCCAATCCGAGGACGGTAGTACGTAGGTTTTACGTAGGTTTAGTGCTGGTGTCCTTCCCAATCCGAGGACAGTAGTACATAGGATTTATGTAGGTTTAAACACTAGTGTCCTTCCCAAACCGAGGACAGTACGTAGGCTTTACGTAGAGTTTGGCACAGGCATCCTTCCCAATCCGAGGACCGTGGTAAGTAGTCTAGTAATGATGTAAGTACAAGTAATCATTCAATCCCATTCCCAACCCACCGGGGAATCCCATGCCTTGGTAAGAGTGTGAACTCACCGTGGTTTGCTCGGTATGCTAAGTATGCGCTCAAAGTAAATCAATCACGTCCTAGAGTATGCACGTATAGAATAATCAGTTTATATTCTCGAAGTTCATGCATGCACATACCGTCGTATGAAATAACACATAACAACTACCAAGTAACACATAGCACGTATTCTGAATCATATAAGTCATGCGTACTAGTTAACAGTTGTTAATAATTCCAGTTAACTTCTAACAAAATTTACCAAGTTGCTGTGCGGATTAACCTATCGGCGAAACGCCCCCTGTTTCGCCGTGACCCCTCTCCGACGAAACACTTCTGTTTCGCCAAGGTTGTTTCGTCGTAAAGAGTCTTGGCGAAACACCTTTGTTTCGTCAAGTCAGTTTCGTCAATCGGTGATTCGCCGATCTGTTTGTTTCGTCCCTGTTCAACCGCCACAATAATAATTCTAAATAACATAAGTTCATTTGGCAAACACTTGTTTTTGGGCCGTTATAATTAGCCAATGGCCATCTTTGGGCCGCCCATCCCACCAATCGGAGATAGCATCTCCTATGACAAAAACTGGGTTCTTGAACGCCACGTATTCCTAGGACCGATGTAACTGACTTTGATTATCTATTTTGGCAGTTTACAAGACCACCGATTAATAACTCATGATGACACCCATTATCACTTTGTAACAATTTAAATCGATTATGGCCGATAATGTTATTTATTAGCATGTTATGATTGGACCAAATATTTAGTCACATGATTTATCAATTCACTAACAAACATCATATTCAATTCGGCAGTTCACCATTCCCAACCCTTGTCCACCGATTTGACCCACTATCTCGATTTCAATGAATAACCCATGTTTCTTTCCATTACTCTTATCGATACCAGCCGACAATTGAACCAATGCCATTTAACAATTTAAATAAGGTTGTCTCACAACTTTAATCTCATGAAAACTAACAAATCACATACAATACACTTCAAAAGAAACATAAGATACTAACCGAATTGGATGATGAAACAGGGAGAGTTTCGAGGGACAGGAAGCAGCCGTCGGTTTGCAAGAGAAGAGGAGAGAAGTTTAGGGTTTTGAGAATTTCCATAACCGTTCCCCTAATCTAATATATATTTTTACGCATACAAGTTTGGGCCGTAACTGGGCTTTGGCGAATCTGGGCTCGGCGAAACAGTCGGTTAAATGGCGAATAAAATTCTGTTTCATCGGGCATTACGTGATTTAATCAGTCTAAGTGTTTTGTAATAATCTAATATTATATTTACAACATCACGTAATCACATATATATGCACCATGACAATACGTTTTATTAAAACATAACGCGTACAATTACAAGTCCAACAAGTCAAACAACTAAACAGTCAAAGTCAACGTGCAATAAATGTGAAAGTGGAAGTCGGAAACTCGAGTTGTCACATTATCCCCAACTTGAAAGAAATTTCGTCCCAAAATTTAGCATGCGGTTACTGAGGAAGCTAGGTGGGTTGTATCGTTTACTGGTTTTCCTGGGGTGTCACATCATCCCCCCGTTGATGTGGAATTTCGTCCCGAAATTCTGAAGAAGTAGCTTCACCCTCAGTAGTGGTTGCACGTTTTCCGAATAACTGGGGATACTTGAGTTCCATTTGATCTTCTCGTTCCCAGGTATACTCTGGGCCGCGGCGGGAGTTCCAACGAACTCGTACAAGAGGGATTCTCGTGTTCTTGAGGACCTTAACATCCTGGTCCGTGATTTCAACTGGTTCTTCGACGAACTGCAACCGCTCGTCGATGGTGAGTTCCTTCAAAGGAACTATGTGGGTCTCATCTGACAGACACTTTTTCAGATTCGACACGTGAAAGACGTTGTGAACTGCACTGAGTTCAGGTGGTAAGTTCAGTCTGTAGGCCACTTTGCCTATTTTCTCTGTAACTTCGAAAGGTCCGACATAACGCGGATTGAGCTTGCCTCGCTTGCCAAAACGAACCACACCCTTCCAGGGCGAAACTTTGAGTAGCGCTCGATCCCCAACTTGGAATTCGAGTAGTTTTCTATCTTTATCGGCGTATGCTTTCTGACGGTCACGAGCTGCCGCCATGCGTTGTCGTATCTGAGCAATCTTTTCTGTCGTATCAACTACCATTTCTGGACCTGTGATTTGACTATCTCCCACCTCTGCCCAACAGAGAGGTGACCGGCATTTACGCCCGTACAATGCCTCGAATGGAGCAGCTTTAATGCTGGTGTGGTAGCTGTTATTGTATGAAAATTCCACAAGTGGCAGATGTTTTTCCCAACCATTGCCAAAGTCAATTACGCACGCCCGAAGCATGTCTTCTAGAGTTTGAATAGTGCGCTCAGACTGCCCATCTGTCTGAGGATGATAAGCTGTGCTCATGTCTAAACGAGAGCCAAAAGATTTATGCATTGCTTGCCACAGTTCTGAAGTAAAACGTGCGTCACGATCAGAGATGATGGAGGTGGGCACCCCGTGCCTCGAGACCGCTTCTTTTAAGTAAATGTCTGCTAAGGTAGAGAACTTGTCTGTTTCTTTGATAGCCAAGAAGTGAGCAGACTTTGTGAGTCGATCCACGATCACCCAAATAGTATCATTTCCGCGCTGAGATCTAGGTAAGCCAGTAACAAAATCCATGGAAATTTGTTCCCATTTCCATTGTGGTATCTCAGGTTGTTGAAGTGGACCTGACGGTTTCTGATATTCTGCCTTGACTCTCGCACAAGTCAAGCATTTGCTAACGTATGTGGCTATGCGGGCCTTCATGCTAGGCCACCAGTATGTGGTTTTGATATCGTGGTACATTTTATCCGAACCTGGATGTACCGAGTAGCGAGACTTATGAGCTTCATCCATTACTAGCTCACGTAAGTTACCATAAAATGGGACCCAGATGCGTCCTGTTACGTAATAAGCACCATCCTCCTTCTGTTCTAAGCGTTGCCTTGAGCCGCGTAGGGCTTCAGCCCTGACGTTGTCTGGTTTCAATGCTTCTACCTGAGCATTTCGTATCTAGGAAGGAAGACTAGACTGTATAGTGAGTTGTAAAGCTCGCACGCGCTTAGGCGCGGTGTCCTTTCGACTGAGGGCGTCAGCCACAACATTGGCTTTGCCTGGGTGGTACCTGATTGAGCATTCATAGTCATTCAACAGTTCGACCCATCGTCGCTGTCGCATATTCAGTTCCTTCTGTTTGAATATATGTTCGAGGCTTCTTTGGTCAGTGTAGATAGCACATTTGGTACCGTACAAGTAGTGTCGCCATATCTTAAGTGCAAAAACAACCGCTCCCAGCTCTGAATCGTGTGTAGTGTAATTCCGTTCGTGAACCTTAAGTTGGCGCGAAGCATAAGCAATAACTTTATCCCGTTGCATCAATACACATCCAAGACCCTGGATAGATGCATCGCAGTAGGCTACAAAATCGTCCGTGCCTTCAGGCAATGAGAGGATAGGTGCGCTACAGAGTCTATCCTTTAAGTGCTGAAACGCTGATTCCTGTGTATTACCCCAACGATAAACAATACCTTTTTATGTCAGTAGTGTAAGCGGCTGAGCAATCTTCGAGAAGTCTTTAATGAACCGTCTATAATAACCTGCCAAACCCAAGAATTGGCGTATTTCTGTCGGTGTGCGAGGTGCAGGCCAGTTCTTGATCGAATCTACCTTGGATGGATCAACATGAATCCCATCCTTGTTTACCACGTGGCCTAGAAAGTGGACTTCACAAAGCCAGAAGTCACATTTTGAAAACTTAGCGTATAGCTGTTCCGTTCGAAGAAGTTCCAAAATAAGTCGTAAGTGATGCTCGTGTTCCTCCTGACTCTTCGAATAAATCAGGATGTCGTCGATGAAGACAATGACAAACTTGTCAAGATAGGGTTTGCACACCCTGTTCATAAGATCCATGAAAACCGCAGGCGCGTTCGTTAATCCGAATGGCATGACCAGGAACTCATAATGGCCGTAGCGTGTTCTGAATGCTGTTTTGGAGACGTCCTCATCCCGGACTCTCAGTTGGTGATAACCTGACCTCAGATCAATCTTCGAGTAATAGCTCGACCCTTGCAACTGGTCAAATAAGTCGTCGATGCGTGGAAGTAGATAGCGATTCTTCACAGTCACCTTGTTCAGTTCGCGGTAGTCTATACACATGCGGAAGGTACCGTCCTTCTTCTTTACAAATAGTACTGGAGCTCCCCAAGGCGAAGAGCTAGGTCGTATGAAACCCTTTTCCAAGAGTTCTTGCAGTTGCTTAGATAGCTCTTCCAGTTCAGTTGGAGCTAAACGATAAGGTGCTCGAGCTATAGGTGCTGCTCCAGTAGCTTGTTACTATGAGTTACCAAAGGTTCTTAACCAGCACGATGTTGACTCTAGGGGTTTGCAAAGAATCTCTGCTCGATGTTGAGGTAGCCAATCCATTCCAATAACGATGTCGAAACCATCGCAACGTTGGGGTCATTCCTAGTATTACCCTGACCAATCACGAACACTCGACCCCTGGCACCATTGCCGTCTTTATTACCCCCGTTGTTGTCTTCCCTAGTTCCCGTTTCCTTGGTTGTGGTTCTGATTCTGGTTCTGGTTCAACCGTGGGCAGTGTCTCTTGAAGAGACCTTCAGCACTACACTGATAACATCCCTTGTTACCCTGCTGTTGCTGCTGATTCTATAGATCTTGTGTCTGTTGTTGTTGGTTCTGGCTTGCAGGACGTGAGTTTCTACCATCTTTGGCTCCATGACCAAGCTTGTCGCATCAATGACCATGATTTCGGTTGCACGGCCCGCTGTGGTGCAAGTTACATCGTTTGCACTTAGGGTGGTTTCCCCTGTATCCACCCTGCCCTTGACTACTAAAAGGTTGCTGACCGGGACTTTGGTTGTCATCGATCTTTCACTGCTGTGCCTGGGACGGAATCGTAGTCGAACCCTTGCTAGAGGTTCCATCCCACTTTCATTTGTTGTCACTAGGAATAGCAGAAGTAGTAGTAGTACCAATACGTCTAGGCAGCTTGTTCTGTTCCACTGCCTGGTCTGTAAGACGATGAGCAAGATGAGTAACATCTTGAATAGCAGCAAGATTAGCAGTCATCACATGACTTTGAATTTCTGGTACTAAGCCTTTGAGGTACCGCTCTCGGTGCGCTTGATGGGAGGTTCCACCATAGTAGGGCACAAAGTTGCTAGTTCGCTAGATCGCTTCGTATACGCCTCTATTTCTGACCCCGTCATCTTCAGGTTAAAGAACTCCACTTCCAGTTTGTGGATGTCATCATAGTTACAGTATTCTAGTTTGATTAGTTCCTTGAATTCGTCCCAAGGGGTGGCATTAGCAGCCGCCAGCCCCAGCATCCGAACTTGCGCGTTCCACCAAGTTAACGCAGTGCCTTCGAGAGTATCAGTGGCATATTTCACCTTACGAGCCTCGGGTCATTCACACACTCGAAGACCGATTCGAGTTCCTCGAACTAATGGAGGAGTCCAACAGCTCCTTCAGTGTCGCTGAAAGTAGTAGGACGACAGTCCATAAAAGTCTTGTATGTGCATACAGGTGGCTGAGCGTGTTGACTTGTCGTGTGCGTTAGAGTAACATACTTATGCACGAGTGTTGGTTTACGAGAGTAGGATCTAAAGATCCTAGAGTAAGTGGTGATGGCAGGTTACACCCCCTGCCTGGGCAGCTGCGAGTGCTGCAGTAACTTGTTCAGTGATCGAAGCCGCCAACTGGGCTTGAGTTAGGTTAGCGCGTCCACTCATGATCTTGACATCAAGGAGAACATGAGTGAGAGAGGTTCGCGAATAGTGCGATGACAGAAGAGAGTGAGCACGTAAGCGTTTTCAAGCAGTAACATATAGTAGGTTCTGTAACCTAAGCATACCACGAGCAAAGTTCTTTGTAATTCTAGCAAGTAGGTAAAGTAACATGAATCGTAGTACCTATGATGTTGAGCCTTGCACGTGGAGCGAAGCGTCGTTGTGGATCGTTGAGCACTGTTCTGGTTATAGTCTGGTTTTAACAAAATCGCTTTCCCCTTATTAAAACCGAGTTCTCTATAACCAATGGCTCTGATACCAATCTGTCACACCCCCAAAATCCACACGCGGAGTATCACCGCTTGGAGGCGTGACTGACCAGGATCAAGCCACCAATCATATTGAACATGTAATTAATATATAAAAGTAAATGCCATTCAACCACCAATATGAAAGGTGTTCAAAATATACGTAGGTTATCACTGTTTAGCGGAAGCGTATGAATAACCCAACAAAATAAAGTATGAAATGTCATAAAGTGTTTAACGAAACAATCACGATCCAAGCCCACAACGACCAGCTCCTCCCTGTGCAAGCTCCATGTATCTAACGACCTGCAAGGCATGTAACAGAGGATCAACAACTAGTTGAGCGAGTTCACAGAAAGTAAATGCGTAATAGTAAGTTCGTATGTAACATGTGGCTCTACTGGGCCGATAGTACGTTCTATTGGTGGGGGCTTCCCATGTTGTAAGTTCAATTAGTGGGGGCTTCCCATGTTGTAAGTTACTAGACTAGTTTTATCCATAAGTATCCTTCCCAATCCGAGGATAGTAGTAAGTATAAGTTTACGTAGGTTTTACGTAAGTGACCTTCCCAACCGAGGACAGTGGTACGTAACGAGTACGTAGATTTAGCGCTGGCGTCCTTCCCAATCCGAGGACGGTAGTACGTAGGTTTTACGTAGGTTTAGTGCTGGTGTCCTTCCCAATCCGAGGACAGTAGTACATAGGATTTACGTAGGTTTAAACACTAGTGTCCTTCCCAAACCGAGGACAGTACGTAGGCTTTACGTAGAGTTTGGCACAGGCATCCTTCCCAATCCGAGGACCGTGGTAAGTAGTCTAGTAATGATGTAAGTACAAGTAATCATTCAATCCCATTCCCAACCCACCGGGGAATCCCATGCCTTGGTAAGAGTGTGAACTCACCGTGGTTTGCTCGGTATGCTAAGTATGCGCTCAAAGTAAATCAATCACGTCCTAGAGTATGCACGTATAGAATAATCAGTTTATATTCTCGAAGTTCATGCATGCACATACCGTCGTATGAAATAACACATAACAACTACCAAGTAACACATAGCACGTATTCTGAATCATATAAGTCATGCGTACTAGTTAACAGTTGTTAATAATTCCAGTTAACTTCTAACAAAATTTACCAAGTTGCTGTGCGGATTAACCTATCGGCGAAACGCCCCCTGTTTCGCCGTGACCCCTCTCCGACGAAACACTTCTGTTTCGCCAAGGTTGTTTCGTCGTAAAGAGTCTTGGCGAAACACCTTTGTTTCGTCAAGTCAGTTTCGTCAATCGGTGATTCGCCGATCTGTTTGTTTCGTCCCTGTTCAACCGCCACAATAATAATTCTAAATAACATAAGTTCATTTGGCAAACACTTGTTTTTGGGCCGTTATAATTAGCCAATGGCCATCTTTGGGCCGCCCATCCCACCAATCGGAGATAGCATCTCCTATGACAAAAACTGGGTTCTTGAACGCCACGTATTCCTAGGACCGATGTAACTGACTTTGATTATCTATTTTGGCAGTTTACAAGACCACCGATTAATAACTCATGATGACACCCATTATCACTTTGTAACAATTTAAATCGATTATGGCCGATAATGTTATTTATTAGCATGTTATGATTGGACCAAATATTTAGTCACATGATTTATCAATTCACTAACAAACATCATATTCAATTCGGCAGTTCACCATTCCCAACCCTTGTCCACCGATTTGACCCACTATCTCGATTTCAATGAATAACCCATGTTTCTTTCCATTACTCTTATCGATACCAGCCGACAATTGAACCAATGCCATTTAACAATTTAAATAAGGTTGTCTCACAACTTTAATCTCATGAAAACTAACAAATCACATACAATACACTTCAAAAGAAACATAAGATACTAACCGAATTGGATGATGAAACAGGGAGAGTTTCGAGGGACAGGAAGCAGCCGTCGGTTTGCAAGAGAAGAGGAGAGAAGTTTAGGGTTTTGAGAATTTCCATAACCGTTCCCCTAATCTAATATATATTTTTACGCATACAAGTTTGGGCCGTAACTGGGCTTTGGCGAATCTGGGCTCGGCGAAACAGTCGGTTAAATGGCGAATAAAATTCTGTTTCGTCGGGCATTACGTGATTTAATCAGTCTAAGTGTTTTGTAATAATCTAATATTATATTTACAACATCACGTAATCACATATATATGCACCATGACAATACGTTTTATTAAAACATAACGCGTACAATTACAAGTCCAACAAGTCAAACAACTAAACAGTCAAAGTCAACGTGCAATAAATGTGAAAGTGGAAGTCGGAAACTCGAGTTGTCACATTATCCCCAACTTGAAAGAAATTTCGTCCCGAAATTTAGCATGCGGTTACTGAGGAAGCTAGGTGGGTTGTATCGTTTACTGGTTTTCCTGGGGTGTCACATCATCCCCCCGTTGATGTGGAATTTCGTCCCGAAATTCTGAAGAAGTAGCTTCACCCTCAGTAGTGGTTGCACGTTTTCCGAATAACTGGGGATACTTGAGTTCCATTTGATCTTCTCGTTCCCAGGTATACTCTGGGCCGCGGCGGGAGTTCCAACGAACTCGTACAAGAGGGATTCTCGTGTTCTTGAGGACCTTAACATCCTGGTCCGTGATTTCAACTGGTTCTTCGACGAACTGCAACCGCTCGTCGATGGTGAGTTCCTTCAAAGGAACTATGTGGGTCTCATCTGACAGACACTTTTTCAGATTCGACACGTGAAAGACGTTGTGAACTGCACTGAGTTCAGGTGGTAAGTTCAGTCTGTAGGCCACTTTGCCTATTTTCTCTGTAACTTCGAAAGGTCCGACATAACGCGGATTGAGCTTGCCTCGCTTGCCAAAACGAACCACACCCTTCCAGGGCGAAACTTTGAGTAGCGCTCGATCCCCAACTTGGAATTCGAGTAGTTTTCTATCTTTATCGGCGTATGCTTTCTGACGGTCACGAGCTGCCGCCATGCGTTGTCGTATCTGAGCAATCTTTTCTGTCGTATCAACTACCATTTCTGGACCTGTGATTTGACTATCTCCCACCTCTGCCCAACAGAGAGGTGACCGGCATTTACGCCCGTACAATGCCTCGAATGGAGCAGCTTTAATGCTGGTGTGGTAGCTGTTATTGTATGAAAATTCCACAAGTGGCAGATGTTTTTCCCAACCATTGCCAAAGTCAATTACGCACGCCCGAAGCATGTCTTCTAGAGTTTGAATAGTGCGCTCAGACTGCCCATCTGTCTGAGGATGATAAGCTGTGCTCATGTCTAAACGAGAGCCAAAAGATTTATGCATTGCTTGCCACAGTTCTGAAGTAAAACGTGCGTCACGATCAGAGATGATGGAGGTGGGCACCCTGTGCCTCGAGACCGCTTCTTTTAAGTAAATGTCTGCTAAGGTAGAGAACTTGTCTGTTTCTTTGATAGCCAAGAAGTGAGCAGACTTTGTGAGTCGATCCACGATCACCCAAATAGTATCATTTCCGCGCTGAGATCTAGGTAAGCCAGTAACAAAATCCATGGAAATTTGTTCCCATTTCCATTGTGGTATCTCAGGTTGTTGAAGTGGACCTGACGGTTTCTGATATTCTGCCTTGACTCTCGCACAAGTCAAGCATTTGCTAACGTATGTGGCTAATTTTCTCACATTATATACGAAATACTATTTTAACAAACCCTTGAAAGAATCAGATCAAAATTCGAATTAAAAGTGACTAAAATGGACCAAAAAAAAAAAACCCTTTACCCAAAAAAAAATGGACCAAAAAGGTAATTCCGTTTGAACGAACATCGCTATTCCACTTGAAAAGTGCATCAGATTTCAAACGAAATTACTTGATTTCGCTTGAAAGTGTAATTCCGTTTGAAAAGTTCAAACAAAATTAGTAATTCCGCTTCAAAAGTGTTATTCCGCTTGAAACCGGTTATTCCGCTTCAGCTAGTATTTCGCTTGAACTGGTATTCCGCTTGAATTAGTAATCTCGTTTGAATCTTAATTCCATTTGAAGTTGTTTGTGCAGGTAATCTCGCTTGAAATATAATCTCGTTTGAAAGTGTCTGTTTGTGAAACTTTTTACCGAATCATGGAAGAAGAGTTCTACATCACAGACTAGTCCAGCTTCCATTGCTCAAAACATGACCTTGGAAAACGAAATTGGAACTCTTAAAAAACCCCCAAAACTTATGGGAATTGAAGAGTACCATGGCTGGAAAAATCGTTTTGAGAATTGGGTTCAAGCAAACCATCTGAGAGCTTGGAAAGCATTGAAACAAAATATGTTAGACCACAGACCGCGTTGAAGGTTGATAAAATTATCTCAGAATTTTCAGACATTGAGAGAGATAGTTATAAAGGAGGAAAAATGATGATTAGTCTTCTACAAAAGCTGTTAAAGAGGATGTATTTGTATTGCTTCAGCATGATGGTAGTGCTTTTTCAATATGGGAGGCACTTGAGAAGAAATTCGAAGGCAGTACGGAAATGATCAATAGCAAAAAATCATTATTGAAGAAAGAATTTGAGTTGTTTACAAGTATGCCAGGTGAATCTACAAAGACTCTCATTAAGAGATATTGTCATCTTGTGCGTACCATGTCTCAGTTGAAAATTACTAAAACTCCAGCAGAATGGGTTGAGAAGCTAGCTGATGCTTTACCTCAGAAAGAATGGGGTACATATCTCATGATTTTAAAGAATACAGGAGAGTTTAGCAGATTGTCAATTGGACAGTTTATTGAAAAGCTTGAGGGACAAGATCTCGAACAACAAAAGATTGCCAGAATGAATAACTCAAGCAATCAACAAGATATCAAATTGTACTATAAAGGAAATGTTCAAACTGTTGAAGCAAGTCCAAAGATCCAAACTGCTTTCAGTGCAGGAATTTCATCTGGATCAGTCAGTCAAAGTTCAATCAACACTAGTGGATTTTCAAATGTTAATCCTCCAAGTGTTCAAAGTGAAAATGTTGGTAATGGACATATGATTCAGTGCAATGTTGCATTGCATCTTCAAAATGGTCATAATTTTTCTGAAGAAGTGGTTAAAAGTCATATGGCATTACTGGTTACTGCTTTGGAATCTTATGAAGGATTGATTGCTGGAAAAATTGGTAATCCTATGTTAACCAAGGAAGATTATGACCAGATTGATGCTGAGGATTGGAGCTTATGGATATTAAATGGTGTTTAGAAAGTGTTCTGAGGAGAGCTGAGAAATTCAAAATGATTACAGGAAGAAATGATTTCTTAGCAAATGTTTCTACTTTAGGTTTTGATAAATCTAAAGTTACTTGTTTTTGATGCAGGGAGAAAGGACATTTTAAGCGAGAATGTAAAAATCAAGAAGCAAGTGGAGCAAAGAATCCGTTCGGTGGCCAAGATTACTATCGGAAGGCTATATATCAACAAATCGCTCATCAACCGCATCATCAAAAAGAACCACAAACTGCACATGCTAGGATGATTGAAGATGCAAATAAGAAAGCTTATTATGGTATCATTGATCAAGATGATGAGAAAATGGCTCCAGGATTAGCTGGGATAGGTTTGTGGATGAGAATAGGGAGTTTAAAGCTTTCATTGCTCAAATTGTTCAAAAGCCAGAATTGATGAAAGAATGGATAGCAGTGTTAACTGATGAAGAGAAAAGTCAAGATGAAGAATCTGTTTCTTCTGAAAACAGTTCAACAGATACTAGTGATGATGCTGGAGAAATTGAACAGATAAACATTGGAAAAACTCATTTATCTTCTGACAGTTTTGAATTTTATTTTGCAGATAAATTGAAGAAACTTAAAGAGAGAAAAACTGCAAAAGAAATGGAAGAAGTTAAAGTTGTTGAGAATATAGTTGAAATGGAAAAGGTAACAGTCGAGAAGATTGTGGAGATTGAAAAGATTGTTGAAGTCGCAAAACCTTGTCTTACATGTTTGGAACCTTGCAAACATTGTGAAGATAAAGATGAAAGGTTTAGTGAGCTTGAAAAGTTGAAAGAGAAGTTATTGTTTGATGTCAAGAATTTAAAAGAATCATACGATGTGTTGAACAGAACTGTGAATAGTTCGCAGAAGACAAACTCTGAAAGAGAAGATGCTTTGAAAATGATAAATGCAACAATGATGTCTAAGCAGAAAGAGATTAATTTTTACATTGAAGAATGTGCAAAATTGAAGCAGGAGTTGGAAGTTGAAAAAGTTGAAAACGAAAGAATCAGACGGTTATTGACAGGTTATTCAAGTTCTGAGTACTTAATTGATAGAATTTATCCAACTGTTGCAGGTTTTGAAGTTTTTCAGGAGAAGAAGACTGAGAAGAAGGATACTGGTAAGAAACAGAGTGCTAGTTATAATAAGTGTCCGCCTTCGATTTGGGAAGGATATTCACCTAGAAAACCAAATGAGGAACAAGTAAAAAAGGCAGTAAATATTAAGTTGGAGTCCGAGATAACCGATGAGTTGCTAGACAATATTGATATCATATTCACAGCGTCCGACACAGATCATGAATCTGAGTTAATAAAAAAGATGGTCGATCAGGTGTTGGATAAGGATGAGGAGTCGGAGTCACAGTCCGAGTCCGGGAGTTTGAGTTCGTCTGTCAAAAGTTCAAAATCGTCGGGAAAACGGGTTTATAGTAAAGAATTTTTGTTGTCAAAATCCAATTTGAATGACGAAACATTTGAAGTTGCATATATTTTGAATGGTTCTGACAAATTATATTTTGATAAAGAATTTCCTATAAAAAATGTGAAAATTGAAAATATCAAAACAGTTTTTAAATTGATAGAAATAAAATTTTCAGATATAAAGGATAAAATGGGATTTTCAAAACCTAAATATACTTCTAGAATTCAACAGCGTTTAAATAAAAAGAAAGGTTTTGGTCCAGGTCATCAAAAGAAATCAAATCATAATGGTAATTTCAAAAATAAAGGTTTAGGTTTCATTCCACCTGAAAATTATAAAAATGAAAAATATGTTAAAGATTTTAAATCAAAAGTTAAATTTGTTTCAGGGACAACTGCTGAGGAAGAACAGAAGAGCTCATTTTGGAGGCAATCAAACAAAGAGTTCATTGCTGAAAAACAACAATTTGAGAAAAATGGAGCTTATCAGAGAAAGGAAACAAGAACCTGTTACAGATGTAATGAAGTTGGTCACATTGCATGGAATTGTCCTTTGGCAACAAAACAAAACAGGAAGTTGTTTCTAAACTCAAAGAGAAAATTGTTGACAAAACTGAACCACCAACTGAAAAATTCAAAGTGTTTAAAAACTCAAGATATGAAGTTGGTGAATGTTCGAAAAGATTTTACAAAAGAAGAGCAAATCCTGACAACCAAAAGTGGGTTGTTAAGAAGTTTAATGTTAAATCTGGCGATGAATCTGATTCCATAAAGTCAGATGAGCCACAAGTTATTCAAAAGGAAGAAAATTCAGTGCCGACAATGGATGAAGTAAATTTTCCACCATTGAGTGCTGAAAAATTAAATTCAAAAGTTGGTAAGGTTGAAATTTCAAATCAATTCTTTGATGGTAAGGAAGAATTTGATGTTGAAAAAGCTTTCAATGGTAAAGTGAAGCATATTTTTGGAAAGATAGCTGATGGTAAAGCCAAGGGAGTAAAAGAGTTTTATGAATCAAAGAGGAGAACTTACACACCGAGTGAAAATGACTCGGAAGCACCCAAGACTGGTCAGGCTTGGGTGCCAATCTTATTTGTCTAAAACCCTGACTTGCCGGAGCTCCCAGGTTGGTAAGCGTGGAGCAGGTATCGGCATCTTTATTGAGAAATTCACGAAAGTGATTTCGACCTACAAAACTAATTTTCTGGAAAAATCATTTTGATTAAAACAAACTTAAGTGTTTTGAAATCATAATGAGAAAATAGTTTGTTGTAAGGGGGAGTTCTGATTGTTTATGCCAAGTGGATGGTGATTTGAAGTGATTCGATATCAGTTGTCACTTTACTTATATAGTTTGTTTTCAAATTTCTTTAAATGATTTTGCATTTTAGGGGGAGTAAGAATTTTCAGAAAATCCAAAAACATTTGAAAATTTGAAAAAGGCAAAAACATGATAAAATGAAAAATAAATTTAATTGTGGAAAAGAGGAAATGATAGTACATCAGTAGACAGTTACAGTATGCTAAAGAATTGTAATGTTTAAATTGCGTTAAACGGTCTCACTGATGATATACCGATAGGTTTTTACACATTTAGTAAGCTTTTTCGGGATATAAACTTAAATTCAAACTTGCTTATTTCGTGGGGAACACTACTTGGATATATAGGTAACCCATGAAATTTCGTTTGAAAGATACCTCTTTCTGAGATATTAGGTCTTTATGCTCAGTGATATCTGGGGTATTATCCCGGGACTTCTGATTTTGCGGAAGCAATGGCCTAGTCCCTGGAGAATACTTTACGCTTGCTTGAAATAAAAGCCTGCCGTCAGTACAAAAAATGATGAAACATTGCAAAATGCTAATCATGTGCTGTTGTAAAAAAGATCCTCTAAAGGGGACCCACAAAAAGTCGAAGCCGTCATCTCTCTGCTGAACGGAAGTTCTGACATAAGCTCTCACGGTTCTTCGCATTTAACCCCTTACAGATATCATCTGTGGTATACTCACCTGTAAGACTGAATATTGGGATCTGGATACGGGAGTATATTCAAGAGGTGGGACACATGAATGAGTTTAAGTCCTTAATACACCTAATTCATATCCTGAATCAGTTGAAATTTGTGTCAGAATTTAAGTGGATCAGTATATCGGCAATCTAAGTGAACTGTTTAATTCTTATTGTGTAACTAAGCTCAACGGTACTTGTGACTTGTCAAAAACTGATATGATCCTCTTACACAAACTCATGAAAATATTGTCTGTAAATATTTCTTTACTGCATTCTTATGTTATTCAAAAATCCAAAAAGGTTTTCAGTGTGTTTTAGCATAAATTTTGAAAAATTCAAAAAGATTTTCGACAACTGATGTTGGAAAGCTGATTTTCAAAGTTCCAAGTGCTAAACATGATGATCAATTTGAGGGGGAGTCGGTTTAATCTAAAAAGTTTTGAATTTTGACTTACAAGTGGTTCATCAGAAATTAATTGAAAAATCATTCTGGATAAGTTTGAAAGGGAGAATCTGAATATATAAATTTGTCAAATGTTAAATTTGTGAAATTTACTTTTGGGTAGAGGATGTGCAGGATAATCTGGATTCTGAGTTTGAATATAGAGCCAGATCACGATCCTGATTCTGTGAAGGCCAGACTGCGATCCCAGCATATTGAAAGGGGGAGTCTGAAGACATCCGAGGGAAGATTGTTCGAGGGGAATATGTTGGTGCTGATAGAAAGAGAAAAGAGCAGTCAGACTGATCAAGACTGAAGACGTTGAAGACTCGACACTTAAGACTCGTCAACATCTGAGGGGTAGTCTGTTGGTGCATTCATCTGTCGACTTTGTCTTGTATCGAGTCTTGCATTGTTCATGGCACGAAGATCAAGAAAACAAGTCAAAAAGTTAATTCCGCTTCAAGATACTAATTCCGCTTGAAGAGGTCAACATGTAATTCCGCTTGAGTGTGTAATTTCGCTTGTAATGTATTTCCGCTTAAGTCATGTTCAAGCGGAATTAGACTTCTATAAATAGGTGATAGGTCTGATCATTTGGAGCGAAATTAAGTCTTGAGTTTTCCGACGGCGAAGCTCTGTCGAAGTGTCTTCAGATCTGTAAACATTCAGGAATCAATATAAAGACAGTTTAAAGTGATATTCTAGCTGAATTAACTTGATTTGTCTGTTTCCGCCTTTCAAATCAAGTTGAACACCTCTGATTGACTCGTTTCGGGTCCACACACGATCCTACACTTTGAGGTGTTTGGTGCGCAAAAATAAACTTTCTTGATCAATAGGGACTAAAAGCGTCAAAAAGTGCTTAAGTTTGCATTTTCGCGCATATCTTACATTCTGAATATATCCGGACATCCAAAATTTAATGTAACCATTAAAATATTTTATTTTAGTGATAGGCATGATAAATTTCCATTCGTCGCGTAATTTGGATCGTTTTTCGCGTCCGTTCATGTTTCGTCGTAATTAACCGAACAACGCAACCGTACAACCAAACGAACTGACATTCGAGATATTTTTGAGCATGTTTCATGTTCCCTATACTTTAACTTCATTTTAGAGCCTTGAAATGGGGTTAACGGGGCTTAAACGTGCCAAAAACTTAGTTTATAACATGCAGGGACCTAAATTGTCATTTCTGGATAGTTAGCTTAGGCGGGCCGTGTAGACCTTAAGGTCTGGCTACGCAGGCCGCGAGAACATGCCAGATCAGAAACCATTTTTTGTTCCAGCAGCTTGTTTTCTGGGTTTTGAACATGATTTTTAACAAACCATTAACTGGTTTTAAGGTCCCATAGTATCTTAAATCAGTGGGTGCAAGTGTAAGGTTGAGATTGAAGCTCGGGAATCGAGGAACGATCTTAACGGTGGACCGAAATCTATAAATACCCACCAAGATTTCATTTGCTCCTCACCCATTTGATCTGATTTCTCTAAGTTGTTGCCTAAGAACCTTCATACCTGAGAAATCTTGGATCAAATTTCCATCGCTTGGACCTCTTGTAAGCTTCTTTCGTTCTTTTATGCGTTTTTAAGCGTAAAAGTCAAACGCTGTTTGACTTTTTGCTTTGACCAGTCAATGGTCAACACAAAGTTCGTTTGAACTTCGCAACGTGAGCGTAATCACGATGGTTATAGTCCCTTGTGACTATACCTACTGATTACTACGCTATTTAGGCGTAGTGACGAGTCATAGTTTTGGTCAAAATGCGTATTATTGCGTATTTTGCAACCAAACTATTCTTGGGTATCAAGACCCTTTGTCTTGATATCAAACTTGTTTTCAAACCTTGTTAAACATGTTTTAACATGTTTAACTCGTCACTTTTAGATTAGTGCTTGTATAGGGTCGTAAGATAAGCTGTCTAAACAACCGCTTAGACTTTCGAACCCGACCCGTTTGGTCGATCATTGGGATCCAACCAAGCATATATTGTGACCATAGTTGTATAGGGAATAACCTTCCGAGGTTATACCTTATGGTCACTTCGTTTAAGTAGTTGTATGATAGGTAGTTTATATGCCTTAGGAAAATGACCAAAATGCCCTTTTTACGCATAAATTCATTTTACGCATATGTAAGATAAATTTTGGCATCTAAACTGATTAGGCAACATTATTAGATATGTTAAGGTATATAATACTTGTCATAGGTCTAGTTAGGCGGTCCAAACGCGTTTTACGCGAACGACGTGTTAAAGTGGCATAAGCTACCTTAACGAGTCGTAATGGGTCGTAAGCACTTAGGTTAGGTTTTGTTTTAGAATGTGGGCTTTGTTAAACCATATTACATGAGTTCCTACACTCATTTGGTTTACGAAACCTCATTTTATTCGATCCTCCGAGTTAGGTCCGTTTATTAACATAGTTACCTATATTAGGTGCCGTTTGATTTCCGTGATCCCTCTAGCTTTGCTTGGTTGTAGTCAAGACTTCTAAGCATCCTTAAGTGAATACATAGTCCCCTCTTTTACGTTTTCAAATATTTTGGGGTGATACACATGTGCCTAATTGTTACTTTCGTGCTTTTCATGCTTTTATATCATATACTTGCTGTGTTCATTAGTACGTATATAGTACATGATTTCATTATGTTTAGCTATGTATGTTCACTTAGCATGCTAGCACATTGAATTTCCTTTGTTTAGGAATCATTGTAAACAGTTCAGTTATCAATAAAATAATGTTGTTTGACCCCAATATTTGTTTGTTTACGTTTGACATTTTTCATGTTTTGATTTTTATTCAATTTCAAACTCTATATCGCTTTCTGGAGAGTTATGCGCAAACTGGTGCGTAAACGTAATCAGTTTAATGCGACAAACACTCCGGAACATCAACATATGCTTAACATACCTTAAATAACCTTTACATAACTTAGAAATAAGTTTTGAAAGCTTTGTGTCACACCCCCAAAAACCCCGCTTTTGAGGCGTGACATGCCCAGGATCATAGCCACCAATCATATTGAACAAAGCATGTAAGTAATTTATATTTATAAAATCCAACACAATACAATTGGTGTCAAAACATAGTTTGAGTTTACAGCGGAAGCACAAAACATAAGTTTAATATTTTCCCACAACGACCACGACTTCCTCGTGCAAGCTCCTTAAACTAGGGATCTAACGACCTGCAAGGCATGTAACAACGAGTCAACAACAAAGTTGAGTGAATTCACGGTTTCTGTTCTCTGGCTTACTAGCCCGTAGGATTATCCCGAATATTTGTTTTGTTGTCCCTACCCAATCCAGGGAGGACGAACGTACGTTATTCTGCACTCTGGAGAATTCGTATGTATCACGGTCTCCCAGACATGTGTGCGAAGATTAGTGGAGTGGCATCCTACCCACTGAGGATGGCCGTGCCTTGTAGAAAATCTGTGAACTCACCTTGATTTAACTAGCTTCCGGATTCTAACTCTTCTGATTGTAAGGGTATGAAGTAGAGTTTAGCCTACTGGTAAGCTTAATAACCTAATTTGCACACGAACTAGGTAAGTAATTAATACAGCTTTGACGATAACTCACGAGATCAAACCCTCACAAAAAATGACAAAGTGCGATACTTAAACATCCATCGATTTAACGAAGAATGACAAAGTATAAACCCAATTTGAGCAGCACTTAAACATCTATCGGATAGTTTCAATCGATCGGACATTGAATCGTAATAGCGATCGAATTAATATCCTGTATCGTAGCAGAATTCAAACTTATGTGTTTATTTTGGAGTAATCGGACAACATCTCAGAGCATCTAATGAATTCTCTAAATGCCAAAATTCAAGTCCCACTGTCTTCTATTTATAGCCGAAAATTGTCATCTCTTGCGCACCGTAACGCTTAATATCTTACGGTCCGTAACACCCCTTGCGCACCGTAACGCAAAAACTCTTACGGTCCGTAAGGGACACCTATGCACTATAGGTTTGCCACGTTTGGGACTAGCCTAGCTGAGTCAGTAGTTTCGTAAAATTCTATTTCGACAGCGAATTAAATGGATAATCGTCCATAGAAAATACCCCCCCTGAGTTTTAGGGGCCCTAATCCTGATTCTGATTGTTCTGGAAATGTTAGGGTTTATGCAGAATCACTTGGGTTTCTTAATTAGGGTTTCCTATTGGACAAAATATAATACTAAATAGGATTTTTTTTTTTAGTGAGAGTTGTTACATTCTCCCCTCCTTATAAAAATCTCGTCCTCGAGATTTACTCGAATAAATTAGTACTAATCTATGCTCGAGAAACTTAACCTTTCTGTCTTCTATCTAAAGTCACAAATCTTTAAACTTTTCATTTATCTCTATGTCTTAAAGAGATACTACCAGCAATTTGTCAAATAGATATTTCTTAAGGTTGAATACATGAAATACTTAGGGAAGACTTAACCTTAACCATTAGCACTTAAAATCAATATTATAGAACTCAGTAAAGTATTGAGTCTTGCACTTCGAATGAAGTATCGCCATCGTTGTGGATTATTGAACACTTTACCGGTTATAGTCTGGTTTTCATCAAAACCTTTTTTTTTCCTTTTTAAAACCAAGTTCACTATAACCAATGGCTCTGATACCACTCTGTCACACCCCCCAAAAACCCCGCTTTTGAGGCGTGACATGCCCAGGATCATAGCCACCAATCATATTGAACAAAGCATCTAAGTAATTTATATTTATAAAATCCAACACAATACAATTGGTGTCAAAACATAGTTTGAGTTTACAGCGGAAGCACAAAACATAAGTTTAATATTTTCCCACAACGACCACGACTTCCTCGTGCAAGCTCCTTAAACTAGGGATCTAACGACCTGCAAGGCATGTAACAACGAGTCAACAACAAAGTTGAGTGAATTCACGGTTTCTGTTCTCTGGCTTACTAGCCCGTAGGATTATCCCGAATATTTGTTTTGTTGTTCCTACCCAATCCAGGGAGGACGAACGTACGTTATTCTGCACTCTGGAGAATTCGTATGTATCGCGGTCTCCCAGACATGTGTGCGAAGATTAGTGGAGTGGCATCCTACCCACTGAGGATGGCCGTGCCTTGTAGAAAATCTGTGAACTCACCTTGATTTAACAAGCTTCCAGATTCTAACTCTTCTGATTGTAAGGGTATGAAGTAGAGTTTAGCCTACTGGTAAGCTTAATAACCTAATTTGCACACGAACTAGGTAAGTAATTAATACAGCTTTTACGATAACTCACGAGATCAAACCCTCACAACAAATGAAAAAGTGCGATACTTAAACATCCATCGATTTAACGACGAATGACAAAGTATAAACCCAATTTGAGCATCACTTAAACATCTATCGGATAGTTTCAATCGATCGGACATTGAATCGTAATAGCGATCGAATTAATACCCTGTATCGTAGCAGAATTCAAACTTATGTGTTTATTTTGGAGTAATCGGACAACATCTCAGAGCATCTAATGAATTCTCTAAATGCCAAAATTCAAGTCCCACTGTCTTCTATTTATAGCCGAAAATTGTCATCTCTTGCGCACCGAAACGCTTAATATCTTACGGTCCGTAACACCCCTTGCGCACCGTAACGCCAAAACTCTTACGGTCCGTAAGGGACACCTATGCACTATAGGTTTTCCACGTTTGGGACTAGCCTAGCTGAGTCAGTAGTTTCGTAAAATTCTATTTCGACAGCGAATTAAATGGATAATCGTCCATAGAAAATACCCCCCCTGAGTTTTAGGGGCCCTAATCCTGATTCTGATTGTTCTGGAAATGTTAGGGTTTATGCAGAATCACTTGGGTTTCTTAATTAGGGTTTCCTATTGGACAAAATATAATACTAAATAGGATTTTTTTTAGTGAGAGTTGTTACACTTTGGTATGGCAAAATCAAGTTTATTCGCTTACAGGGACTAAATTCGACAAACTGCGAAAGTATGCCGATTCGTACTGTAACGGACATTCCGAAACATGACCATAAGTTAAACATACCATAAATATCCTTTACATAGCTTAGAAATAGGCTTTGAGGGGTTCGGTATGCTTAAATAAACTTTTTGGTCATTCAGGGACTAAAAGCGTCAAAAAGTGCATAAGTTTGCATTTTCTAGCATATCTTACGTTCTGAATATATCCGGACATCCAAAAATTTATGAAATCATTAAAATATTTTATTTTAGTGATTGGCATGATAAAACTTCATTCGTTTCGAAATTTGGATCGTTTTCGCGTCCGTTACGACTTCCGTCGTAATTAACCGAACAACGCAACCGTACGGCCAAACGAACTGACATCCGACATATTTTTGAGCATGCTTCATGTTCCCTATGCTTTAACATCCTTATGGGGCTTAAAAATGGGTTTGACGGGTGTTAGAAGTGCCAAAACACGATACGCGCTCAGGGACCAAAACTGACATTTTATGAAACTTGCTGATCTGCACATGCCATACGGACCGTATGGAGGACCTCTTACGGTCCGTAAGCAGCCTTCAGACATCAAAAAACAGTTTCCTGAAAAACCCAGCAGCTCCTTGGTTTTGCACATGGTTTTAAGGTCCCATGGTTTCACAAATCAGTGGGTGTGATGTGTACGGCCTAGATTGAAGCTCGGTTTTCAAGAAACGATCTTAACGGTTGTACAAAAACTATGAATACACCCACCCATTTCACCCCGAACTCACATTTGATTCTGAGATTTCTCTAAGTTGATGTGATTATTCACTTCATACCTGAGAATACTTGGAATCAAACCTTCTTGGACCTTTTGTAAGTCCTCTTTCGTTCTTTTATGCGTTTTTAGCATGAAAGTCAAACTTTGTTTGACTTTCTGCATTGACCAGTCAATGGTCCACACGAAGTTCATTTGAACTTCATAACGCGAGCGTAATCACGATGGTCATAGTCCTTTGTGGCTATACCTACTGATTACAACGTTATCTAGGATAGTGACGAGTCGTAGTTTTGGCCAAAATACGCATTCTTGCGTATTTTGTAACCAAACTACTCTTGGGTATCAAAACCGTTTGTTTTGATATCAAACCTGTTTTCAAACTTCGTTAAACATGTTTTCACATGTTTAACTCGTCACTTTAAGATTTGTGCTTATATAGGGTCATGAGGTAAGCGATCTAATCAATCGCTTATACTTTCGAACCCGACCCGTTTTGGTCGATCATTAGGATCCGACCAAACACTTTAGGTGACCATAGTTGTATAGGGAATAACCTTCTGAGGTTATGCCTTAGGTAAATGACCAAAATGCCCTTTTTTGCGCCAAAATTCATTTTAAGCATATGTAACATAACTTTTGACATCTAAACTGATTTGACAACAATATTAGACATGTTAAGGCATATTTTACTTGTCATAGGACTAGTTAGGCGGTCAGAACGCATTTTACGTGAACGACGCGTTAAAGTAGCATAAGCTACCTAAACGGGTCGTAATGGGTCGTAAGCACTTAGGATAGGTTCCATTTTAGAATGTAGGCTTTGTTAAACCATATTACATGAGTTCTTACACTCATTTGGTTTACGAAACCTCATTCTACCCGATCCTCCGATTAGGTCCGCTTATTAACATAGATACCTATATTAGGTGCCGTTTGATTTCCGTGATCTCTAGCATTGCTTGGTTGTTACTCAAAGACTTCTAGGCAATCTCAAGTGAGTACATAGACCCCTCTTTTACTGTTTTTCAAACGTTTTGGGGTGAAACACATGTGCCTACTTGTTACTTTCGTGCTTTCCATGTTTTCATATCATATGCTTGTTATGTTCATTAGTACACTTATAGTACATGATTTCATTGTGTTTTTGCTATGTATGTCCTTTGTTGCATACTTAGTACATTGTTTTACATTACATTTCACGTTATGTATGTCCATTTAGTGCATACCTAGTGCATTGTTTTACATTACCTTTTCATGCTATGTATGTTCATCATACTTAGTACATTTGTTTTGCATCACATGCTATGTATGTTCATCATACTTAGTATATTTGTTTTACATCACATGCTACGTATGTCCATTGTTGCATACTTAGTACATTTGTTTTACATCACATGCTACGTATGTGCATTGTTGCATACTTAGTATATTTGTTTTACATCACATGCTTACATTTTGGTATGAAATTTGGTTTGTTTAAATGGGACCAAAATACATTCATTAACATTGATCACGCCGTTCGTTAGTAGGTAGTGGTACCATAGGAATTGACAACTCCCGTTCCTGACATCCTAGGTATGTTTGGATGGAAGGAATGATCGAATTCGATACACATAACTCAGATAAACCTTTAATTTGTTTAAGGGTTTATCGCCACAGTCTCAAGGCTTGAATGTATGCATTTTCATAATACCGCATAAATGTTTGTATCAGTATAGCATGCATTTCCACAAAACATAACTTTGATTTAAACTAAGTTTTACTTCAATACCTTGTTTTTGTGCATTTTACCTATGGTTTAGTTGATATATTTCACATGCCATACATGATATTTTGGATACACATTACATGATTTATATTTTACGCATGAACATTTGACATTTATTATACATTACATGGTTTACATTTAGACATAAACATTTTGACAATTGGTTTAAACATGAACATTTTACATTGGTGGTTTGTTTGGGTAAGTGATTTAAGTAACGAGCGTGTGTAATATGATACAAGCATGGTGGATTAGCCGCTGGTACTTCCTATATATAAGTGCTTGTATGATATTACATATCGTAGCGTTATTTAAATCATTTCAATTTAGACATATAACATTTTTGACACAAATGACATATTTTTCACAAGACATTGTTTTACAAAACAGTTTGTTTTATACAACTCATTTTACTTGGTTATTTTATTAACCATACACCTTTCTTTTATATAATCTGATTTCTTATCACGTTTTCATATGATTTATAAAAGAAAACACTTAACAAGATTCATGACAAATTTTCATTAAACATTTCTTTAAACTCAAGTCATGAATCCTATTTTCACAAAAACCTATGTATCTCAGAGGCATTTTTATGCTGACGTACCTATTTTCACATGTGTTTCAGGAGCTGTTGCATAGGATGATCAAGACACACTTAGGCGGACCTGTGCCTTAGTGACTTAAAACGAAGCTAGAACTAGTTGAATTATGTGATGTACTCTTTGTTTCAGTTGTTTTAAGACAATGTGACACCTTTGTGTGATAAATAAAACATAACTTTAAACAGGTTATAAGCAGAGGAAAGAAACCCTATGCTCTCTCTCCTTGGCGATTTTCTGATCTTCATGAAACCCTAGGTTTTTCTTTGTGATCTTTTGTATAACAGTCTGTGATTAGAGTTTTGATTTATCAAAATTCTATAACGAACTCGTTAGCAATAGGGATCAATCTGAAAATAGGGTTTTTTTGTTTTTGTTCTTCTTCATTCGCCGCCCTAGATGCAGTGTCGAAATCCTGACCTATTAAATTGGTTGTGATTGGTCGCGGTTAACTGAGTTTAATTTTGCTAGATTGATACTCCGATTTAATCAGTTAAGGATTGAAACTCAGCACTAGGGTATAAGGATTAGGGTTTTTGTCTGATAAGTGTTCTTCGTTTTTTGTGAGTAGAGGTCGTTTTCTGATTTGCATGGTTTCTTGATCGTTGTTGATTAAGGGAGAGGTGTCTTATTTTAAATGAATGAACGTGGAAAACCTGGGGGTAACACCCCGAACAATCGTTTGAACAAGGACTTCTTTGATCTGGATGGGTATCCGTTATCTCCGGTTGCAGCTGATGTAATGAATGAACCTGTTGTTGATGAGGCAGGGTCTACACCTGGTATTGTTCCTGTTCGAGGCATTGGATTACATGTGACAAACATAGAAGGTAACTCAATGATGCCGATTAGAGGTATGTTTTTTACAGATAATGTTTCGGTGATAGATGGTTTGGCTGCCATATCCAAACCCGTGAATCTGGATAACGTGGTGAAACTTAATTCAGAGTATCAGGGGGAAGAGAAACATCACGATCAGGCTGATGGGAGTCAGCCGACTTCTGGGAATGTAGGAAAACCTGTGTCTTATGCTGAATCTGTTAAGGGAGCTAGTTCGAGCAAAGTGGGCAGTCAGAACCTAAAGGAGTCTGTTAAAGTAAATTTCAGGAAGATAGAACCGGAGAGTAAAATGGATGGGGTGGATGTGGTGATTCCGGTTAAGTCGGTTAAACAGGTAAGTGACAGGTTTGCTAATACACTATATGGATACTTCTTGGGTAAACGTTTGGCGTTCCCTGTTGTCGAGTATTTTGCTAAAAACCAATGGGCAAAATATGGTTTAACCAGATTAATGATGAACTCAAAAGGATTTTTCTTCTTTAAATTCAATTCAAAGAGGGGATTGGAAAAACTGATGGAAGATGGTCCATGGATGATTCGAAATGTCCCTATTATTTTGAACGAATGGTCTCCGTCGGTGTCTTTAGTTAAAGAAGATATTAAGGCTATTCCTGTGTGGGTTAAGATGCATGATGTGCCGTTAGCGGCGTTCACTGAGGATGGATTGAGTTTGTTAGCTTCTAAAGTGGGTGTCCCGAAAATGTTAGACTCATACACGGCATCGATGTGTGTTGAATCCTGGGGTAGAAGTAGTTTTGCCAGAGCCCTTATTGAGGTGCATGCTGATTCGGAACTTAAAAAGAATGTCAAGGTCGCTGTGCCAGGGTTGGAAGGTGGTGGTTTCTCAACGACTGAGGTTAAAATTGAGTATGACTGGGAACCACTTAGGTGTGCCAGTTGCTGTGTTTTCGGTCATGATGATAATACTTGTCCGAAGAACCCTCGTAGGAAGGTGGAGGATGGTAAGAAGAGTGATGCTGATGGTTTTCGGGAGTTTAAAGGTAAAAACAAAAAAAGTGGCCAGCAGGGGATCCAGATTAATAACAACAAGCCGAAAATGGTGTACCGGCCTGTTTCTAAAGTTAAACCCCAGGTGGATAGAGCCTCTTCATCTTCGGCTCAGGTTCAGGTTTCTAACTCGTTTGATGCGTTGCAAGATGAGGAAGTGGCTAATTTAGCAGATGGTTCGGATGATAACCCGGTGACACATGGGATCCCGAGTAAGAAAGCTGGCACTGGGGTTAGAGATGGGATTCTAACGGATGAGGTTGTTTTGGATGGCTATCTATCTGAGATTCCTAAGTTTGTGGATGGGAAGAATGATGGTAAAAAATCTGAGGGTGCAAGCACACCCGGTAATGAGGGTTCCAATGGGTAGCATCGCTGCTTGGAATATTAGGGGGTTGAACCACTCCCTTAAACAAAAGGAGGTTCGTCAGGTAATTACGGATAATCATTTGCAGGTGTGCGCTATCATGGAGACTCATGTGGATGCTTCTAATGTTTTGGAAGTTTGTAGGAAAGTTTGTAATAATTGGCAATGGAATTCAAATGCTAGTTGTTGCTCGGGAGGGACTCGTATTATGGTGGGTTGGGATGATAATAAAGTGGATGTCATGATTCTTGCTCAAACTAATCAAGGTGATTCATACACAAATTATTTTTAAGCTTGATAAGAAGTCGTTGTTTTGTTCTTTTGTGTATGCGGAGAATCACTACAAGGAGAGACGAACTTTGTAGGATGATCTTTGTCGCCATCATTCGTTTATGTGGAATAAACCTTGGGTTTTAATGGGTGATTTCAACTCCACGTTGGCTTTGGATGATACGTTGGCCGGTTCTTCAACAACGAATATTGGGACTAGGGAGTTCAAGGATTGTGTGAATGAGATTGATGTTTTTGATGTTAATAGCTCAGGGTTTCATTACACGTGGACAAATAAACAGAAGCATGGTAATACAATTTTTAAAAAGATTGATCGTGTGTTAGGGAATGTGCACTTCACTGATGTGTTTCCTGATGCGGCGGCCCGTTTCTTGCCATTTTGAGTCTCGGATAACTCACCATGCATCCTTGTTCTTCCAAATGTGCAACAGGATAAAGCAAAACCTTTTAAGTTTGTTAACTTAATTGCGGAGAAGAGGGGTTTTTTGGAGGAAGTCAATCGGGTTTGGGAAACTGAATGTTCGTGTTATACGATGTATAAGGTGGTTTATAAGCTTAAGCTTCTGTAGGGTCTGTTACGTAAACTCCTTTATAAACAAGGTAACCTGCATGAGAAGGTTTTATCAATGAGAAAGTGTTTAGAGGAGTGCCAGCGTGATCTGGTAACAAATCCGGCTGATGATGATATATTGTCGAATCATGAAAATGCTTTACAGGCATATAAGGAGGCAGTTCGGGATGAAGCTCTATTCCTTCAACAGAAATCGAAGGTGGATTGGTTGTCTTTGGGTGATTCTAATACAAAATACTTTCATAATGTGGTTAAAGCCAAGAACCATCGAAGTCGTATTTTTGCTATTCGAAATGCTGCGGGTCAGTTGTTTGAAGGTAGTGAGGTGCCGAAGGCTTTGGTGGACCATTATATTGATTTTTTTGGTACGGTTGCTGATACTTCTACTCAGCCGTCTCCTGAATTATTTAATCAGAAGCTGTCGGTGGAGAAAGCGAACCACATGGTTTGTAATGTGACGGATGAGGAGATCAAGAATGTGATGTTCTCTATTGCGGGAAACAAAGCGCCAGGCCCGGATGGATACACATCTGTTTTTTTCAAAAAGTCATGGAATATTGTGGGCGAGGAGGTGTGCAAAGCGATTAAGGAGTTCTTTTTAAATGGGAAACTTCTTCAGCAATTAAACCATACGGTCATATCTTTAATCCCTAAGGTTTTGACACCTTCTGTCATTACTGATTATAGACCGATTTCATGTTGCAATACGTTATACAAGTGCATAAGTAAGATTATTTCTAATCGCATTAAAGAAGGCTTGGGGGATATTGTGAGTATAAATCAGTCTGCGTTTGTGCCGACTAGAAGAATATCCGATAACATCCTGTTAACTCAGGAAATTATGCACAACTATCATCGTAATATGGGTCCTCCGAGATGTGCGTTTAAGGTGGATATTTAGAAGGCCTATGACACAGTTGAATGGAAATTCCTTGAGAATGCTTTGGTGGGGTTTGGGTTTCATCCGAAAATGGTTAAGTGGGTTATGGCTTGTGTCTCGTCTACATCGTTTTCTATGGCGATTAATGGAAACATGTACTGGTACTTTAGAGTAAGGCGAGGGTTACGACAGGGAGATCCTATGTCTCCTTATCTTTATACATTGGTTATGGAGGTTGTGACCCTGATTCTTCAAAAGCAGGTGTCGGAATCTATGGATTTTAGGTTTCATACTAAATGTGAAAAACAACGAATCATTAATTTATGCTTCGCTGATGATCTGTTTCTATTTGCGAGAGGTGACCCGAAATCGGCTAGGGTGATTATGGATTCTCTTGATAATTTTAAGAACATGTCTGGGCTTGTTCCTAGTATGCTGAAGAGTACGGTTTTCTTTGGTAATGTCGTAGAATCGGTTAAGGCTCGTATTCTTGCCATTATGCCGTTTGAGGAGGGGGTGCTCCCGGTGAAATACTTAGGTGTCCCGCTTATTTCGTCTAGGCTTTATTACAAAGACTGTAAAAAAACTGGTTGAAAGAATGGAATCTAGAATTACTGATTGGAAGAACAAGAGCTTATCGTTTGCTGGCAGGTTACAGCTCATTAAATCGGTCCTATCTTCGTTGCATATTTATTGGGCTTCGGTCTTCATCCTTCCTAAACGTATTATCCATGATCTGGAGGAGCGTATGAGGAGGTTTCTTTGGACTCAAGGAAATGGCATAAGAGGAAAGGCGAAAGTAAACTGGAAAATGGTGTGTCTGCCGAGAACAGAAGGTGGTTTAGCATTTGTAGGATCGGTGACATGAATAAAGCTTTGATGGTTGCGCATGTATGGAGTTTGCTCACGAACCGGGAATCTTTATGGGTCAAGTGGTTACATTCGTATCGCTTGCGAGAGAGAAATTTTTGGGATGTTCCAGTAAAAAATAACATAACTTGGAGTTGGCGGAAGATGTTAAGCTTACGGCCTAGTATCCGAAATCATATATGGGGGACCCTTGGGGATGGTTCGGACACATGTGTTTGGTTTGATAAATGGGATGCATTGTGTCCGCTTGGTAGTTTTATTTCTCCTCGAAGCATTGCAAACGCGGGTTTTAGTTTGAATACTCGTGTAGCTGATGTTTGCGCTAATGGGGAATGGTTGTGGCCAGAGACTTGGGCTTCTCAGTTTCCGATTTTGTTTACTATGCAAACTCCAGATTTACATTCTATTCGAAAGGATAAGCTGGTTTGGTATACGAATGGCGGTCGTAAACTGGATTTTTCTACATCCAAGGCTTGGGATGATTTGCGGCATTCGCAAAATATTGTGCAATGGTCAAGTATAGTCTGGTTCCCTCAAGCTATTCCTCGGCATTCTTTTCTAGTATGGCTGCTTGTGCTAAAAAAATTGAAAACTCAAGATGTTATGGGAAGTTGGAATACGGGTAATATGAACTTTAACCTGTTATGTTGCTCGCTTTGCTTAAGGGGTCCTGACTCTCATGAGCACATGTTTTTTGAGTGCGACGTCGCGAAGTATGTTTGGTTTGGTGTTCGGGATCGAGCTGGTATGGGTACTATTCGGAATTCTTGGTGCGATATCTTTGAGTATCTGATCAGTATAGCTAAATCTAAGAAGGCCATAGATATCATTGCGGAGCTGGTTGTTGGTGCATCAGTCTATTTTGTTTGGGAGGAACGAAATATAAGACTTTTCACTACGAAACAGAGAACTAAGGAGCAGCTTATAGAGGTGGTGTTTTCTACCATTCGAACGAAACTCCATACTATGAAGTTCCAAAATTCTATTCATTCGGCTAGAGTTCTTCAGGATTGGAGTTTACCCTGTGGTTTGCTGGTGGCAGATGATGATTGTGGCTGATGACTGATTGTAGTTTCTTTTGTTAGAGATAGATAGTGTCGTGATGTATTGGTTAGCGATTAGTGTGTCTGTGTCGCGTGTTTACTCTAGTATGGCATGTCATACTTGAGAACTGGAGGTTGAGTGCCTTCACTTGTTTTATTTGGTTTTTGGTTGGTATAAAATTTAACCGGGGTAACCCTTTACCCAAAAAAAAACATAACTTTTAATGCCATGGTTGTGAAACAATAATTCTGTTACAACACTCCCTGACGTTTCCGCCACGATTTGATGTTTTACGTGGTCGGGGTATGACAGAAGAGTTGGTATCAGAGCCAATGGTTATAGGGAATTAGGTTATTAGTAATGCTTTGACCTAGACTATAACCTTTCTAGGACCCTAACACAAGCTATCTTGTGTTTAGATCTTAAAACATGCACTTCACCTATCCTTGGGTGATTACAAAAACGAGAACCCAATTTTCCAAAACTCTTTTTGAAAATCAATCATCTGTTTTTAAATAATTTGTTATAAGGTTTTGAACCCTTCAATTTTTCAGAATGATTTTGAAAATTTAATCATCCGCTTTTGAATGATTCTTTCGGCCTTGTGCCTTCCAAGTTTTCAAAATCTCATCAAAGTTTTGGGTTCTAAATAATGTGAACACGTGCAAACTGGAAGAGTGAATGCCTGTACCCTGGGTTTTCTGTCTAAGGCTAGAGTGTTCGTACAAATCCACATAATCGGACCAGTCACTCTTACCTGGGAACTCTTGGGGTGAGTGTTCACTTATAGGCGAGCATGTCTTCGCGATACATTATTTTTTACCCATTTACTTTGATTAGTCACTGTGTGTCGTTTGTTTGCTTTGTGATACGGACGAATGACCACCATCTTTGCTTTTGTCGATTTTTGTTTCATCTCATTCTTTTCATCTAATCATCTCACTCGTTTCCACTCATGTTTCCTCTTTTAGAATGCCTCCTCGACGCGAAAATCCGCTATCTAATGCCGAAATGGCAGATATCATGGCGCAGCATATGGCTGCTGTACTCCCAGACATTATTGCTCAAGTGAACCAAGCCAACAATAACCAAAATGCTCCATGCAATTTCAAGAGTTTCAACTCGGCTAAACCACTCAAGTTTAGTGGTTCTGAAGGGGCAACTGGGCTCCTATAGTGGTTCGAGAGCATTGAGAGTACGTTTCGTCACGTTTGTGTTCTGAAAATCGGAAAGTCGAGTTTGCTTCAAGTGTATTTCAGAAGAGGGCTCTTACATGGTGGAACGGGGTTGTGAGAGACAGTGGTGCTGAGGTTGCGTTAGCACAGACATGGGCTGAACTTAGAGCTCTTATGATGAGGGAGTTTTGTCCTCGTCATGAATTGAGGGCTTTAGAAAGGGAGTTTGATGACTTAAAACAGGATAGTGGTGAGCACCGGGCATACACTGACAGGTATGAGGAGTTGAGCTTACTTTGCCCTACCATGGTCACCCCACTTGAGAAAGCTATCGAGAGGTATATTGATGGCTTACCTGACTCTGTACAAGACATCGTCACTGGTAGTAACCCTACCACAGTTCGCCAGGCAATTGAGTTAGCTGCGACATTGACTGAGTCGCAGGTTCGAAAGGGTAAACTGCACAGGAAGGGTGACAAGGGTAAGAAACAGTCGTCTGATAAGAGTGAAGGCAAGAAGGGTAAAAACAAGAAGGGTAAGGATTCTGGTTCCTCGAAGGGGGCAAGGAAGCGTAAGGCTTCCCAGAATTTTGCTATCACTGCCCAAGCAAATCAGACAGCCCCCAACCAACCCGCACAGCCTCCAGCAAAGAAGCGGTATGCGAGGAATGCACCTTTGTGCAACAAGTGCAATAGCCACCATCAGCCGCAAGTTCCGTGCCGTTTCTTTACTAACTGTGGGAAGTCAGGTCATCTTGCTGATGTTTGTCGCTTTGCTTAGAATCAGGCAGCACGTAATCCAGCTCAACAGGTTGCTCAACCACCTGTTCAACAGTAAGCACGACCTCATTTTCCTCCTGGTTCGTGCTACAATTGTGGGGACCTGACCCATTATCGAAACCAGTGTCCAAGACTGGTTAATGCAAACCAAAATCAGGCTCCGGCTCGAGGTCGAGTCTTCAATATGAATGCTAATGAGGCGCGGGCAGACAACGAGGTGGTGAACGGTACGTCTTTGTTAACAATCATTCTGCTTCTGTTCTTTTTTATTCAGGTGCCGATAAGAGTTTTGTGTCATTGTCTTTTGAGCCATTGCTTCGCGTGTCTAGAACGAAACTAGGAAAGCCTTTGACAGTAGAAGTTGCTAGTGTTGATCCCATTGTTCTCGATTCTGTTCTTCGAGACTGCCAGTTGAACCTTAACAACCATCTTTTTCCCATTGACCTCACACCAATGCAACTTGGGAGTTTCGACGTTATAGTGGGTATGGATTGGTTAGCCAAGCATCACGCAGAGGTAGTTTGTTTTGAGAAGATCGTTCGTGTGCCGCTTTCGTCAGGTGAGATCCTACAGGTTCGTGGTGAGAAACCTGCTAGTAGTCTCAAGCTCATGTCTTGTTTTCAAGCTCGGAAGTATCTGCGAAAGAACTATGTGGCCTTCTTGGCACATGTTGTAGCAGATAAAGGCAAAGGTAAGTCTATTCAAGATATCCCTGTTGTTCGGGATTATCCTGAATTGTTTCCTGAAGAGTTACATGGTTTACCCCCAGCACGCCAAGTCGAGTTCCGTATTGATCTTGTACCTGGTGCAAATCCTTTTGCCAGATCTCCATATCGTCTTGCACCATCTGAGATGTAAGAGCTATCTAAGCAGCTTCAGGAGCTTTCTGACAAAGGTTTTATTCGTCCTAGTTTTTCACCTTGGGGTGCCCCCGTTCTTTTTGTCAAGAAGAAGGATGGATCTTTCAGGATGTGTATCGATTATCATGAGCATAACAAGCTTACCATCAAGAATCAATATCCCCTACATCGCATTGATGATCTCTTTGATCAGTTACAGGGTGCTACTTGTTTCTCAAAGATTGATCTGCGTTCTGGGTATCATCAGCTTCGTGTACATGAAGAAGATATTCCCAAGACAGCTTTCCGCACTCGTTATGGGCATTATGAGTTCACAGTTATGCCATTCGGTTTGACTAATGCTCCAGCTGTTTTCATGGACTTGATGAATAGGGTCTGTAAGCCTTATTTAGATAAGTTCATCATCGTTTTCATTGAAGACATCTTGATTTATTCTAAGACGCAAGCTGATCATGAGCAACATCTTCGTCTTACTCTGGAACTCCTAAAGAAAGAGCAACTTTTTGCCAAGTTCTCCAAGTGTGAATTTTGGCTTAAGGAAGTTCAATTTTTGGGACATATTGTCAACGAACAAGGTATTCATGTAGATCCCTCCAAGATCAGTGCGATTAAGGATTGGGATACGCCTACTACCCCTACTGAGGTTCGTTCTTTTCTTGGTCTCGCGGGATATTACCGCCGCTTCATTGAAAACTTCTCGAAGATTGCAGTTCCCCTAACTGCTCTAACTCAGAAGAACAAACCCTTTGAATGGGGAACTAAACAAGAAGAAACGTTTCAGACCTTGAAGCAGAAACCTTATGATGCGCCTATTCTATCTTTGCCTGAGGGCAATGATGATTTTGTCGTGTATTGTGATGCGTCAAATTTGGGTTTTGGCTGTGTTCTCATGCAAAGGAACAAATTCATAGCCTACGCATCAAGGCAGTTGAAGATACACGAGAAGAACTACACCACTCATGATCTTGAGTTAGGTGCAGTTGTCTTCGCTCTCAAGATCTGGAGACACTATTTGTATGGTACAAAATGTGTGGTTTTCACTGACCACAAAAGTCTTCAGCACATCTTCAATCAGAAAGAACTCAACATGAGGCAACGACGTTGGGTTGAACTTCTAAACGACTATGACTACGAAATTCGTTACCATCCTGGTAAGGCGAATGTCGTGGCTGACGCTTTGAGTCGTAAAGAACGTGTCAAGCTTCATTGTGTTCGTGTTCAATCTGATATTCAAGCTCGATCTGATATCCAAACCCGCATTTCTCAGGCTCAACATACTTGTGTTTCACAAGGTTTGATGGGTAAGGAGTTACCCTGTCACATTAAGCCTGATCTTGAATTGAAGGACAATGGATCATATTATTTCATGGATCGTTTGTGGGTCCCAAGTCAATATGATCTTCGCACCTTGCTTATGGATGAAGCCCATAAGTCTCGTTATTCTATTCATCCTGGTGCAGACAAAATGTATAAGGATCTTCGTACTCAGTATTGGTGGCTTGGTATTAAGAAAGATATTGCCTTGTATGTGTCAAAATGCCTTACTTGTCTTAAGGTAAAGGCTGAACATCAACATCCTTCTGGTTTATTGGAGCAACCAGAGATTCCAGTTTGGAAATGGGAGAACATTGCTATGGATCTTATTACCAAACTTCCGCGCACTAAGAAAGGTCATGATGCCATCTGGGTAGTTGTTGATCATCTTACAAAGTCAGCGCATTTCTTGCCAATCCGTGAGGATTTATCTACCGACAAGCTTGCTAAAATTTATGTGGATGAAATCGTATCTAGACATGGTGTTCCCTTGAATATTATTTCTGACAGAGATGCTCGATTCTCGTCTCGCTTTTGTAGAACCATGCAATCTGCTATGGGGACCCAACTTAATCTGAGCACAGCTTATCATCCACAATCAGATGGCCAAACTGAAAGAACAATCCAGACTTTGGAGGATATGCTTAGAGCTTGTGTGATCGATTTTGGTGGTAGTTGGGATTCGTATCTTCCATTGATTGTTTTCTCCTACAACAATAGTTATCACTCCAGCATCAACATGGCTCCTTTCGAGGCTCTCTATGGTTGAAAATGTCGTTCACCAGTCTGCTGGAATGAGATCGGTGAGGCTCAGCTTACTGGACTTGACCTCATTCTAGAGACAACAGATAAGGTTAAGAAAGTTCGCGATAACCTTCAGACAGCTCGAAGCCGTCAAAAGAGTTACACGGACCGACGACGCAAGCCCTTGGAATTTCAAGTCGGTGATCGTGTATTACTTAAGGTCTCACCTTGGAAAGGTGTGGTTAGATTTGGAAAGACAGGAAAACTTGCACCTAGATACGTTGGACCATTCAAGATCGTCGAAAGAATCGGTAAGGTAGCCTACAGACTTGAGTTACCTCCTGAACTTGGAAACGTTCATCCAACCTTTCACGTGTCCAATCTCAAGAAGTGTTTAGCTGATGAGAACCTCCACATACCACTTGACGAAATTCGTGTTGATAACACAATGCATTTTGTTGAGAAACCTGTGGAAATTATGGATCGTTAAGTCTAGTGGCTTAAACGCAAGCGCATTCCATTGGTCAAAGTTTGCTGGGAATCTAAACATGGACCCGAGTTTACTTGGGAACGTGAATATCAAATGAAGGAGAAATATCCACATCTATTCTCACGAGTTTCCTCTAAATAAAATTCGGGACGAAATTTCCACAAGTAGGGGAGACTGTGACACTTGTGCTTATAATCATTGTAAACAGTTCAGTTATTAGTAAAATAATGTTCTTTGACCCCAATATTTGTTTGTTTATGTTTGACATTTTTCATGTTTTGATTTTTATTTAATTTCAAACTCTATATCGCTTTCTGGAGAGTTATACGCAAACTGGTGCGTAAACGTAATCAGGTTAATGCGACAAACACTTCGGAACATTAACATATGCTTAACATACCTTAAATAACCTTTACATAACTTAGAAATAAGTTTTGAAGGCTTTGGTATGGCAAAATCAAGTTTATTCACTTACAGGGACTAAATTCGACAAACTGCGAAAGTATGCCGATTCGTAGTGTAACGGACATTCTGGAACATGACCATAAGTTAAACATACAATAAATATCCTTTACATAGCTTAGAAATAGTCTTTGAGGGGTTCGGTATGCTTAAATAAACTTTTTGGTCATTCAGGGACTAAAAGCTTCAAAAAGTGCATAAGTTTGCATTTTCGTGCATGTCTTACGTTCTGAATATGGACATCCAAAAATTTATGTAATCATTAAAATATTTTATTTTAGTGATTGGCATGATAAAATTTCATTCGTTTCGCAATTTGGATCGTTTTCTCGTCCGTTACGACTTTCGTTGTAATTAACCGAACAACGCAACCGTACGGCCAAACGAACTGACATCCAACATATTTTTGAGCATGCTTCATGTTCCTTATGCTTTAACATCCTTATGGGGCTTAAAAATGGGTTTGACGGGTGTTAGAAGTGCCAAAACACGACGATACGCGCACAGGGACCAAAACTAACATTTTATGAAACTTGCTGATCTGCACATGCCATACGGACCGTATGGAGAACCTCTTATGGTCCGTAAGCAGCCTTCAGACATCAGAAAACAATTTCCTGTAAAACCCAGCAGCTCCTTGGTTTTGCACATGGTTTTAAGCTTTCTATGGACTGGTTATAAGGTCCCATGGTTTCACAAATCAGAGGGTGTGATGTGTACGGCCTAGATTGAAGCTCGGTTTTCAAGAAACGATCTTAACGGTTGTACGAAAACTATAAATACCCCCACCCATTTCACCCCAAACTCACATTTGATTATGAGATTTCTCTAAGTTGATGTGATTATTCACTTCATACCTGAGAATACTTGGAATCAAACCTTCTTGGACCTTTTGTAAGTCCTCTTTCGTTCTTTTATGCGCTTTTAGCATGAAAGTCAAACTTTGTTTGACTTTTTGCATTGACCAGTCAATGGTCAACACGAAGTTCGTTTGAACTTCATAACGTGAGCGTAATCACGATGGTCATAGTCCTTTGTGGCTATACCTACTGATTACCACGTTATCTAGGATAGTGGCGAGTCGTAGTTTCGGCCAAAATGCGTATTCTTGTGTATTTTGTAACCAAACTACTCTTGGGTATCAAAACCGTTTGTTTTGATATCAAACCTGTTTTCGGCTGAGAAAAAACAAGGTTGCTTGGGTGGATTCGGTTTGGTTTAGCCAGTGCATTCCTAGACACTCGTTTCACTTGTGGCTAGTTATCAATAACAAGCTAAAGACTCAGGATAGGATGGCTATTTGGGAAGCGGGTAGTGCCACTAACCTTAACCTCATGTGTTGTCCGCTATGTTGTTATGACCGAGACTCTAGGGATCATCTTTTCTTTCAGTGTTCTTATGCGTCTGAGGTGTGGGAAACAGTGAGGGAAAGAGTCGATATGGGTAGCGTCAATAACACATGGAGCTCGATCATGGCTTGGTTGGAACAAAGCGCTAACTCACGGCAACTAGAAAGGATTGTATGCAAGATTCTAGTAGGGGCAGCTACATATTTCATATGGCAAGAAAGAAACAACCGGTTATTCTCGAAGCTTCAATGTAACCCGGCTATGCTTTCTCAAGTTATTATTACTACGGTTCGGCTGAAGTTAATGGGATTCAAGTTTGGTAGACACCCGAATCACATGATGATTCTTGATAAGTGGCAGATCTCGAAGATGGATATGATTTCGGATCCAGGCTAAGGAGGCGTTGGATTGTTGTTTGTTTGACTTTTATTTTGGGGTAGTGTTTTGTCTAGTTGACACCTTGGCTGTGTTTTTTTGGTTTGTTTTGGTTGTTTGGTTACCTAGTCGGGGTATGCCTTGACTAGTAGTGTGTGTCGAGTCCTTGACACACCCTGTTCTTTTTATTGGTTATTTATAAAATTCACCGGGGTAACCCTTTACCCAAAAAAACCTGTTTTCAAACTTCGTTAAACATGTTTTCACATGTTTAACTCGTCACTTTTAGATTTGTGCTTATATAGGGTCGTGAGGTAAGCGATCTAATCAATCGCTTATACTTTCGAACCCAACCCGTTTTAGTCGATCATTAGGATCCGACCAAACACTTTAGGTGACCATAGTTGTATAGGGAATAACCTTCCGAGGTTATACCTTATGGTCACTTCGTTTAAGTAGTTGTATGATAGGAAGTTTATATGCCTTAGGTAAGTGACAAAAATGCCCTTTTTGCGCTAAAATTCATTTTAAGCATATGTAACATAACTTTTGATGTTTATGATCCAGTTATTGCTAATGCGGGGTTTAATATGGAGTCTAAGGTTTCTGATGTTTATTCGGATAATTCTTGGAGGTGGCCAGTCGCTTGGAGGGATACATATCCTGTTCTTATCCAACTGGATCAGATGTCTATTGATCCGAACAAGTCTGATAAACTCATGTGGCGCCAAGGGGATCATAAACATGATTTTTCTACATCTCGTGCTTGGGATTCGGTTAGACATCGTGAATTGGAGATAGGTTGGTGTCGTATTGTTTGGTTCGTTCAGTGCATCCCGCGTCATGCTTTTTTAATGTGGCTTATCATGAGGCGGAAATTACTTACACGGGATAAGCTTTTGAATTGGGATACTTCGCGTAGAAAGAATATGAATATGATGTGCTGTTTGTTATGTTATGCTAATCACGACTCTCATAGTCATCTGTTTTTTGAATGTAAGTTCTCTACTCAAGTTTGGCATATGGTTAGGCATAAAGTGGGTATGGATTCGGTTCAACCTAAGTGGGACGATATTGTTAATTGGCTCCTAGTGCGTTCCAAGTCAAAGTCAATGGCTAACTACGTGGCAAGATTGTTGGTGGCGGTCAGTGCCTACTTGATATGGCAAGAGCGTAATGCTAGATTATTTAAGAACCAGTTGAGACCTCCGGAAACTATAAGTGAAATTATCATTCAACAGGTTCGTTACAAATTGATGGGAGCAAAGCTGAAGAACTGTGACAATGTGCGAAGGCTTCTTGGTGATTGGGAGATTAGTGGAACTGAGCTACATGATGAAGGCGGCTGATTAAATTTATATGTTTTTTCTTTATTTTGTCTAGAGCCTAGTCTAGTTGTTTTTTGTCCTTTTAGTGGTGTTTCTTTGTTTCTGGTTGTTACTTTCATGGGGCATGTCCCATGTTTGAACTAGTGTAGATTCTCTACACTACTTGTGCTTTTTTGGTTGTGAATATATAGAATCAGCGGGGTAACCCTTTACCCAAAAAAAAACATACCTTTTGACATCTAAACTGATTTGGCAACAATATTAGACATGTTAAGGCATATTTTACTTGTCATAGGACTAGTTAGGCGGTCCGAACGCATTTTACTCGAATGACGCGTTAAAGTAGCATAAGCTATCTAAACGGGTCGTAATGGGTCGTAAACACTTAGGATAGGTTCCATTTTAGAATGTAGGCTTTGTTAAACCATATTACATGAGTTCTTACACTCATTTGGTTTACGAAACCTCATTCTACCCGATCCTCCGATTAGGTCCGCTTATTAACATAGATAACTATATTAGGTGCCGTTTGATTTCCGTGATCTCTAGCATTGCTTGGTTGTTACTCAAGGACTTCTAGGCAATCTCAAGTGAGTACATAGACCCCTCTTTTACTGTTTTTCAAACGTTTTGGGGTGAAACACATGTGCCTACTTGTTACTTTCGTGCTTTCCATGTTTTCATATCATATGCTTGTTATGTTCATTAGTACACTTATAGTACATGATTTCATTGTGTTTTTGCTATGTATGTCCTTTGTTGCATACTTAGTACATCATTTTACATTACATTTCACGCTATGTATGTCCATTTAGTGCATACCTAGTGCATTGTTTTACATTACCTTTTCATGCTATGTATGTTCATCATACTTAGTACATTTGTTTTACATCACATGCTATGTATGTTCATCATACTTAGTACATTTGTTTTACATCACATGCTACGTATGTCCATTGTTGCATACTTAGTACATTTGTTTTACATCACATGTTTGTTTTACATCACGTGCTACGTATGTCCATTGTTGCATACTTAGTACATTTGTTTTACATCACATGCTTACATTTTGGTATGACATTTGGTTTGTTTAAATGGGACCAAAATACATTCATTAACATTGATCACGCCGTTCGTTAATAGGTAGTGATACCATAGGAATTGACAACTCCCGTTCCTGACATCCTAGGTATGTTTGGATGGAAGGAATGACCGAATTCGATACACATAACTCAGATAAACCTTTAATTTGTTTAAGGGTTTATTGCCACAGTCTCAAGGCTTGAATGTATGCATTTTCACAATACCGCATAAATGTTTGTATCAGTATAGCATGCATTTCCACAAAACATAACTTTGATTTAAACTAAGTTTTACTTCAATACCTTGTTTTTGTGCATTTTACCTATGGTTTAGTTTGATATATTTCACATGCCATACATGATATTTTGCATACACATTACATGATTTACATTTGACACATGAACATTTGACATTTATTATACATTACATGGTTTACATTTTGACATAAACATTTTGACAATTGGTTTAAACATGAACATTTTACATTGGTGGTTTGTTTGGGTAAGTGATTTAAGTAACGAGGCGTGTGTAATATGATACAAGAATGGTGGATTAGCCGCTGGTACTTCCTATATATAAGTGCTTGTATGATATTACATATGGTAGCGTTATTTAAATCATTTCAATTTAGACATATAACATTTTACACAAATGACATATTTTTCACAAGACATTGTTTTACAAAACAGTTTGTTTTATACAACTCATTTTACTTGGTTATTTTATTAACCATACACCTTTCTTTTATATAATCTGATTTCTTGTCACATTTTCATATGATTTATAAAAGAAAACACTTAACAAGATTCATGACAAATTTTCATTAAACATTTCTTTAAACTCAAGTCATGAATCCTATTTTCACAAAAACCTATGTATCTCACAGGCATTTTTATGCTGACATATCTATTTTCACATGCGTTTCAGGAGCTGTTGCATAGGATGATCAAGACACACTTAGGCGGACCTGTGCCTTAGTGACTTAAAACGAAGCTAGAACTAGTTGAAGTATGTGATGTACTCTTTGTTTCAGTTGTTTTAAGACAATGTGACACATTTGTGTGATAAATAAAACATAACTTTAAATTGTGAAAAAATAATTATGTTTTTTTTTTGGTAAAGGGTTACCCCGGTGATTCTATATATTCACAATGCAAAAACACAAGTAGTGAGGAAATACCCCCACTAGTTCAGACATGGGACAGGCCCCATGAAAATAAACCAAAACAACAAGCAAACGCAAAACAAAGTCAACCAATAAGCCACAACTAGACTAACAATCTTTTTTTGGGTAAAGGGTTACCCCGGTGATTCTATATATTCACAACCAAACAAAACAAGTAGTGTAGAGAGCCTACACTAGTTCAATCATGAGACATGCCCCATGAAAGTAAAACCAGAGTAACAATCAAAACCAAAGCTAACAAACCAAACTAGACTACCATCTAGAAACAAATAACTTCAAAAAATACGAAATAAATCAGCCACCATCGTCGTTGATATCATTGCCGTTGATCTTCCACTCCCCAAGAAGCCTTTCCACATTAGCCGTGTTCTTCAACTTCGCTCCCATAAGTTTGTAACGCACCGTGTCAAGAATAGCTTTGCTTATCACTTCCGGAGGCCTCAATTGGTTCTTGAAAATTCTAGCATTACGCTCCTGCCAGATATAATAAGCACAAGTCGCAACCATAAGACGAGCAACATAAGTAGCAGCAGACTTTGACCGAGCACAAAGGACCAACCAATCAACAATATCCGCCCATTTAGGATTTACCGACTCCATACCAGCCTTTTGTCTAGTCGAACGCCACACTTGCGAGGAGTATTTACACTCAAAAAACAAGTGACTATGAGAATCATTATCCGCATAACATAGAAGATAGCACATCATGTTCATATTCTTTCTACGCGCCAAATCCCATTGCAAAATCTTGTCTTGAGTCGTCAATTTACCATTCATAATCAACCACACTAGGAACGCATGCCTTGGAATACATTGTGCAAACCAAACAATACTACTCCATTCCACTCCCGGCTCCCTATACCGAATCAAATGCCACACACCCGAAGCTGAAATCTCACTAATATCATCGCCATCTTTCCATAAGACCCTATCATGTTTATTCGGATTAATATGAATATGATCAATCTGATTCAGAATGGGATATAAGTCTCTCCATGCCACAGGCCAAGCCCAGCTCCCATTCGGTTGGATATCGGCAACTTTAGCATCTAACTTGAGCCCCGCATTTGTAATAGTTCGAGGTGTAAAAAAATTACCCAGCGGCCCTAGGTTACACCAATTGTCATACCAAGCTGATGTTCTCGCACCATTACCAATATCAGTCCATATATGAGTCCGCATTATCGGCCGCATTTGAAGGAGTTTTCTCCAAGACCAACAACAACTCGAAGGCACCTTGTACATCCAGAAACTTTTACCTTTTAACCTGTAGGCATGCACCCAATCCACCCATAAAGACTTCCGCCTAGAGATAATACTTCCTATGTGAGAAGACATAAGAGCTTTATTCATGTCCCCAATCCGTCTAATACCCAACCCTCCTTCATACTTCGGAATACACACAGAACTCCAAGAAACTTTCGCTTTCCCCTTATGAAACGAACCATCTGGGACCAAAGGAAATTCCGCATTCTAGCTTCCAGCTCATGAATTACACGGCTCGGAAGAATAAAAACAGAGGACCAATAGATATGCATAGAAGACAATACTGAAAGAACAAGCTGCAATCTACCGGAAAAAGAAAGAAGTTTGTTTCTCCAGTGCATGATCCGTTTATCTAATTTCTCCACTAGAACACTGCATTCTTTGTAAATGAGCCGCGAGGAAATAAGCGGCACCCCTAGATATTTGACAGGAAAAATACCCTCCACAAAAGGCATAACATTTAAGATGGCATTTTTAACATGGTTAGGCACATTACAAAAGAAAACCGTGCTTTTTTATTACTAGGAACCAACCCTGACATCTTTGTAAATTTTGTTAGGGAGCTCATGATGCACTTAGCTGAGTTCACTTCTCCTCTAGCGAAAAGAAAAAGATCATCAGCAAAACAAAGGTTTACAATTCGTTGTCGCTCACATTTATTATGAAACTTATAAGAAGAATCAATCCGAATCGTCTCATGCAATATGGCTGTCAACACCTCCATTACCAAAGTAAATAAACAAGGCGAAATTGGATCCCCTTGTCTAAGACCACGATTCCCCTTGAAAAAACCACGAACGTTTCCATTAACACAAACTGAATAAGTAGTAGAAGACACGCAAACCATGATCCACTCAACCATTTTGATGTTGAATCCAAACCCGATCAAAACACTTCTAAGAAAGCTCCAATCAATAGTGTCATAAGTTTTTGTATATCAACTTTGAATGTACACCTAGGAGGCCCAACATTTCGATGATAATTGTGCATCAGTTCTTGAGTCAAGAGGATATTATCAGATATTTTCCTGCCCGGTACAAAAGCGGACTGGTTAACACTGACTATCTCATTCAACGCCCCTTTAATTCTCTCCGCAACAATCTTACTAATGCATTTGTATAAAACATTACAACATGCAATAGGTCGGTAGTCAGAAATAACCGAAGGAGTGGGCAGCTTGGGAACAAGAACAATAAGCGTGTGGTTGATCTCTCGCAGCAATTTTCCAGTAACAAAGAAATTAATAATAGCGCTAGAGACATCATTCCCAATAACAGGCCAAGCATTTTTAAAAAATGCAGCTGTAAACCCATCAGGTCCTGGCGCTTTATCAATGCCAATAGAAAACATAGCAGATTTTACCTCTTCCTCTGTGACTGACCTGATCATATGAGCAGTCGTGTCTGGATTCAGAACCTTAGTGAATAAATCCGGAGCTGGATTGAGCGAAATATCTCCTTAACAACCCAGAAAATTTTCGTAATGGTGAACAAAGGCTTTTGGGACATTATCATTCTCATAGACAACCCCTTGCGAGTCTTTAATAATATCAATCCGGCTGCAATGATTCCTAATCTTCAACGATGAGTGGAAATAAGCCGAATTCATATCCCCAGCTCTCAACCAATCCACTTTGGATTTTTGTTTTAGAAAACGCTCCTCATCCAAAGAGACTTCCTGAAATTCTCGGTTTAAATTAACTTCTTCAGCCCTAAGCTCCGGATTCGACGGATCCTGATCAATTTTTTGCTGAATATAATCCAGTTTCTCCCGAAGCGACTCCACTTTTTTATGCAAATTTCCTTGTTTGAACAACAGGGCCCGAAGAGGATTTTTCAGCATCCGTAGCCATTTAACAACTTGGAACTGAAAAACACCATCCACTCTAGATTCCCACGTCTTTTTCACTATCTCCATGAACTCCGGTTTATACACTAAAAAATTAGCGAATTTAAAAGACCGAGGCTTCAACTTACCAACTTCAGGAATTTTCAGGATACAAGGGCAGTGATCCGAAATCCTATAGCCACCCGCGTCGATAAGCTCCTCCCGCGTCGATCTAGGAAAACAAAAAAACACATCAGCCAATTAGCCACCCGCGTCGATAAGCTCCTCCCCGTGAATCTCCCAGTCTTCCAACAACCTTCTCACTTTGGCTGTATTCTTGAATCAATAACGGACAATATTGATAATCGTTGCAGCTACCGTGTCTGGAGGTCTCGCATGATTCCTGAATAACCGGGCATTTCTTTCTTGCCAAACAATATAAGCTGAAGCCGCAACGACCAGCCGACAAACATAATTAGCAGCGGATTTGGACTGAGGCCGAGCCACTAACCAGTCCACAATACTGCTCCAAGTCGCATCTACACTCGACATCCCAACTTTGTTCCTGACCATATTCCAAATCTGCGTAGAGTATTGACATTCAAAAAACAAATGATTGTGCGAGTCATAATCCGCATAGCACAACAAGCAACACATCATGTTCATGTTTCCTCTCCTCTCGGCTCCCCCTTGCAAGATTTTATCCTGTGTCATAAGTTTACGTCGCATAATCAACCACATTAGAAAAGCATGCCTTGGGATACACTGAGAAAACCACACAATATTCACCCACGAGACCTCTGGCTCCGATGTCCGAATACAATCCCAAACCATAGCCGATGAGTGAGGCCGCAAATCATTACCAACGTTCCAAACAATCCGATCATTTACACCCGGATAGATACACACATTAATCTGGTTTAAGACGGGGAACAAGTCTCTACAAGCATCAGGCCACAACCAAGTCCCGTTACTCAAAATATCCGCTACACTAGAATGAAGCGAAAACCCCGCGTTAGTAATGGTTCTAGGAGATAAGAAACGGCCGAGAGGCCCAGGGTCACACCAGTAATCATACCAAGCTGAAGTACTTTTACCGTCGCCAATCTTGTACCAAATAAAATTTCTAAGAAGCGGCCTAATTTGCAAGATTTACCTCCAGCTCCAACAACAGTTCGAAGGGGACTTACATTCCCAGAAATTTCTATTATTTAGCCTGTAAGAGTATATCCAGTCCACCCATAAAGACTCACGTCTAGTCACAATGCTCCAAACATGCGACATAATTAGAGATTTATTAACATCACCAATACGTCGAATGCCCAGGCCACCTTCATACTTAGGGACACAAACCGCTTTCCAGGATACCTTGGCCTTTCCATGCTGGTTAGGCCCTTGAGCCCAAAGAAAACTCCTCATCTTAGCTTCCAATTCCAATATAACCCGAGCAGGTAAGATGAAAACAGAAGACCAGTAAATGTGCATAGAAGACAATACAGAAACAATCAGTTGGAGTCTACCAGCAAAAGAGAGAAGCTTATTTTTCCAGTTTGTGATGCGTTTCTCCAATCTTTCAATAAGAATACTACAATCCTTATAAAGAAGTCTCGACGTAATAAGAGGTACACCCAAATATCTCACAGGAAGCACTCCTTCGACAAAAGGTATAATACTCAGAATAGCACTTTTAACCTGATTAGGCACATTACAAAAGAACACCGTACTTTTCTAGATACTAGGAACCAAACCTGACATATTGGAAAATTTTGAGAGGGAATCCATAATGCATCTAGCTGAAGCAACGTCACCTCTAGAGAACATAAACAGATCGTCTGCAAAACACAAGTTAATGATTTTCTGCTTTTCACACCTGTTATGGAATCTAAAAGACGAATCAATCCTGGTAGCATGTTGAAGGATACAAGTCAAAATCTCCATTACAAGAGTAAATAAATACGGGGACATCGGATCACCTTGTCTTAAGCCCCGTTCTCCTTTAAAATACCCGTGGATATTTCCATTAACACAAACCGAGTAAGACGTGGACGAGACACATAGTATAATCCAATCCACCATCCGCGACGCGAACCCAAAACCAAGTAACACCATTTTCAGAAAACTCCATTCAACTGTGTCATATGCTTTCTGAATGTCAACCTTGAAAGCACATCTAGGAGGCCCAAAACTCCTATGGTAATTATGCATAAGTTCCTGTGTAAGGAGAATATTATCCGAAATCTTCTTACCTGGCACAAAGGTCGATTGGTTGATACTCACAATACTATCCAGCGCTCCTTTCATACGGTCTGTAACGATCTTACTAATGCATTTGAAAAGAACATTACAACACGAAATCGGCCTGTAATCCGTAATAAATGAAGGAGTTGAGACTTTAGGGAGAAGAAAAATTAGCGTATGGTTCAGCTCCTGGAGTAACTTTCCTTTGTTAAAGAAATCAAGAACTGCATTGGAGACATCCATCCCAATAATAGGCCAAGCACTTTTAAAAAATGCTGCAGCGTACCCATCAGGCCCAGGCGCTTTATCATTGCCAATATCGAATATAGCCGCTTTAATCTCTTCCAAAGAAACCTGACGAACCATATTAGCCGCAGCTTCCGGGCTCAGGGTTTTAGTGAAAAGATCTGGCGCCAGTTAGAGGGACACATTCCCTTTACAACCTAAAAAATTCTCATAATGTTTGACAAAGGCAATAGGAACATTATCGCCATCATAGCTAACCCCATTAGAGTCGATAATTGCATCAATCCGACTAATATGGTTCCTGCACTTCAAAGACATATGAAAAAACTTAGTGTTAGAATCACCTGCCACCAGCCAATCCACCTTAGATTTCTGCTTTAGGAACCGTTCCTCATCCAAGCAAGCCTCTTGAAAATCGCGTTGAATACTAGATTCAGCAACACGAAGAACCTCGTTCATAGGATCACGATCTATGTCACGTTGAATACCTTCCAATTTGGCCCGAAGATCATCAACCTTTTTATGAAGATTTCCTTGCTTAACCAGAAGAGCCCGCAAAGGAGATTTTAGAAGCCGGAGCTTCTTAGCAACACAAAACTGATGGACTCCATTAACATGAGTATCCCACTTTGATTTCAGAATATCAAGAAATTCAGGTTTATGAATCAAAAGATTAGCAAATTTAAATGATCTCCCCTTAACTTTTCCATCATCCGGGAGATTAAGAATACAAGGACAGTGGTCCGAAACCCCATACGGCTTGAATAAAACGTACGCACCAGGAAACGCATCAACAAACAGATAGTTACCCAAGACCCTATCAATCTTCTTGAGAAGACCAACTCCCTTCTTGGGTTTTTGGTTCCATGTGAAATGCATGCCCGTACTATTGATATCAAACACCTCTATCTTCTCCACACAATGTTGAAACTCCTTCATGCCAGCCGTAATAGAAGAGACACCCATGGACTTATCCTCAAGATAAAGGACCGAGTTAAAATCGCCCATGATAACCCAAGGACTATCTTTAACTAAAACTTTATGCATAGACAATTGGTGCCACAACTCTCTATGAGTGACATAATAGTTAGCAGCATACACCACTGAGCAAAAGAATACCTTTTTATTAGCTTTACTGACTAGCTGAAGATGCATAACTTGATCTGTTTGCTCTAGCACCATAACATCAAAAACCCCAGGATTCCAGCCAATGATGATACGAGCACCCTTCGCACACCTACCCCCATTCAACGTCCAATTCCAGTTACGGAAAACCGCTTTACACACTCTACCCAAGTTACTAACATCAACATGAGACTCTAGAATCGCACAAAGACTCAACTTACTGCTTTTTACGACCTGACAAACCTCCATTTGTTTTAGGGGACGGTTCAACCCCCTAATATTCCAAACAGCTAAACTACCCATTTAAAACCTCTATAGAAGGAGTGCTTGCCCCTTTTATGTTACTAGAACTTTTGGTACCCTTCATGATAAACTCATTAGTGTCATTGTACACTTCAACGACCTCCTCATCATCTGAGTCTCCTACATCGTCCCCCAACCCCTTATTCTGTTGCCCATCGTCATCCATGTGATCCCTAAGAACATCCAACGGGTTGTTAGACACCCCACTAGTAGATGGATCCGAGTTTTGTACCTCTCCATTTGATTTCAACCCAACCGGTCTATATTCAAACTTCGGCTTAGCTTTATTAACAGGAAAACCCACTCTCTTAGCAACTTTCTTAGTATCTACATCCCTAAAACCCTCAGCATCCATACCTGGCCCTTTTGGCGGTCCCCGAGACTGCTTACCCAAATTCTGTTTTTGAGATTTAGGAGCTGGACGAGTCGGTTTCGAAGGTTGTTTCGGGCAACACTCATCAGAGTGGCCAAAGACTTTACAATGAGCACACCGAAGGGGGCTCCATTCATACTCGACATACATTTTCTCTTTAATAAACCCCTCACCTTCAAGCTCAGGCACCGCTACAACTATTTCCTCCTTAAAATCATTCTCGGCTGAAATTTCCAACAAAGCTCTAGCATAACTACTCCTACCCCACACATCCGTACACATGGAAGTAGTATAAGAATCCAATAATTTCGGCTCCCCAATAGCAGTGGCAATCATGCTCAAGCCATCCTCCGTATATGCAGCTATAGGGACATCATGAATTTTAACCCACACTTGAATCTTTTTAACTTCTTTCTTCTCTAGTTTAGTAGTAGGAGACCACACACTAAGAAAGAAAGGCTGAGAACGGATAATCCAAGGCCCCTCTTTAAGGACATTCATCATACCATCTTTGTCCGCGAATTTAAAAAAGAAAAATCCATTGGCGTTCATCATGGACTTCTGTAACCCAAATTTCTTCCAGTTATTTCTCACAAAGTAATCAACAACTGGGAAAGCCACTCTATCCCCCAAAAAGTACCCGTACAGCGTGTTCGATAACTTTTCTTGAACTGCTCTAACAGAATCCTTGGGGAGCACTACGTCACAACCATCATGCACAATCGGACAAGCAAGGGATCTGAAATTAACCTGATTAGTCTGACGTTTAGTCTGATAAGCCACAACAGATTCCGCATAAGACATAGGTTTCAATACAGACGTCTCTCCATCCCGGATCGAACCATCCTCTTCAGAACCAACATGCATGTTACCCCCTTGTTGTTTATCAGAACCATGACTGCATGGGAAGGAGTTCTGAAATCAGCAAACGTAGGAAAAGACTTAGACTGATCTCCCACGGGTATAGAAATCTTAGATAAACCATCCAAAACCGACGAACCAGAAGTCGAGTATAGACCCCTTCTCGGCAACAATGAATTAGACTCCATATTCGTCACTTTCAACCCAATACCACGCGAAGACAATGAACCACCATCATCCTTCTTCAGGCCCTGAGAATTGACAACAACATCAAAGCCACTCCCTTTTTTCCGAGTAGAGTTAGTACCACCATCGTCTGGTGGCTTTTCTCTACCCATCAGATTATTCTTCTTATCATCAACTCCCTCCATGCAGCAAGAAACAACGTGTAGAACAAGACACCCAGCAAACACCGATCACAAGCAAAACCCTTATCCTTTAAACCCTAGGATCAATCATCCACCCTTAACTGATTATAAAAGCGTATCGATCTAGCTAAGTTAATCTTAGTTAACCGCAATCAACATCAACTAGTGTAATCAATCAGGGTTTCGTAAAGAAACTAGAGCGGCGATTCTGTTACAACACTCCCTGACGTTTCCGCCACAATTTGATGTTTTACGTGGTCGGGGTGTGACAGGTGCCAACCTCTATTATCTCTGATGGTGACCCACGATTCATTTCAGAGTTGTGGCAGTCAATGCACAAATCGTTCGGCTCACATCTCGACATGAGCACTGCTTATCACTCGCAGACGGATGGTCAAAGTGAACGAACCATCCAGACACTCGAAGACATGCTGCGAGCGTGCGTGATTGATTTTTGTGACACCCGACTTTTCAGGCCGTACCGTACACTTGTAACACGTGTTGTGAATAGGTAACAGGGCTATATTTGACTGGTTATGATGTTTACATATGAAATTTAATGAGTTGTTAAAATTAAACTTTGATAAAAATTATGTTGGTAACGGTAAGATAAACGCTTATCGCGTAACGGTTAAAATGCGAAACGAACGTCGGTGACCACCCGATTAGTGTTAAAATCCTAAAAATAATCTGTTATGATTAGAATAGAAATTTTAATCATATTCGTGAGGAAAAATAAATTAAAACGCTAAGAAACTCTATTTTTCGAGTTTAAGCGCGTACCGCGCGATGCAGCGCGTGTAGCGACAAAATACTGTCAACACAGCCTGTCAAGGCAACTGAAAATCATCTTAGTAATAATTTGATGATTTTATCACTTTAGAATGATAAAAATAAATAAAAACGCATAAATCCCTATTTTTGCGATTTTAAGCGCGTACCGCGCAGCACAGCGCGCATACCGCCAAATACCGGCAACGTCTTCTGTCCCGGCAAACAAAATATTGTTCAATAATATTTTGGTGAGTTTATTTTTAAAGAGTGTTAAAAATAATTTAAAACGCACTAAAACGGGATTAAAACGCTAGATAAAATACCCGGTATCCAGTAAAATACCAGTTTTTGGCCAAGAATTACATATGTATATATATATATAGATATGTAATCGTGTGTGGGGGAACATATGGCAGCCCTACAACCCTTTCTCTCTCATCTTTCAAACACCCATTGGCTAAATAAAGAGGTGCATGCATGATCATCACTATTTCCAAACTCTTACATAAACCAAGAAATATCATTTGAAAACAAAAATTCACTCTAACTCTCTCTCTCTCTCTCTCTAAAGAATTCAGCCGAACACCCCTCTTTCCACATTCATAATTTCAAAATTTTTGAAGTTCTTGTAAGGATCAACATAAATCCAAGGTGATTCCAAGCTATTTTGATGATACAAAGGTGTTTTTAAGGTGAAACAAGCTCCATAACACCAAAATCTTGTCAAAAACCCACTACAATCTTGAAAGGTATAAACTTGTTTTTTAAAACCATGTTCTTGATTTTTAGAGATGATGATGATGGAAGGTTTCTCTTAATCTTGAAATTATTTATAAACTTGAAAACCAAAATAAATGGGTTTTTGAATAAAATAAAAAGGGACGTGTATATGTATGTATATGTAGCCGTACATATGCATGTGTGTGTATGTTAGAGTATGAGTTTTGATTTTTGGTTTGATCTTGTTTGATAAATGTTGAAAAGTGATGAGCATGTGATCTTGGAAAGTTCTAAAAGGGTTTTAATCATGTGAATGAACATGTAAAAGTAAAAGTTTGGATTCATATGAGTGTATGTATATATGAGCCGTGTATGTATGTATAAGAATGCATGCATGTAAAATTTTGATGATTAAAAGTATTAGATATGTAAGAATGTGTATGTCTGTGCACTATGTTAAATGATTAAATGATGATATATGAAGAAGATGATGTTCTTGAATGTTTGAACATGAGCTAAATGCATGATGAATATGATTTAGTTCATGTATGTTGATGATTATATGATATGGATGCATTAGATGCATTTACTTGAACATGCATGATGATTTGTGATCATGAAATGATGATTTAGATATGATTTGATAAAAATGAGTTTTGATCAGAAAATAAACACTAAAAATATTAGTATTTGAAGTGTTAAAAGGATATAAAACTTTGTCATAAGGTTTACTAGCTTTGCATGTTATACATGAGGCTTAGAAACTTGTAAAATAGATGAAATAATGTGATTTGAGTATGATTTAGTAAAAATAAGTTATGAGCAGATTCTAAACACTAAAATAAAGTTATTTTAAAGTGTATAGTGATTTATAACTTTGACACAATGTTTGCTAGCTTTGCATGTTGTAATTGGTGCTTTAAAAGTTGTAAAATACGTAAAATCGCATGATTTATGTGACTTACACAAAAACTGCACTAATCTGATTCTGATCACTATTTTAATCAGTAAATAACATGTCTTGTGTTAAAATATCAAGTCATTTCGAGTTGGGATGGTTATAGTAATGTTTAACACAAAACTATGCGTTAAAACGGTCAAAAATCGGCTTTTCGAATGATTTTTATAAAACTGATTTAGATCAGTAAGTAAACTGATATTTTAGTTTAAAAATAAGTATTATAACTAATTTTAAGTTTACTTGGTGTTTGGTTGGTCATACGTGACTTCCGACGCCCGAAAACGTTATCGAATCGCTAAAATACGCATTTTTCAAAGTACACTAGTATGGGTAAATTTTGGGTGAACCTTATGTGTTAAGATGTGTTATGTGATTTAAACATGAGAATGTGAAAATATGTTAAGTTTTAACATGATTTTGAGAATTTGGATTATGCATGTATACTTGTGCGTTTTGTGCGGTAGAAACGGTAAAAATCGCGTTAAATGTGTAACTTGTTTGTCGAGCATGAAATTTGATACATACGAGATGTTTTATGTATATTTGCTTTAAAAATGACAAAATAGATAAGTTAACAAGATTTCATGTGTGTTGATGATAAATTATGTGAACGTTTATGTATATATATTACGATGCGCAAATCGTAGATATATTACGTATAAACGGGAGAGTTAACGGATTTACACAATAATGGTCACCAATAAAATCGTTCAAGTCGCAAAATCATAAATATATATATATATATATATATTAACGTGCCAACATAATCAAAAATTACAACTTTTCGAGAAAATCTCAAAGTTATGTGATAATTCTAAGAAACAGAGAAACTTAGGATTTATGTGATGTTTATATTAATTTAAAATCATTCCTATATATAATAGGACGTTTGGAAATAAATCTCTGGGATTGCGCTATTTAAAATACGCACCTAAAGGTGAGTGTCACTAAACACCTCTTTTTACTGCTTTGTACATGTTTTGGGGGTAGAACACGTCGTTAAAAGGGTTTAATAATGTTTTCGAAATAAAACATACCTTTTAATATAAAATATATATTTTCGCTGAAAATATATGAGATTTGATAAGCTATACATTTCGAAGTAAAACATTTTTGATGAATAAATGTGGGACATTGTACGGTGTTTTCGAGGCGAAACAGACCGTAAAGTTGGGACGGATGCCGGCCTGAGTTTCGAGTGATGGAGATTCAGGGGATTCGTGCAACTACGTGTATTAAATTGTTATATTAGTAGGATATATATATATTGTACGTGAGGCAGACATCATATTGTTCTTCGAGAAAGAGCCTTGCGCCCATGATGTCGTTTAATCAGTTAAGTATTGTACGCAAGGAATTGTTGGTAGAGCTATCGGGTTGACAACCCCGTCGTGACCAGTCGCCCCGTGTCAATGTCAAACGACGAATTAATATTCTGTTCATTGTCTAGTTTTGATTATCCCTGCATGGTTAATATATAGTTCGTATCTTCTAGCTAACATACGAGTCTGAAAATTGACGCAATAATTTAATATACAAAACTTGGGCAATATATATTACAATTGTCGGATCGATGAACCGGCGGAAGGCCCATGGATTTTTAATAAGGAAGTAAAATGGACTTTCTAAAATTTATATAGATGTTTTCAAATAAACACCTAATCAGAAAGTTTTCCTTGAAATAAAATTGGTAGTAAGTGAATACGTAAACTCACCTTCCTTTGTGTTGACACTTGATTTTTAACGTGTTCTACAGGTACTTGAGTTCGGCTTCGGGAATTATGGTGTATCTTGTGGTTGTTGATGCATGTTTTGTCACTTAAATATGTTGGACTAATTTTAAAACTTTCTGGGACAAATGTTATGATCCATAAGGATCAAAGACAATTTAACTATGATGTGGTTGTGTCATGTTATGGGATGTAATACTTAAAAACTTATGTTTTAATTAAGTTAATATGTCCAACACTATAATGCATCAAACATCAAGATAGAAATAGGCACCAGCTTCCGTCACCACTACGTTTTATATTCCGCTGCGACGTTTTTGGGGTGTGACAGAAGTTGGTATCAGAGCCATTGGTTGTTAGCAAACTAGATGTTTTAGGAGGAAAACACAAGAATTTTGACATTTAAAGTCCAAAATTCTCGAAGCCAAGAATTTTTAAATAAACATAGAACATTTTTTATCATGTATGAAAACCCTTATGTGTTTATGTGCATACGTGATTTTCTGTTTATTTGGGCCTTATGTGTTACTATTCATATTGATCACACACATTAATTTGTACGGTTATGAATGTCACGTCTCGGTCTATAGAGCCATTAGTAGACCTGCTCACTGATACTGTCGAGCCTACACTTGAGATTCTTTCGCCTGTCGTTACAGAATCGTTTGTTCTGCTATTCGAGTCATGTATTTTGCTACACCTCTTTTAGTCCACACTCGTCGTAGGAAGAGGACTCGACCCATTAGAGAGATCGCATCGACTTCGAGAGTTGAGACAGCGTCCACTTTGAAGAGGCAGAAAGGGGTTTGGGTCAATCGCTCTCACTGTGATCGTCAGTTCACCACGTTACGAGGAGGCATGGAGACGATGAAGGACTCAGAGAGACAGATGGACTAGTATGATGAGCTAGAAGAGCATGTTAGGAAGATGTTGGACTTCCAGGGATTGAAGCGTTAGTTGTTGGTTGTTTCTGTGGTTTGTTTTGTATGTCTCATTTGATGAACCCTATTTATGGCTTGCATGCCAAATTCTCAGATATTTAGGAGGAAATTTCATATAGGCTTGTTGAGGGTGTCGATGTAGACATGCCAAATTTTGATTAGTCTTCGTACTAAAAACAAGCTTTGTAATTTCTGATATAAATATCGAATGGGTTCCTTATGGTTAAAAATTGTTCTCATTAATACGTGGATATTATACATGCGCAATATTTGGTCCATTGATATTTAATGATTGAATTATTTTTGGGATATCGTCTTATGTTGATATTATGTTGTAATAATAGAAACGACGAAATGCCGCCAAAAGTGTGACAGGGTTCTGGACTACCTATTACCCCGAAAGAGTTGGCGCAACTCATAGCCCAACACGTTAATACTGCCATGGAACAGCGCGATGCTAACCAAAATAATGGCCAGGAACGTGGACGTGATACTCATAGGCATGGTTTTGGTGGGACGCAGATCGGAAACCCTTTAGGTGATATAATGATCGGAAAGTTTTAGTAGTTCCTGTGTTATGATATAATCGGAGTGTATTCCTGATTTTCATTAACCTTGTGAACAGTACATAGATGTACACATAAAACAATCCAGGGTTGTAACCCAAGATCATTTACTGGTACCCTATGCAATGACGTGGCAACGGTATGCATGATGTTGGGCCGTCTCAGCGGGTCGACCATTCAAATAATTCCCCATACCGAGCCTAGATCTGGGGATTCGTGAAAGCGAAGGTCTGAGAGTTCGAGGAAAGATACCGATGAGAAGTGTGGTGAGGAACGCAGATTGAAGGAAGCGTGTATAGCTAACCCTAGGAAGTCGGGAAAGGATAATGCCAGGGATGGCAGGAGTGATCTTGAGAGGAAGACTCACGAGGATGAGTGGATAAAGTGTGCCATATGTGGTCGGACTGGACATATGACTCCCAAGTGTTATGTTGAGAATACATTGGATGGAGTTACGCTCAAAGGATGCTACGAGTGTGGTGAGCAAGGACATTTCGAGAGAGATTGTCTGAAAATGAAGGGTCAGGATGCCAGGGGTAGAGCGTTCGAACTAAACACTGGGAAGGCACAAGACGATCTTATTGTTGTTACCGGTATGTTTAGAATCAAAAACCAATCTATGTTCATACTTTTAATACCGAAGCTGCCTTGAGTTTTGTTCAAAAAACTCTGAACCATTTTTGTGTTCACCAACAAGTAAGCTGAGTATAAAGTGCCCGATAGAACTAGTAATTGGTAAATTGAAAGAAACTAGCGAGGTCGCTCGCAGTTGTAGTATTTAGTTAGGTGATCGTAGTTCTAGTGTTGGTTTATTTCCAGTGGAGCTGGGAAGCTTTGACGCAGATGTGAGAATCGATTGATTATCCAGGAACGAAGTGGGGACTATCGCCTGAAGAAGCTAGCTAGGGTATCTCATCCTGATGACGGTAGAGAGGTGGTAGTTGTTTGCAAGGACCGACCGAGTCGAGTGTCGAGTGTTGATGGTTGAGAGTCGTTAGTTGTGTGAGGATGCTCAAGTTGTTGCGAAAAGGATGTCCTACGTTCTTTGTTAACTTGGTGGATATGAAGGCCAAATGTAGGAACGTCGGAGAGATTTCTATCAATCAAAACTATCCGGAAGTCTTCCTAAAAAGACTTACCTGGATCTCCCCTACGAGATGGATCGAATTTCGAATCGATCTTGTCACACCCCCAAATTCCACGAGCGGAGTATCACCGCAGGAGGCGTGACATGACCAGGATCAAGCCACCAATCATATTGAACAATGTATAATAGTAAAGATAAAACCAACCACAATATAATTGGTGTCCAAAACAATTTAACCAAGTTCAAGTTATCAGCGGAAGCATAAAGTGTAAAACCAAAACATAAGTTTTAATGTTCAAATGTTTAACATGGAACTCTACGGTCCATGTCCCACAACGACCCCTCCTTCTCGTGCAAGCTCCAAAAAAGTACCTAACGACCTGCAAGGCATGTAACAACGAATCAACAACAAAGTTGAGCGAGTTCACAGTTGGTTGTCCATTTTTAAAGTTGTTCCAAAAACCATAAATTCGTTCGAAAACCATGAGTTAACCATTTCCTTGTTCCCAAACCATAACCAATGGGGGCTACCCCATGTTAACCACTAGACCGTTACCATATCGACAACTGACTGAAGTACGTTGTGCCCTACGTCAATGTCTATCATCATTGACTAAGTGCCCAGATCCATTAGTACACGCCCGTCCTACCGGCACGGTGTGAGGCTTGTCAACCCTAATAGCGCTATTAACTAATGACCCGCTCGCCATTGGCGAATACGCAGGTTTAATGTTGTCATCCTTCTCAACGAGGATGGAGGTACATATTCTACCCAAGGAGAATATGCAGGTTCCGTTTTAGTTTCTTAACCCATTCCCAAACCACCGGGAATCCCATGCCTTATAGAAAGTGTGAACTCACCTTAGGTTAGCTCGGCAGATACATAGAAAGGTCAATCGAGCTGCTAGTGGTCAACCACGTCCTAACATGGTTACCATACAAGTCAGGTCTAGGTTTAAGTAGTGCACATAGGTTTTACACATAAACTAACAGGTTACAACACGTAATGATCATGGCAAACACGTAGAACACATTAGCAGTCAATTATACCAAAGGGCCCAACTTGTGCGACTCGGATGATCGGGCCATCGAGCTTGTGCGAGCCTAATCATCTTGTGCGAGTTGGTAACTAAAGCCCAATGAGCATTCGGCCCAACCTATTGTGCGATCAGCACAACTTGTGCAATCCACAATGGGTTGTGCGATCCAAACACCTACCCGGCCCAATATCATAAGTAACCCAATATTCACCCGGCCCAACAAATAAACAGAACAACATCTTGTGCAGTCCATTTATCTTGTGCGATTGAGTTTTGGGTTGTTCGGCCCAACAACATAACATAACCTTGTGCGATCAGCACAACCTTGTGCGATCCACAAGATGTTGTGCGACTGTGCTTTGAGAGGTTATACATGGTGCTTTAACTGTTGTACCCAAAAGTATCTTGTGCGACTGGCTTGTGCGACCAGCCTTGTATGTTTAGCCTTGTGCGATTAGTTTTAAGTTTCCTAAAATCATGCAATCTTTTCTAACAGTTTCCAATTTCTTATCCATTCGATCGAATCAATACTAACAGTTTCCAAACATGCAATAATCGATCAACAAGGGTTTTAACATCAATTTCCTATGAACCCTAATCATGAATAAAACATGAACATTAATCATAACACTTAAACATATTAACATGGTTCATGTTCTTGATCACTAGCATGCATACTACCATAACAACACCACAAATCATCCGCACATAAACACATTACAGCCGATTAACAAGCATTCGGTTATCAATCATCTTTAACATCATTCGATTCTCAATCCCTATATTGATCCACACCTATTACACATGTGAGCCAATTATATAACACTAAACCTTAACAATTTACATCATAGTCAAACACATGACATCCCTAAATCATCATGTAAAACATATAAGCCAATACATCATCTATCATGCAGTCAATAGTAATGCACTAACCGGTTAAAGGATAGAACGAGGGTTGGTCCGAACAAGAAAGCTTCGAGGGAGATGGGATGTGATGTCGTCGGCTTCGAGAGAGAGGGGAGAGAACTAAGGTTTGGTGTGTGTTGTGTTTTGCAAGTAATGAGGAGTATACTCCCCCCTCATGAGGTTATGCGCAACAATTGGAATGGGCCGAACCCATCATGGGCTGCCCTTGTGGTTTCGAGTACAAGAGGTGTGGCCCGAATGGGCTTGTGCGATACATTACATACATGCATTACACAAAGTCACATAACGCGTAACACTTATTCATTAAAACCAACACATCAATTTGTCACATAGAGTTCATACACATTACATTAACCACAAAGATAGGTCCTGAAATACGAGTTGTCACAGATCTGACTCACGGTGTTGCACCCAATTGCACAATCTTCTTATAGATTAGGCACCGTCTGAAATGATAGAAATGACGAGATAGTTTTAAGAGCTTTTGGGCAAGGGTTTTATTTGATCAAGCTTTTCGCCTTAAGATGCATCTGCTTTGTTAGGAGAAAAAAGGATGGATTCTTCAGGATATGTGATGATTTCAGAAAGCTGGACGAGTTGACTATCAAGAATCGGTACCCTTTTACCAAGGATTGACGATTTGTTCAATCAAGTTACCGGGATCCAGCTGCTACACGAAGATCGATCTACGATTGGGATACTATCAGTTGAAGGTTGCTGACGAAGATATGCTGAGGACTGCTTTTCGAACACGATATGGCCATTACGAGTTACTAGTCATGCCTTTTGACTAAAATTAATGCGCCATTTATATTCATGGATCTTATGAACAGGGTATGGAAACCCTAATCGGATGAATTCGTGATAATATTCATCAAAGACATACTTGCCTATGTGCGAACCAAGGAGAATCCTGAGTAACGTTTGAAGTTAACTATGGAGTTAGTGAATGATGAGGAGCACCAAAGACCCCGTCGGGAGTATGATGATCCTTGTGACTAGCAAGGTGCTAGCGGAGATTTATTAAGAATTTCCCTAAAATAGTGCAGCCTTCGACACTAATAACCCCAAAAGGAAAAGGGAAATTTATTGGACAGAAAAGTAGGAGGAAACTTTTCATACCTTTGGAAGAAATGTTGAAAGCTTGTTCGATGGATTTCGAAGAAAGTTCGGATACTCACATGCCCTTGGCAGAGTTATCCTACAATAATAGTTATCACGCTAGTATTTAGGTTGCTCAGTTTGAAGCCTTGTATGGATGGAAGTGTTGATCGCCACTTTGTTGAGCTAACATTACAAAGGACAATTAACCAGACCTTAGTTTATCTAGGAAACCAGCGACAGGATTTGCCTGGATCGAGAGAAGGTTAAAAGTCGCCAATTGATCAACAGAAGGATTACATGGACAATTGAAGGAACTATTGGGATTCCAGATTGAAGATTTAGTTCTGTTAAAGGAGTTATCTTGAGAGAGATGCTAGTAGGTTTGGCAGAGGAAAGAAAAGCTGAGCCACATTGACTTGGTCCTTTCGAGAGCCCATCTTGAGTTGGATCAGTCGCTTATAGGCTCAAGCTACCATAAGGATGGAGTAGTGTACATGATGTATTGTTTAGGTTCAGTTGAGAAAGTGTATAATGGATAATACACTGATTTTGTTCTTTATAGAGATTTGTTTGTAAGATAAACGGAAGTTTATCGAAGCACCGTAGAAGCAGTACGTATAGCTAGAAGAGTTATGCTAATAACCGGACAGGCGATTATAGCATTCTAATCGTGTATGCAATTTATTGATTTGGCAATTTGTGGACATCTGAAATGAATGCAAGAAGGAATGAAGACGAGTTTATGAGATTTCACTCTTTCGAGAGCCCATCTCGAGTTGAATCAATCAGGTGTAAACTTAGACTATCTTAGGTACGGGGTAATGTATATGTAAATATACGTATGTAGAACCCTAATTGGTGGAATTTTGACTTAATCTTCCTGATTAAGTGCTTGAAAATGTTGAACCTTGGAAAGGGTGGAGAGCGTTGAGATGTGAGATTAGGAATTGTGAATGTATGTAATATAGGTCTACAAAGATTCTTTGTAAGAATCAGAGTTCCTCACAGAAACTACAAGACCTTATTCATCAAGCTTGTTTTTACTGTTTCCTCCTTGTGCGAAAACAAAACATGTAGAGTAAAAATTTCAGGGAAGAAATTTCCTAAACAGGGGGAGACTGTGACACCCGGCTTTTCAGGCCGTACCGTAAACTTGTAACACGTGTTGTGAATAGGTAACAGGCTATATTTGACTGGTTATGATGTTTATATGTGAAATTTAATGAGTTGGTAAAATTAAACTTTGATAAATATTATGTTGGCAACGGTAAGATAAACGCTTATCGCGTAACGGTTAAAATGCGAAACGAACGTCGGTGACCACCCGATTAGTGTTAAAATCCTAAAAATAATCTGTTATGATTAGAATAGTAATTTTAATCATATTTGTGAGGAAAAATAAATTAAAACGCTAAGAAACTCTATTTTTCGAGTTTAAGCGCGTACCGCTCGATGCAGCGCGTGTAGCGACAAACTACTGTCAACACAGCCTGTCAAGGCAACTGAAAATCATCATAGTAATAATTTGATGAGTTTATCACTTTAGAATGATAAAAATAAATAAAAACGCATAAATCCCTATTTTAGCGATTTTAAACGCGTACCGCGCATCACAGCGCGCATACCGCCAAATACCGGCAATGTCGTCTGTCCCGGCAAACAAAATATTGTTCAATAATATTTTGGTGAGTTTATTTTTATAGAGTGTTAAAAATAATTTAAACGCACTAAAACGGGATTAAAACGCTAGATAAAATACCCGATATCCAGTAAAATACCAGTTTTTGGCCAAGATTTACATATATATATATGTAATATATACATATGTAATCGTGTGTGGGGGAACATATGGCAGCCCTACAACCCTTTCTCTCTCCTCTTTCAAACACCCATTGGCTAAATAAAGAGGTGCATGCATGATCATCACTATTTCCAAACTCTTACATAAACCAAGAAATATCATTTGAAAAAAAATTCACTCTAACTCTCTCTCTCTCTCTAAAGAATTCAGCCGACCACCCCTCTTTCCACATTCATAATTTCGAAATTTTTGAAGTTCTTGTAAGGATCAACATAAATCCAAGGTGTTTCCAAGCTATTTTGATGATACAAAGGTGTTTTTAAGGTGAAACAAGCTCCATAACACCAAAATCTTGTCAAAAACCCACTAAAATCTTTTTTTTTTTTGGGTAAAGGGTTACCCCGGTAAAATTTATAAATCAACCAAATAAGTACAAGGGTGTGTCAGAGTGAACACACCAACTAGACTTGGCATACCAAGACTAGGAACCAAACAAGAAAAACAACCAGAAAGTTAACATGCAAACGCAACAACCATAAACACAAACAGCCCTAAAACAAACCACAAGATCAACTAGAAATATAAGCTTCTAGCCCGGGTCTTCTTCCTCATCATTAGAGTAAATCTTCCATGCCGTTAATAATCTATTCTGGCTATCCCTCCCACGAAACTTGAGCCCCATAATCTTCAAACGGACCGTGCTCCTGATCATCTCCATCACCGCCTCAACTGTGTTTTGTTTCTGGGAAAATAATCTATTATTTCTTTCTTGCCAAATAAAATACGTCGTAGCCGCAATCAGAATTTTGGCCACAATCACATCCATGTTCTTCGAAGAAGCCTTTAGATCCATCCATGCAACAATAGATCCCCACGAGTCATCAACACTCTCCAAGTTAACCAAATCTTTGACCTTATTCCAAACTTTCCCTTAAAAACTGCATTGGAAGAAAAGGTGATCGCGCGAGTCACGTCCATGGCAACAAAGCGGGCAACACATAAGCCTAAGATTCGTATCACTTCCTGCTTCCCAACTCGAAAGACGGTCTTGAGTTTTGAGTTTATTCCTAATAACCAACCACATATGGAACGAGTGCCTCGGAATACACTGTGAAAACCATATCATATTAGACCATGTAACCGTATCCCCTCGGTCCCTAATGTTGTTCCACACTTCCTTTGAGCTGAAATAGCTTTCTTTACCCTCCAAATCTTTCCATGTAAGTTTATCAGGAACATTGTGAACAAGATTTGGGGTTTGCAAATTTATCAATACCGGAAAAAGGTCATACCACGCTTGCGGCCATCTCCACTGGCCTGAATCGTCAACTAAATCAGCAACCGTAGACTTCATATTAAATCCTGCATTAGAAATAATTCTCGGGGTAATGAATGATGTAAACGGACTCAATGGGCACCAATTATCACACCAAATGTTAGTTTGGGCACCACTTCGGATCATAATACCAAGATACGGACGAACCAAGTTGCGGATAGATAAAATTTTACGCCACCCCCAGCTCATACTACCTCTACTCGGAATCTCCCAAAAACTTCTACCATTTAATTTGTAGGAGTGGATCCACTGAACCCACAAAGATTGTCGTTTCAATAAGATACTCCATATATGGTTTGCCATAAGGGCATTATTAACATCCGTAATATTACGAACACCCAATCCACCCTCGAGCTTAGGTAAACACACATCAGACCAAGCAACTTTTGCTCGAACCCTACCAGCCGATCCAGCATTCCAAAGAAAACGACGCATCCTCTTCTCCAATTCTGAAGTGACACGAACTGGAAGAATGAAGACAGAAGCCCAGTAAATGTGCATTGCGGATAAAACTTAATTTATGAGTTGAAGACGACCCGCAAAAGATAAAGACTTAGATAACCAGCTTGTAATTTTTGACTCCATACGATCAATTAGAATTTTGCAATCTTTAAAACTCAGCTTTGTAGATATAAGGGGTACCCCAAGATACCGAATCGGAAGGCAACCTTCCTGAAACTGCATCAGAGAAAGGATCTCTTGCTTGACCGAAGACGGAACATTCGAAAAATATGCAGTGCTTTTGGCTGGGCTCGGCACTAAACCTGAACACTTTGTGAACATATCCAAAGCATCTCTAACCTTCTTAACCGAGCAAATATCAGCATGCACAAAAATAAACAAATCATCCGCAAAAGAAACGTTGATTATTCTCTGCTTAGCACACTGATGATGGAATTTAAACGACAAATTTGAGTTAGCCACCTGTTGGAGTAATAAGGATAGAACCTCCATGATAAGAGTAAAAAGATAAGGAGACATCGGGTCTCCCTGTCTCAAGCCCCTCTTCCCTTTAAAGAAACCATGAAGATTACCATTAACACTTAACGAGTAGGAAGCCGTGGAAACACATGTCATAATCCACTCAACCATACCATGATTGAACCCAAAGCGAATAAGAATGGCTCTAAAAAAAAGACCAACTAACCGTATCATAGGCTTTTTGAATATCGATTTTGAAAGCACATCTTGCAGGACCTCTATTCAGATGATAGTTGTGCATCAACTCCTGAGTTAGGAGAATATTGTCCGATATTTTCCTTCCCGGCACAAAAGCGGATTGGTTAATACCAACAAGAGTTTCCAAACTTCCTTTAATCCTATCTGTTATGATTTTGCTGATACATTTATAAAGCACATTACAACAAGAGATAGGTCGATAATCCAAAACTGAGTCCGGAATATCTTTCTTAGGGATCAAAGCCAGAATAGTGTGATTTAATTGCTTGAGTAATTTACCATTCTGAAAGAAGTCAAGCACCGCATCCGTAACTTCTTTGCCAATAATATCCCAAGCCTTTTTGAAGAAAGCTGATGTATAACCATCCGGTCCCGGAGCCTTATTATCACCAATGTTAAACATAGCCGTTTTGATTTCCTCTCGAGTAACTTGCCGAACCATATTAGATGCATCATGTTGATTAAGAACATTAATAAAAATATTATCCAGGTTAAACAAAGTAACCTGGTCCTCAACCCCAAGAAAATTCGAATAATGATTAACCAACGCATCCGCAACCCTACTGCCTTCATGACGATTTCCAGCAATATCTCGCACGCTATGAATCTTGCTTCTGGCATTACGGCTTTTCACCACATTGTGAAAATATTTTGTATTCGAATCTCCAGCACACAGCCATTCAACTTTTGACTTTTGTTTGAGAAAGCATTCCTCATCGTAAGCCGCAATCTGAAATTCTTGAAGACATGTTGTTTCTAATTGCCGAAGATGACTATCCAACGGATTCTTGTCAATACGATTTTGAATATCATTCAACTTTTTTCTAAGTCCGCCACCTTAGCATGCAAGTTACCTTGATTGAAAAGAATCTTCCTAAGATGCGGTTTTAAGTTGCTAAGCTTCTTTGTAACCGAATACATATTAACCCCAGGAATTGTTTCCCTCCATTCCCGCTCCACACACTTTAGAAACTCCGGCTTGGATGCAATAAAATTAGGAAACTTGAACGGTTTAGTTTTCTTCTCACTTTCAGTTCCCATTCTCAAAATACAAGGGGTATGGTCCGAAACTTGAAATGGATGGTACATGACAAATGAATTCGGAAACATATCCAAAAATGGAAGATTACCCATTACACGATCTATCTTCATTAGAAGACCCACTCCATCTTTAGGTTTCTGATTCCATGTATAATGAAGACCATGACCTTTAATATCCATCAATTCCGAAAATTGAATGCATTCTTTAAACTCGCACGTGCTTATCGTATCTTTGGAAGAGCCATAAAGCGAATCCTGAGACTGAAGAGTTGAGTTAAAATCACCCATAACAACCCAAGGTTTATCGTGACACAAGCTTTTATGGTTACATAAGCTCTCCCAAAGACTTCTACGGTCTTGATACTTATTCTCCGCGTACACAAATGAACAAAAGAAGACTTTATTATCAGCTTTAACTAACATCTGAGTATGTATTACTTGATCAGTTTGAGAGACCACCATAAGATCAACCACATCCGGATCCCAACCCAAGATGATACGGGTTCCCCTAGTACACAAACCCCCATTAAACGTCCAATTCCAGCTTCGAAAAACCTTATGACAAATGGTACCCAGATTAGCTACATTAACGTGGGACTCTAATATAGCACACACCTTTAATTTATTTTCAGCAAGTACTTGACGAACTTCATTTTGTTTCAGGGGACGGTTCAAACCCCTTATGTTCCATGACATGATGCTATCCATTAAGACCTATCTGACCGGGAGTGCTTGCTCCCTTAGAACCATGATTCTTATCAGATTGCATGAATTCAGACATTTCTGTTTGTAAACTTACCTCAACCTCATTCTCGGCTTGAGTAGATCTCCCATTACCATTTTTCAAATTATGCCTCAATTCCTTATCCACCCCTACATCAGCTGTAGTATCTTCCACATCTTCCTTTGATAAAGCTTCAAATGAGTTACCAGTCTTCACATTGGCATTTTTACTATTATCATCTATACTCCCCTTCGTACCAGACGTACTAGCTCCTGACTTAGTAATCTTCGGCTTATAAATAAACTTTTGCTTTTGCTTCTTATGCATACCTCCCAACCTAGCCGTCTTTCTTTTATCAGTAATAAAACCCTCATCATCAACTACCACTTGTTTATCCTTATTGATCACATTTTTAGCACATGTATTATCACAATGGCCAAAAACACAACATACTGAGCAACGTTGAGGTTTCCATTCGTATTCCACTTTAATTCTTTCAGTTAAGTACCCATCCTCATCCAATTTCGGAATAGCAACAACGATGTAGTCTTTTAACTCACTATCCGCGTTTATCTCTATTAATGCACGTGCAAAACTACTTCGTCCCCAATTATCCATGCACATATCAGCCGTGTACCCGTCTAGTCTTTTAGGAACCCCGATTTTGGAAGCTAACAAACTCAACCCATCATCCGTGTAAACTGATATAGGAACATTATGCAACTTAACCCACACCGGAACAGATTTGATGCCCTCTTTTTTAAGACTGATAGATGTCGACCAGATATTAAAAAACAAAGGCATTTTACGTATCAACCAAGGCCCACCCTCTAGCACTTTAGACATACCCTCTTTCGAATCAAATTTAAAGAAGAAAAATCCATCCGAATTCATCATAAGCTTAGCAAATCCATACTTAGACCACACATTCTTAGCATAATATTCTACTACAGGAAATGGCAATCGATTACCTAGAAAATATCCATAAAGAACATTTTCAAATTTCTCCTGAACTTTACGAATTACCTCACGTGGTATGACAACATCCGCATCATTAACAGATTCCACCGATTCCATTCTCCGAAAGTTAACCTCACGCTTCTTCAAAATAGAATTTTTAACTGTATCCGCATAAGAGAATGTAGTGTTCATAGGCTTATAGCAAAGGCTATCATCAGCTGTGAATGTATCCAATTGAACCGGAACAGTAACCTTTTCAAGTTCATCAATAACGTTAATCATCCTTGGTTCCTGTTGAACCACCCCACGACGCGGCAAGAGAGGATTACCATCAATGTTAATAGGGCGGCCATCAAAACTCTTACCAAGCGATGGAGGTTTCCCACGCACCTCTTGAGAGTTCAACGGCTTAACATTACTTGAACTGATAAACACATCCCCACGCACTCTATCCGAAAAAGCTTGAAACCCTAAATCCTCCAAACTCCGATCATTACCACTCTCCAAGTTCGAATTAGGAGGCTTCCCACGATCATGTAGCACTCTACCATCAGGTTTAGGACGTTCAGACATTCCAAGATCAGCACCTCTCTCCATTAAACAATGTGACAACCAACCATGCACAAGAAATAAACACCAACCAATGAAAATCTTGAAAGGTATAAACTTGTTTTTTAAAACCATGTTCTTGATTTTTAGAGATGATGATGATGGAAGGTTTCTCTTAATCTTGAAATTATTCACAAACTTGAAAAATAAAATAAATGGGTTTTTGAATAAAATAAAAAGGGACGTGTATATGTATGTATATGTAGCCTTACATATGCATGTGTGTGTATGTTAGAGTATGAGTTTTGATTTTTGGTTTGATCTTGTTTGATAAATGTTGAAAAGTGATGAGCATGTGATCTTGGAAAGTTCTAAAAGGGTTTTAATCATGTGAATGAACATGTAAAAGTAAAAGTTTGGATTCATATGAGTGTATGTATATATGAGCCGTGTATGTATGTATGTATAAGTATGCATGCATGTAATATTTTGATGATTAAAAGTATTAGATATGTAAGAATGTGTATGTCTTGCACTTTGTTAAATGATTAAATGATGATATATGAAGAAGATGATGTTCTTGAATGTTTGAACATGAGTTAAATGCATGATGAATATGATTTAGTTCATGTATGTTGATGATGATACGATATGGATGCATTAGATACTTTTACTTGAACATGCATGATGATTTGTGATCATGAAATGATGATTTAGATATGATTTGATAAAAATGAGTTTTGATCAGAAAATAAACACTAAAAATATGAGTATTTGAAGTGTTAAAATGATATAAAACTTTGTCATAAGGTTTACTAGCTTTGCATGTTATACATGAGGCTTAGAAACTTGGAAAATAGATGAAATAATGTGATTTGAGTATGATTTAGTAAAAATAAGTTATGAGCAGATTATAAACACTAAAATAAAGTTATTTTAAAGTGTATAGTGATTTATAACTTTGACACAATGTTTGCTAGCTTTGCATGTTGTACTTGGTGCTTTAAAAGTTGTAAAATACGTAAAATCGCATGATTTATGTGACTTGCACAAAAACTGCACTAATCTGATTATGATCACTATTTTAATCATTAAATAACATGTCTTGTGTTAAAATATCAAGTCATTTCAAGTTGGGATGGTTATAGTAATGTTTAACGCAAAACTATGCGTTAAAACGGTTAAAAATTGGCTTTTCGAGTGATTTTTATAAAACTGATTTAGATCAGTAAGTAAACTGATTTTTTTTTTGGGTAAAGGGTTACCCCGGTGATTCTATATATTAACAAAACAAATCAACACAAGTAGTGAGGAGGCATCCACACTAGTTCAAACTTGGGACAAACCCCCGAAGCTTGTAGACAAACGCACTCCAAAAACATCAAATTCAAAACAAGCATAAGACAACTAGACAAAGATCTAGACTATAACAAACCAAACAACCCCTCTAAGACTCAGCCTCCATCGTCTTCCGCGTAACCTCCATGGATCTCCCATTTGCTCAAAAGCCTCCTGACATTATCAGTATCCTTAAACTTCATTCCCAATAGCTTATACCTAACCGTAGACAGCACTGCAGTGGCAATAGTATCGGGTGGTCTCGTCTGATTCTTGAAGAGCCTAGCATTCCGTTCTTGCCAAATGAAATAAGAAGTAGCCGCTACAAGAAGTCTTGACACATAATCCGTAGCCAACTTTGATTTCACTCGGCATTTCAACCAATCAATAATAGCATTCCATTTAGGGTCCACATCACTCATATCCACTTTATCTCTGACCAAGAACCAAACATCTGATGAGAACTTACATTCAAAAAATAGATGAGTATGCGAGTCCACATTTGCATAACATAATAAGCAGCACATCATATTCATATTCCTCCTTCTAGCAAAATCCCACTTTAGAATTTTATCTTGAGTTAAAAGTTTTTGCCTGAAAATCAGCCACATGAGGAAAGCATGCCTTGGGATGCAATGAGAAAACCAAACAAGGCTCACCCAGTCAACCTCCGGCTCCCTCACTCGAACTGAATCCCACACCCCTGAAGACGAAAATTCATCCAGGTCAATTCCATCCTTCCATAACAGCCGATCATTCCTATTCTGGTCAAGCGAAACTTGTTGAATCTGATTTAAGACCGGAAATAAATCCCTCCACGCCACCGGCCAAGCCCAAGAGCCATCAATAACAATATCATGAACTGAGGCATTCAAAGAAAAACCTGCATTAGTGATAACTCGAGGAGATAGGTGCGAAGACAGGGGCCCAACGTCACACCAATAATCGTGCCAAGCTGAGGTGTTTGTACCATCTCCAAGTTTCGTCCAGACATGATGGCGAATCATAGGCCGAAGCTGAAGAAGTTTTCTCCAGCTCCAGCAACAACTCGCAACCAACTTACAGTCCCAGATGTTTCTGCCTCTAAGCCTTTGCTCATATATCCAACGGACCCACATAGAGTCACGTTTCGAAGCAATACTCCAAAGATGGGACGCCATCAGTGCTTTATTCACATCCCCAATACGCCGAATACCCAGGCCCCCTTCATATTTTGGAACACAAACAGCTTTCCACGAGACCTTAGCTTTACCTTTATGACACAAGGCATCTTGATTCCATAAAAAATTCCGCATCCGAGCCTCTAAATCATTAATCACTTTCACCGGCAAGATAAACACCGAAGACCAATAAATGTGTAAAGAAGATAAAACGGATACGATTAGTTGGACTCTCCCCGCAAACGAGAGCAACTTATTCCTCCAATTCTTTATGCGTTGTTCCAATCTTTCTACAAGGATATTACAGTCCTTATATAAAAGTCTAGAAGAGACTAGCGGCACCCCCAAATACCTCACAGGCAAGGATCCCTCCATAAAAGGCATAAAGTTTAGAATAGCGGTTTTAACGTGATTTGGCACATGACAAAAGAACACAGTACTTTTCTGCGTACAGAGCACTAACCCCGACATTCTCGTGAACTTTGTGAGAGACACCATAATGCACTTAGCTGAAGCAACATCCCCCCTAGCAAACATAAAAAGATCATCTGCAAAGCAAAGGTTAACAATTTTCTGTTTTTCACACCTGTTATGAAAACGAAAAGTGGAATCAATTCTGACAGAGTGCTGCAAGATACAGGTCAAAATCTCCATAACAAGAGTAAACAAATACGGAGATATCGGGTCACCTTGTCTTAATCCCCGGCCGCCCATAAAGTACCCATGGATATTACCATTAACACAAACCGAATACGATGTGGTAGACACACAAACCATAATCCATTCCACCATAGTCTGATTGAAACCAAACCCAAGTAAAATAGCTTTTAGAAACCTCCAATCAACCGTATCATAAGCTTTCTGAATATCAACTTTGAATGCACATCTAGGGGGGCCAAACTCTCTATGATAATTGTGCATAAGCTCTTGGGTAAGCATAATATTATCCGATATCTTCCTTCCCGGAACAAATGCAGACTGATTAATACTAACGACTTCTTTTAGAGCACCCTTCATACGATCAGCAATAATCTTACTGATACATTTGTAGATAACATTACAGCATGCAATGGGCCGGAATCCGTAACAACAGAGGGGGTAGACTTCTTCGGCACAAGAACTATAAGTGTATGGTTTAACTCCCGAAGCAACTTTCCTGTATTAAAGAAGTCAATAATAGCATTCGACACATCCTCACCAATGATAGGCCAAGCAGACTTGAAAAACGCAGAAGAATAACCATCAGGACCTGGCGCTTTGTCACTTCCAATCGCGAACATGGCTTTTTTAACCTCATCAGCCGTGACCAGCCGTGTCATGTTACCAGCTATTTCGGGATTCAGAACATTCGTAAAGATCTCAGGAGAAGGCGACAGAGAAATATCACCAACACACCCAAGGAACTCCTCATAGTGTTGAACAAAAGCTTTAGGAACATTCTCGCTATCATAAGTTGTCCCATTAGTATCCATAATCACATCAATTCGGCTTCTATGGTTTCTATTTTTCAGAGACGCATGGAAAAAAGCAGTATTTGAATCACCTGCTCTTAGCCAGTCCACCTTTGATTTTTGTTTTAAGAACCGTTCTTCGTCCAAACACGCCTGTTGGAAATCAAAGGTAAGATTTGCTTCCTCAACTCTTAACTCCTCGCAAAACGGTTGGCGATCTATATCCTTTTGGATAACATCAAGTTTCTGACGGAGGTCCTCTACTCTTTTGTGAAGGTTACCTTGTTTAAAAAGAAGCAACCGAAGCGGACGTTTCAACATCCGCATCTTCTTGACAACTTGAAACTGGTAAACTCCATTTACATTAGCATCCCATGTCGTTTTCACTGTATCTATGAATTCCGGCTTATGAACCAAGAAGTTAGAAAACTTAAACGCCTTGGGTTTAGCTTTCCCAGCATCTGGAATCCTTACCACACACGGACAATGGTCTGACAGCCGATATGGATGAAAAATAGCAAACGAATCTGGAAACTCCACCACAAACGAAGTGTTGCCCATAACCCTATCGATTTTCTTCAATAAACCAATACCCTTTTTCGGTTTTTGGTTCCACGTAAAGTGGAGACCTGTGCGATTTATGTCAAAAACTTCAATATCATCCACACACTCTTGGAATTCTCTCATACCTGCTGATATTGTGGAGGCTCCCAATGATTTATCTTCCAAGTTCAATGCTGAATTGAAGTCACCTAAAATAGCCCAAGGTTTATTATCAACAAATCTTTTATGCATAGAAAGATGATGCCACAAATCCCGACGAGAAACATAGTAGTTGGCTGCATAAACAATTGAACAAAATAACATTCGCTTATCCTTCTTAAAAACAATTTGGACATGCATAACTTGGGATGTTTGATCTAGAACCATAACATCAACCTCAGAAGGATTCCATCCAATTATGATCCGAGTACCCTTATCACAAAGCCCCCCATTAGACGTCCAGTCCCAATTACGAAAAACTGCTCGACAAACTTTATCAAGTTTAGCTACATCTACATGAGTCTCTAAAATAGCACAGAAAGTAAGATTATTCTCCTTAATCATCTGACGAACCTCCATTTGTTTAAGCGGACGGTTCAATCCCCTTATATTCCAAGCTGCCAGATTAACCATTGGAAACCTCTAGAGAAGGAGTGCTTGCCCCTTTGTTTCCATTTGTCTTCCGAGTACCGTCCACCATGAACTCAGCTGTTTCATTAAACACCCCGACAACCTCCTCCTCATCAGAGTCATCTGGAATCTCACCCGAACCCTTGTTACTTTGACCCGTATCCTCACTCACATCATTTAAAGCGTCAAACCTGTTACGGATATTCAGATTCTTCCCAGACGATGCCACATTCTGCATTCCTTTTGGTTTAGGTCCAACTGGTCTGTACTCAAAATCCCGTTTTTCTAGCCACTCTTTTATCAGGAACCCCCATATATCCGTCATCATCAACCCTAGGGCCCTCCTTATTTTGTCGTGTACCCGAGTTCATAGGTTTTTGCTGGTAGTTTTCACAAATAACTTTCACCTGTTTCCTCTTTTGCTTTGGGCAGTCATCTTCCGAATGACCAAAAAACAACAAGTAGCACATCTATGGGGACTCCACTCGTACTCAACATACATAGTTTCCTTAATAAATCCTTCCCCCTCCAGAACTGGAACAGCCATAACTATTTCCTCCTTGAAATCATTTTCTGCCGATATTTCAATTAATGCTCTAGCATAACTACTCCGACCCCAAGCATCCAAGCACATTGATGTCGTAAATGAATCCAACAGTTTTGGTTCTCCTATCGCAGTTGCTATCATACTTAAACCATCTTCCGTGTAGGCTGCAATTGGAACATCATGAATTTTCACCCACACCTGCACCTTCTTCATCTCTTTCTTTTCAAGTTTTGTTGTTGGAGACCACTCACTAAGGAATAATGGTTGCGAACGAATAATCCAGGGACCCCCTTCCAGCACATCTATCATTCCTTTACGATCAGCAAATTTAAAGAAGAAATAACCATTTGCATTCATCATAGATTTCTGCAGCCCATACTTCTTCCAGTTATTTCTTACATAAAATTCTACTACAGGATAAGCAAGACGATCTCCCAAAAATACCCATACAGGGTATTTGCTAGCTTATGTTGAACAACTCGAACAGAATCCACAGGGAGCACAATATCACAACCCTCTTGACGAACATCACTAGCAAGGGTTCGGAAATTAACTTTCCTGGCTTTTGTATTGACCACCGAATCTGCATAAGACATTGGTTTCACCATGTTATCCATGTTATCCCTAACCTGCTCCTGAACAGCCGCATGAAGATTCAATTCAGGGTTTACTTCCAGGTCGTTCACATTCTCATGCATAGTCTCCTTACACATATCATCCTGAAAGACATCTGGCATGCTCGAACTTCCCTTATACCTAAGCTCGTCTTCCAATGAGTTTTCTGTATCACCTGAAGCCATGCTATCTGCCGGAAAATCATTCTCCAATTGAACATGCACTGTCACTTTATGTAGCTCATCGATAATGTTAATTAGTTTTGGATCATTCCTAGCATTCTTAGTAACACCACGTCGAGGCAACATAGGGTTGCCATCACCGCCATTTACCTTCTTGCCAGTTTTACCTCCTTACACAAGATTTAAGACTATAAAATCAACACAAGATTTAAGACCATAAAAGATACTAAGTGATATAAACATAACGTGTTAAAGGGTTTGACTAACACATGTAAGGTGCCATAGCTGAAAAGACTAGGATCTACTGAGCAAATTATGATATTTCCTTATTAAGTAAACTGATATTTTTAGTTTAAAAATAAGTATTATAACTAATATTAAGTTTACTTGGTGTTTGGTTGGTCATACGTGACTTCCGACGCCCGAAAACGTTACCAAATCGCTAAAATACGCATTTTTCAAAGAACACTAGTATGGGTAAATTTTGGGTGAACCTTATGTGTTAAGATGTGTTATGTGATTTAAACATGAGAATGTGAAAATATGTTAAGTTTTAACATGATTTTGAGAATTTGGATTATGCATGTATACTTGTGCGTTTTGTGCGTTAGAAACGGTAAAAATCGCGTTAAATGTGTAACTTGTTTGTCGAGCATGAAATTTGATACATATTAGATGTTTTATGTATATTTCCTTTAAAAATGACAAAATAGATAAGTTAACAAGATTTCATGTGTGTTGATGATAAAGTATGTGAACGTTTATGTGTATATATTACGATGCGCAAATCGTAGATATATTACATATAAACGGGAGAGTTAACGGATTTACACAATAATGGTCACCAATAAAATCATTCAAGTCGTAAAATCATAAATATATATTTTTTGGGTAAAGGGTTACCCCGGTGATTTTATATATTCACACAAAATAAAAACAAGTAGTAAGGTAACCTCCTTACTAGTTCAGACATGAGACATATCCTCATGAAAGTATGACAAAGAGAAAACAACCAACAATGGGAACCAAAAGAGAACCAACAACTAGACACTTATCTAGACATACACGACACTAGACAAACAAGAATCAGCTGTTTTCCATAAGTAAGTCAGCATCTTGAATATCCCACTTCGCCAGCACCTCCCGAACTCTAACTGTGTTCTTGAATGTAAGCCCCATCAACTTGTACCTTACACTTTCTAAAACAGTCTTTAAAATCGTATCCGGGGGTCTTGCCTGGTTTCTGAACAGACGATTGTTTCTTTCCTGCCAAATAACGTATGCCAAAGCTGCAATAAGCAATCTACTAACCAGATTGGTCGCTGATTTTGACCGAGACCGATGGCCCAACCAATCCACAATATCGGTCCATCTAGCTTCCACTCTATCCATACCAGCTTTAGATCGGACCTTATGCCAAAGATCCGAAGAAAACTTGCATTCAAAAAATAAGTGATCATGTGAATCCATATTCTCGTAACACAAGAGGCAACACATCATGTTCATATTATTTGTTCGGGAATGGCTCCATTGCAAGAGTTTGTCTTGTGTCATGAGTTTGCGCCGCACAATAAGCCACATCAAAAAAGCATGCCGAGGGACACATTGTGAAAACCAAACAATGCTATCCCAATTCACCTCCTGTTCCCTCGTCCGAATCGAATTCCAAACCCCTGACGAAGAATATTCAGCTACATTATCTCCATCCTTCCACAATAGACGATCTTGATTATTTAAGTCTCTTTGAAGAATATCTAATTGAATAAGAACAGGGAAAGTATCTCTCCATGCATCCGGCCAAAGCCACGAGTCATCAACATAGACGTCCGCCACTTTGGCATTTAAAGAGAAACCCTCACGCGTTATCACTCTAGGCGATAAGAAATTACATAACGGACCAATATTACTCCACAAATCAAACCAAACATACGTACGGCTTCCATCCCCAATCTGAGACCAAACATGCTGACGGATTAAGGACCGAATCTGGGCCATCTTCCTCCAACTCCAACATCAAGAAGAAGGAATCCTGTGGTCCCAAAAACTTCGACCTTTTAACCGATACGAATGGATCCAAGCAACCCATAAAGAATTCTGATTACTTAAAACACTCCAGATATGCGACACCATAAGGGCTCTATTAACATCTGCAATCCGACGAATGCCCAAGCCCCCCTCATGCTTAGGCACGCAGACCGACCTCCATGAGACTTTCGACCTACCACGGTGAGAGGAGGATTGAGCCCAAAGAAAATTACGCATTTTCGCTTCCAATTTCTTAATTACTCTTGCTGGAAGAATAAACACCGAAGACCAGTACACATGAAGAGATGAAAGAACCGAGATGATTAATTGTAACCTGCCAGCGAAAGATAACATTTTGTTCTTCCAATTATCTATCCGTTTTTCAAGACGCTCCACAAGAACACTACAATCCTTGTACAACAGTCTAGAAGTAATAAGCGGAACACCCAAGTATCTCACCGGAAGCGTACCCTCCTCAAACAGCATGATAGTCAAGATATCCCTTTTAACATTATTCGGGACATTGCAAAAAAATCCCGTACTCTTCTGAGCACTAGGAACCAAGCCTGACATACGAGTGAACTGAGTGAGAGAAGACATAATACACCTCGCCGAAGCCACGTCACCTCTAGCAAAAAAGGAATAAATCATCCGCAAAACAGAGATTAACAATTTTCTGCTTCTCACATTTATTATGGAACTTGAAAGACGAATCAATCCTTATCGCATTGTTGAGAATACAAGTCAAAATTTCCATCACAAGAGTGAAAAGATAGGGAGATAGAGGATCACCCTGCCTTAAACCTCTTTTCCCTTTAAAATACCCATGAATATTCCCGTTGACACAAACCGAATATGAGGCAGTAGAAACACACAACATAATCCAATCGACCATTGTAGCATTAAAACCAAACCCTATCAAAACATTTTTAAGAAATCCCCATTCAACCGTATCATAAGCTTTCTGAATGTCTACTTTAAAAGCACACCTTGGGGGACCAAAATGACGATGGTAATTATGCATCAACTCCTGCGTAAGAAGAATATTATCCGAAATTTTCCGACCAGGAACAAAAGCTGATTGATCTATGCTCACAATTTGACTTAACGAACCTTTCAACCTATCCACCAGCACCTTACTAATGCATTTAAAAATAACATTACAGCAGGATATAGGACGATAATCAGTAATTCTTGTAGGGGACGATACCTTGGGAATCAGAACAATTAACGTGTGATTCATTTGCTTCAGAAGATTTCCAGTGTTAAAAAAATCCAGAATAGCATTTGAGACATCACTCCCCACAATATGCCATGTACTCTTGAAAAACGCAGCCGTGTAACCGTCAGGACCAGGGGCCTTATCATTCCCAATCGAAAACATAGCTGATTTAATTTCCTCCAAGGTGACTGGACGAACCATATAGTTTGCAGTTTCAGGATTCAGTTTATTAGAAAAGAGATCCGGCGAAGGTAATAAAGAAACTTGACCTTCACCTCCCAAAAAATGCTCATAATGGCTAACAAAAGCCGTGGCCACATTATCTCCTTCAAACAGATTTCCACTCGAATCCGAAATCACCTCAATACGATTAAAATGATTTTTACATTTTAAGGATGTATGGAAATACGCCGTATTAGCATCACCTGCCCGAAGCCACTCCACTTTAGATTTCTGTTTAAGAAATCTTTCCTCATCAAGAAGCGCCTCCTGAAAATCCCGCAACACGGAAGCTTCTTGACAACGTAAAGAATCATTCGTTGGGCCTCTATCAATATCACGCTGAATAGTCTCTAGATTTCCACGAAGTTTAGCAACCTTTTCATGAAGGTTCCCTTGCTTGAACAGGAATGCCTGAAGAGAAGGTTTCATGAGAGTTAATTTCTTAATAAGACGAAACTGATGAACTCCATTAATATGCACATTCCAGTTGGAGTTAACAATATCGAAGAAGCCCGTCTTATGGACCAAAAAGTTAGCAAACTTGAAAGGTTACGGTTTCGATTTACCAGCCGAGAACAACTTAAGAACACACGGACAATGATCAGAGACACCATAAGGCTTAAACACAGCAACCGAATCCGGAAAATAGCTAACGAATGGAGCATTGGCCAAGACTCTATCAATCTTTTTCAGCAATCCTATTCCTTTCTTCGGTTTTTGACTCCATGTGAAATGTAATCCGGTTCGATTTATATCAAAAACTTCAATATGATCTACACAGTCTTTAAAATCACGCATACCAGACGAAATGGAAGAAGTACCAATCGACTTATCTTCAATATTAAGCGCAGAGTTGAAATCTCCAATAATCACCCACGGTTTATCATGAACCAGAACTTTATGCATTCGTAAATTCAGCCAGAGCTCCCTTCGAGAAACGTAATAGTTTGCAGCATATACCAGAGAACAAAAAAAACATACTTTTATTAGCCTTACAAAACACCTGAATATGAAGCACTTGAGGTGACTGCGCAATAACCATAACATCTACCTCCATCGGGTCCCAACCCAAAATAATACGAGCTCCTTTGTTGCAACATCCCCCATTAAAAGTCCAATCCCATCTCCGAAACACCGCATTACAAACCTTACTAAGATTATCGACACCCACATGAGACTCTAAAACCGCACAAAGACTTAATTTATTTTCTTTGACAACCTGCCAAACCTCATTTTGTTTTAAAGGGCGGTTCAAACCCCGAATATTCCAAACGGCCATACTAATCATTGAGACACCCCTGAAGAAGGAGTGCTTGCCCCTTTTTTATGAACATCTTGGCTAGGATCGACTTTAAGAAACTCATTCGTCTCATTGTAAACCTCCATCACCTCCTCATCATCCGAAAATTCCGATCCATCATCCCTTATCCGAGCGGATTTGCTAGACTCTCCAACTTCATCTCTTAAAGCATCAAAAGGATTGCTAGAAACCAGTGAACTTGAATTCTCATGTTTCTTTACATTTGCAGCCGTCTTAGCACCAATAGGCCTATATTCGAATCTTGGTTTTTGTCTGTTGACCGGAAATCCAGACCTCTTGGCTGTTTTCTTATCATCTACAACTGTAAAACCATCATCATCAACCACTCTCTTTGACTGATCCCGAGGTTTAGCTACATGAGGTTGTTTCTTCCCGTTATTAGCCATGCTTCCTTGTTGCCTAGTAAGTTTAACTTGTTTCGGACATTGATCATCAGAATGACCAAACACATGGCAATGACTACATCTGTACGGACTCCATTCATACTCTATAAACATCTTTTCTTTTACGAACCCATCACCCTCAAGCTCTGGAACAGCTATAACTAATTCCTCCTTAAAATCATTATCCGCCGAAATTTCAATCAATGCACGAGCATAACTACTCCTCCCCCAAGCGTCCGTACACATAGATGTTGTATATGAATCCAACATTTTTGGTTCCCCAATCGCCGTAGCAATTAGACTCAATCCATCTTTTGTGTATGCCGCAATTGGAACATCGTGTATCTTAACCCAAAGTTGCAACTTCTTTACTTCCTTCTTCTCAAGTTTCGTAGAGCCCGACCATATATTTAAGAATAGAGGCTGCGAACGAATAATCCAAGGACCTTCTTTAAGTGCATTCATCATACCCGATTTATCCGAAAACTTGAAAAAGAAAAATCCATTAGCGTTCATCATGGATTTCTGCAAACCAAATTTCTTCCAATTGTTCCGAACAAAATAATCTACTACCGGGTATGCCACACGATCACCCAAAAAATACCCGTAAAGAGTATTAGCAAGCTTATCCTGAACCACTTTAACTGATTCACGTGATAGAACCACATCACAGCCTTCTCGTTTTTCATTACTCGTGAGTGACCGAAAGTTAATCTTCATGGCATTCTTATTCATCACAGATTCAGCATAGGACAAGGGTCTGGGATTCTCAGCATTAACCTGATTATCGGATATGACACCATCCCCTGAAAGAACACTTTCCTCTCCCTTACTTTCCGATTGCACACTTTCCAGGTTAACTGGAACCGTCACTTTTATCAATTCATCAATAACATTAAACCGGCCCCCCTCAGCATTCTAATTCAGAACTGTACCTCTACGAGGGGCAAATGTTTTACCCTCAATATCCACTACTTTATCAGCAATACTCCTGTACGCCAAGCTTGGGTTCAGACGACCGTCAATCTGGAGATTCCCAGATTTAAAACGATCATCCATGTTTAAAGAAGACTACTCTCTATGAACAATAAAAACACAGGTAACCATGCACGAAAACAAAACCAGAAGGACCAGAAAACCACGAACGTACGAAAACAGAAACCCTAAACAAACAAAACCCTATCCCATGTATCTTTCGAAATCATATAGGGGAATTAGTATGTTAAGAAAAAACAAACCCAGACCACTATACAATCAGATCAACACAAGGAAAATAGGGCGGCGAATGTGAAAACTCAAAAGAAAACCCTAAATTTAAACTTAATCCCTTTGCTAACTAGTTTGAATTGAAAGTATCGATAGAACAATACTTCAATGATCAGACTGTTATACAAAGATCATGAGGAAAAATTGAAGGTTACTGAAAGAAACGAAATCGCCATGCTTGAGAGAGAATTAGGGTTTTTTTACGCGATGACTTTTTTTGGTATATATATATATATATATATATATAGACTCATATGTATATTAACCTACCAACATAATAACAAATGACAACTTTTTGAGAAAATCTTAAAGTTATGTGATAATTCTAAGAAACAGAGAAACTTAGGATTTATGTGATGTTTATATTAATTTAAAATTGTTGGGTTTTTCTCATGTTTATCAAAGCAATTTCATCCATATGAAATAAAAACGCAGCGGAAAATTATTATTTAAAAACATGTTACTTGCAAGATATAAAACCATTTTATATGTAAAACCCAATTCCGGATCCATATACGAACATGCATGCTATCAAGCTTGTATACCCCAAGCCTTCCAACAAACACCTTATGTTTAGCTAGGATTTCTACACTTATGAACTCACTAAAAACCTCTCTTGAAACCAACTCTTGGAAACCTTCTTATGGCCGATTTTTAGAGAGAGAACAAAGGTGATTTTACACTTGAAATAACTTGTAAAATCAAAACCCTTGAAGCCCTACCCTTGGCCGAAATTATGAGAGTGTTTCTTGGAGTTTTGCACTTGATATTTGATCTTTAAAGTCCCCTCTAAATCAGCCACACATGACCGATTTTTGAGAGCTTCTTCAAGTGTTCATACTTAATTTTTTTTTGCAACAAAAATAGTTATAATACTTGAGAGAATCTTGCCACCATTTTCACCCAATCACCAAACGTCTAGCACATGCAAATGCATGTACTCTCATTGGACTAAAAGGCTTGGGAAGACCACCCAATTAAATGGTCTCTTACACATGCAAAAATGCATGAAACCACATTGGACCAAAGATTTTGGGAAGACCCCATGGGGGGGGGGGGTGGCGGCCTAGAGTTTTATTTAAAAAAAACAATTTTTCTTTTAAATAATATAAGTCTTATATATATGTATTTTATAACTTTTATAAAAATATAACAACATATGTTATAAGGCTTGTACAACTTTTATTATGTTATTTAACCCATTAAATAACAAAATAAAATATTCTCTCAAAATAAATTATCCATATAATTTATTAGTTTGTCAAGTGCAATTATTTAGAAAACCAATTTCTAAATATTGTAAGTGTTAATATTTATTTGTTTGATCATGTCACAAATAAATAATATTGTAAGTGTTTGTCTAGCTTGTATTTGGGTATGACTCGACTTGGATCATAACGTACTAGCCACATCAATTTAATATGTGTCTTGGGCATACAGAGTCCAACAATCTCCCACTTGCACAAGATACATAGAAGATTGATGCAAGCAGTAAATGACGCCTAACTACGGTTTACTACCCCCAATACGTATGACTATATTTGCCATTCAATAACATCATCCCCTTCAAGTCCCTTACTTGAACATGATTTAGGTGAATCTATCATTTATCCTTTCGTTACAGATGTCATGTTAAATCCAGAGACACAGAGTGATCACTCTCTGTTGATTTAACTTTAGCAGGCCTTAGACATCTTAATCTCAACGAATAAGAGGAACAAATCCCATCTTGACTACATACGTCTCTCACAATCACCTTGTACCACACCTGAGCTTAGCCTTATGTACTGTCATATTACTAACAGCGAAGAAATAAGTCAAGGTACAATATTTGGTGAATATCAAGACCCAATATGTATCTCAGGTCTGAGGATACTATGATATTCTCCTTTACTCAAATTTACTTATGATCAATCACAAATGATTCCATGCAGTAATATTTGAGAGCGAGTCAGTCCAATATTTGTCTCCCACAAATATCTATGAACTTTGGCAGCAACACTTTGCTCTATATTCATATCCAATGAATATCCACCAATCCAAATTCATAATAGTCTTACATTCATATTTGTTCCCACAAGTATGATCGACTACGGACATTTAGAATAATTAACTTATTATGCTAAAATGGAACATAACTCAACATACCATAAAGAGTTATAGTAACAATTGTTCCAATATCCAAATACAAAATAGATCAAATCCAATCACTAGAATATCGAAGTCCTAAGGCACAAGTATGACCCTTTCATGCTTTACCCGTTCATGGAGCTTCGTGAGTGGATTCGCAATATTTTGATCAGTGTGAACTTTGCGAATACATATCTTTCCCTTTTTCAACTTCATCCCTTATGTAGTTGAAATTCCGCTCAATGTGCTTAGTCTTTTGATGTGCACGAGGTTCCTTGATTTGAGCAATCGCACCATCGTTATCACAAAGATCTCTAGGGGTCCTGAATGGTAGGGACTACCCCTAAATCGGCAATAATTCAAGTGGTAGATCCATATGAATTATCTCAATTAAAGAAGCGGCGATGTATTCTGATTCTGTAGTGGTCAATGCTACCCTGATTGTGATCGAGAACCGTCTCGATTAGTTTGGAAACTCGTATCCATGTAACCCTTTACAACGAATTCCGAAACTCGCATCCCTGTAACCTTTTACAACGAGTTCTTTTCACCAGATCTATATATTAGAAATATATCCTTAGTCCTTCTAAGGTGTTTAAATATATTTTTAACAGTCACCCAATGATCGTTACTTGGATTTCGCTGGTATCTTCTCGTCATGCTTAATGCGCACGACATGTCCGGTCTAGTGCATATCATTACATACATAATGAATCCTATAGCAGACGCATATGGGATTCGTTTCATTCTTTCTTTCTTGCTCATCCTTTGAGCTTAGACATTGAGACGCACTCAATATTGTCCTCTCTTGAATAGGTACCAAACCTTTCATGGAGTTCTTTATCTTGAAACTTTTCAAGACTTTGTCAATGCACTTTGGTTTAAACCTATCTAGCGCCTTGACCTATCCTTATAGATCTTTATTCCAACATATAGGCGACTTCACCAAGATCCTTAATGGAAGAACAACTTCCAAGCCAGGTTTTTACACCTTCCATGGTTGGAATGTTATTTCCAAATAGTAGAATGTCATCAACATATAATACTAATAAAGTGATGATGCTCCCACTAGCCTTCCTATACATACAAGCTTCATCGACGTTCTTGATGAATCCATATTCCCTAATCTCTTCATCAAAATGGTGATTCCAACTTCTAGATGCTTGTTTCAATCCATAGATTGATTTCTTTAACTTGCATACTTTGTCAGGATGTTTTGGATCGACAAAACCTTCAGGCTTAACTATATAGACATCTTCATCAAGATATCTATTAAGGAAAGCCGTTTTGACATCCATTTGCCAAATCTCATAATCATATTGTGCAAGTATGGCAAATGATATCCTAGTTGACTTTAGCATCGCCACGGGCGAGAAGGTCTTATCATAATCAACCCTTTGAGTTTGAGTGAAACCTTTTGCTACAAGTCTCCTTTTATAAGTATCCAAGTTTCCATGCATATTAGTTTTCTTCTTGAAAACCCACTTACTTCCAACTATTTTGGAGTTGAGTGGTGGCACAACCAATTCCCAAACTTGGTTGTCATACATGGATTGCATCTCTATGTTCATGGCTTCAAGCCATTTGTCACAATCGGATTTTGACATTGCATCATGGTATGTGGTTGGTTCATCTGAATCTACCACGTAGCATCCATCCATGAAAAATCCATATCTTTTAGGTGGATTACTAATTCTACCAGATCTGCGAACATTTTGTGTGTTTTGATCAACCTCTTGATCATTTTCAACAACCTCTTGTTGAGTGCTAGTATCAACCAAACGTGTATCGTCTTGTGGTTCTTGATCCTCCTCAAGTTCCACTGTTCTATCACTAGTTCCTTCCATAAGGAACTTAGCTTCCAAGAACTCAGTCATTTGAGCAACAAATACCTTTTGTTCTGTTGGATCATATAATTAATATCCTATACCATTTCTAGGATATCCTACGAAGATACACTTAGTGGATCGGACTTTCAATTTATTTGAGGTGTATAGCTTAACATAAGCTTTACAACCTTTAAATATGATAATGATGGAACCCTTCCATCCCATATTTCAAAAGGTGTCTTATCCACTTTCTTGGCTTGGGCCATATTTAATATACGAGCCACGGAGAGCAAAGCGTAACCCCAAAATGATAGAGATAATGCGCTCCTAGCCATCATAGATCGAACCATATCCAAATAGAGTTCGATTCTTCCTCTATCGGAACGAAGAACTTTTAATTGAGTTGATATTGTACTTCACCTTTTGAAGGCTTTGAACATTTCAAAACTTCAACTTTGTGTAAGTACACATAACCATAACTACTATAGTTGTTGGTAAAAGGTAATGAATTATCTATCACCATTCCTAGTCATTGGCTTAAAAGGCTCACATACATTCGAATGTATGATACCTAATAAATCTTTTACCCTTTACCACTAAAGGGTTCCTTAGTCAATTTACATGTATCAAATGAACTAATTTCATTTGCCTCCGAGAGACCATTCTTTCGAAGTATTTACATGTGACATATGTTTATATGACCAAGGCGATAATGCCAAAGACAAGTCTCACTCAAATTCATTTTGAGTTTGTTGGTGATTGCTTGGTACATTGAACTATCAAATGATGTATTATTATGAACTAATTCATAACTACCATTTGAAGGCATAGTTTTAAAGTAAAACATGTCATTCATCGAAATATAAATGTCATTGTTTACAAACTTTAAATCAAAACATATTGTCTCAAAAGGGAAACTTAAATAATGTTCCTAGTCAAACTAGGAGCATTCAATACATTTTAAAACAATTTCCAAACCATTTGGAAGTTTCAAAACATAGCCTCCTTTCTTGTAATGCTTATTTCTTTTGAATTTTTGCAATGAATTGCAAATATGAGTTCCACATCTGGTATCTAATACCCATGTGTTAGAAGAAATATCATTAATATGTATCATTAAGATTGTACCTGAGGTTTGCCCTGCATCCCTCTTAGTTTTCAACTCTTTGAGATAGGTTGGACAATTCCTATTTAAATGCCCTATCTCACCACACTCAAAGCATGGATCGTTCGTGGCAACCTTTGCCTTCTTCCTTTTTTTTGGTTTCGGTGGTTTCGCTTTAGTCTTTCTAATGATTTCCCTTTGAATTACCCGTTTCCATTTTCAACATTTGCTTTGGTGTCGGGGTGATGCCTTTTCTAGTTGCCACCCTCATTGATCGTTAGAATGGGTAAAACCCTTTTATCCATATCGAGCCTTTCGAGGTGATCAATGTCGCTTTTTATCTTAAAAACATAAGATGAGTCCGATTGGGTTTCCTCCATTCGACATGCATGAAGCGCTCGAACCGTTTCGAAGCGTTCTACCCTTAGGAACATTTCCTACAATTGGGTAATCATGTCGTATGCTCATGATGTTCAAAACCTTTTGAATCTCGGGAATCATAATTCCTAACATGAGGCATGAGGCTTGCGTAGTATCCTCGATATACTTAATCCAATCGTTATAGGCATCCTTATCTTCCATAAGATGTTCATCGGGATTAGGATCGTTCAACACATAGGATATCTTTTACTTGAGAACGATTCTTAAGTTTCAATATTAATCCATGAAGTGTTATGATTGAGACGATCCTTGTCAAGGATTGTTTTTAGTGATAGGTTACGGACGGTTTGGGTAATATTGTTAGCGGCCATATACAAAATTTAACAAGTTCAATTTTAGTATTTTCGATATTATTATATTTTAATCATTAATACCCTTTTGTGTCTTAAAGACAATTAATAATTAAAATCTAGAATCCAAAGTTACATTTAAATATTGGTTAGGTGACCTTTATCCCTCTATTTAAATTAACAAGGTAGTCAATGTGACACCTGTGTCACTCCAACCATCAAACAAATGCCAAACCAATGAAATATTGCATTTCATACTTTGGACTTGTATAAATATGTGTATCATTTACACATATCAACTCTTGTTCGATTTCAAGCCCTAAATCGCTTTCTGGAAGGTTATACGCGCACTAATGCGTAGATATAACCAGTTTAAAGCAATGAACACTCCAGAATAGTGAAATAGGTTTAACATACCTTAAATAACCTTTACATAACTTAGATATAAGTTTTGGAACGTTTGGTGTGGTGAAATCAAAGTTTAATCGCTTACAGGGACTAAACTTGACAAACTGCGAAAGTATGCCAATTTGAACAGTAACAGACCTTCCAGAACATGACCATAAGTTAAACATACCATAAATATCCTTTACATAGCTTAGAAATAGGCTTTGAGGTGTTTGGTATGCTAAAATAAACTTTTGTGTCATTCAGGGACTAAAAGTGTCAAAAAGTGCACAAGTTTGCATTTTCGCGCATAACTCACGTTCTGAATACATCCGGACATCCAAAAATTTATGTAAGCACTAAAACATTTTATTTTAGTGTTCGCCATAAGAAAAATCCATTCGTCGTGTCGTTTGGTTCGTTTTTCGCGCTTATGCGCATTCCGTCGTAATTAACCGAACATCGCAACCGTACGGCTAAACGAACCGACATCCGACATATTTTTGAGCACATTTTAAGTTCCCTATACTTTAACTTCATTTTAGAGCTTTGAAATGGGGTTAACGGGCCTTAAACGTGTCGGAAATGACCTTATTACACAACAGGGACTAAATCTGCCATTTTTCAAACTTGCTAGTCTGCAACAAGCTTACGGACCTCAACCTTATTAACCTTACGGTCCGTAAGGTAACCTGCAGACCAGGTTCAATGTTTTAATCAGCTGTTAACAGCTGTTTAATCCTCAACCACACACCCACACTTGTCTAGTCAGCGGATAAGAACCAATTTTTAGTCACCATAAGGTTCCGACAAGTGTACGGGTTGGATTCATGGCACGTTTTCCATGAAACGATCCTAACGGTTCGGGTATTCCTATAAATACCCATCCACCCCAACCTCATTTCTCACAAGAATCTGGATTTGAGAGCTCTAAGTTGAAACCATTGTTTCATACCTGAGTTCTTGGATCGAGATTAGCATTCGGGGACCCTTCGTAAGTATTCTTTCGTTCTTTTCCTTATTTTATTGCTTTTAGAGTCAGAAAGTCAAACTTTGTTTGACTTTCAGCGTTGACCAGTAATGGTCAATGCGAAGTTCGTTTGAACTTCGCAACGTGAGTGTAATCACGTTGGTCATAGTCCCTTGGGACTATGCCCACTGATTACCACGTTGTCTAGGGTCGTAGGGTAGGCGATCTGATAAATCGCCTATACCTTCGAACTCGACCCAGTTTGGTCGATCATTAGGATCCGACCAAATACATTAGGTGACCATAGTAGGTAGGGAATAATCTTCCGAGGTTATACCCTATGGTCACATCGTTTAAGTAGTTGTATGATAGATAGTTTATATGCCTTAGGTAAATTACCAGAATACCCTTTTCATGTATAATTGGTAATTAAGCATATGTAACCTAAACTCTTGTCACATAACTGATAATGTAACATGTTTAGGCATATAACACTTGTCATAGGACTAGTTAGACGGTCCGAACGCGTTTCACGCGCACGATGCGTTAAAATAGCATAAGCTACCTAAACGGATCGTAATGGGTCGATAAGACTTAGGTTAAGTTTCATTTAGCATGTAGGCCTTGTTAAACCATATCACATGAGTTCCTACACTCATTTGGTTTACAAACCCTAATGCTACCCAGTCTTCCGATATAGGTCCGGTTTATTAACATAGATACCTATATTAGGTGCCGTTTGATTCCGTGATCTCTAGAATTGCTTGGTGATTATCCTAAGACATCTGAGCAATCTCAAGTGAGTACATAGACCCCTCTTTTACTGTTTTCCAAACTGTTTTGGGGTGGAACACATGTGCCTACTTGTTACTTTCAAGCTTTCCTATTTTCATATCATATACTTGTTATGTTCATTAGTACATTATAGTACATGATTTCATTACATTTCATACTAGGTGTGCCATTGTGTGCATTACTTAGTACATTGTTTTACATTACATCACATGCTACGTATGTCTATTGTTGCATACTTAGTACAGGTCGCATGCTACGTATGTCTGTTGTTGCATACTTAGTACAGTTCACATGCTATGTATGTTCAATCGTTGCATTGTTCTTCATACTTAGTACATTTGTTATTCATCACATACTTACATTTTGGACGCATATTACATGATTTACATTGATCATGCATTTACTACACAAAACATAACTTTGATTTAAACCAAGTTTTACTTCAATACTATGTTCTTGTGCATATGGTTTAGTTGATACATTTCACTAGCCATACATATCATTTTGGTTACACATTACATGATTTACATCTTGACATAAACATTTTGACATATTATTTAATACATTTGGCAATTGGTTTAAACATAGACATCTTACATTGTTTGGTTTGGTTTGATTAAGTGATTAAGTAACGATGCGTGTGTAATATGATACAAGCATGGTGGATACGCCGCTGGTACTTCCTATATATAAGTGTTTGTATGGTATTACATATTGTAGCGTTATCTGAATCATTTCAGGTTGAGACATAGAACATTTTATACAAATAACATATTTTTCACAAGACATTGTTTTACAAACAACCTATCTAATACAAACTCATTTTACATGGTTATTCATTTAACCATACATTATTTATACATATCATCTGATCTTATCGATTTTCAAATGATTTACAAAACAAAGCAAATAACAAGGTTCATGACTAAACATTTTCTCAAACAAAAGTCATGAAACCTATTTTCACAAAACCTATGTATCTCACCGGCATTTTTATGCTGACGTACCTATTTTCACATGTGTTTTTCAGGAGCTGTTGCATAAGATGATCAAGATACACATAGGCAGACTTGGGCTTTAGTGACAATAAAAGATGCAAGACTAGTTAATTATGTTGTATTTCTTTGTTTGTTAAGACATTGTAACACTTTTAATCAATAAAACGAAACTTCAATTGCCATGGATTTGAAACATTAATTCTGTTACAACACTCCCCGACGTTTCCGCCACGTTTTGTATGTTCTACGTGGTCGGGGTGTGACAGTCAACGTTTGACAATTGCAACTCTTTGCAATTTCTAGCTATATGGGATCGGTTAAGCATCTTTATGTTTAGTTGGCATGTTTAATCCCATCAACACCTTTGTTCCCCATGCTTCGGTGACCCTAAGTTCATGGTTTCCAAATCAAGTCGTCCAACTTACATACATGTGTGAGTTTATACACATAAGTGGTTAGGTGACCTTTATCCCACAAATATGGTAAACCCACCTCGAACATACAAGTTCCCTCAAATGTGGTTAGGTGACCTTTATCCCACAAAAGAGTTCCCAATTGATTCGAGTGTTGTATAAAAGGATGATGTTTGACTTGTTTTATAAAAGGGATTTTGAGTTTTCAAAATTCTAGTTTAGAAAACTTTATGTACCATACATTTGCATGCATTCAAATCCTTGGTACTTTAGTGAAAACAAATTTTTAAGGTTCATTTTAATAAAACCCATTTTATTATAAAATCATTAATTTTTAATAACCTTTTATTAACCATTTTTTTAATGATCTTTAAAGAACCAATTTTAAGCTTGTTGTTGATTATTAGTTTGTTAAGCATGCATATCCAAATATCATCCAAACAATAAAATAAGCAACCACACAAGCATAACACATATATCAATAGGTGCATAACCATAGCCAACTATTTTGACCACACTTGTTAGCCGAAACAAGTGTGCCAAAAGGTCCTTCCTAAAGGGTGAAAAATGACACAAGCGATGTGTCGTTGAACTCCCACTTGATCCTGCATCCAAATGCTTCAAGTCTCCCTTTTGTGTTGTGATTTCTCCACTTTCTTTGAGCTTCCAAAATGTACTTTAATTCAGCTCCAAACTCCTTTGGGCTCCGAAAATGTGTTTTGGTTTTTGGGCTAAAATCCCGTTAAGAACTATGAAGTCCTTTAGGCCCGAAATTGGCCAAAACCAAAACCGCATTTTTATGTGCATCTTCTTTTACAAAAAAAAAATCCTAATACATTTTTTTCTAGTAAAAATAAAATGCACCTAATCTATTTGTTTTACATACCAAATGAAAATAAATAAATTACATATTTTTACACATGGAAGAACAAAATTAATTATTATTACAACCCTTTGAAATAATTAAATACAAATCACAAACACAAATATTCAACATATTCACACAAGGTCATGGCTAGGTTATGAACACCAAAAATATATATATCCACATATATAAAATTCAAGAAGCAAAATGGTTTCCTTTTTACAACCTACTTTTCGGTCAAGAATGAAAAAAACGAAAAAGTGGGTTTTTGTCCAAACAAACAAATCATCCAAATGACATAATTTTTCAAGATACTTTTATGCATGTATTATAAATAATCTTGAAAAACAAAAGGATAACCATATATAAAATTTCGGCCATAGGGTTTTTAACCAAACCCGAAACCCGAAAATTTCATATCCTATGAAGCATGCACTCATATAAGCGGCTCTGATACCACTGTTGGGTTTTTCTCATGTTTATCAAAGCAATTTCATCCATATGAAATAAAAACGCAGCGAAAAATTATTATTTAAAAACATGTTACTTGCAAGATATAAAACCATTTTATATGTAAAACCCAATCCCGGATCCATATACGAACATGCATGCTATCAAAATTAAAACACAACCATAGGGTGTTTAGAATACTACCTTCCAAGTAGTAATGGATATGAAGAAGATGATGCTTCTTGAACGGTTGCCTTCAAGTGTAGAAGACCTCAAGCTTGTATACCCCAAGCCTCCCAACAAACACCTTATGTTTAGCTAGGATTTCTACACTTATGAACTCACTAAAAACCTCTCTTGAAACCAACTCTTGGAATCCTTCTTATGGCCGATTTTTAGAGAGAGAACAAAGGTGATTTTACACTTGAAATAACTTGTAAAATCAAAACCCTTGAAGCCCTACCCTTGGCCGAAATTATGAGAGTGTTTCTTGGAGTTTTGCACTTGATATTTGATCTTTAAAGTCCCCTCTAAATCAGCCACACATGACCGATTTTTGAGAGCTTCTTCAAGTGTTCATACTTAATTTTTTTTTGCAACAAAAATAGTTATAATACTTGAGAGAATCTTGCCACCATTTTCACCCAATCACCCAACCTCTAGCACATGCAAATGCATGTACTCTCATTGGACTAAAAGGCTTGGGAAGACCACCCAATCAAATGGTCTCTTACACATGCAAAAATGCATGAAATCACATTGGACCAAAGATTTTGGGAAGACCCCATGGGGGGGTGGTGGCGGCCTAGAGTTTTATTTAAAAAAAACAATTTTTCTTTTAAATAATATAAGTCTTATATATATGTATTTTATAACTTTTATAAAAATATAACAACATATGTTATAAGACTTGTACAACTTTTATTATGTTATTTAACCCATTAAATAACAAAATAAAATATTCTCTCAAAATAAATTATCCATATAATTTATTAGTTTGTCAAGTGCAATTATTTAGAAAACCAATTTCTAAATATTGTAAGTGTTAATATTTATTTGTTTGATCATATCACAAATAAATAATATTGTAAGTGTTTGTCTAGCTTGTATTTGGGTATGACTCGACTTGGATCATAACGTACTAGCCACATCAATTTAATATGTGTCTTGGGCATACAGAATCCAACAAAAATCGTTCCTATATATATATAATAGGACGTGTGGAAATAAATCTCTGGGATTGCGCTATTTAAAATACGCACCCAAAGGTGAGTGTCACTAAAGGGTTTAATAATGTTTTCGAAATAAAACATACCTTTTAATATCAAATATATATTTTCGCTGAAAATATATGAGATTTGATAAGTTATACGTTTTGAAGTAAAACGTTTTTTATGAATAAATGTGGGACATTGGGATGGTACAGTGTTTCCGAGGCGAAACAGACCGTAAAGTTGGTATGGATGCCGGCCTGAGTTTCGAGTGATGGAGATTCAGGGGATTCGTGCAACTACGTGTATTAAATTGTCATATTAGTAGGATATATATATATATATATATATATATATATATTGTACGTGAGGCAGACATCATATTGTTCTTCAAGAAAGAACCATGCGCCCATGATGTCGTTTAATCAGTTAAGTATTTATTGTACACGAGGAATTGTTGGTAGATCTATCGGGTTGACAACCCCGTCGTGACCGGTCGCCCCGTGTCAATGTCAAACGACGAATTAATATTATGTTCATTGTCTAGTTTTGATTATCCCTGCATGGTTAATATATAGTTCGTATTATCTAGCTAACATACGAGTCTGAAAATTGACGCAATAATTTAATATACAAAACCTGGGCAATATATATTACAGTTGTCGGATCGATAAACCGGTGGAAGGCCCATGGATTTTTAATAAGGAAGTAAAATGGACTTTCTGAAATTTATATAGATGTTTTCAAATAAACACCTAATCAGAAAGTTTTCCAAGAAATAAAATTGGTGGTAAGTGAATACGTGAACTCACCTTCCTTTGTGTTGACACTTGATTTTTAACATGCTCTACAGGTACTTGAGTTCGGCTTCGGTAATTATGGCGTATCTTGTGGTTGTTGATGCATGTTTTATCACTTAAATATGTCGGACTATTTTAAAAACTTTCTGGGACAAATGTAATAAGATCCATAAGGATCAAAGACAATTTAACTATGATGTGGTTGTGTCATGTTATGGGATATCATACTTAAAAGCTTATGTTTTAATTAAGTTAATATGTCCAACACTATAATGCATCAAACATCAAGATAGAAATGGGCACCAGCTTCCGTCACCACTACGTTTTATATTCCGCTGCGACGTTTTTGGGGTGTCACAGTTTTGGCAAGGGTTGCGAGAAACACTTGCCTCTGATAGAGTTTTCTTATAACAATAGCTACCATATCAGTATCCAGGCAGCTCCATTCGAAGCATTGTAAGGACGGAAATGTCGTTCACCTCTTTGTTGGGCTGAGGTGGGTGACAGCCAGATCACAGGTCCGGAACTCGTACTCGAAACTTCAGAAAAGATTGTCCAGATTAGAAATCGTATAGCGGCAGCGCGCGACCGTCAGAAAAGCTACGCTCACAAGCATAGGAAACCTTTGGAGTTCGCGGTAGGTGATCGTGTCATGTTGAAAGTCTCACCCTGGAAAGTTGTGGTACGGTTTGGGAAACACGGTAAGCTTAACCCTCGTTATGTCGGGCCATTCAAAATTCCGGAGCGAATTGGTAAAGTGGCCTACAAGTTAGAGTTACCTGCTGAGTTGGGTAACGTTCATGATGTCTTCCACGTCTCGCAATTAAAGAAGTGTTTGTCCGATGAAACACTTATGGTACCGTTTCAAGAGTTGAAAATCGACGATAAATTGCAGTTTGTCAAAGAACCCATCGAAATTATGGATCGGGAAGTCAAGGTCCGTAAGCATAGTCGAATTCCGATCGTGGGAGTTCGTTGGAACTCAAGACGTGGACCGGAGTTCACGTGGGAACGCGAAGATCAGATGACGCTCAAGTATCCTCAACTATTCCCAACTGACCAGTCTAATCCTGTTACAACTGTTGAATTTCAGGACGAAATTCCCTTTCAAGTTGGGGATGATGTGGCACCTGGGGAAAATCCACAGTCATCCTGACCCAACACTGTGCTGCTTTGGATTGCTTATCAAATTTCGAGATGAAATTTCTTTCAAATTGGGGATGATGTGACAATCCGAGATTTCAAGGTCTTTACTCTATGTACTACTTGTTTCACGACTCTATTTTCATAATTCGTTTTACGATGTAACAGGTGCATGATTGCTATATGATTAATATGTTGTTACGTTGATCGTTTATTGAAAACTTAAGACTAGTTTATGTTTCATAACTAAGGTTCGCCAACCCCACTCCTTGAGGAAGATAGTTCTTCGTCACAAAGGGGTTCTCAACGAAGATTGATTCTTCGTCATCAGCCACTCGACGAAGATTGATTCTTCGTCGAGAATGTTGTTCGCCGAGATGGGCTTTTGGCCCAAACGAAACCCAGTTATGGCTCGGTCCTATTCGCACTATTTAAACGTAAAACTGTCAAACCCTAAGCTCTTCTCATCATTTGCGAACGTCGGCAGCACCCTTCCTCTCCCTCGAAGCCCTTTTTGCACTTTCGTGATCGTCTTGTCATTCGGTTAGCAATCCATCACACTTTACGTTGTTTAATGATTGTTTTGTGATGCTTGAGATTTACTGTGAATATAGGGTTTGTTAGAAACCATACTCTCATATTGTATTAATTAGGATTTGATGTTTCATTGTTAATCTAAGAAATTAGAACATGCATGATGAGGATTCGATGGCTTGTATTCGTTCATGTTCACTACGTAATTCAATAATTCTGCTTGTTGAATTTATATCATGTTATCTGTCGTATGAGGTTATTGGATAATCGAGATTTTGACATGATGAGCAGGATGATGTCTAGGATTGCTTATGATTGGTTCATGTAAATTAAGGAAACTGTTGCTATGAAATTTGTATGATCATGAATGATAACTGATTGAATCATATGGTTGATCCGTTTCGGAATATTGAATATGTTTGCTGAAATTACGGAGGAATAGTTTAGAAAGCAAAGTTTGAAACTGTTAAGGCAGCGACGAAGGTTATTCCCCACGAAGGATCCATGTCGACGAAGTTTGATCCTTCGTCGACAAGGCTATGATGAACTATGATGATCCTTCGTCGGCTAGTCTTTTGACGAACAACCTGATACTTCGTCACAACACTTCTTGGCGAAGTATTAACCTTCGTCGAGGGGATTTTCGCCGTGAGCATATCCCACGAAGAATTGATTCTTCGTGGGGGATGCTGGAAGTAAACAAAATAACTGAACATTGTAAACAGTAGAGTCTTGAATGGTTTATGGCATGTATGAGATTTGAATGATTTCTATCTATTATGTTACGACCCTTGCTATGAATGCACACTATGACTGTATGTGAATAATGTGAATGTAAACTGATTACGTGTACATGAACACCATAGGCTGTGACTGATTAAGTGTGAATAAGTAACTGGTCATACCGAGCAAACAAAGGTGAGTTCACTGTCTTTTTCAAGCATGCGTCCCAGGGAGGGACATCTGGTAAATATTCCGGGGAGGAATATTGGGTAAATGGGTTTAACTGGAATGTTAAGCCTGGGATGTCACACCCCGACCGCGTAAAACAACCAACCGCGGTGGAAACATCGGGGAGTGGAGTGGCAGAATCATTGTTTCATAACACATGGTAATTGAAGTTTTGTTTTATTAAATTAAAAGAGGTTACAATGTCTTAAAAACAAAGAAACATAACATAATTAACTAGTCTTGCATCTTTTATTGTCACTAAGGCCCAAGTCCGCCTAAGTGTATCTTGATCAACCCTATACATCAGCTCCTGAAAGCACACGTGAAAATATGTACGTCAGCATAAAAATGCCTGTGAGATACATAGGTTTTATTGATGAAGGAAAAAGAATGTTTATCAAAAAGTAGTCATGAACTTTAAAAATGTTTTCTTTTAGAAATCATACGAAAATCGATAAGGAATCAGATGATATAAAAGAATAATGCATAGTTAAGTAAATAACTAAGTAAAAAAGAGTTTGTATAAAATATGTTGTTTGTAAAACAATGTTTATGTGAAAATATGTTACCTGTGTAAAATGTAATATGTTTAAATTGAAATGGTTTAAATAACGCTACGATATGTAATATCATAAAAGCACTTATATATAGGAAGTACCAGCGGCTTATCCACCATGCTTTTATCATATTACACACGCCTCGTTATTTAAATCACTTACCCAAACAAACCACCAAAATGTATTGTTAAAACCAACGCAAAAATGTTCATGTATAATCGAATGTAATGTATAGTGAATAAAAGCATTTAAATCAAAAGTTATGTTTTGTAAAATTAATACTTTATTGATACAAAAATCTATGCGGTAATGTTAAAACGTATACATTCAAGCCTTGCGACTGTGGAGACAAACCCTTAACAAGTTAAAGATTTATCAAAAATCTGTATTCGGATTCGGTCATTCCTTCCACCCAAACAAACCTAGGATTTCAGAAATGGGAGTTGTCAATTCCTATGGTACCACTACCTACTACCGAGCGGCGTGATCAATGTTAATGAACGTATTTTTAAGCCGTTAAACAAACCAAATGTCATACCAAATGTAAGCATGTTATGAGAAAATGATGTACTAAATATGCTAAATGAACATACATAGCAAAACATAATGTAAATCATGTGCTATATGTGTACTAATGAACATAGCAAGTATATGTCATGAAAGCATGAAATGCACGAAAGTAACAAGTAGGCACATGTGTTTTACCCCAAAAATATTGGAAAACAGTAAAAGAGGGGTCTATGTACTCACTTGAGAATGCTTAGAAGTCTTGAATAATAACCAAGCAATGCTAGAGGGATCACGGAATCAATCGGCACCTAATATAGGTAACTACGTTAATAATAAACTAGTCCTAAATCGGAAGATCAGATACAATGAGGTTTCGTAAACCCAATGAGTATAGGAAATCATGTAATATGGTCTAACAAAGCCTACATTCTAAATCGGAACCTATCCTAAGTGCTTACGACCCATTATGACTCGTTAAGGTAGCTTACGCTACGTTAACGCGTCGTTCGCGTAAAACGCGTTTGGACCGCCTAACTAGTCCTATGACAAGTATTATATGCCTTAACATGTCTAATAATCAGTTTATATGACAAAAATTAAGTTACACATGCTTAAAATGAAGTTAATCGTGAAAAGGGTATTTTGGTCATTTTCCTAAGGCATATAAACTACCTATCATACAACTAACTAAACGAAGTGACCATAAGGTATAACCTCGGAAGGTTATTCCCTATACAACTACGGTCACAAAATATGTTTGGTCGGATCCTAATGATCGACCAAACGGGTCGGGTTCGAAAGTCTAAGTGGTTGTTTAGACCGCTTATCTTACGACCCTATATAAGCACTAAACTAAAACTGACGAGTTAAACATGTAACTGATTTTCTTTACCCAAAAAAAAAAAACTAAGTTAGAAAACAAGTTTGATATCAAAACAAAGGGTTTTGATACCCAAGAATAGTTTGGTTGCAAAATATGCATAAACGCGTATTTTGACCGAAACTATGACTCGTCACTATGCCTAAATAACGTGGTAATCAGTAGGTATAGTCACAAAGGACTAAGACCATCATGATTACGCTCACGTTGCAAAGTTCAAACGAACTTTATGTTGACCATAAACTGGTCAAAGCAGAAAGTCAAACACTGTTTGACTTTCGTGCTTAAAAACGCATAAAAGCATGAAAGAAACTTACAAAAGGTCCAAGCTAGGAAGATTTAAACTCAAAACACTCAGGTATGAAGCCTCACAAGGGAGAGCTTCAACTTAGAGCAGAAGTGAGTTCAATTGTGAGGAATGAGGGTTGAATTGGTGGGTATTTATAGAATTTGGACAACCATTAGGATCGTTTCTTGGATTACGAGCTTTGATCTTGGCCTTACAAGTATTACCCACTGATTTAGCATTCTTTGGGTGTCCAAAACCAGCTCCAAATGTGAAGAAACCATGTCCAAACACCCTGAAACCAGCTGCTGTTTGCAGAAAATGGTTTCTGATCTGATATGCTGTCACAGGCCCCGTAGACATAGGCCTCAGTCTACGCGCCCCTCCTAAGCATCTTTGGCAGAATGTCAAGTTTAGTCCCTGCAGGTGTAAAACTTGGTTTTTGATGCATTTGTGACACGTTTAAGCCCCGTTAACCCCATTTCAAGGTTCTATAATGAAGTTAAAGTATAAGGAACATGAAATATGCTCAAAAACATCTCAGATGTCGGTTCGTTTGGCCGTACAGTCGTGTTCGGTTAATTACGACGAAAACTCAAACGGACGCGAAAACGATCCAAATTACGCGACGAGTGGTATTTTTGCATTCCAATCACTAAAATAAAATATTTAAATGATTAAAAATTTTTTGGATGTCTGGATGTGTTCCGAACGTAAGATATGCATGTAAATGCAAACTTATGCACTTTTTGATGCTTTTAGTCCCTGTTCGACCAATAAGTTTATTTCAGCATACCGAACCCCTCAAAGCCTATTTCTAAGCTATGTAAAGGATATTTATGATATGTTTAACTTATGATCGTGTTCTGGAAGGTAGGTTATCATACGAATCGGCATAGTTTTGCAGTTTGATGCAAATGGTCCCTGCGATCGAATAAACTTGATTTCGACACACCAAACCCTCCAAAACTTATTTCTATGTTATGTAAAGGTTATCTAAGGTATGTTAAGCCCATGTCAGTGTTTCAGAGTGTTTGTCGCGTTAAACTAATTACGTTTTTTTGGGTAATGGGTTACCCCGGTGATTTTATATATTCACAAACAATCAAAACAAGTAGTAAGGTAACATCCTTACTAGTTCAAACATGAGACATACCCTCATGAAAGTAGAACAACTAGAAACAACCAACAAGAGAACCAAATAAAACAAACCACTAGACAACTATCTAGGCTATACGACACTAGACATAAAAGGACTCAGCCATTATCCATTACTAAATCTACATCATGAATATTAAACTGATTACGTTTACGCATCAGTTCGCGTATAACTTTCCAGAAAGCGATTTAGAGCTCGAAATCGAACGAGAATTGATATGAGCAAAGGTCACAAGTTATTTATACAAATTCAAAGATTGAAACACAAGATCTCATTGGATTCGTACTTGTATGATGGTCATGGAGGCACAGATGTCACATGGGATGTTGGTTAATACACTCATATCTATCATTTAAGTCCCATCATATACCGAATTGGTTGCCGGGGAGGCAACGGGGTTATTAGTTGATAGCGCTATTAGGTTTGGCACCCTCACACTGTACCGGGGAGGACGGGCGTGAATCCTTAACCACTTGACCAATGTTTGATAGAGCATTGGGGAAGGGCAAATAATCTGGAGCCATCTGCGGTAATCAAGTTATTAACAACATCGAATCTCTGAAATGTTTTAAACTCATATATGGTAACTAAACATGTTAACAAACTTTGAACTCACCAGCGTTGTCTGGTATACTTGTCTGCATGCTTGCAGGTCGTTAGATTCATGATTGTGGAACTTGCTATCTGGGAGTGCTGGAGTGGTCATGGGTCGTGGCTCTTGGATACATGTTCATTGTTTTCGCACATTTGTTTTGTGATACTTGAATAACGATTTACATTATTCTTCCGTTGAACGTCGTATTTGTTTTCGTCACATCCCTTGCTTGATTATAACCATTAGTATGTTAATTCTCTCTCTAGCTAGGCGATTCTTGATCCTCATGAAAACCTTTGATTTTTCTTCGTGATCCTTTGTATAACAGTCTGTGATTAGGGTTTTGATTTATCAAAATTCTATAACGAACCTGTTAGCAATAGTGAACGATTTGAAATTAGGGTTTGTTTGATTTCTTTCTCTCAATCGCCGCCCTAGAATTCTTGATGTCGATCTTACTGTATAGAGTCTTTGGTTTATCGGTCTTTCGACATCTTGATTAACCGATTATTCTATATGGTTCAGAAAGAATCATGGGTTAGGGTTTAGCTAGTTTAGGGTTTTTTTTCTGTTTTCGGTTTGTCTTTGGTTCTTAGAGGTTTTCTTTGCATGGTGGGCTGTTGATTTGTTTATAGAGAGTTGTTTTCTTGGTATGGATAATCGTAATAAAGATACTGGTAGTGCCGGCAACCTGGTCTCTAACGATCAGGGTTTAGTCAAGGAAGATGGAGGAACAATTTCTTCAAAGGGGATTGGTTTAAGGGTTACGAGCAGGGAAGGAAATCCGATATTGCCGAGAAGGGGTTTGTACTCTACGTCTGGCACTTCTATTTTGGATGGTTTAACTAAGATTTCGATTCCTGTGGGAGAGCAGACCAAGAAGTTTCCTACGTTTGCTGATTTTAGAACCCCTGCCCATGCAAACCCTAATGCTGGTCGTGATGATTTATCTAACACTACAGGTCCTGTCTCTTTGGAGAAGCCGGGTGATCAGAATGTTGGATTGGAGAATTCTCAGCCTAGTTGTGAAGTTGTCGGATCTGAGGGTAATATACTTGGATCAGATTTGAAGGAGATCCGTCCTTTTCAAGGTAGTTCTTCAAACTCTATGTCTTATGCTGATTCAGTTACGGTTGCCAACACCAAAAAGGTTAATTTTAGAGCACTTGCAAGTCCTGTTATGCATGAGGGATGTGACGTTGTTCTCCCGCGTGATTATGTTCGTGCTGTGCAAGATAAACTAGCAAATACTTTGTATGGGTACTTCTTAGGAGATCGTGTGGCTTTTCCGGTTGTCGATTATTTGTGCGTAATAATTGGAAGAAATTTGGTTTACAAAAATCGATGATGAACACGAATGGTTTTTTCTTTTTCAAATTTTCTGATGAAGCTGGTATGCTGGGTGTTCTAAAAGATGGACCTTGGATTATTCGCTCTCAGCCGTTATTTCTGAGTGTATGGAATCCAACAGTTAAACTAGAAAAACAGGAGGTTAAGAAGGTTCAAGTTTGGGTCAAAATTCATGACATTCCTATTGCTGCTTACACAGAGGATGGTTTAAGTATGATTGCTACAACAATTGGTGAACCGAAGCTGCTAGATTCTTATACCACGTCGATGTGTATGGATATGTTGGGACACAGTAGTTATGCTAGAGCTTTGATAGAGGTCTCGGCTGAAAAGGATTTGAGAGAAGAGATAACGTTGGCCATTCCTGAACCTGATGGGGAGGGTTTTGTCAATGTAACCATGTATGTTGAATATGAATGGTACCCGCATAGATGTTCCAAATGCTGTGTCTTTGGCCACTCGGATGATTTGTGTCCTAAACTACCAATAAAGTCTTCTAATCTAAAGGGTGTAGACCAAAAAAAATAAGCACATAGTGCAAGATAATCGGTTGGCTAAGAAATATCCTGTGATATATGAGGATGGTTATCAAGGGGTGAAGAGCAAAAAAGTGGCTAGGAAACCGGGTTTTCAAGTTAATAAACAAAAGCCAAAGTTTGAGTACCGGCCGGTGGTTTCTAAACCGAAAGGGGAGATAAATAGAGGTTCGACTTCGAGTACGTTTGAGACTAGTAATCCTTTTGACGTGTTGAATGATGCTGAAGTGGGTGATATGGACGATAAAAAACAACCCGAGGATGACCAACATGACTCGGATAATGAGGAGGTTGTGGAGGTTTATAACGAAATGGATGATTTTATTCTGAAAGACTCAAAGAAACCGAATGACAAACAAGGGGCAAGCACTCCTTCTACAAGGGTTTCCAATGGTTAGTCTCGCTTCTTGGAACATAAGGGGGTTGAACCGCCCTCTGAAACAAATGGAGGTTCGTCAGATTGTAAAAGAGTCGAATTTAAGTTTATGTGCTATCTTGGAATCCCACGTTGATGTTGATAAATTGAGTGGGGTTTGCAAATCAGTTTTTAGATCGTGGGATTGGACGTCAAATGGAACCTGTTGTGACAAAGGAACCAGAATTATTGTGGGTTGGAATCCAACGATTTTTGATGTTATGGTCCTGTCACAATCTTCCCAGGTTATGCATCTTCAACTTTTTTTCAAGTTGGATAGAAAGACGGTTTTCTGCTCTATAGTTTATGCTGCAAATTATTATGTTACGCGTAGAGATCTATGGCACCAATTATCTATGCACAAAGTTTTTGTGGGTAATAATCCTTGGTGTATTATGGGAGACTTTAAATCAGCGCTGAACCTTGAAGATAAATCCATGGGGACTTCTTCTATTTCCACGGGTATGAAAGACTTTCAGGCATGTGTAGACAATTTAGAGATGTTCGATATTAACAGATCAGGCTTTCATTTTACGTGGAGCCAGAAGCCGAAGGAGAGGGTTGGTTTGCTGAAAAAGATTGATCGAGTGTTAGGGAATACTCCTTTTGTAACGGCATTCCTAAGCTCAGTTGCTATTTTCCACCCTTATAGGATTTCGGATCACTGCCCTTGTATCCTGAAAATTCCTGAAGTTGGTAAGTTGAAGCCTCGGTCTTTTAAATTCGCTAATTTTTTAGTGTATAAACCGGAGTTCATGGATATAGTGAAAAGGACGTGGGATTCGACAGTGGATGGTGTTTATCAGTTCCAAGTTGTTAAACGGCTCCGGATGATGAAAAATCCTCTTCGGGCTCTGTTGTTTAAACAAGGTAACTTGCATAAAAAAGTGGAGTCGCTTCGTGAGAAACTTGATTTTATTCAGCAAAGAATTGACTAGGATCCGTTAAACCCGGATCTTAGAGCCGAAGAAGTTAATTTAAACCGTGAGTTTCAGGAAGTCTCTTTGGATGAGGAGCGTTTTCTAAAACAAAAATCAAAAGTGGATTGGTTGAGAGCTGGGGATATGAATTCGGCTTATTTCCACTCATCGTTGAAAGTTAGGAATCATTGCAGCCGTATTGATATTATTAAAGACTCACAAGGGGTTGTTTATGAAAATGATAATGTCCCACAAGCCTTTGTTCACCATTACGAAAAATTTTTGGGTTGTAAAGGAGATATATCTCTCACTCCAGCTCCGGATTTATTCACCAAGGTTTTGAGTCCAGACACGGCTGCTCATATGATCAGGCAAGTCACAGAGGAAGAGGTAAAATCGGCTATGTTTTCTATTGGCATTGATAAAGCGCCAGGCCCTGATGGGTTTACAGCTGCATTTTTTAAGAATGCTTGGCCTGTTATTGGGAAGGATGTCTCTAGCGCTATTATTGATTTTTTTGCTACTGGTAAATTGCTGCGAGAGATTAACCATACGCTTATTGTTCTTGTTCCCAAGCTGACCACTCCTTCGGTTGTTTCTGACCACCGACCTATTGCATGTTGTAATGTTCTATACAAGTGCATTAGTAAGATTGTTGCGGAGAGAATTAAAGGGGCGTTGAATGAGATAGTTAGTGTTAACCAGTCCGCATTTGTTCCGGGCAGGAAAATATCTGATAATATCCTTCTGACTCAAGAACTGATGCACAATTATCATAGAAATGTTGGGCCTCCTAGGTGTGCATTCAAAGTTGATATTCAAAAAGCTTACGACACTGTCGATTGGAGCTTTCTTAGAAGTGTTTTGATCGGGTTTGGATTCAACATCAAAATGGTTGAGTGGATCATGGTTTGCGTGTCTTCTACTACTTATTCAGTTTGTGTCAATGGAAATGTTCATGGCTTTTTCAAGGGGAATCGTGGTCTTAGACAAGGCGATCCAATTTCGCCTTATTTATTTACGTTGGTAATGGAGGTGTTGACAGCCATATTGCATGAGACGATTCGGATAGATTCTTCTTATAAATTTCATAATAAATGTGAGCGTCAACGAATTGTAAACCTTTGTTTTGCTGATGATCTTTTTCTTTTCGCTTGAGGAGAAGTGAATTCAGCTAAATGCATCATGAGCTCCCTATCAAAATTTACAAAGATGTCGGGGTTGGTTCCTAGTAATCAAAAAAGCATGGTTTTCTTTTGTAATGTGCCGAACCATGTTAAAAATGCTATCTTAAATATTATGCCTTTTGTGGAGGGTATTCTGCCGGTGAGATATCTGGGGGTGCCGCTTATTTCCTCGCGGCTCATCTACAAAGATTGTAGTGTTCTAGTGGAGAAATTAGATAAACGGATCATGCACTGGAGAAACAAACTTCTTTCTTTTGCTGGCAGGTTGCAGCTTGTTCTTTCTGTTTTGTCTTCTATGCATATCTATTGTCCTCTGTTTTTATTCTTCCAAGCCGTGTAATTCATGACCTGGAAGCTATAATGCGGAATTTCCTATGGTCCCAAGATGGTTTGTTTCATAAGGGGAAATCCAAAGTTTCTTGGAGTTCTGTGTGTATTCCGAAGTATGAAGGAGGGTTGGGTATTAGAAGGATTGGGGGCATGAATAAAGCTCTTATGTCTTCTCACATAGGGAGCATTATCTCTAGGCGGAATTCTTTATGGGTGGATTGGGTGCATGCCTACAGGTTAAAAGGTAAAAGTTTCTGGTTATGCAAGGAGCCTTCGAGTTGTTGTTGGTCTTGGAGAAAACTCCTTCAAATGCGGCCGATAATGCGGCCTCATATATGGACTGATATTGGTAATGGTACGAAAACTTCAGCTTGGTATGATAACTGGTGTAATCTAGGGCCGTTGGGTGATTTTTTGATTCCTCGAACTATTACAAATGCGGGTCTCAAGTTGGATGCTAAAGTTGCCGATATCCAACCGAATGGGAGTTGGGCTTGGCCTGTGGCTTGGAGAGACTTATATCCTGTTCTGAATCAGATTGATCATATTCATATTAATCCGAATAAACATGACAGGGTCTTATGGAAAGATGGCGATGATCTAAGTGAGATTTCTGCTTCGGGTGTGTGGCATTCGATTCGGTACAGGGAGCCGGAAGTGGATTGGAGTAGTATGGTTTGGTTTGCGCAATGTATCCCTAGGCATGCTTTCTTAGTGTGGTTGATTATGAGAGGTAAATTGACAACTCAAGATAAGATTTTGCAATGGGATTTCACGCGTAGAAAGAATATGAACATGATGCGCTGCCTTCTATGTTATGCGGATTGTCTCACCCCTTTCTGCGGCGGAAGCACGAGGTGTGATCATGAAAGGTTCTCATTGTATACGAAGAGTAAACATGCTACATGCTCGTAAAAATAACATCAAATACCATGATTTGAAAACATAAGTTTAGCGTTTACATCGCTAGACAGCTTAAAACATTGTCTTAAAAGTTTACAACTTTATTTAAAGTTAAACACAAGCGACATCCACGAGCATAAGCAAGACCGCGTGCACATCCATCCTAGTTACCTGAAATACATGTGAGTTTTTGGAAAAACGTCAACATAATGTTGGTGTGAATTCATGCAGTTTTGTATTTCACGTTTGTATACTTTGTATAAAAACATAGTTGTGAATAAATCAAGTTTTTCTTGAGTACTCCACGTACTTCAAATCATATATCAATCTTCTTGAGTACCCCACGTACTTCAAGTTATATATCAATTTTCTTGAGTACCCCACGTACTTCAAGTTATATATCAATTCTAGTATGGTATGAATTTTATATAAATACAGTATTTCTGTAAATATCAGGATTGTTAATGGGTTGCAAAGCCATTAACATGTGACACGACATAGGAAGTCACCAAACCTAAGGCATTTAATTGGTATATTCTGAGACACAAAAGCACTACTCGATTCTCGCCCTCACCGAGAGTGTGGCTGCCAGGCACCCGTTAGATCTAACCTTTTGTTCTGCGGTCTAAGTATGTACACGATTAATGGTGCTTCTGTACCCTATTCGTGACACTATTTCTCATAACGCATCCTACTTGGTTCTCGTCCTCACCAAGCGCGTTTCTTTTTATCATTTCTCATAACGCATCCAACTTGGTTCTCGTCCTCACCAAGCGCGTTTCTTTTTATCATTTCTCATAACGCATCCAACTTGGTTCTCGTCCTCACCAAGTGCGTTTCTTATTATCTTATATTTTGTCACACTTGGTTCTCGTTCTCACCAAGTGTACTTCTTGTATTTATATCATACCATTTATAAATATTGTACTTTTGTACATGTATTTCACCCCCGAAGTTATAAAAACTGAAAACAGTTAAAAGAAAAGGGGGAGCATGAACTCACAACTTTGCGTTCCTAGCATCGTAAACTCCACCGGATTTGCTAAATTAACGTCGTAACCTATACGCGTTTTCTTATCGTTAGTCACTAGACTTGCGTCGCACAAGTACAGTCACTCTCTTTTGTATATATTCTTGTGTTAAAAATATTCTATATTTTTAACTACGTATCTTACTTATATTATTTTCTCAAAAATAAATATAAGTCTTTTGTGTTTTGCACTTTGCACCCGAATTATGTATCTTGTATGTTGTGTGTGTATTTTTATGTTTATACTCCTCATGAGTATTTAGTGTATTTTTAAGTCTTAATACACTAGCACGTATAACACATACTATATACACTTAGCACAAAAGCTGGTGATAACATAATATATATTTTTCTCTCAAAATATATATACATAATATCCATTTTTATTTTTGAAGAAATCACCATTTCTTATCATCAAAAATTAGGGAAACCTTGGTAATGCTTTTAAATACATTTTTAGGGAATAAGTTTCTCAAAAAGTTATATTTTTCTAAGTGTCAAAATTTATAAAAATTTTGACAGAGTTTCCCCTAAAAATGGACGTTTCCCATGTTTTCAAAACATGTGTTTATTTTCTTTTAAATCGTCATCGATCATCAACAATAATCACTAATTTCTCCATTTCATGAACTTGAATATTTACAAAAATGTGTAGTAACTTACTAGCACATTTAGTAAGTCTCGTCATCTTTAAAAATAATTTTAGTTTCTTAAAAACTTTATTTTTAAAGAATATGAAGTTTCACAACTTCTAGTCGAGATTCACAAAAATATTTCTTTGTTAAATTTTCTTGTGACACATGTGTCTACACACTTGTTTATTTACTAAAAATGCTTTTAGTTCGGATAAGATCCGGGTTTTAACAAAACTAATATTTTTGCTTGGTTCTTCCGAAAAACCACTTGTAGATCTTTAGATCTACTAGTTTAGAACTTCATTTCATAAGAAAAATTGTTTTTACACAAGTTCATGTTTAGTGTGTAGTAGTGTTTCATCATTTAACCCCTTTTCACACTTTAACAAACTCTATGCCATGATTCTCGAACATGACAATCCGGGTTAGATGATGATCCGAGCTACCACAACATAGATCGGCACTAAATAATCACCACAAGACAAGTCTTACAAGTTTTACACAACATTATAGTTTTTATCCAACTTATTCATCAAATGATCAAGACTTTATGTAATGTTCTTGTGTGTTCTTGCTTTTTAACCAATAAACTTCTTATTAACCACTTTAATCATGAACAAGGAAGTGTTTTAGAGCACTTACTACTAGCACAAAGCTAGGGAAGTTCAAGAGTGCAAATGGGGTGGATAAAAGCAAATGAAGAAGGTCCTTCAAGTTCCGTTGCTTCCACACGTCCTAACTTTGCTTCTTACACCATTGTATACCAAGAGAATGGATGGAATGAAGCTTGAAATGAAGGTGTGTGGGTGTGTGGTTGAAGCCGTGAGTTAGAGGGAGAGATGAGAGAGTTTTTGGTGTTGTTGAATGAAGATGATGAAGTGTGTCTAGTGGTTTATGAGCTTATATCCAACAATTGTTTTACCCATTAGGTTTCATGTCTTCTAAGTACAAGACACAATCACATAAAAAATCCAATAAAATCTTGAATTAGGCATGTGGGCCGATTTGTTTAGGATATGGGGAGGGGGTCTAAATGTAAGTATTAACCACATAGTTAGTTCATCATTCCAATCTAAGTGTAAGGTTGCAAGTATTAGTTATTAGGTAATTTAGTGGGTGTTAGGGTGTTCGGGGACCCTAACTAGCTTAGAAAAATAAAAACAATGCTTCTAGCATTATTTTGATGTTCCGGGTAATATCCGGTTGTTCGGTTACATACCGATTCGTTAAAGTGCTAAATCACACTTTTTAGTGTCTTTTAAGTACCCTTCTTGTACCCTTTCAATTCCCAACACTTAGGGAAATATTCTGGATAATAAAACGACATTTCTGCAAAATATTCATATGTCTAAATGCTGATTTATTGCTGAATTATATAAATTCTGCACTTAAAGTGCGTTTCGGGTGCTTTTTAGTGCACCCCATGGTGAGTCTAGTTCGGAAGAAAGCATAGGCGGAATTTTTGGAATTTGTGAAAAGCAAATGGTTTAAAATTTATTAATACTTTAAATGGTTTTCAAAAGAAAAATGTTTTAAAAAGACGCAGGCAGAGGCCAGAGAGTAGCCGAGGATGGCGAAGATAGGCAGATCCCCTGTGGTGATAAAACTTGTGGATTTTGAAAAAGTATTAAAGTTTTAAAAAAAAAACCAAGAGGTATTCACCAAAGAAAATATCCTGTGTTTAGCTTATTTTTGCTTTCGTATTTCATATATATTAACCCTTGTATGTACTCTTGGGTTTTAATGCATTATTATTGTCGAACCTACACCTAGGCTCCAATTTTATTGTCTGACTGCTTTCTACAGTTCTGTTGACACATTGTGTCTTACCGGTGTGTTTACTATTATTTTTGACGCAACGCTCTCGTTTATGTATAAAGCAATATTTTGTAGTATACAACGTGCATGAATTCACTTGTTTAATCATGTGTTCAGACATTGCTGACAATTAAGCACATAATTGAAATCATTAAATAATGATTAAAGTGTACGGAAATTACCGGTTTGTGCCAGTTGTCACAGTCTCCCCCCGTTAAAAGAATTTCGTCCCGAAATTCAGGCTAAACTCACTCTCGCTGGAGTCTTCTTGAATAGGTGGGGATACTTTTTCTTGAACTGGTTTTCACGTTCCCATGTGTACTCGGGTCCGTGCTTAGAGCTCCAACGTACTTTGACAAGCTTCACATTGCTCCTCCTGGTCTTGTTGACTTTCCAGTCGGTAACCTCAACGGGTTGCTCTGTAAATCGGAGGGCTTCATCAATATGCACTTCATCCATCGGGATGATCACGTTTTCTTGTGTTGGACTCTTCTTCAGGTTGGATACATGAAACGTATCATGTACTCCATTAAGTTCTTCCGGTAACTCTAACTTGTATGCCACGGTACCAATTCTTTTCAATATTCAGCTTTCCACGCTTTCCAAATCTGACTACGCCCTTCCAAGGTGAGACTTTTAACAACACTTTGTCTCCCACCTTGAATTCTACTGATTTCCTTTTCGGATCGGCGTAGATCTTTTGTCGTTCTCGAGCCGCCTTAATGCGCTCTCGGATCTGCGCAATCTTGTCGGTTGTGTCTCTTGCACAAGTTCAGGACCAACCATACGCTTATCTCCGGCATCTGCCCAACATAAGGGCGATCGACATTTGCGGCCATACTGAGCTTCGAACGGCGCAGCTTTTATGCTCGTATGATAGCTGTTATTGTAGGAAAACTCAACTAAAGGTAGATGAGTATCCCAGCTGCCGCCAATGTTGCAGAAGTCGGTCTAGGCGCCCGATTAATCGGCGCCTAGTCGGTAATCGGAAGGTCATCGCCTAAAAATAAGCAAATCGGTCAATAAAATCGGTCCTGGTCAAAGTCGGTCAAAATCGAAAGAAATCGGTCCTAGTCGGTGTTAATCGGAAGAAATCGGGCTAATCGGACAAGGATTTTTTAACTCACTAAACCCGAATTTCAGATCCGGCCCATGGTTTTAAAGGGTTATACATGTTCTAATTTATAACCCTAATATTATAGCCATCAAAAAATTACCTCCTCCCCTTCACCGGCGTCCTTCTGACTCTCCGCTGCACACCACCAACCTCTGCAACATTCCCTTCGCCGGCGTTCTTCTGACTATTCGCCGGAGTGTTCTGAATGTTAGATCCTTCTTCTCCAACGAGAGTTCAATGTATGCAAGTAACTGTGAATATTGAATGACCATTTAATTATTTCTAGAGCCTTCTCCTCCGACTCCTTTAATAACTTTAGTTTATTGTTGTTTATTATTAGTGACTCTACTTTATTGTTGAACATTTGAATGGCACATATCCAGAGAAGGCACATATCCAGAGAATCAGAGATATCATATTTTATTTTCTTAAAAGACATTTAATGTTATTAAATTGATGATTTGTTAGTTTATTAATGTTATATTTTTTAATTCAACAGATGTATCATGTATGTTTTGGATTTTTGTCTAATTATATTAATAACTTTAGTTTTATTTGAAGCTATTAGTGGATTAACAAGATATATATATAAATTTGAAAAATTACATATAGAAATTCTCATTCCGATTAATCCCGATTAATCCCTATTAATCCCGATTAATCCCTAGGCGGTACCTCACCGCCCGACTAGCGCCTAGCGCCTTCTACAACATTGGCTGCCGCCTAGATCCATGACACATGCGCGAAGCATATCTTCTAACGTTTGTATAGTCCGTTCGCTCTGGCCGTCTGTTTGCGGATGGAATGCCGTGCTCAGATCTAACTGAGATCCAAAGGCTTCCTGAAATGATTGCCAGATTCTTGAGACAAAGCGTCCATCTCTGTCTGAAATGATCGAGATTGGCACTCCATGACGTGCCACGATTTCTCTTAAGTATATCTCTGCAAGCTTTCCAGTGCTATCCTTTTCTCGGATTGGTAGGAAATGCGCAGACTTCGTCAATCGATCAACTATTACCCATATCATATCGTGCCCTCTCGGGGTCCTGGGTAATTTCGTTATGAAGTCCATCGAGATTTGTTCCCACTTCCACACGGGAATCTCTGGTTGATGTAGTAGGCCGGACGGTTTCTGATATTCGGCCTTAACCTTAGCACAGGTTAGGCATTTTCCAACATAGACAGCAACGTCGCTTTTAAGTCTCGGCCACCAGTAATATTCCTTCAAGTCTTGATACATCTTGTCCGATCCTGGGTGGATCGAATATCTCGATTTGTGGGCTTCATCAAGGATGACTTCTCGTATGCCACCATAGAGTGGAACCCAAATACGCTTCTTGAAGTATAAGGCTCCCTCTTCGTTTGGCACCATGTATTTCAGCATACCCCGTAGGTATTCAGCTTTACGGTTCTCTTCTTTAAGAGCTTCTTGTTGTGCATCCCGAATGCGTGCAGTGAGGTTCGTTCGAATCGTCATTTCCAGTGCTCGAACCCTTAGGGTCTTAACCCTTTCTTTTCGGCTCAACGCGTCCGCTACAACGTTTGCCTTTCCAGGATGATACTTAATCTCACAGTCATAATCGTTCAGCAGCTCGACCCAACGTCGCTGGCGCATATTCAATTCCTTCTGATCAAATATGTGTTGTAAGCTTTTGTGATCTGTGAAGATTGTACATCGAGTACCATATAAATAATGTCGCCAAATCTTTAAGGCGAATACCACTGCGCCCAGTTCCAGGTCGTGAGTGGTATAATTTCTCTCGTGAACCTTCAGTTGTCTTGAAGCATAAGCGATGACTTTTTGGCGTTGCATGAGCACGCAACCCAAACCTTGCCGTGAAGCGTCACAGTATACCACGAAGTCTTCAGTGCCTTCGGGTAATGATAGTATTGGTGCATCGCAGAGCTTGTTCTTAAGTAGCTGAAAGGCTTCTTCCTGTTTGTGACCCCAGTCGTATTTCTTGTCTTTCTGTGTAAGGGTCGTTAGCGGTTGAGCTATCTTCGAGAAATTCTCAATGAATCGCCGATAGTAGCCCGCTAAGCCCAAAAATTGACGAACTTCGGTTGGGGTCTTGGGAGCTTCCCAGTTCTTTATCGCTTCAATCTTGGATGGGTCTACATGAATGCCCTTCTCATTCACAACGTGGCCAAGAAATTGTACTTCGCGAATCCAGAATTCGCATTTCGAGAACTTTGCATAAAGCTTCTCTTTCTTCAGTAGTTCCAAGATGGTTCTGAGATGTTGCTCATGCTCTTCTTTCGTTCGCGAGTAAATCAGGATATCATCGATAAATACAATCACGAATTTATCGAGATATGGTTTACATACGCGGTTCATCAGATCCATAAAGACCGCTGGTGCATTTGTCAGCCCGAACGGCATCACAAGAAATTCGTAGTGCCCATATCGCGTTCTGAATGCAGTCTGCGGTACGCTTTCCTCTTGGATTCTCAGCTGATGATATCCAGATCGAAGGTCGATCTTGGAATAGTAGCTTGATCCTTGCAGTTGATCAAATAGGTCATCAATCCTTGGTAGCGGATACCGATTCTTGATTGTGAGCTTGTTTAGTTCCCTGTAATCGATACACATCCGCAGTGTTCCATCCTTCTTCTTCACGAACAATACTGGAGCTCCCCAGGGTGAGAAGCTTGGCCTTATGAATCCTTTATCCAACAACTCCTGAAGTTGTGTAGATAATTCTTGCATTTTGGATGGTGCAAGTCGATAGGGTGCCTTGGCTACAGGAGCAGCTCCTGGAACCAAGTCTATACGGAATTCGACTTGTCGTTGCGGAGGTAGTCCTGGCAGATCTTCGGGGAACACATCAGGAAATTCCTTCACCACAGGAATGTCTTCGAGTTTCGGCTCCTCAGCCTTCTTGTCTATAACGTGTGCTAGGAAAGCGACACATCCTTTCTTCAAGCACTTCCGTGCCTTCATGCAACTGATGATTCGAAGAGGTGCGTCTCGTTTTTCTCCATGCACGATGAGAGTTTCACCATTCGCTAAAGGGATGCGAACGATTTTCTCATGACAAATAACTTCAGCTTTGTTCTTGGACAACCAGTCCATTTCCGACTACTACATCGAAGCTACCCAATTGAATAGGTAAGAGATCGATGCTAAAATTTCGTTCGCCAAGTTCCAGTGTACAGCCTCTAACAACTTCACTTGATTCAACAAGTTTACCATTGGCTAGTTCTATGGAATAAGGAATTTCTAACCTACTAGATTCTATTCCAAGCATGCGTTTAAATTCCACAGTCATGAAGCTATAATCGGCGCCAGTGTCAAATAACATGGATGCAAAGTGATTGTTAATGAGAAACGTACCGGTGACCACGTTAGGGTCCTCGCGTGCGTTCTTTGCTCCAATCACAAATGCTCTAGCCTGAGCATTGTTTCTCTCTGGGCAGTTCTTCATGAAATGATCATTGCTTCCACATCTGAAGCATCCTTTGGTTCCAAGGGTTTTCGTCTCCTGGGGCGGGTTTGCGTCACGCTTCTTGTTGAAACCCTTGTTGTTGCGAGTTGCTTGGTTCAAACTCGTATACTTTCTCTTTTTGTCACCGGACGACTCAGCATGCGTCTCGGTCTTCTCAGTGGGGTTCAATGATAGCTTCTTCATACGAACACAATCTTCAGTAAGGCCGACAGCCAGAGTTACAGCCTCGGTGATTGTTTGTGGTTTGGCCGACGTCACCATGCCACGAAACTCTGAGGCCAGTGTATCACCTGTGTCACTTCAACCATCAGACAAATGCCAAACCAATGAAATATTGTATTTCATACTTGGGATTTGTTAAATATATGTGTATCATTTGCACATATCAACTCTAGTTCAATTTCAAGCTCTAAATCACTTTCTGGAAGGTTATACACGCACTAATGCGTAAATATAACCAGTTTAATGCAACAAACACTCTGGAATAGTGAAATAGACTTAACATACCTTAAATAACCTTTACATAACTTAGAAATAAGTTTTGAAGGCTTTGGTATGGCAAAATCAAGTTAAATCGCTTACAGGGACTAAAGTTGACAAACTGCGAAAGTATGCCAATTTGAACTGTAACAGACATTCCGGAACATGACCATAAGTTAAACATACCATAAATATCCTTTACATAGCTTAGAAATAGGCTTTGAGGTGTTCGGTATGCTAAAATAAACTTTTGTGTCACTCAGGGACTAAAAGCGTCAAAAAGTGCACAAGTTTGCATTTTTACGCATAACTTACGTTCTGAATACATCCGGACATCCAAAAATTTATGTAAGCATGACTATATTATGCTTTAGTGTTTGGCTTGCCAAAAATCCATTCGTCGCGTCATTTGGATCGTTTTTCGCGCTTATGCGCATTCCGTCGTAATTAACCGAACATCGCAACCGTACGGTTAAACGAACCGACATCCGAGATATTTTTGAGCACATTTTAAGTTCACTATACTTTAACTTCATTTTTGAGCTTTGAAATGGGGTTAACGGGCCTTAAACGTGTCGAAAATGGGCTGAATGCATGACAGGGACCAAAAGTGTAAATCTGCCAAACTTAAGCCTAGCGGTGCGCTACACTTTTAGCGTAGCGGTGCGCTAGGGGTCTGCTGACCAGATTCAGAGTTTCTAAACAGCAGGCTGCAGCTGTTTTAACCTCACCCACATGTTCCTAATTGTCTAGTCATGTGATAAGGATGGAATTTTAGTTACCATAAGGTCCCGACACTTGTACGGGTTGGATTAAGGCACGGTTTCCTTGAAACGATCCTAACGGTTACCCGAAAACTATAAATACCCCACCCCCCATTGCTTTAAAACTTACAAGAATTCTGATTTGAGAGCTCTAAGTTGAAACCATTGTTTCATACCTGAGTTCTTGGATCGGGATTAGCATTCGGGGACCCTGGGTAAGTATTCTTTCGTTCTTTTCCTTATTTTATTGCTTTTAGAGTCAGAAAGTCAAACTTTGTTTGACTTTCAGCGTTGACCAGCTTATGGTCAATGCGAAGTTCGTTTGAACTTCGCAACGTGAGTGTAATCACGTTGGTCATAGTCCCTTGGGACTATGCCCACTGATTACCACGTTGTCTAGGGTCGTAGGGTAGGCGATCTAATAAATCGCCTATACCCTTGAACCCGACCCATTTGGTCGATCATTAGGATCCGACCAAACACATTAGGTGACCATAGTAGGTAGGGAATAACCTTCCGAGGTTATACCTTATGGTCACATCGTTTGAGTAGTTGTATGATAGGTAGTTTATATGCCTTAGGTAAATTACCAGAATACCCTTTTCATGCATAATTGGTAATTTAGCATATGTAACCTAAACTTTTGCCACATAACTGATTATGTAACATGTTTAGGCATATAACACTTGTCATAGGGCTAGTTAGGCGGTCCGAACGCGTTTCACGCGAACGACGCGTTAAAGTAGCATAAGCTACCTAAACGGGTCGTAATGGGTCGAAAGCACTTAAGTTAAGTTTCATTTAGTATGTAGGCTTTGTTAAACCATATCATATGAGTTCCTACACTCATTTGGTTTACAAACCCTAATACTACCCAGTCTTCCGACTTAGGTCCGGTTTATTAATGTAGTTACCTATATTAGGTGCCGTTTGATATCCGCGATCTCTAGCATTGTTTAGTTGTTACTCAAGGACTACTGAGCAATCTCAGGTGAGTACATAGACCCCTCTTTTACTGTTTTCCAAACTGTTTTGGGGTGGAACACATGTGCCTACTTGTTACTTTCATGCTTTCCTGTTTTCACATCATATACTGGTTATGTTCATTAGTACACTATTAGTACATTGATTTACATGACTTTTCTGCTTCGTATGTTAACTTAGCATACTTGGTACATCATTTTACATTACATTTCATGCTACGTGTGCCCATTGTGTGCATTACTTAGTACAACTGATTTCATCACATACTTACATTTTGACATTTGATCATACAAGTTATTACTTATCTTTTGACAAACTAAATAACTATCTATGGTTTTAAACACTGATTTCTCTAAAAACATAAAATAAATGGTTGAATTGTACTTATTTTGTTCACCAGACCGATTGTTAGTATGATATAGCGCTATAGGATTTGACACCCCATTCCTGTTGGCATGGAATGTCTGAAACCAATTTGTTGCTCCATCCAAATAGGGATTGCCTTTGTGGTATCCTTATAGTCTCAAAGGTGTATTTTGATGCACCAGGTCTGAATGAATTCTTAAATCACACTATTAAAGTATAGTTTGATATACTCTCATGTGTGGTATTGTACAAAACCAACATATTTATTTTATTAATCATCCAAAGCATATTTTGATATGTTATTTACTAAACTAAAACATAGTTTAATATGTTATTTATCACATCCAAAGCATATTTTGATATGTTACTTACTAAACCAAAAACATAGTTTAATATGTCATTTATCACATCCAAAGCATATTTTGATATGTTACTTATGAAACCAAAACATAGTTTAATATGTTACTTACAAATCCAAAGTATACTTTTGATATGCTACTATAAGGTTATTCGTTTAACTTTACATTACTTACCATACATAAACATTTCTACAATTGTTAAACATAGACATTCTATATTGGTGGTTTGGTTTGATTAAGTGATTAAGTAACGATGCGTGTGTAATATGATACAAACATGGTGGATACGCCGCTGGTACTTCCTATATATAAGTGTTTGTATGGCATTACATGTCGTAGCGTTATTTGAATCATTTCAGTTTGATACATAGAACATTTTATACAAATAACATACTTTTCACAAGACATTGTTTTACAAACAACTTATCTTATACAAACTCATCTTAAATGGTTATTCATTTAACCATACATTATTTCACTTATTTATACATATCATCTGAACTTATTGTTTTTCAAATGATTTACAAGACAAAGCAAATTACAAGGTTCATGACTAAACATTTTCTCAAACATAAGTCATGAATTCTATTTTCACAAAACCTATGTATCTCACCGGCATTTTTATGCTGACGTACCTATTTTCACATGTGTTTTCAGGAGATGAAGCATAGGACTTATCAAGACATACTTAGGCGGACCTGTGCCTTAGTGACTTAAAACGAGACAAGACTAGTTAATTATGTTGTACTTCTTTGTTTATTAAGACATTGTAACACTTTTGATTAATAAAACGAAACTTCAATTGCCATGGATTTGAAACATTAATTCTGTTACAACACTCCTCGACATTTCCGCCACGTTTTGTATGTTCTACGTGGTCGGGGTGTGACAGAAAAGATGGTATCAGAGCCAATGGTTATAGGGAATTAGGTTATTAGTAATGTTTTGACCTAGTCTATAACTTTTCTAGGACCCTAACGCGAGTTTACTTGCGTTTAGTCATAAAACAATACCGTCACCTATCCTTAGGCGACGACCACAACAAGAACATAAATTTCAAAACCGCTTTGAAAATTAATCATCTGTTCTAGGATGATTGATTACTAGGTTTTGAACTCTCTATTGTAAGGTTTTGAACCCTTTATTATATGGTTTTGAACCCCTTTGAGTTTTCAAAATCTCGTTAAGGTTTTGGGTTTTAAATAATGTGAACACGTGCAAACTGGAAGGGTGAATGCCTGTATTCTGGGTTTTCTGTCTAGGCAAGCACTTCGTATACATCTCATCAGACGCGAGACCAGTTGTGCTTACCTGGGAATTCTTGGGATGAGTGTTCACTTATAGGCGAGCATGTCTTCGCGATACATTATTTTAATCCATTTACTTTGATCAGACACTGTGTGTAGTTTGTTTACTTTGTAGTAACAAACAAATGACCACTATCCTTGCTTTCATCAGATTTGATTCATCTCATTCATTTCGTCTAAATCTCTCACTCGTTTCTTTTCATGTTCCTCTTTTAGAATGCCTCCTCGACGCGACAATCAGATGGCAAATGCCGAACTGGCGGAAATCATCGCGCAGCAAATGGCTGTTGCCTTCCCAAATCTTTATGCTCAAATGATGCAAGCCATCAACAACAACAACGCTCCATGCAACTTCAAGAGTTTCAACTCGGCTAAACCACTCAAGTTTAGTGGTTCTGAGGGAGCAACTGGGCTTCTTCAATGGTTCGAAAGCATTGAGAATACTTTCCGTCACGTTCAGTGTCCTGAAAATCGCAAGGTCGAGTTTTCTTCGAGTGTGTTTCAGAAGAGGGCTCTCACGTGGTGGAACGGGGTGATGAGAGATCGCGGTGCTGATGTAGCATTAGCGCAGACTTGGGCTGAGCTTAGGGCTCTTATGATGAAGGAGTTTTGCCCTCGTCATGAACTACGAGCTTTGGAGAGGGAGTTTGATGATTTGAAGCAAGACAGTGGTGAACATCGAGCCTATACTGACCGTTTTGAAGAATTGAGCCTGTTGTGTCCTGCTATGGTTACTCCTGTGGATAAGGCGATCGAGAAATATATAGATGGTCTTCCTGACTTAGTTCAGGATATTGTTACTGGCAGCAACCCTACTACTGTCAGACAAGCCATTGAACTGTCTGCCACTCTGACTGAATCCCACATCAGAAAGAAAAAGCTGTTTCGGAAGGGCGACCCAAGACCATCTGACAAGACTGCTCATGTGGAACCAAAGGAAGAAAATGCTGAGGTGTCCAAGAAGAAGAAGCGCAAAGCCTCTCAAAACTGCGCTGTATCTGCTCAAGACAAACAGGTTGCACTAAACCAACCAGCACAACCTCGCAAAAGGCAAAACTATGTTGGTACCGCACCTTTGTGCAACAAATGCAACCGTCATCATCTAGCGCAAGAACAGTGTCACAAATGTACCCGCTGTGGGCGGTTGGGACATTTGATCAATGTTTGTCGTTTTGCAAATCAAGCTGCTGCAAACCCTGCTGCTGTTCAAGCACGGTTCCCTCCGGGGTCATGTTATAACTGTGGTGACCTTACCCACTACAGGAACAATTGCCCAAGACTTGTTAACGCACCTCCAGCACGTGGATGAGCATTTAACATCAATAAGGCAGACGGAAACAATGATGCAGCAGTAAACAACTAGTGTTTTGTTATTTCCCTTGGTTGTAATCTTTGACGTTTAAAGACAAGTCAGTTGTTATATAAATAAAAATTCGTCGTTTTTATTTTTGCAAAAACTGATACGATTGTGTGAATGTTTGATACAACCTTATGATGTCAACCCAAATACAAACTACTCGTGTGGTTCTGTCATTTTATGATCACTTGTGATCTCCCCTAGAACCTTAAACACTTGTTTCTTTTAAGAAACAAAGCCAAATTCTTACTAAGAATCCTTCTATCTTCATAAGATAGATTCTTGAAAAGATTAAAGTGCCAAATGAAATCCACGGATTGGATTCCTAGTGTGCTTTAATTATCTATACCTAAAGAGAACGAATTAAAGAATCAAGTTAACTAATTATGTGCTTATGTGTTTTCTTCTATGTTTTGTGGTTGTTTGTGACGCATCCAAATCCTCGTAGAATCTTCCATATCTTATATGAGGGATTCATAGAAGGATATCCAAAGATACTATCTTAAATCCTTAATGGACTTCTACGTAGTAGTCAAGTCCTTTGGGTTTTAAAGTACTATTCTATAAATTGGACCTCTTGCATGGTCTGGTCAAACAGATTGATTTTGAAAATCTGATTAGAAATATCATGTGATGATATAATTTATAAGATCCCTTAAGTGGTCTATTTAACGAGATTGTGCGACGGTCTAGTTAAGAAGATCATGCGTTGATCTAATTAAAAGGCTCGTTCATTGATCAAATTAAAAGGACCCTTTGGTGGTCTAGTCAGGTCGCTTCATGTTTATTCAATTGATTTTTTTCCTCTACGCATTATGAAATGAACTGTGAGGACTGGGCAAGGAATTACGTAATTATGGAGGCCTACATAATTATGGAATTCAGTGCACAGAAACCACAGGAAGCTTTGTCATGTGTTAAGACCTATAGTGACAAGAATAATGATACGGGAGAAGTCTTGGACCTCGACCAATGTCATTTATTCTCAATTCTGATCTCAATCACACACCAAGTTTCCTATGATAAGTCTTCATAAGAAACGTTCTTCTGTTCGTAGTTCAAAATTCCATGTTTTACTACTGCAAGGAATTCACTTTGATGGTTAACAAATTCGCTAAAATTCCTAACATGGCCCAGAGTTTTACTTAAGGGTTTAAAGGATCTATTAGAAGGCGAAATCGTCACAGCTGTCTTCACAAGTTTCCTCTAAAATTAAATTTCGGGACGAAATTTCCTAAAGTAGGGGAGACTGTAACACCTGTGTCACTTCAACCATCAGACAAATGCCAAACCAATGAAATATTGTATTTCATACTTGGGATTTGTTAAATATATGTGTATCATTTGCACATATCAACTCTAGTTCAATTTCAAGCTCTAAATCACTTTCTGGAAGGTTATACACGCACTGATGCGTAAATATAACCAGTTTAATGCAACAAACACTCTGGAATAGTGAAATAGACTTAACATACCTTAAATAACCTTTACATAACTTAGAAATAAGTTTTGAAGGCTTTGGTATGGCAAAATCAAGTTAAATCGCTTACAGGGACTAAAGTTGACAAACTGCGAAAGTATGCCAATTTGAACTGTAACAGACATTCCGGAACATGACCATAAGTTAAACATACCATAAATATCCTTTACATAGCTTAGAAATAGGCTTTGAGGTGTTCGGTATGCTAAAATAAACTTTTGTGTCACTCAGGGACTAAAAGCGTCAAAAAGTGCACAAGTTTGCATTTTTACGCATAACTTACGTTCTGAATACATCCGGACATCCAAAAATTTATGTAAGCATGACTATATTATGCTTTAGTGTTTGGCTTGCCAAAAATCCATTCGTCGCGTCATTTGGATCGTTTTTCGCGCTTATGCGCATTCCGTCGTAATTAACCGAACATCGCAACCGTACGGTTAAACGAACCGACATCCGAGATATTTTTGAGCACATTTTAAGTTCACTATACTTTAACTTCATTTTTGAGCTTTGAAATGGGGTTAACGGGCCTTAAACGTGTCGAAAATGGGCTGAATGCATGACAGGGACCAAAAGTGTAAATCTGCCAAACTTAAGCCTAGCGGTGCGCTACACTTTTAGCGTAGCGGTGCGCTAGGGGTCTGCTGACCAGATTCAGAGTTTCTAAACAGCAGGCTGCAGCTGTTTTAACCTCACCCACATGTTCCTAATTGTCTAGTCATGTGATAAGGATGGAATTTTAGTTACCATAAGGTCCCGACACTTGTACGGGTTGGATTAAGGCACGGTTTCCTTGAAACGATCCTAACGGTTACCCGAAAACTATAAATACCCCACCCCCCATTGCTTTAAAACTTACAAGAATTCTGATTTGAGAGCTCTAAGTTGAAACCATTGTTTCATACCTGAGTTCTTGGATCGGGATTAGCATTCGGGGACCCTGGGTAAGTATTCTTTCGTTCTTTTCCTTATTTTATTGCTTTTAGAGTCAGAAAGTCAAACTTTGTTTGACTTTCAGCGTTGACCAGCTTATGGTCAATGCGAAGTTCGTTTGAACTTCGCAACGTGAGTGTAATCACGTTGGTCATAGTCCCTTGGGACTATGCCCACTGATTACCACGTTGTCTAGGGTCGTAGGGTAGGCGATCTAATAAATCGCCTATACCCTTGAACCCGACCCATTTGGTCGATCATTAGGATCCGACCAAACACATTAGGTGACCATAGTAGGTAGGGAATAACCTTCCGAGGTTATACCTTATGGTCACATCGTTTGAGTAGTTGTATGATAGGTAGTTTATATGCCTTAGGTAAATTACCAGAATACCCTTTTCATGCATAATTGGTAATTTAGCATATGTAACCTAAACTTTTGCCACATAACTGATTATGTAACATGTTTAGGCATATAACACTTGTCATAGGGCTAGTTAGGCGGTCCGAACGCGTTTCACGCGAACGACGCGTTAAAGTAGCATAAGCTACCTAAACGGGTCGTAATGGGTCGAAAGCACTTAAGTTAAGTTTCATTTAGTATGTAGGCTTTGTTAAACCATATCATATGAGTTCCTACACTCATTTGGTTTACAAACCCTAATACTACCCAGTCTTCCGACTTAGGTCCGGTTTATTAATGTAGTTACCTATATTAGGTGCCGTTTGATATCCGCGATCTCTAGCATTGTTTAGTTGTTACTCAAGGACTACTGAGCAATCTCAGGTGAGTACATAGACCCCTCTTTTACTGTTTTCCAAACTGTTTTGGGGTGGAACACATGTGCCTACTTGTTACTTTCATGCTTTCCTGTTTTCACATCATATACTGGTTATGTTCATTAGTACACTATTAGTACATTGATTTACATGACTTTTCTGCTTCGTATGTTAACTTAGCATACTTGGTACATCATTTTACATTACATTTCATGCTACGTGTGCCCATTGTGTGCATTACTTAGTACAACTGATTTCATCACATACTTACATTTTGACATTTGATCATACAAGTTATTACTTATCTTTTGACAAACTAAATAACTATCTATGGTTTTAAACACTGATTTCTCTAAAAACATAAAATAAATGGTTGAATTGTACTTATTTTGTTCACCAGACCGATTGTTAGTATGATATAGCGCTATAGGATTTGACACCCCATTCCTGTTGGCATGGAATGTCTGAAACCAATTTGTTGCTCCATCCAAATAGGGATTGCCTTTGTGGTATCCTTATAGTCTCAAAGGTGTATTTTGATGCACCAGGTCTGAATGAATTCTTAAATCACACTATTAAAGTATAGTTTGATATACTCTCATGTGTGGTATTGTACAAAACCAACATATTTATTTTATTAATCATCCAAAGCATATTTTGATATGTTATTTACTAAACTAAAACATAGTTTAATATGTTATTTATCACATCCAAAGCATATTTTGATATGTTACTTACTAAACCAAAAACATAGTTTAATATGTCATTTATCACATCCAAAGCATATTTTGATATGTTACTTATGAAACCAAAACATAGTTTAATATGTTACTTACAAATCCAAAGTATACTTTTGATATGCTACTATAAGGTTATTCGTTTAACTTTACATTACTTACCATACATAAACATTTCTACAATTGTTAAACATAGACATTCTATATTGGTGGTTTGGTTTGATTAAGTGATTAAGTAACGATGCGTGTGTAATATGATACAAACATGGTGGATACGCCGCTGGTACTTCCTATATATAAGTGTTTGTATGGCATTACATGTCGTAGCGTTATTTGAATCATTTCAGTTTGATACATAGAACATTTTATACAAATAACATACTTTTCACAAGACATTGTTTTACAAACAACTTATCTTATACAAACTCATCTTAAATGGTTATTCATTTAACCATACATTATTTCACTTATTTATACATATCATCTGAACTTATTGTTTTTCAAATGATTTACAAGACAAAGCAAATTACAAGGTTCATGACTAAACATTTTCTCAAACATAAGTCATGAATTCTATTTTCACAAAACCTATGTATCTCACCGGCATTTTTATGCTGACGTACCTATTTTCACATGTGTTTTCAGGAGATGAAGCATAGGACTTATCAAGACATACTTAGGCGGACCTGTGCCTTAGTGACTTAAAACGAGACAAGACTAGTTAATTATGTTGTACTTCTTTGTTTATTAAGACATTGTAACACTTTTGATTAATAAAACGAAACTTCAATTGCCATGGATTTGAAACATTAATTCTGTTACAACACTCCTCGACATTTCCGCCACGTTTTGTATGTTCTACGTGGTCGGGGTGTGACAGCCAGTCCCCAAATGTAGCGTTCGACACGCTTAAATTCGGGAGTCACCATGTAGGGAAGCACTCTAGACAGGTCGTGGAACCTTCGAGTATAACTGCTAATACCCGCACCTTCCATGGTCAAGTGCCAGAACTTCGTTTCCAGACTTTGGAGTTCAGAACGAGAGCAATACTTCTCTCTCATTCTTTCCTTCAGTTCCTCCCAATTTAGGCCATAGGTGGCATCATCACCCAAAGTTTGGGCTTGCAGGTTCCACCAAGTCAGAGCTTCATCGACGAATAACCCAGTAGCAAAAGTGACTTGCTGATCCACGGTACACTTGCTCATGCGGATAGTAGCTTCAGTCTTCTTCATCCAGCGTACGAAGGCTACTGCACCTCCTGTGCCGTCGTAGTTCATTGGCTTGCAGTCGAGGAACTGCTTGAGAGTGAAGCTTTGAACTGCGTTGCCTCCAGACGAATCTCCATGCCCGTTACGCCTATCATTGCTTGGTCCTCCACTGTCTTGAGTACGGTTCGCCACGTACTGGGCGATAGTAGCGGAGATCCTTTCTTCCAGTAGAGCTTCCAGCTCTTTGGCAATTCTTGGCAGTGGGGGAGGAGGAGGTTGGTCACGAGCGTTCACAGCTCTTCTGGGTGCCGTGTTCTGACGAACACAACCCATTAGGTTTAGGCATTTGTTTGATATTGTCATATGAGACAGTAGTATATATATATATATACATATACACACAAGTATATACCACATAAGTGACATCAAACAATTATTGCTCTAGCAGAGTACTTAGTAGGCTTGCACTGAGGGAATCTATACGTGACAAGACTTGCTGTGATTTCTGTGCACTGAATTCCATAATTATGTATGCATCCATAATTACGTAACTCCTTGCACAGTCCGCACAGTTCGTTTCATCCTCATATTTCTTCCTTCAGATGGGCCATCGCTTTCAGGTAAAGTCACGTATACTTGTGACATTCTACTTCTAGTACATGCTAATTATCACACATAATTGCAAGTAATTTCTCAATTTAAGACAAGTGCTACTCAAGTGCACTCTAAGTCTCGTAGTGTCTTTTCTAGACTCATGTAGACAGTTTCAGGTAGTGGATGTCGCGGGACGTTTTATGCAATGAAAACTCTTTGAAAATTGTTTTCGTGAATGGATCCTAGAGATTGTAGACTAGACTCGAGAAGGAATCCTGGTTCACTACAATCGCAGCTCTGATACCAATCTGTCACACCCCTTTCTGCGGCGGAAGCACGAGGTGTGATCATGAAAGGTTCTCATTGCATACGAAGAGTAAACATGCTACATGCTCGTAAAAATAACATCAAATACCATGATTTGAAAACATAAGTTTAGCGTTTACATCGCTAGACAGCTTAAAACATTGTCTTAAAAGTTTACAACTTTATTTAAAGTTAAACACAAGCGACATCCACGAGCATAAGCAAGACCGCGCGCACATCCATCCTAGTTACCTGAAATACATGTGAGTTTTTGGAAAAACGTCAACATAATGTTGGTGTGAATTCATGCAGTTTTGTATTTCACGTTTGTATACTTTGTATAAAAACATAGTTGTGAATAAATCAAGTTTTTCTTGAGTACTCCACGTACTTCAAATCATATATCAATCTTCTTGAGTACCCCACGTACTTCAAGTTATATATCAATTTTCTTGAGTACCCCACGTACTTCAAGTTATATATCAATTCTAGTATGGTATGAATTTTATATAAATACAGTATTTCTGTAAATATCAGGATTGTTAATGGGTTGCAAAGCCATTAACATGTGACACGACATAGGAAGTCACCAAACCTAAGGCATTTAATTGGTATATTCTGAGACACAAAAGCACTACTCGATTCTCGCCCTCACCGAGAGTGTGGCTGCCAGGCACCCGTTAGATCTAACCTTTTGTTCTGCGGTCTAAGTATGTACACGATTAATGGTGCTTCTGTACCCTATTCGTGACACTATTTCTCAAACGCATCCTACTTGGTTCTCGTCCTCACCAAGCGCGTTTCTTTTTATCATTTCTCATAACGCATCCAACTTGGTTCTCGTCCTCACCAAGCGCGTTTCTTTTTATCATTTCTCATAACGCATCCAACTTGGTTCTCGTCCTCACCAAGTGCGTTTCTTATTATCTTATATTTTGTCACACTTGGTTCTCGTTCTCACCAAGTGTACTTCTTGTATTTATATCATACCATTTATAAATATTGTACTTTTGTACATGTATTTCACCCCCGAAGTTATAAAAACTGAAAACAGTTAAAAGAAAAGGGGGAGCATGAACTCACAACTTTGCGTTCCTAGCATCGTAAACTCCACCGGATTTGCTTAATTAACGTCGTAACCTATACGTGTTTTCTTATCGTTAGTCACTAGACTTGCGTCGCACAAGTACAGTCACTCTCTTTTGTATATATTCTTGTGTTAAAAATATTCTATATTTTTAACTACGTATCTTACTTATATTATTTTCTCAAAAATAAATATAAGTCTTTTGTGTTTTGCACTTTGCACCCGAATTATGTATCTTGTATGTTGTGTGTGTATTTTTATGTTTATACTCCTCATGAGTATTTAGTGTATTTTTAAGTCTTAATACACTAGCACGTATAACACATACTATATACACTTAGCACAAAAGCTGGTGATAACATAATATATATTTTTCTCTCAAAATATATATACATAATATCCATTTTTATTTTTGAAGAAATCACCATTTCTTATCATCAAAAATTAGGGAAACCTTGGTAATGCTTTTAAATACATTTTTAGGGAATAAGTTTCTCAAAAAGTTATATTTTTCTAAGTGTCAAAATTTATAAAAATTTTGACAGAGTTTCCCCTAAAAATGGACGTTTCCCATGTTTTCAAAACATGTGTTTATTTTCTTTTAAATCGTCATCGATCATCAACAATAATCACTAATTTCTCCATTTCATGAACTTGAATATTTACAAAAATGTGTAGTAACTTACTAGCACATTTAGTAAGTCTCGTCATCTTTAAAAATAATTTTAGTTTCTTAAAAACTTTATTTTTAAAGAATATGAAGTTTCACAACTTCTAGTCGAGATTCACAAAAATATTTCTTTGTTAAATTTTCTTGTGACACATGTGTCTACACACTTGTTTATTTACTAAAAATGCTTTTAGTTCGGATAAGATCCGGGTTTTAACAAAACTAATATTTTTGCTTGGTTCTTCCGAAAAACCACTTGTAGATCTTTAGATCTACTAGTTTAGAACTTCATTTCATAAGAAAAATTGTTTTTACACAAGTTCATGTTTAGTGTGTAGTAGTGTTTCATCATTTAACCCTTTTTCACACTTTAACAAACTCTATGCCATGATTCTCGAACATGACAATCCGGGTTAGATGATGATCCGAGCTACCACAACATAGATCGGCACTAAATAATCACCACAAGACATGTCTTACAAGTTTTACACAACATTATAGTTTTTATCCAACTTATTCATCAAATGATCAAGACTTTATGTAATGTTCTTGTGTGTTCTTGCTTTTTAACCAATAAATTTCTTATTAACCACTTTAATCATGAACAAGGAAGTGTTTTAGAGCACTTACTACTAGCACAAGGCTAGGGAAGTTCAAGAGTGCAAATGGGGTGGATAAAAGCAAATGAAGAAGGTCCTTCAAGTTCCGTTGCTTCCACACTTCCTAACTTTGCTTCTTACACCATTGTATACCAAGAGAATGGATGGAATGAAGCTTGAAATGAAGGTGTGTGGGTGTGTGGTTGAAGCCGTGAGTTAGAGGGAGAGATGAGAGAGTTTTTGGTGTTGTTGAATGAAGATGATGAAGTGTGTCTAGTGGTTTATGAGCTTATATCCAACAATTGTTTTACCCATTAGGTTTCATGTCTTCTAAGTACAAGACACAATCACATAAAAAATCCAATAAAATCTTGAATTAGGCCTGTGGGCCGATTTGTTTAGGATATAGGGAGGGGGTCTAAATGTAAGTATTAACCACATAGTTAGTTCATCATTCCAATCTAAGTGTAAGGTTACAAGTATTAGTTATTAGGTAATTTAGTGGGTGTTAGGGTGTTCGGGGACCCTAACTAGCTTAGAAAAATAAAAACAATGCTTCTAGCATTATTTTGATGTTCTGGGTAATATCCGGTTGTTCGGTTACATACCGATTCGTTAAAGTGCTAAATCACACTTTTTAGTGTCTTTTAAGTACCCTTCTTGTACCCTTTCAATTCCCAACACTTAGGGAAATATTCTGGATAATAAAACGACATTTCTGCAAAATATTCATATGTCTAAATGCTGATTTATTGCTGAATTATATAAATTCTGCACTTAAAGTGCGTTTCGGGTGCTTTTTAGTGCTTATTTTTGCTTTCGTATTGCATATATATTAACCCTTGTATGTACTCTTGGGTTTTAATGCAATCTTATTGTCGGACCTACACCTAGGCTCCAATTTTATTGTCTGACTGCTTTCTGCAGTTCTGTTGACACATTGTGTCTTACCGGTGAGTTTACTATTATTTTTTACGCAACGCTCTCGTTTATGTATAAAGCAATATTTTGTAGTATACAACGTGCATGAATTCACTTGTTTAATCATGTGTTCAGACATTGCTGACAATTAAGCACATAATTGAAATCATTAAATAATGATTAAAGTGTACGGAAATTACCGGTTTGTGCCAGTTGTCACACGGATAATGATTCTCATAGTCACTTGTTTTTTTTAGTGTAAATACTCCTCGCAAGTGTGGCTTTCGGTTAGACAAAAGGCTGGTATGGAGACGGTAAATCCTAAGTGGGCGGAAATTGTTGATTGGTTGGTCCTTCGTGCTAGGTCAAAGACTGCTGCTACTTATGTTGCTCGTCTTATGATTGCGACTACTGCATATTATATCTGGCAGGAGCGTAATGCTAGAATTTTCAAGAACCAACTGAGGCCTCCAGAAGTGATAAGCAAAGCTATTCTTGACACGGTCCGTTACAAGCTAATGGGAGCAAAGCTGAAGAACACGGCTAGAGTGCAAAGGCTGCTTGGGGAGTGGAAGATCAACGGTAATGGCATCAATGACGATGGTGGCTGATTTCTTCGTATTGTTTGAAGTTGATTGTTTTTAGATGGTAGTCTAGATTGTTTAGTTTGGTTTGTTAGCGTTGGTTTTGAGGGTTATTTTGTTTTTACTTTCATCGGGCATGTCTCATGATTGAACTAGTGTAGACTCTCTACACTACTTGTTTTGTTTGGTTGTGAATATATAGAATCACCGGGGTAACCCTTTACCCAAAAAAAAAACGTATTTGTTTTAAGTTGTGATTTGAAATTACTTTATGAAATTAATGGAAACTTTTAGTTAATATCTTGTTATATTATTTTTGAGACTTATATGAAAATATAAATATTTTTGCCAAGGGAAAAATTATAAATAATTTTTCTATGTAATATTTCTTAAAATATATATTTTGAGAATATATAATGGATTTTTGTTAGAAGTATTATTCCTGAAAGATTAATACAAAAATTAAGAATAAGAATACTTAATAACTACAAGAAAATACGTATTCTCGTACGTATAAATACACCGGTATACACCACCGATACTTGGCAAAATATACACCAGGTTAAGAATACAAGCATACATACACCCATCCTTGGGAACTTGCACATGTACAAACACATAAGTGTGTCAAGTTAAAATATATTATTTTAATTATTATTCGATAATTTAATAAATATGATTTAAGTTAAAATATTTATTATTTTAACAAATAATTATATAACTTGTAATAATTTCGTTGACACAAGGAAACGTAACTCAAAGACAGTAATTAAGACTAAGTCAAGGCACGACCTATCCGTCTAATAAACCATAGTACGTTGTAGGTAGTCGTGCACTCGAGTAGCGGCTTTGGGTTACATTTGGATACGAAGAACGCAAGATTGTGAGTTCATGTCCCCCTTTTCTTTTAACTGTTTTCAGCTTTATAACTTCGGGGGTGAAGTACATGTTACAAATTGTTTACAAATGATTACAAATGGTATGGTTAGCTAAGGAATGAATTGTTAGATCATGTGAATGGGTAGGCGCACACTTAAGACCATTAATCATCGTACAAGGACCGAGGGACATGAGTTAAAGATCTATTTGGGTGTAGCGAGCCCACAACCATGTAGACCGGGGTTTGGCCCATGAGGTGACTATGTCTTACAGCCGGAGGCCCGGTGCAAAATCTGCTAGGTTTGAGCCTTCCTACGCCGTTGCACACATGTTAATGGCCTTGCAAACCAATAATGATCTGCTTCCTTGTTTGCTTTCATACAAGAGTTTGCAAATACATACTTACTTATTGTGACAACCCGAGATTTCAAGGTCTTCCTCTACGCATCACTTGTTTTTTTAATCATGTGTTCATAATTCGTTGTACATTGTATCATGTGCCTTGTATATGAATGACTATAGTACTACTACATTTGGTTGTTGCATGAAAAGTTGGAAATTGTTTAATGATTAGTCATAACATGTGCATACCACACTCATATCGATGAAGGATTCATAACGACGAAGAACTAGGGTTCTTTGTCACATGCACTTTCTGACGAAGGATGGTTCTTCGTCACAACCAATCTTCGACGAAGGAAGATCCTTCATCACACTCACAACATGGTGAAGAATGTTCTTGGCTAAGGGGATACTTCGCCGAAAGGACCACGACGAAGAAGGTTCTTCGTCGAGTGAGAGAGAGTTGTTCGTCAAAAGGGCCTTCAGCCTAGGTTGTTCGAGGCCCAGAATATAAGCATATAACTTCTTGTAGACGTAACCGCAAATCACAAAACCCTAAGGTTTTCTTTCCATCTCCTCCCTGTGCGACGGCAGCTTCCATTGATCGAAGCTCTCCCTTACAGATCCCCTTATCTCCTAGAAATCGGTTAGTATAAACTGCTTGTTTAGTTCTTGATTATTGTTTTCATCTATGTGCAACTTAATCATGAATTTTGTATGATTGGGAATTATGCTAGAAAACATGTGTTATTGACATCTTGATCAAGATGAATGAATGTTAACCGTGTAAGGTTGAGAATCTGGAAACGGTTGTTCATGATTTAGGAATATGCTCACTAACTGTTACGTAATGGATTTAAATATTAGCTTAAGATGATAGATGATTATGTGGATAATTATGTGGCTTGACTTAGCATGAAAGTATGACAAGGAAACAAGGAATGCAATGGATGCTATGAACCCTAATTCTCTCTCTAGCATGGCGATTGTTGCTCTCTTGTAACCTTCAATTTTGCTTCTTGATCTTTGTATAACAGTCTGATTGTTGGAGTGTTGATTCATCAATACATCTAATTCGAACTTGTTAGCAATAGTGATTGAGTTAAATCTTGGGTTTCTGTCTTTCTTTTCGTCGCCTACCTTTACTGTGTGTTTCGAATCTATTGGAATAGTGATTAGGGTTTTCGGTCCTACTGGTTGGGCAGTAACCTTGATTCACCTGAGTCCCTATTTCGATTTGATTAGTTGCATACGGTAAAGTGCTAGATTAGGGTTTGCATGTTTCTTTGTTTTGGTTGCGTCCTGGTTATCTACGTAATTCTTGCATGGAGTGAAACAGGGATCGGGGTTTGGAGGATCTTGGGTTTCAAGCATTTACTGAAAAGTTACATGGGGATGTCTTTGTTAGTGCGAGCAACATTAAGCCGATGACTTCACAGGAGGTGCTAGGGTAACCTTCGGCGTTTGGCAAGAGTTATGATGGTAGGTCTCTCAACATTGATGGTAATCCGCTATTGCCTAGACGTGGTATTATACAAAAGGAACCCAGGATCATAAATGTAATTGACGAGCTGGAAAAGGTGTGTGTTCCGGTCCATTTGGATGGAACAATGCCTGAGTGTTCGGGGAATGTTGAGCGTAAACTGGATGAAGAACCTGTAAACACTACAATAATGCCTTCGTATGCGGATAGGGATAAAAATATCACTTCGATGAAACGTGAAGTTAATTTTAGACGGCTGGATTCGGATGAGACTATTCAGGACGCTGATGTTGTGATTCCTCGTGAGGTGATCCGAAAGGTACAAGAGAAGTTTGAGAATGTTCTATACGGCTACTTTCTAGGTAATCTGTAACACCCCGTGTTTTCACGAGTGAAAGTCAAAGTCAAGGTCAAAGTCAATGACCTATTTCGCGCAACTTGACTCGTAGAAATGTTTTTATTTTAATTATATTATGTGGAGTAAGTGTTGTTACTTGCCATAATCGAATCGTGTTAACCGTATTTCAATCGACTCGCGACTGGGAACTATAGGAACTAACAATGCGATAAAGTTAATCGACTAATAATCATGCTATACGAATCGAATCGACATCAAATCGCAACCCGAACTGTGTATTCTACTTATTTTATATACATGTGTGTGTGCCTTACGTGTTACCTGTGCATGTTTATTTATGTTTTGTTGTGGAAATCAAGCGAACTCAATCGAACTCGAAGTCTAACTCGAATGTAACCGAACCCGAATTCCGAGTCAAACCATGTTATATACGAAGTAGTTGGGACTAAAAGTAATTTGACTAGGAAACCTTATCGAATCGCTCGCAATCGAAACCGAAGCGTCGTCGCACCCGAACGCACAGTTCAGTCAACATCCGGACGGATAGTCCATCCGCACGGATTGCCAATCAGCACGGATTGCCAGTCCGCACGGATGACCAGTCCGCACGGATAACCCATCCGGGTGACCTGCAATCCGCACGGATCACCCTTTCCCCTTTTAGCATCCTATAAATACCCGGGTCACTCTCCAAACTTTCCACTTTTGGCAAGTGACGTCCGACCAGCACACTTTCTTCATCTTTTCTCCGATTTCTCTCAATCCAGGTAAGATCTTGCCCTAAATCTTGTACATTCTTGATCTACACACACATCTACACCTTTCTATCTTTCAAATCTCAACCTTTAACCGTGAAATCATCAAGATTTGAGGTATTCTTGGGTGACGTCATCACGAAGTTCTCATGAACTTCAAGTGTGACCTCATTCCACCAAGAATAACTCAGATCTGAACGATTTCCACAAGATTTCACAACAACTTCACCTAAATCTAAACTTTTCTAAAGGATAAAAGGGTTGAAAGAAATAAACAAGTCTTCTCCTTCTTTTTACCCTTAAAAAGCGGTAGGAATCGGATCCGTTCTAGTCTCCTACTTAATGATAGTGATGCACTAGTCCTAGATCTGGATTCTACCCGCAAGACACCTGATTTCGGGTTAGACCGGGATGACCGTTCTAAACCGCTGACAGGCCGAGTTAGGGTGATTCCTGGCCGGCTTGGTCATACGGGTAAAGATGCGATTCCAAATGGTTGACACGTAATCGGAACGTCTCGATAGACGACAAAGGCGACCAAGGGTAACCGGACGGTACAACCAGGACGAGGAAGTTGTCCGCACGAGTAAGTTTTCCGCACGGACAAGCTGTCCGCACGAACAAGCTGCCCGCACGGACAGACGATCCGGACGGGTTGTCACCCGGGTGAGCTACACTTGGGACCCACATTCAAAACGAGGTTTGAGTATCGACGAATGAACAATCCGGACGGACGACCTCTGAATGGATTACTCTTCGGATCATGAGATACTAAGACCTTAAACAATTTCAAACAATGTTCATCTGCACAGACAAGTTGACCGCACGGACAGACTATCCGGACGGATTGCCTTCGTCCGCACGAACGAACTATCCGGACGGATTACCACTGTCCGCACGGATTACCATCCGGATGGATTCCACCAATTTCATCAAGTGACTCAGCCTTAGAGACGTGCCCGCACGGATTACCATCCGGACGGATTGTTGTCCGCGCGACCGGCTTGAAAGGTAGAGATACTTAGATGTTTTCTAAATACTACAACGAAAACTTCAAAGGACAAGCCATCATACACAAACACATTCTGGGGAAGAAACAATCCCCTCGAATAGTAATCCACACGGACTACTTGTCCGCACGGATAAACAATCCGCACGAGGGACTAATCCGGATGGATTACCATCCGCACGGATAGTTACTCGCACAGATAGTTTACTCGCACGGATAGTTTACCCGCACGGATTACCACCCGCACGGATTACCATCCGCACGGATAGTTTACTCGCACGAATAACTCACTCGCACGGATAGTTAATCCGCACGATCGGCTATCCTACCCGCTCTCACTTTGTACTGTTTTACGCGCCACTTATCGTTACGTTATCGAAACTATTCAGGCTAACTGTACTCGCTGAAAAGCGCTCCCTTCAATCCATAATCGCTGTGAGTATACTCGAACCCTTTTTGCTTTTAGCACTTTTGGGTGTTACATACGTTACGAGTATTCAAACTACAATTATCACACTACTCAAGCTATTTTAACGCTAACCATTAATGCATGTTATACGTGGCTTATGAATGCTTGTTTGTTATGTTTACACATGGAATGCTGTCTACCTGCCTTAGCAACGGTAGTACTATAGTTTGGACTCAGCACCCGTTCATTCGGGGGTTGTTAAGGATCTTTTACTTGCATGGATTACGGTGGTAATCATGTATTGCGAACTTCCTCGGGCAGTCAACCCGCAGTCATTGGTATCGATGGATCTATGTCGATAACTAACGTGCTTCATTTCACTATGTGTACGTGCTGGTTATGCGTAAACGAATTCGAACTCTATTATGCTATTATCAAACTTGTATGCTCACCTTTACATTATATGTATTGACTTTATTTTAACGTATGTGACAGGTGCTTAGGTTGTTTCCATGCTTAGCTTGCTGGTAATGAAATTGAGGCTAGGGAAGGAGTCCTAGAAACCAACAAATAAATTAGCGATGTTTAAATCTGAGTTGTCGGAACAGAATATTTGTCTTGATGTTTGTCTGTAATAATTGTTTAACTATTTGAGATACGGTATGGGACGTATTATTTAAAACGAATGGTAATGATGGTTGTTATGGAAACTTCTGGACAATCTGTTTCGCTCCGTGCCACGCCCCGATGATTCCGCCATCGGTTGGGGTGTGACAGATTGGTATCAGAGCCATAACTATAGGGAATTAGGCAAGACTCAACCTAGTCCGGGTCGAAGTCTTAGAGACCTAGACTATAGTTAGGAACCAACATACCAACTCGCGCGTATGCATAAACTCGCTACTATCACTCGCTCTTTACACTTATTCTACACTGTCATTGCACTCGGAATTTTAAATTATGAGCAAGCACGGAGGCCGAGAATAGGTGTGAAAACCGCAAACTCCCGACTAAAGTCGCTTAATCAACTTGCGTTTTCAACTACAAACGGGGAGAATTATGCCAAATTAGGAGTGAAATCCATATTTTGATGAATAATCTCCTCAACTTTATGAAAAAAAAGGGACGAAGTTGTAAGATGGGGGTGAAATCCTAACCTTGACAACTTGTCCTGCTTTATACAAAACTCCCACCAAGGTCTCAACAGACGACCTGTAGACGCCATAAAACTAACGGGATTAACGCCAAACGCCCAAGAATCGAGGTCAAGGCACGATCCTGAAGGTTGAAGGTGCATAACAGATCCCCTGTGAATGATTGAACCACCTTGGTTAGTCGAAGTCTACTAGCCGCAGACAATCTATTCTCGATTTTCTGAGTTTCAAGTTTTGAGTCAAAACCCTTGACTCTGACGATTCGTTGATTTTATGTGAATTACGTGTTTTATGCTTATTTATTAGCATTTTGAGGTACTACTGGTTTCAATCTAATGCTTTTGGCCTTTGCTACCCACACAACACACCACACATCGTTAACAAATCGCTCGCGCTACACTATATTCGAACAATCGCGAACTTTGAATACTAGGTTTCTGTTTTCTGAATGCCTCTAGTGATTAAAAGCGTATGTGTTTTCCTTGCTTTTGTGCTCTGAATGCTTAGGAATTATGTGATTATGTGCTCTACATGCTTATGTGTTAAGTAGTTACGAGAATAAACGTGTTACTGAGCTTTAGTAAGTAGTAGACGTGTGAGGTGAGATTCGAATACAATGTGTTGAGTTCCATGGCGATGCCTATTGCAGACAATGTCGTCTGGATCCCGTCATGCACTCTCTCGTCAGGAAAAGAGGGACAAACGCCTTGCTTCCATCATCGCGAAAAGTGTGGCTAAAGCTGTGAGTGATGTTTACGAGAACGCCAGCAAATCATCCGAGGAATCAAGGACTGAAGGTCCTAAAGCAGCCGCAAGACCTTTCAGTTTCAAACAATTCAAGTCGTGTGGGCCAAAAGAATTCACAGGCGAAGGAGGTCCTACAGCACTATTCCACTGGTTTGACTCTATCGAGGTTACTCTGCGACAGAGTGGTTGCCCTGATGACCTTCGAACTCTGAACGCTACCGGCGTCTTTCAGTCCCGTGCTCCAGACTGGTGGACGGCCGAGAGGAACAAGCGAGGGAATGATGCAGCCTACGGTCTGTCGTGGGACGAGCTCAAGGAAGTCATGCTAGAGGAATTCTGCCCTCCTCACGAACGTCAAAAGCTTGAAGATGAATTTTGGCACATACATCAGAAGGATGGAGACAATGCTGGTCTCACTGCTCGTTTCAAACAGCTCAGCATTATCTGTCCAGACCAGGTCAAGACTCCCGATATGACCATCAAGAAGTACATCCGAGCTTTGCCCGATTGCGTTGCTGATTTCGTGCAAGCGGCTAAGACTACCACGATCGAGGAAACCTATCTGCTAGCCGCTGAAATCAATGACAAAAGGGTTAAGGCTGGGGTATGGGATAAGACCTCCAAGCATCTGCATCAAGCTACTGCTACTGCACCAACTGTTGAACCCATCTCATCAAGCAGCAAGAGAAAGAACAGCTCCACCAACAAGAACTGTGCGATCACTGCTGCACCAGTTCAGACTGTACCAGCTCAACAACGTCAAGTAGCGGCGCCTGTGGCCAATGCACCGCCTGCAAAGCGTGCATATACTGGACCACACCCGCTCTGCCCTACTTGCACCTACCATCACCCGACTGCTATTCCATGCCGCTTTTGTGCTCATTGCAACGTGTACGGTCACTTTACTGCCAACTGCCGTATTCGTCAAGCTCCTGCCAATCAAGCCCTACTCACTGCCCCACAGGGTCAACAAGCTCCTCCGGCACCCGCAGTCAAAGCCAGAGCCTGCTTCTCATGTGGCGACCCGAATCATTTCGCCAACATGTGCCCGAACAGGGTAGTGAAACAAGAACAACAACAGCAGCAACCACAACAGCAGCAGCAACAACAGGCCGCACGCGCCAGAACTTTCAATCTCAACGTGCGTCAAGCCCAGGCCGATAACAACGTGGTCAATGGTACGTTCCTTGTGAGTGGTATTTATGCTTCATGTTTGTTTGATACTGGAGCGGATAATTGCTTTGTGTCGTTCGAATTTGAGAAACTTCTTAGTTGTAAACGTTCCCAACTATCCTCTGCATTCGATGTTGAAGTCGCTACCGGAAGAATCGTCGCTGTTAATTCTGTCATCCGTGATTGTACTCTCGAGCTCAACAATCACATCTTTCCAATTGACCTTATTCCGATGCAACTCGGAAGCTTCGACGTCATAGTAGGCATGGACTTTCTTCGATAAAACCATGCTGAAGTTGTGTGCTTCGACAAGATGATTCGTTTTTCGCTCGCGAATTGTGATTTATTATGTGTTTATGGCGAAACTACTTCAAAAGGGCTCAAGCTTATGTCGTGCCTACAAGCAAGCAAGTATCTCCGCAAGGAATACAGGGCTTTCTTGGCTAACGTTGTAGCAGCGGAGAAGGAAAAGAAAGAGAAGAAGGAAGTGAAGGACGTTCCCGTGGTTCGGGAATTCCCTCGAGTTTTTCCAGAGGACCTTCCCGGACTACCTCCGAAACGTGATATCGACTTCCGTATTGATCTCATTCCTGGAGCTAATCCTATTGCCAAAGCTCCTTATCGACTCGCACCGTCCGAAATACGCGAACTCTCAACCCAACTCCAGGAATTGCTTGAAAAAGGCTTCATTCGCCCGAGCACCTCTCCTTGGGGCGCAGCAGTCCTTTTCGTCAAAAAGAAGGATGGGTCGTTCCGGATGTGCATCGACTATCGGGAATTGAATAAGTTAACTATCAAGAACCGCAATCCTCTGCCTCGCATCGACGATTTGTTTGACCAACTACAAGGCGCTACGTGTTTCTCGAAGATCGATCTACGCTCAGGTTACCATCAGTTGCGTATTCAAGAGGAGGATATACCCAAAACCGCATTTCGAACCCGTTACGACCATTACGAATTCGTTGTCATGCCTTTTGGCCTAACTAACGCACCAGCAGTTTTCATGGATCTGATGAATCGTGTGTGTAAACCATATCTCGACCGTTTCGTCATCGTGTTCATCGACGACGTCTTGATCTATTCCAAGTCGAGAGCCGAACACGCGCAACATCTACGTTTGGTTCTCGAGTTACTCCAGGGGAACCAACTCTATGCCAAGTTCTCCAAGTGCGAATTCTGGTTGGAGAAGGTTCAATTTCTGGGTCATATCGTTAATAGTCAGGGCATTCACATCGATCCTGTGAAGATTGAAGCTGTTAAGAGCTGGGTTACGCCTAAGAACCCGTCTGAAGTCCGCTCCTTTCTCGGGCTGGCGGGCTATTATCGACGATTTATTGAAGGATTCTCGAAGATTGCTGTACCGCTTACCTCTCTCACACACAAGGACCAGCCTTTTGTTTGGGGAACCAAACAAGAGTCTGCCTTTCGAACCCTCAAACACATGCTTTGCAATGCTCCTGTTCTCACACTACCCGACGGAAACTATGATTTCATTGTCTACTGTGATGCTTCCAACCTTGGTCTCGGGTGTGTCCTTATGCAACGAGACAAGGTCATAGCTTACGCATCTCGACAGCTCAAAATCCACGAGAAGAACTATACAACCCATGATCTCGAGCTAGGCGCGGTTGTTTTTGCATTAAAGATTTGGCGACACTACCTGTATGGCACAAAGTGTACGATCTTCACCGATCATAGGAGCCTACAACACATCTTTAATCAGAGGGAACTAAATATGCGTCAACGCCGATTGGTAGAACTTCTCAACGATTACGATTGTGAGATTCGTTATCACCCAGGCAAAGCAAATGTTGTTGCCGATGCCCTTAGCAGACGGAGCTATCTGCTTAGCACCCGTAATGTTCAAGCCCAGCACAATCTCGAAACCCTCATTCGCGACGCTCAGCATGCATGTTTTAACGAACGCCCTTTGAAGAGAGAGAGAATCTACCACGATGGGGCCCAACTTGTGAGCAAATCAAACGGGATATTCCACTTCTTAGACCGAATTTGGATTCCCAAGCGAACTGATCTACGACAAATTCTGATGGACGAAGCCCACAAATCCCGGTATTCTATTCATCCCGGTGCTGACAAGATGTACCAGGATCTTCGCTATAAGTACTGGTGGCCGGGTATGAAACGGGATATCGCCCTCTACGTCGGAAAATGTCTGACTTGTGCTAGAGTCAAGGCTGAACATCAAAGACCCTCTGGCTTACTCGAACAACCACCAATTCCCATGTGGAAGTGGGAGAGTATAGCTATGGATTTCATAACCAAGCTTCCAACCACGTCGTCAGGTCACGACAGCATTTGGGTGATAGTCGGTCGTTTGACTAAATCAGCTCACTTTCTGCCAATACGAGAAGACTACAAGGTGGAACGATTAGCCCGAATCTACACCGACGAGATCATTCGTAATCATGGGACGCCTCGTGACATCATCTCTGATCGTGATGCTCGGTTTACTTCACGATTGTGGGAAACGTTTCAAACGGCACTCGGTACGACGCTTAATCTAAGTACCGCTTTCCACCCGCAAACCGACAGTCAGACTAAAAGAACGATCCGTACTGTTGAAGACATGCTCCGATCGTGTGTTTTGGACTTCAGCGGTAATTGGGATAAACACCTGCCGTTAGTCGAATTCTCGTATAATAACAGCTATCACTCTAGTATCGAGATGGCACCTTTCAAGGCGTTATATGGAAGAAGATGTCGATCGCCTATTGTGTGGCACGAGATCGGTCACTCGCAACTAACCGGTCCGGAACTACTGCAAGAAACGACAGACAAAATTTTCCAAAGCCGAGACAACCTAGTGAAGGCTCGGGATCGACAGAAAAGTTACGCCGATAAAAAGCGCAAGCCCCGGGAATTTGGCGTTGGTGACTACGTACTCCTAAAGGTATCACCTTGGATGGGTGTAGTCCGATTCGGCAAGAAAGGGAAACTCGCGCCTCGATATGTTGGACCTTTTAAGATTCTGGAAAGGATCGGAAAAGTCGCCTACAGACTCGAATTACCGGAGGAACTTAGTAACGTCCACCCGAGTTTCCACGTGTCGAACCTCCGAAAGTGCATCGCCGATCACGATTTACATGTCTCTCTAGACGATCTACAAGTGAACGAAACATTACACTTCGTGGAAAAACCTGTCGAAATCATGGATCGCCAAACCTAGCAGCTCAGGCGCTCACGCATTCCTATTGTGAAGGTCCGATGGGAAGGCAAACGAGGCACGGAGTTCACTTGGGAACTCGAAAGCGACATGAAGACAAAGTATCCACAGTTGTTTAACGAGTAAGTAATATCCGGTTAAGAAAGGCAAGGTGGCATAATTGTAAATAAGGGAAGATTCCTTATTCCCTTGGCCTATAAATAGGAGCCTTAGGGTTTCAATTAGGGACTTTTGCTCTTTTGGTATTTAGGAGCCTTGGAGATCAAGTTCTAGAGAGAGAAAGTGCTCACGTGATTCAGGTTCTTGTACGATTTCGGATCTGATTAATAGAATCACGATTATATTACATTCTAGTGCGTTTGATCTGTGCAATCGAGAACCTGCTTAGATACCACTTGTAGGTCCCGGATTCGACTCTGTTGCGATTGTGTTTGGTCACGATTGTGCACGGATTCCACACGTTGCAAAGTCAAAATCATTCTAAACGAATACTTCACACGTGATCCACGGCCTTATTACGGCTTCCAGCTTAATTTCGGGACGAAATTCCCTAAACAAGGGGAGGCTGTAACACCCCGTGTTTTCACGAGTGAAAGTCAAAGTCAAGGTCAAAGTCAACGACCGATTTCGCGCAACTTGACTCGTAGAAATGTTTTTATTTTAATTATATTATGTGGAGTAAGTGTTGTTACTTGCCATAATCGAATCGTGTTAACCGTATTTCAATCGACTCGCGACTGGGAACTATAGGAAGTAACAATGCGATAAAGTTAATCCACTAATAATCATGCTATACGAATCGAATCGACATCAAATCGCAACCCGAACTGTGTATTCTACTTATTTTATATACATGTGTGTGTGCCTTACGTGTTACCTGTGCATGTTTATTTATGTTTTGTTGTGGAAATCAAGCGAACTCAATCGACCTCGAAGTCTAACTCGAATGTAACCGAACCCGAACCCGAATTCCGAGTCAAACCATGTTATATACGAAGTAGTTGGGACTAAAAGTAATTTGACTAGGAAACCTTATCGAATCGCTCGCAATCAAAACCGAAGCGTCGTCGCACCCGAACGCACAGTTCAGTCAACATCCGGACGGATGGTCCATCCGCACGGATTGCCAATCCGCACGGATTGCCAGTCCGCACGGATGACCAGTCCGCACGGATAACCCATCCGGGTGACCTGCAATCCGCACGGATCACCCTTTCCCCTTTTAGCATCCTATAAATACCCGGGCCACTCTCCAAACTTTCCACTTTTGGCAAGTGATGTCCGACCAACACACTTTCTTCATCTTTTCTCCGATTTCTCTCAATCCAGGTAAGATCTCGCCCTAAATCTTGTACGTTCTTGATCTACACACACATCTACACCTTTCTATCTTTCAAATCTCAGCCTTTAATCGTGAAATCATCAAGATTTGAGGTATTCTCGGGTGACGTCATCACGAAGTTCTCATGAACTTCAAGTGTGACCTCATTCCACCAAGAATAACTCAGATCTGAACGATTTCCACAAGATTTCACAACAACTTCACCTAAATCTAAACTTTTCTAAAGGATAAAAGGGTTGAAAGAAATAAACAAGTCTTCTCCTTCTTTTTACCCTCAAAAAGCGGTAGGAATCGGATCCGTTCTAGTCTCCTACTTAATGATAGTGATGCACTAGTCCTAGATCTGGATTCTACCCGCAAGACACCTGATTTCGGGTTAGACCGGGATGACCGTTCTAAACCGCTGACAGGCCGAGTTAGGGTGATTCCTGGCCGGCTTGGTCATACGGGTAAAGATGCGATTCCAAATGGTTGACACGTAATCGGAACGTCTCGATAGACGACAAAGGCGACCAAGGGTAACCGGACGGTACAACCAGGACGAGGAAGTTGTCCGCACGAGTAAGTTGTCCGCACGGACAAGCTGTCTGCACGAACAAGCTGCCCGCACGGACAGACGATCCGGACGGGTTGTCACCCGGGCGAGCTACACTTGGGACCCACATTCAAAACGAGGTTTGAGTATCGACGAATGAACAATCCGGACGGACGACCTCTGAATGGATTACTCTTCGGATCATGAGATACTAAGACCTTAAACAATTTCAAACAATGTTCATCCGCACGGACAGACTATCCGGACGGATTGCCTTCGTCCGCACGAACGAACTATCCGGACGGATTACCACTGTCCGCACGGATTACCATCCGGACGGATTCCACCAATTTCATCAAGTGACTCAGCCTTAGAGACGTGCCCGCACGGATTACCATCCGGACGGATTGTTGTCCGCGCGACCGGCTTGAAAGGTAGAGATACTTAGATGTTTTCTAAATACTACAACGAAAACTTCAAAGGACAAGCCATCAAACACAAACACATTCTGGGGAAGAAACAATCCACTCGAATAGTAATCCACACGGACTACTTGTCCGCACGGATAAACAATCCGCACGAGGGACTAATCCGGATGGATTACCATCCGCACGGATAGTTACTCGCACGGATAGTTTACTCGCACGGATAGTTTACCCGCACGGATTACCACCCGCACAGATTACCATCCGCAGGGATAGTTTACTCGCACGGATAACTCACTCGCACGGATAGTTAATCCGCACGATCGGCTATCCTACCCGCTCTCACTTTGTACTGTTTTACGCGCCACTTATCGTTACGTTATCGAAACTATTCAGGCTAACTGTACTCGCTGAAAAGCGCTCCCTTCAATCCATAATCGCTGTGAGTATACTCGAACCCTTTTTGCTTTTAGCACTTTTGGGTGTTACATACGTTACGAGTATTCAAACTACAATTATCACACTACTCAAGCTATTTTAACGCTAACCATTAATGCATGTTATACGTGGCAAATGAATGCTTGTTTGTTATGTTTACACATGGAATGCTGTCTACCTGCCTTAGCAACGGTAGTACTATAGTTTGGACTCAGCACCCGTTCATTCGGGGGTTGTTAAGGATCTTTTACTTGCATGGATTACGGTGGTAATCATGTATTGCGAACTGCCTCGGGCAGTCAACCCGCAGTCATTGGTATCGATGGATCTATGTTGATAACTAACGTGCTTCATTTCACTATGTGTACGTGCTGGTTATGCGTAAACGAATTCGAACTCTATTATGCTATTATCAAACTTGTATGCTCACCTTTACATTATATGTATTGACTTTATTTTAACGTATGTGACAGGTGCTTAGGTTGTTTCTATGCTTAGCTTGCTGGTGATGAAATTGAGGCTAGGGAAGGAGTCCTAGAAACCAACAAATAAATTAGCGATGTTTAAATCTGAGTTGTCGGAACAGAATATTTGTCTTGATGTTTGTCTGTAATAATTGTTTAACTATTTGAGATATGGTATGGGACGTATTATTTAAAACGAATGGTAATGATGGTTGTTATGGAAACTTCTGGACAATCTGTTTCGCTCAGTGCCACGCCCCGATGATTCCGCCATCGGTTGGGGTGTGACATAATCGTTTGCCATACCCTGTCGTTGAATACTATGCAAAGAATGTATGGTCTAGGTATGGTTTGCTAAACTTATGATGAACTCGGATGGTTTCTTTTTCTTTAAGTTTGACTCTAAAGAGGGGATGGCTAAAGTGTTGGAGGGGGGGGGAGGCCTGGTTGATTCGAAAAGTGCCTTTGTTTTTAAACGTTTGGCCTTTGTCTGTGAGCCTGAAAAAAGAGGGTATTAAATCAGTCCCGGTGTGGGTGAAGTTACATAATGTTCCTATATCGGTCTACACGGATGATGGGCTGAGTTTATTAGCATCCAAGATAGGGATCCCTAAAATATTAGATGGCTATACGGTTGATATGTGTGCGGACAATTGGGGGAGGAGTAGTTTTGCACGGGCCTTAATTGAAGTAAATGCGGATAAAGAACTGAAAGATCATATTATTGTTGCTATTCCGAAGTTAGATGAGGATGGGTATATTACTGAAAGAGTTAAAGTGGAATATGAATGGAAGCCACAACGGTGTTCGGTATGTTGTGTGTTTGGTCATAATGACCAAACGTGTGCCAAGAATGTGAACAATAAAGCGAAGCAAGTGGTTGTTCATGAGGATGGTTTTATCACGGATAAGAGGAAGTTGGTGAGGGTGGGAGTTATGCAAAAGAAACAAAAAACAAAGTTTGTGTACAAGCCTAAAGTTTTTTGGGTAAAGGGTTACCCCGGTGATTCTATTAAAATGCAACCGCAATTAAGTACAAGTAGTGAGGATGAATTCCACACTAGTTCATATACAGGACATGCCCCATATATGTATATCAAACAAAACAAAAGACCTATGACACCCCATAACCTAGCCTACTATACATCATGAAAAGATTTCTAGTAGACAAAACAATGCAAAACAAAAAACATAATCCTCAACCGCCATCATCAAAGATAAAGTTGCCACAAACCAGCAACCTCTTCAAATGAACAGAAAACAACCTATCCATTTGAGAATTTAGTGGAAGAGGTGCTTGCCCCTGCTTTCGAAGAAAAAGAATGAGTACCCGATGTCATAAATTCACTAGTTTCATTGTAGACTTCAACGACCTCCTCCTCATCCGATTCCTGCCTATCACTCGACTGTTTCTCCTTCTGCTCCACTCGACCCACAGTAGCACCTCCTTGATTACAGTCATCGTCTTTAAGGATATCAAATGGGCTCGACGTTGAGACCTGATTAATCATCGGGTTCCTCAAAGACGATTTCGGTTTAGGATTGACAACTGGTCTATAGACTAACTTAGGCTTCTGATTTTTCATATGAAGCCCTTGATTATTAGCTTTCTTCTTTTTGTCACCCACGACCTGAATTTCATCATTATTCTTCTTCTCAGCATCCCCAATCGAACTTACCTGAGGGTTCTTAGGACACGAGCTGTCTTCATGACCGAAAACACAACAAGATGAACACCTTAAAGGCTCCCAATCATACTCAATTTTAACCTCCACCATTGAATGACCATTACCATCCAAAGATGGGATTGCAACAGTTACACTCTTCTTTAAATCAACCCCTGCCTGAACTTCAATAAGTGCTCTAGCATAGCTGCTTCTTCCCCAAGATTCTGCACACATTGTGGCAGTATACGAGTCCAACATCTTAGGCACCCCAATCTTAGATGCAAGTAAACTAAGCCCATCCTCAGTAAATGCCGCTAGCCTAAAGTTAACAAAGCAGGACCGAGTACTTCAGGTACTAAGGAGGATAATATGGATAACAAGGTGGGTGGTAATGTGAAAACCAAAAATTCTTTTGAGGCTTTGTCTATGGATGATGGGGAACCTACGGATGGTGGTACACGGAATGAAAACGAGGTGTGGTCAACCTTGAAAAAAGGTAATGGGAAATATCCGCGTTCTGAGGAGGAGGTAGTGGAAACGGTTCCAACCGAAATGTCTGATTTTATGAGGCATGATCAACGTCAACTTTCTGAGGGGGCAAGCACTCCCGATAATAACGGTTTGAATGGATAGTATAGCTTCTTGGAATATAAGGGGGTTTGAACCGACCCCTGAAACAAACGGAGGTTCGTATGCTTATGTCTGAAAATAGATTAGCTGTTTGTGCTATCTTGAATCTCATGTGGATGTTACAAACCTAGCGAAGGTCTGTAAGGTTGTTTTTTGTAATTGGGCTTGGACATCGAAGGGTGATTTGTGTGATCGAGGTACTAGAATTATTTTGGGTTGGAATACGGATGTTGTGGATCTCATGGTCTTGTCGCAAGAGGACCAAGTCATTCATACCCAAATCTGCTCTAAACTTGATAATAATACTGCTTTCTGTTCTTTTGTCTATGCAAAGAACACTTACCAGGAGAGAAGATGTCTATGGGAAAATCTGTGTATGCATAAAAGCCTTTGCCATGATAAACCTTGGGTCGTTATGGGGGATTTTAACTCGACGCTACATGTGGAAGACTCTTTATATGGGCCGTCTATTGTTATGCGAGAGTTTCATGAATGTGCTAAATATACGGAGCTTATTGATATTAAGGGTCATGGGTTGCACTCTACGTGGAATCAGAAACCAAAGAATGGTATTGGCTTGTTGAAAAAAATTGACCGTGTTATGGGGAACTTGAAGTTTCTAGAGATGTTTCTTGAAGCGTTTGTTCTATACCATCCTTTTCGTGTATCGGATCACACTCCATGCATTCTCAAAGTGGCTAATTCGGTTACAGTCAGGCCGAAACCTTTTAAATTTGTTAATTTTGTTACCTCGAAGCCAGAGTTCAGATTGTACATGGAGCAGGAGTGGACGAAAAGGGTTCAGGGGGTCACAATGTTCTCGGTCACTAAGAAACTCCGAAATCTGAAACCTTTGATGCGGAAAATCTTGTTTAAACAGGGAAATTTGCATGAAAAAGTTTTGGAGTTAAGGAAGAAGCTTGATGATATTCAGAAGCTGGTGGATGTTAACCCGCTAGATGTCGAGTTGAGGGACAAGGAAGCCAAGTGCCTTAATCAGTTCAGAATTGCATCATATGACGAAGAATGTTTTTTAAAACAAAAGTCTAAAGTGGAGTGGTTGTGTGCTGGTGATTCCAACACGGCGTTTTTTCATAACAGTCTTAAATGCAGGAATGCTAGAGGTAGAATTCAGTCTATTCGAGATATGGCTGGCAACCGGTTTGCTGGAGATGATGTTTCTATCGCTCTTGTTCATCACTATGAAAACTTCTTGGGTCATGAGGATCAAGTTTCGAGTATTAATATGGAGGATCTGTGTATGAATGTTTTGAGCTCTGACGCCGCGGATAATATGGTTCGCCAAGTTTTTTTTTTTTTGGGTAAAGGGTTACCCCTGGTGAATTTTATAAATAAATGAAAAACAGGGTGCGACAAAAAGTTTGACACACACTACTAGGCTCAACACACGAGGCCAAGGACACACAAAACTAAAACCAAACAAAACACAGCCCAAAGCAAACAAAAACAGCCCAACAATACTAAACCACACTACAACCCGACGACTAGACGCGCTTTTTTTCAAGAACGCCTGGGATATTGTGGGTAATGAGGTTTCTAATGCAGTCCTAATTTTTTTTGATAATGGTAAACTTCTGAAACAACTAAACCACTTGATTCTAGCTCTTGTTCCTAAAGTGGAAACTCCTGATTCGGTTCTTGATTATCGGCCTATTTCTTTTTTTGGCTAAAGGGTTTACCCCAAGTAAATTTTATAAATGAAAATAAGAACAAGGGCATGCCCAACTCGGACACACCAACTAGGCTTGACATACCAACGCCTAGGAACACAAGACACCACAACCCACAAACACAACCATTCAAAAACAAACTAAAACAAAACGACCAGCTCTAAACAAAAACCGAGAAAACAACTAACATCAGCTAGCCCGGATCATTAGCCTCATCTTCCGAACATATCTTCCACGTCCTCAGAAGACTCTCGATACCCGATTGTCTTCTAAACTTGAACCCCATTAAACGTAACCGGACAACTTCCTTGATCCTCTGAATCACCGCATTCTGATCAGCCAAAGCATTTGAAAATAGACAGTTATTTCTCTCTTGCCATATGAAATACGTCGAAGCCGCAATAACCAGCTTACATATAATATGCTCCGTCTTCTTCGAGCTTGAATTTTGTTCCATCCAGATCATAATCGATTGCCACGTGCTATCAACATTACCCATTTGAACCAAACTCTTAATTTCATTCCACACTTTGGAAGCAAACGAACACTGAAAAAATAAATGATCTCTAGAGTCCCGATTCCTTCTACAAAGCGGACAACACATGAGGTTTAAATTCGTTACACTTCCCACCTCCCAAGCAGCAAGCCGGTCTTGGGTTTTAAGTTTATTCTTTATGACTAACCATAAGTGAAACGAATGTCTTGGAATACATTGAGAAAACCAAACCCCATCAACCCACGAGACTGTACTCTGCCTACACCGAATGGTATGCCACACTTCAGAAGACCGAAACAAGCAAGAGTTCCCATCCAAATCTTTCCAAACCGTACGGTCCAGCATATTTTGCGTCAACTGAGGAACATTTAACCCAATCAAAACCGGATATAAATCATACCAAGCTTGAGGCCACCTCCAGTTTCCGTTTTCATCAACAATATCCGAAATAGAAGAAGAAAAGTTAAATCCCGCATTAGTTATTCTCCTAGGCGTAATGAATGAACTTAGAGGACTTAAATGACACCAATTATCCCACCAGGCATTCGTTTGAGCCCCACTTCGAACAACCTTCCATATAAAAGGCCTAACAACACTGCGAAGAGACAAGAGCTTCCTCCATCCCCAACTCATACTACCTTTGCTGTTAACATCCCAAAAACTCCTACCCTTCAATTTGTGTGTATATATCCATTGGACCCAAAGAGATTTTCTATTAACCAAAATGCTCCAAATATGATTAGTCATAAGCGCCTTATTCACATCCGAAATACATTTTATGCCTAAACCACCCTCACTCTTCGGCAAGCAAACATCGGTCCAAGGAACTTTCGCCTTAACTCTACTCAGATTATTGCCATTCCACAAGAACCTTCGCATCTGCTTCTCAAGATCATTGACGACCCGAGAAGGAATAATAAACACGGAAGCCCAATATATATGCATGGCCGATAAAACAGAATTAATAAGTTGTAGTCTACCAGCAAAAGAAAGAGACTTATTCAGCCAGCTATTAATTCTCTTTTCCATCCGATCTAGAAGGGGCTTGCAATCCTTAAATCCCAACTTAGTGGAAATTAACGGCACCCCCAGATACCTCACCGGCAACGAACCTTCCTGGAAAGGCATGATCCGAAGTATATCTTGCTTGACATTATTCGGCACATTACAGAAATAAGCCGTGCTCTTAGCTAAACTCGGCACTAATCCCGAAAGATTTGTAAACTTCTCAAGAGCATCTCTAACCTTTTTCACCGAAACAATATCCCCATGCACAAATATGAATAAATCATCAGCAAATGAAACGTTTATAATCTTCTGCTTAACACAGTTTGCGTGAAACTTAAACATAGTACTAGAATGAGCAGCTTGTTGAAGAAGCATTGAGAGAACCTCCATAATCAATGTGAATAAGTATGGCGACATAGGATCACCTTGCCGCAAGCCCCTCTTACCCCCGAAAAAACCATGCAAATTACCATTAATGCTAAGAGAATAAGTGGTTGTGGTTACACAAGCCATAATCCACGCAACCATCTTTTGATGAAACCCAAATCCATGCAAAACATCCTCCAAAAACGCCCAACTAACTGTATCATAAGCTTTTTGGATATCTATTTTGAACGCACATCTAGCCGGCCCCCGATTCAAATGATAATTGTGCATCAATTCTTGAGTAAGAAGGATGTTATCTGATATTTTCCTACCCGGAACAAAGGCAGACTGATTAATACTCACCAAATCACCCAGACTCCCCTTCAATCTATCAGTGATGATCTTGCTAATACATTTGTACAAAACATTACAGCAAGAGATAGGCCGATAATCAAGAACCGAATCCGGCGTCTCCACTTTTGGAATAAGAGCCAGAATAGTATGATTAAGTTGTTTCAGGATCTTACCATTATCAAAAAACTCTAATATAGCCTTTGTGATTTCATCACCCACAATGTCCCATGTATGTTTAAAAAACGCCGACGTATAACCATCAGGACCCGGAGCTTTATTCTCGCCAATAGAAAACATAGCATTCTTGATCTCTTCGCGCGTAACCTGTCTAACCATATTATCCGCAACAGCAGGACTAAGCACATTAACAAAAATATCTTCCTGATTAAGTTGAATAACTTGATCCTCCTTGCCCAAAAAATTTGCATAATGGTTGACTAAAGCAATCGACACATCTTCACCCTCAAATCGGTTCCCAGCAACATCCTTAATAGATTGAATTTTTGATCTCGCATTCCTGCATTTAACACTGTTATGGAAGAAAGCTGTATTAGAATCCCCCGCACATAACCATTCTACTTTAGACTTCTGCTTTAAAAAGCATTCCTCATCATAAGCCGCTGACTTGAACTCTTTTAAGAATGCAGCTTCCATGTTTCTCAGCTCTCTATTAAGCGGATTAGCATCAATCTTTTTTTGAATATCATCCAATTTACTTCTCAGCTCAGATACTTTATCATGCAAATTACCTTGTCTAAATAGAATTCTCCGCAAAGGTGGCTTCAAATTCTTGAGCTTCTTAGTAACCGAGTACATAGCCACCCCGTTAATCGTTTTTCTCCACTCCTGCTCAACCGAAGACCTAAACTCTGGTTTAGAAGTGATAAAGTTTGCAAATTTAAAAGGTTTAGGCTTAGCCTTAGTCGAGTCTCCCATCTTAAGAATACAAGGAGTGTGATCTGACACACGGAAAGGATGATAAAGAACAAAGGCATCCGGACATGTCTCTAAGAACTTCATATTACCCATCACCCGATAAATCTTTTTCAACAACCCAATTCCCTCTTTCGGCTTCTGATTCCAAGTATAGTGCAACCCATGGCCCATAATGTCAAGCAATTCCATAACCTGAACACAATCATAAAATTCTCTCATGCCAATAGTTTGAGTGGACGATCCGCAAATAGAATCTTCATGGTGCAAAGCTGAATTAAAATCTCCCATGACTACCCATGGTTTATCATGACATAAGGCCTTATGCTTACAAAGATTATCCCAAAGCTCTCGTCTTTCCTGATATTTATTCTTCGCATACACAAACGAACAGAAAATAACTTTCATGCATGACTTGTATCGAAGTTGGACATGAATAACCTGGTCCGTTTGAGACAAAACCATGACATCAACATCATCCGAATTCCACCCCAAAATTATTCTAGTGCCCCGATCACACAAGTTACCATTAGACGTCCAACTCCAATTTCTGAAGACACCTTTACAAACTTTATCAAGCTTCATGATATCAACATGCGACTCAAGGATGGCACAAACCGCTAAGTTATTTTCAGACAAAAGAATCCGAACCTCACTTTGTTTCAGGGGTCGGTTCAAACCCCTTATGTTCCAAGCGGCGATGCTATCCATTTAAACCCCCCAAAACGGGAGTGCTTGCCCCCTCAGAATTATCTTTTCTTTTATCATTCCTCATAAAGTTGGCCATTTCCGTAGGAACCGAGTCCACAACCTCATCATCAATATGCACCACCCCATCTACACTGTTCACTTGACCCTTGCTTACATTGTTTACTACCGGTCTTGCCTCATACCCATCTTCGAAATCAAACACATCCGCATCCGCATATTCATCATTCTTGGTAAGTGCCTCAAAAGAATTCTTTAAATGAACATCACCAGCTTTATCATTTTTCAGCTTCTCATCCTTTGTACCTGAAGTACTCGGCCCTGGTTTGTTAATCTTCGGCTTGTAGATAAATTTCGCCTTTTGTTTTTTCTGCACTGGTCCCAGTCTAATCGTCTTCCTCTTATCTGAAATAAAACCCTCATCATCAACAACCACCTGTTTCTTCTTACTTTGAGCATTCTTACTACAATTTTGGTCATTATGTCCGAAAACACAACACAGAGAACACCGTAAAGGTTTCCATTCATATTCCACATCCACTCTCTCCATTAAATAGCCCTCTTCATCTAGTTTCGGAATAGCCACATTGATATGATCTTTTATCTCATTCTCCGCATTAATTTCAATTAACGCCCGAGCAAAGCTGCTCCTCCCCCAATTCTCAGCACACATGTCCGCAGTATAACTATCTAATCTTTTTGGAACACCTATCTTGGACGCTAGTAAACTGAGCCCATCATCCGTGTAAACAGCTATCGGAACATTATGTAGTTTAACCCAAACCGGAACATATTTAATACCCTCTTTTTTAAGGCTTACAGATGGAGACCAGACATTTAGAAACAATGGAACCTTCCTAATCAGCCACGGCCCCCCCTCAAGTACCTTAGCCATACCCTCCTTAGAGTCAAACTTAAAGAAAAAGAATCCAGTTGAGTTCATCATTGCTTTAGCAAATCCAAATTTTGACCAGGCATTTTTCGCATAATACTCAACTACTGGAAAAGGAAGCCTATTCCCCAAGAAATAACCAAACAAAACATTTTCAAGTTTTTCTTGAGCTTTCCGAATTACCTCACGAGGGATAACTACATCAGCATCTTGAAGCGTCTCCGACGTATCTAGCTTCCTGAAGTTTACTTCCCGTTTCAGAGATGCCTTTTGCTTAACCATATCAGCATACGAACCTGCTTTAGTGCTATTCTCCGGCTTATCCTCAAGAATCTGATCAATACTGCTTTGTAGCTGTATTGGAACAGTAATTTTCTCAAGCTCATCAATAACGTTAATTGGTATCGGGTCCTTATTATCGTTTCTGATAACCCCACGTCTTGGAGCTAAAGGATTACCATCAATATTAATGCTCCTGCCAGAAAAACCCTTGAACGACAAACTTGGGTTTTGACCGCCGGCAGCCTGGAGATTCCCGGACTGAAAACGATCATCCATGTTTAAAAATACTACTCTCTTTGATCAAGAAAACGCAGCTAACCATGCACGAAAACAAAACAGCAAAACCCGAAAAACCCACACACGAACTGAAACAGAAAAACCCTAAACAAGCAAAACCCTACCCCATGTGTTTTTCGAAATCATATAGAGGAATCAGTAAGAAAAGATGTTTCCAAACTCACACCACTATACAACCAGATCTCGACACAAAGAAAGAAGGGCGGCGATTTGAAGAACAAGAAAAACCCTAAATTTAACTCAATCCTTTTGCTAACTAGTTCGAATTGTAAGTCTTGATAAATCAAAACTCCAATAATCAGACTGTTATACAAAGATCATGAAGAAAAATCAAAGGTTGCATGAAGAAGAAAAATCGCCATGCTTGAGAGAGAATTAGGGTTTCGTTCCTCTCTTCCAATGTCCTAATTATCGGCCTATTTCGTGTTGTAATGTCTTGTATAAATGTATTAGCAAGATCATTACAGATAGATTAAAGGGTAGTTTGGGCGATCTGGTTAGTATAAATCAATCGGCCTTTGTCCCAGGCAGGAAAATCTCGGATAAAATCCTTCTGACTCAGGAACTAATGCATAACTATCATTTGAATCGGGGCCCTACTAGATATGCATTCAAGATAGATATTTAAAAAGCCTATGACACTGTTAGCTGGTCCTTCGTGGAGAATGTTCTTATTGGTTTCGGGTTTCATAGGAAGATGGTTGAGTGGATTATGTCTTGTGTAACCACGATAACTTACTCTATAAGTATTAATGGTAATCTACATGGTTATTTTAAAGGTAGAAGGGGTTTCGACAGGGAGACCCTATGTCTCCATATCTTTTCACATTGGTTATGGAGATTCTCTCTTTATTACTTCAGCGTGGTGCTCGTTCTACCACAAGATTCAAGTTTCATGCTCATTGTGTGAAACAGAAAATTATCAATGTGTCGTTTGCAGATGATCTTTTCATCTCTGTGCACGGGGACATCGTTTCGGTCAAGAAAGTTAGAGATGCTCTTGAGCAGTTCACTAATGTATCAGGTCTAGAGCCGAGCCCAGCCAAGAGTACAGCTTATTTCTGGAATGTGCCGCAAATTGTGAAGCAGGAAATCCTTCAAGTTATGCCATTTTTTTGGGGTAAAGGGTTACCCCGATGAATTTTATAAATGAACCAAATAAGTACAAGGATGTGTCAAAGCGACACACCAACTAGACTTGGCATACCAAGACTAGGACGACAACCAAAAAACAACCAACCAAAAACCACAAAACATAACGTTAACTAGAAAACTAAACAACCACGGCCACAAAACCTATGCCGAAAGTACACAAAACACAAAGACTGCTAGCCCGGATCCACTACATCGTCCTTGCTATCATCTATCTTCCAGATTCTGGATATCCTCCTCCTTGCAGAATCCACTCGAAACTTGAACCCCATGAGCCGAAGCCGAACCGAATTTTTTATCTTGTCAGCAACTTGTAACACTGTCAATTGGTTAGAAGTAAACAGTTGACTATTTCGCTCTTGCCAAACATAATAAGTAGTCGCAGCCACCACCAATTTACACACAATGTCATCAATTTTCTTAGACTTAGAATGTTGATCAACCCATACCATTAAAGACTGCCATGTGTTATCTACGCTCTCCAAATTCACCATGCACTTCACGTTGGTTCAAACTTGATTTGCAAACACGCATTGAAAAAACAAATGATCTCGGCTATCTCGATCATGTTTGCACAATGGGCAACACATAAGGTTAAGATTTGTTTCAATCCTTGGTCTCGATTAATCTTGGTTAGTACCTAAGGATTCCTTAATCGTTTCTTTAGGTTCTAAGCAATTGAAATCAGATTAAAAAACAATTGCAAGTGCATAACCTGGTCCGTCTGCGATTGTTGAAGATTCTTTGTTTGGGGCGTCCAGCCATTCTATTGGCATGCGTGAATTTAATGAATGTGTCCAAAATGCTGAATTGTTTGATATTCATGCTCATGGTTTGCAATACACTTGGAGCCAAAAGCCTAAGAGTGGAGTGGGTCTTCTTAAAAAGATCGATAGAATTATCGGTAATGTTTCTTTTATTGATCAGTTTCCTGATGCTTTTGCTATGTTCCACCCGTTTAGAGTTTTTGACCATACTCCTTAAAAAGATGATATTTAGAGTTTTTGACCATACTCCTTGTATTCTAAAAATGAAATGCTCTTATGGTAATCAGCCACGTCCTTTTAAATTCCCGAATTTCATTGTTAGAAAACTAGATTTTAAAGAGTCAGTGAAACATGAGTGGATGAAAACAGTGGATGGTGTCGCTATGCTTTCCGTTGTGAAGAAAATGAGGAACTTGAAACCGAAGTTGAGAAAGATACTTTTCAACCAAGGTAACTTACATAATAGGGTGATTGAGTTGAGGAAAAAGTTGGATGATATTCAGGTTCAGGTGGATCAAAACCCGTTGGACGCGAGGCTTCGACAATTGGAGACTCAATGCCTTCAAGACTTTCAATCAGCTGCTTATGATGAAGAATGTTTTTTGAAACAGAAATCTAAGGTAGAGTGGCTTCGGGCGGGAGACTCAAATACTAAGTTTTTTCATAATTCTGTGAAAGCCAGAAATGCTAGAACTAAAATTTTTAGCATTACGGATACTATGGGAAATCGCCATGAAGGTGATGAGGTTGCGGATGTAATGGTCTCGCATTACACTCAGTTTTTGGGGGTAGATGTTTCGGTTGACAGTTAATTTGGATAATCTCTTCATTAATGTGTTAAGTATGGAGGTTGCGGATCAAATGGTGTCTCAAGTTACCCGGGAGGAAGTCAAAACTGCTATGTTCAGTATTGGAGATGACAAGGCCCCGGGGCCTGATGGGTACACATCGGCATTTTTTAAGCATGCTTGGGATGTTGTTGGTAATGAAGTTACGGATGCGGTGTTACAATTTTTCGAGAACGGTCAACTTCTAACTCAGGTAAACCATACTATTCTTGCTTTGATCCCAAAAAAAGATGTCCCGGATTCAGTTCTAGACTACAGGCCTATTTCTTGTTGCAATGTGATCTATAAATGCATAAGTAAGATAATCACGGATCGTTTAAAAGGCAGCCTGGGAACTCTTGTTAGTATTAACCAATCGGCTTTTGTGCCGGGTCGGAGGATTTCAGATAATATTCTTCTTACACAAGAGTTAATGCATAATTATCACCTTAATAAGGGTCCGGCTAGATGTGCTTTCAAGATTGACATCCAAAAAGCCTATGATACGGTGAATTGGTCATTCTTGCAAGATATTTTGGTTCATTTTGGGTTTCATCAGAAAATGATTGGGTGGATTATGACATGTGTTTCTACAGTTTCTTACTCCTTGAGCATCAATGGTAATCTTCATGGCTATTTTAGAGGCAAACGTGGGTTACGTCAGGGTGATCCAATGTCCCCCTATTTGTTCACGTTAATTATGGAGATTCTCTCGCTTCTGCTTCAAAAAGCTGCTAGTGCTCCATACAAATATCATGCTCATTGTGCCAAACAAAAAATAATTAATGTGTCGTTTGCTGACGATTTATTCATTTTTGTGCATGGTGATGTTGTCTCGGTTAAGAAGGTCAAGGAGGCTCTTCAAACGTTTACCAACATTTCTGGATTGGCTCCTAGTCCGGCGAAAAGCACAGTGTTCTTTTGCAATGTTCCTCAGTCGATTAGACATGAAATTATGGGTATTATGCCGTTTCAGGAGGGTGTATTTCCGGTTCGCTATTTGGGGGTTCCGCTCATTTCTTCAAGGCTTCTGTTTAAAGATTGCCAAATCCTTATTGATCGAATGGACAAGAAGATTGCTAATTGGATGACAAAGTCGTTATCGTTTGCTGGCCGGTTGCATCTTATAAACTCGGTTCTCTCATCTATGCATATTTATTGGGCCTCAGTCTTTGTTATCCCCACTCGAGTTATCAAGGAACTTGAGAAAAGAATTCGTAGATTCTTATGGAATGCGGGATCGGAGGGTAGAATTCGGGCGAAAGTTGCTTGGAAAGATGTGTGTTTACCTAAAGATGAAGGTGGTTTTGGCGTTCGGAGTATAACTGATGTCAATAAATCGCTAATGGCTAAGCATGTTTGGAGTATTCTTACTAAACGTGAGTCTATTTGGGTGAAATGGATTCATGAGTATAAGCTAAAAGGGCGAAGTTTCTGGGAAATTCCATGTCGAGGGAGCATGAGCTGGGGATGGTGGAAAATTTTGTCTATTCGTGGTATTATGCGGCCTCACATATGGTCCTTGCTTAAAAGTGGTTTGCAAACTAATGCTTGGAGTGATAATTGGTGCCCTATGAGTCCTCTTAGCTCCTTTATCAGTCCTCGTTCTATAGCTAATGCGGGTTTCAATTTAAAGTCATCGGTTGCTGATGTTATTGATGCGAATGGGCATTGGAGATGGCCTCAAGCTTGGCTAGATTTATTTCCGGTTCTAATAAACATTCAGACGCCTCAGCTAGTTGGTAATGTTCCTGATCGACTGACTTGGAAGGATTTGGATGGAAAGATTGATGATTTTTATTCGGAATAGGGATAATTATGTGGCATGGGAAAACATGGTTTGGTTCTCTCAATGTGTTCCTCGCCACTCGTTTCATATGTGGTTGGTGTTCCGTAATAAACTAAAGACTCAGGATAGGTTGGCGGTTTGGGAAGCTTTTTTTGGGTAAAGGGTTACCCCGTGATTCTATTAAAAACAACCGCAAATAAGTACAAGTAGTGAGGATGAGTTCCACACTAGTTGATATACAGGACATGCCCCATATATGTAAATCAAAACAAAACAAATGAAACCTATTGTACCATATAACCTAGTCTACATAACATCATGAACAGATATCTAGTAGACAAGATAAAATCACAAAAACAAAACCCATCATCCTCCATCATCAAATACGAAAAAGCCACAGATCATCAGCCTCCTAACACGAAACAAAAAACGTCTATCCATTGTAGAACTTTGTGGTAGAGGTGCTTGCCCTACCACAAAGCAATTGAAGAGGTTAAGAAGGCAATGTTTTCGATTGGTTCAGATAAAGCTCCGGGCCCAGATGGTTTCACTGCGGGTTTCTTTAAGGGTGCCTGGCCTATTGTGGGCAGTGAAGTGACGAAGGCTGTTATTGATTTTTTTGCTACCGGTAAGCTTCTTCGGGAATTAAATCATACGCTTTTAGTGTTGCTCCCTAAGTCCTCTTCCCCGACAATGGTTACTGATTATCGTCCTATTGCTTGTTGCAATGTTTTTTATAAATGCATTAGCAAGATTATAGCTGATAGAATTAAAGTGGTTTTGGATGACCTCGTTAGTATAAACCAATCAGCTTTCGTGCCTGGTCGAAGAATCTCTGATAATATTCTGTTAACCCAAGAATTGATGCATAATTATCATCGGAACATCGGCCCTCCTAAATGTGCTTTCAAAGTTGATATTCAGAAGGCTTATGACACTGTTGATTGGAAGTTTCTTAAAAGTATTTTACTTGGGTTTGGGTTTCATCACAATATGGTTCACTGGATTATGCTTTGTGTCTCCACTACTACGTTCTCGATTTGTGTTAATGGGGAGGTTCATGGTTATTTTAAGGGTAGTCGTGGGCTTAGACAGGGTGACCCGGTCTCTCCTTACTTATTCACCCTAGTTATGGAAGTTCTAACGGCCATTTTACATCATGCGGTAAGGATTGACTCTTCTTTTAAATTTCATAACAAGTGCGAACGCCAACAAATTATCAACCTTTGCTTCGCGGATGATTTGTTTATTTTTTCGAAAGGTGAGATTGCTTCGGCTAGATGCATTATGAAGTCGCTTGATTCTTTTGCTAAAATGTCCGGCTTGTTTCCAAGTGTTCAGAAGAGTACGGTTTATTTTTCGAATGTGCCATCTTATGTCAAGTCCGCTATTTTGAACCTTATGCCGTTTAATGAGGGTTGTTTGCCGGTGAAATATTTGGGTGTGCCTCTTATATCCTCGAGGCTTCTTTATAAAGATTGTCAAATCTTGGTGGAGAAGCTAGAAAAACGTATTATGCATTGGAGGAATAAGTTACTTTCTTTTGCAGGCAGGTTGCAACTTATTGTCTCTGTTTTGTCTTCGTTACATATCTACTGGTCTTCAGTTTTTATGTTGCCGAACCGTGTGATAGTTAATTTGGAGGCTTTGATGCGGAATTTTTTATGGTCCCAAGATAGTGCTTTTCAGAAAGGTCGTGCTAAAGTATCGTGGAAAAAGGTTTGTGTTCCTAAACATGAGGGTGGGTTAGGGATTCGTCGGATAGGAGACGTCAATATTGCTCTTATGGCTACGCATATTTGGAGTATCCTTACGAACCGTAGGTCAATGTGGGTTGAATGGGTTCACGCGAATAGGTTAAGAGGCAAAAGCTTTTGGGCTTGCAAGGTTCCGTCTACTTGTTGTTGGTCTTGGAGAAAAATTCTTCAGCTTCGTCCTTTTATAAGAAGCTTTATATGGTCCGAAATTGGTAATGGCTTACACACCTCTGCTTGGTTTGATACTTGGAGTGAATTAGGGCCTCTCGTGCAGATTTTATCTCCTCGGCTTATCGCTAATGCGGGGTTTGACATGAACTCTAAAGTGTCTGATGTTTATTCTGATAATTTATGGAGGTGGCCAGATGCGTGGAGGGATATTTACCCGGTTCTAAATCAGCTTGATCGGTTGTCATTGGATCCGAACAAGGCTGATAAACTTTTGTGGCGACATGGTGATGATAAACATGAGTTTTCCTCGTCTCGAGCTTGGGAGTCGGTAAGGCATCAGGAAGAACAGGTTAACTGGTGTAGTATTGTGTGGTTTTCTCAGTGCATCCCGCGTTATGCTTTTCTAATGTGGCTGATCATGAGACGGAAGCTGCTTACTCAAGACAAAATATTGAGCTGGGATTTTTCGCGAAGAAAAAACATGAACATGATGTGTTGTTTATTATGTTATGAGGACCACGACTCTCATCATCATTTATTCTTTGAATGTAAGTTTTCGACTAAAGTATGGGTTATGGTTAGGCATAAGGTTGGCATGGATTTGGTTCAGCCGAAGTGGGATGAAGTTGTTAAGTGGTTGCGTGATCGTGCCAAGTCAAAATCCGTTAATGACTATGTTGCAAGACTGTTAGTGGCGGCTAGTGCCTATTTCATTTGGCAGGAGAGTAACGCTAGATTATTCAAGAATCAATTGCGGCCTCCGGAAACTATTAGTGAACTTATTACTCAACAAGTGCGGTATAAACTGATGGGAGCGAAGTTGAAGGATTGTGCTAATGTTCGAAGGCTGCTTGGGGATTGGGAGATAAAGGGGACTGATTTTCAATATGATGGCAGCTGATTAACGATTTTATATGTGTTAGTTTGTCTAGAAAGTGGTTGTCTAGTGGCGTTACTCTTTAGTGGTTGTATTTGTTTGGTTTGTTTTTTCTGGTTGTACTGTCTTAGGGCATGTCCTATGACAGAACTAGTGTAGGCTCTCTACACTACTTGTGTTTTTTGGTTGTGAATATATAAAATCACCGGGGTAACCCTTTACCCAAAAAAAAAAGAAAGAATCTTCAACCTTAAGAGCTGAGTTGAAATCTCCCATAACCACCCACGGCTTGTCATGACAGAACACCTTATGCTTGCATAAATCATCCCAAAGAGATCTACGATCTAGATACTTATTTTCAGCATACACAAAAGAGCAAAACAGAACCTTTCTACTATCCTTAAAAATGACCTGAGTATGAATAATTTGATCCGATTGATATAGAACCATAACATCAAACATATTAGGATTCCATCCCAGAATAATTCTCGTGCCCCGGTTACATAGACCACCATTAGAAGTCCAACACCAATCATGGAAAACATACTTACAAATTTTAGCGAGCTTATAAACATCCACATGAGATTCAAGTATCGCACACATGTCTAGTCGATTATCAGCAACAATAGAACGAACCTCACTTTGTTTCAGGGGCCGGTTCAAGCCCCTAATATTCCATGTCATAATGCTACCCATTTAAACTCGTCAAACCGGGAGTGCTTGCCCCCTTAGAATCCTTAATTTGCTGATCATTTTTCATGAAGTCTGCCATTTCCGTTGGAGTAACCTCCGTCATCTCATCATCATCCTTTGGAGATCGTTTAGACTTATCATACGTCTCATCTTTCTTCACAGCTCTGTTATCCTCTCCATTTCCATCCTGAGACGCTAGAACGTCAAACGAATTAGCTGTTTTAATATGACTAGGACCCTTGCTATTATCTCTCTTCGTTCCTGATGTGCTCGCACCCAACTTAATGGTCTTTGGTTTGTAAACAAACTTCGATTTCTGTTTCTTATTCCAAGCTCCAAACTTAGCAACCTTTCTCTTATCCGTAATGAACCCTTCCTCATCCACCATAACTTGTTTCGGATTGGCAGTAACATTTTTTGGACAGTTTTGGTCATTATGACCAAAGATGGAACATGCAGCACATCGATGCGGCTTCCATTCATTCTCAACCGTTACTTTCTCCATGATAAACCCATCATCATCAAGTTTCGGAATGGCCACAACTATTTGATCCTTAAGAACATCATCCGCACTAACTTATATCAAGGCCCTAGCAAAACTGCTCCTGCCCCAGCTATCAGCACACATATCCGCTGTGTAGCTATCCAATCTTTTAGGAATCCCAATCTTTGACGCCAATAAACTCAAACCATCATCCGTATAGATTGATATAGGAACATTATGAAACTTAATCCATATAGGAACCGACTTTATTCCCTCCTTTTTCAGGCTGATCGAAGGCGACCATACATTTAGAAATAAAGGGATTTTACGTATTAGCCACGGCCCACCCTCCAGCACTTTATTCATTCCATCCTTTGTGTCAAATTGAAAAAGAAAAAGCCTTCAGCATTCATCATTACTTTAACAAACCCAAATTTCGACCAAACATTTTTAACATAATACTCCACAACCGAAAAAGGCAATCTATTTCCCAAAAAGTAACCAAATAATACATTGTCAAACCTGTCTTGAACCGTTTTAACTACCTCCCTCGGTATCACAATATTAGCTTCTTGGTGAGTCTCCATCGGTTCCAACTTCCTGAAGTTAACTTCACGTTTAGAGTTAGGATTCTTCATCACCTTTTGAGCATAAGAGACCTGGTCATCCTATTGTTTATCCGCATAAATGTTCTCCACTGAAACAGTTATTTTTTGCAACTCATCAATCACATTCAATACCCGCGGCTCCTTCTTGTTGTTCGTCACAACTCCACGATGAGGTATCAACGGATTGCCATCAATATTCAACGGTTTACCAAACATTGATGATTTCTCACGTAATTCCTGGACACCCGACGGCTGAGAACCCTTCGAAGTAATAAATACATCTCCATGCAGCTTTTCAGTAAAATACTGAAACCCTAAATCCTCCAAACCCCTTTCTTTATTTCTCTCCATGCACAATTAAACGAAAATAAACCCTAACACACCCAGACGACAAAAACATGCAGCCCTATACACCAGAAAAAACGTAAACCCTAATCCTTGAAACCCTAGAATCAATCTTCAACCCTTAACTGATTAAATCAGAGTATCAATCTAGCTAAATTAAACTCAGTTAACCGCGATCGATGACAACCAAGTTAATAAGTCAGGGTTTCGAACAAAATACTAGGGCGGCGATTGAACCAGAACAAGAAAAAACCCTAATTTTAGATTGATCACAATTGCTAACGAGTTCGTTATAAAGTTTTGAAAAATCAAAACTCTAATCACAGACTGTTATACAAAAGATCACAAAGAAAAATCTAGGGTTAGATGAAGAACATAAAATCGCCCCAAGGAGAGAGAGAAAGGGTTCAATAATTCATACTCCCCTTACTTTCAAGTTATGCCATTCCGGGAAGGTACGTTGCCTGTTCGTTACTTGGGGGTGCCGTTAATTACTACTAAGCTAATGTTTAAAGATTGTAAGCCTCTTGTTGACCGAATGGAGAAGAAGATGGATAGTTGGTTGAATAAGTCATTGTCATTTGCTGATAGATTACAGCTTATCAATTCAGTTTTGTCATCTATGCACATCTACTGGGCATCAGTTTTTATTATTCCTGCTCGGGTCACAAATGATTTAGAGAAGCTTATGCGCCGGTTCTTGTGGAATGCTAATAGTCAGGGTAGGGTTAAAGCGAAGGTTTCTTGGTCCGAGGTTTGTTTGCCAAAGGATGAAGGTGGTTTGGGCATCAGGAGTATTTTGGATGTAAATAAGGCTCTAATGACTAATCATATTTGGAGTATTCTTACTAAACGGAAATCCCTTTGGGTTCAATGGATCTATTCGCATAAATTGAAGGGCCGAAGCCTGTGGGATATCCAATCTCGAGGTAGTATCAGCTGGGGTTGGAGAAAAATTTTGTCCATTCTAAGTGTTGTTCGGCCATTCGTATGGAAATCTGTTCGGAGTGGTTCTCAAACTAATGCTTGGAGCGACAACTGGTGCCAGCTTAGTCCGCTTAGCTCGTTTATTACTCCTAGAAGTATAGCAAATGCGGGTTTTAATCTAAATTCTTCGCTTGCGGATCTTATCGATGACAATGGTCAGTGGAAGTGGCCTCGTGCATGGTATGATGTTTACCCGGTTTTGATTGGGTTAAATGTTCCTCAGTTGATTCAGAATATGGGGGATAGTACAATCTGGAAAGATTTGGATGGCAATACTCGTCCTTTCGGGTCGATGGAAGTTTGGCATAACACTAGACATCGTGAACATCCAGTTACTTGGGTTAACGGGGTTTGGTTTAGTCAATGCATTCCAAGACACTCATTCCATCTTTGGTTGGTTATCAAGAACAAACTCAAGACGCAAGATCGGTTATCCATTTGGGAGGCGGGGAGTGAAACTAACTTAAGACTTATGTGTTGTCCTTTATGTGTGTGACAACCCTCAAATTCCATGTATTCCGTACAATTTACTAATGATAATTAAATTGTATTTGTTAACATACTAGTATGATACAGAAAAGTTACTAAATAGTCCGGTATGCCTTCCTGAGTGTTAAAAATTAAAAACGTTGCAAAAATATATATGAAGGACGCTTCACGGATTAATTAAGCAGTTTAACGGAACAGTGTTGAACCGAACAACCAGACTCTACCCGGAACACAAAAAAAAATATTGACATAACATTGTTTTTCTTTTCTGAGCCAGTTAGGGTCCCCGAATACCCTAACATCCGTTATTTACATAACACACTAATCTAGTTACCTGACTAAACAAACTAGATTACCTAACTAAACTAATTAAAATTGAACCAAATGCCACCCCCTTATATCCGATCGGTTTTCCCCTAGGGAACAACCACCACAATTTATTTTGGTTATTTTAATAAGTTGTCCCATATCTAGTAGACATTTTATACAATGGTTAAGCACTAAGATTGGATTATAACTTTATATAAGAGATCATCACACACTTCACAAATCCACTTAACAAAAAAAAATCTCATTTCTTTCTTTCCTTCTTTGCTTACTGCCGAGAGCAACCACAAGCCACCCACCATCCATTTCAAATCTAGTTCTTGCTATATTACATACTCACAAGTGTGTTAGAGTTTATACGAAAAGGCTTGGTGCATACAGAATCGCAAGGACCCCTCTACGACGCTATTAACCACCCATTTTACGTCTAGTTTCTTCCCTAGCCTCGAGCTAGTAGTAAGTGACTCTAAACACCCTCTCGATCTTGTTTAAAGTGGTTAATAAGAGATTTAACGGATAAAAATTATGAACACTAGAGAACAAAATTAAAAGTCTTGTAAAAATGAGGAACTTGTTTGATAAAAGAAATGTAATGGTGTAAAACTCTTGAATCTTGTTTTGTTATGATTCTTAGTTGATTATTTGATGTGTTGTTGGTTAATATTGATGTTTGATGTTGTTGTGATCACTAAACATGATTAGAGGAATCAATCGAACACAAGTTAGTAAGTTAAAGAATGAAAACAGAATCTGTCCAAGTTTTACAGCCTACTTCAGTTGGCTGTAAACAGGTCATAAACCCAACGAAAAACTGATATTTTGAGTCTAAAACGTGTTATTATGAAATACGGTTCTAATGGCACCGGAGTCGTAATTTTTGGACTTCGTTTACTATTTTTAAAGCGTCATTTCGTAACAGCAGCTAGAGCTGCATTTTTCTGCTGAAAATATATGTTTTGTTTTCTGTCATAACTCGGGTTCTGTGTAGAGTTGGATCATGAAACTTGTACTGTAGATGACCACTGATGTATTTGTAATTACCCCACTGAAATTTCATAAATCGGACTTACGATGAATTTTTAATAAATTGTTCCGTGGACTGTGGTCAGAAATAGATAAATCTGAGATCAGTCTGGAAAATGAATTTTTATAAAATATTGGTAATGAACTGAACCCCGATATTTTTACACAATAAAATTCGGAACGTTTAAGACATCCTGTAAAAATTTGGGAATTTTTGGAATAATTTAACTATTTTATTAAAATGTCCAAAAACAGCCGGTTTTGAATGTTAATGCTGAAATGACATAAGTTGTGATTTGTATGTCTAAATGTCGGGTAGGTTATCTGTGAATGATATAACATGTTATATGTGTTATGTGCATTATCGTATGTTTGTTTATGAGTGGGGAATGGATGGGAAACTTATATGGGCATAAACTGTTAAAGTGATGCATGTTATGTGATAGATACGTGTAGGAACTTTGTGCTCTATTTGAAACCACTAAATGACTAACTGGTAGTCATACTAGGACGTGATTGACCAACCTTGATTTCTAGCTATTTGTGAGAGTCAAACCGAGCAACCGAGGTGAGTTCACACTTTTCTACAAAGCATCGTAAATTCCCGGTGGGAATGGGAATGGGCACAGGAATAGGGATTCCTCGTCCTTTGAGACGTGTTCAGGAATGTAAATTCCTCGTCCTGTTGGGACGTATTAGACTTACTGGACTAGAACTCTATCAGCGAAGTCCCTCCCTTTTTGTATCGACTTAATCGCCGAGGCTATGGCGAGCGGGTCATTAGTTAATAGCGCTATTAGGTTTAACAAACCTCACACCGTGCCAGTTGGACGGGTGTGTACTAATGGACTATGGCACGTCGGTGGTGATAGAACACCGACGCTAGGGCACAATTAAATTTTGTTAGTAGTCGATATGACAAACGAGTCTGGTAGTTTAAAATACTGGGGTAGCTCCCCACGGCCAAAGTGCCGGGCTGGATAACCAGGGAAGGTGGACATGGGATGGTTAACTAATAAACGTTTTCGAACTATGGGGTAACCCCCACGGCAGGATAGCCGAATGAGATTAAACTATGTTTTTGGAAACAACTCTAAAATGGACAACCAACCGTGAACTCACTCAACTTTGTTGTTGACTCGTTATTACATGCTTTGCAGGTCATTAGATGCTATGGAGCTTGCATATGGAGGTGGTCGTTGTGGGATGCGAACTGATATGTCCCGTACTTAATGAATAAACTTTATGAACTTACTAAACCTACGTTTTAGACTTTAAACTTATGAACTATGGACTTATGTTTTGAACTTATGTTTTATGCTTCCGCTGTTAACCAAAAATCGGTTTACTTCCTTTTGGTCACCAATCGTATTGTGTTTGGTTTTATTTACTTAATTTTGTTGTTCAATATGATTGGTGGCTCGATCCTGGTCACGTCACGCCTCCAAGCGGTGGTACTCCGCATGGTGGATTTTGGGGGTGTGACAGATTGGTATCAGAGCCATTGGTTATAGTGAACTTGGTTTTTAAAAGGGAAAAGTTTTTGATAAAACCAGACTATAACCAGTACAGTGCTCAACGATCCACAACGACGCTACGCTCCACGTCCAAGACTCGACACCATAAGTGGTATGATTTATGTTATATTGTCGGTTAGATAGTTCTCACTGTGCATTAGATAATGTGGTAGTTGCTATTTGAACCTTGTGTGCTTACTCTCTATTGTCGTCCCACACTTACGCACTTTCGCGACACTTTTCTCACCTACGTTGCTTCGTTATGAAGATCATGAGCGGACGCGGAGGACGTATCAACCTCACTCAAGCCCAGTTGACGGCTTTGATCAACGAACGAGTTGCGGAGGCACTCGCAGCAAATCCAGCAGGAGGTATAACCTGCTATATCAACCCACATTAGGACGTTTAGATCCTACCTTCGCAAACCAATCCTCGTGCTTAACCTTATCTTTTATTCTCGCGCAACAGGTCAACATGCTCAACCTCCTGTGTGCACGTTCAAGACGTTCATGGACTGCCGACCTACCACTTTCAGCGGCACCGAAGGAGCAGTGGGCCTTCTTCACTGGTTTGAAAAGCTTAAGTCAGTTTTCGAGATGTGCGAATGCCCCGAAGACCGTAGGGTGAAATATGCTACCGGAACACTTGAAGGGGTAGCGCTCACATGGTGGAACGCTCAGGTTCAGCTGCTGGGGTTGGTTACTGCTAATGCCACCCCATGGAACGGTTTCAAGGAACTGATCAAAGAGGAATACTGTAGTGGGGATGACATCCACAAACTGGAGGTGGAATTTTTCAATCTGAAGATGACGGGGTCTGAGATTGAGGCGTATACCAAGAGGTCGAATGAACTGGCCATCCTGTGCCCTACTATGGTAGACCCTCCCATCAAACGTATTGAGCTTTACCTCAAGGGCCTTGTACCCGAGATTCAGAGTCACGTGACTTCGGCTAACCTGGGTACCATTCAGCAGATCATTAAGTTAGCCCATCGTCTCACCGATCAAGCTGTGGAACAAAACAAACTGCCCAAGCGTATTGGTGCTGCTACTGCTGACGCACCCAATGATAACAAGCGAAAATGGGATGGGAATTCAAGCAAAGGTTCTACTTCAGCTCAGTCCCAGCAGCGAAAGACAGATGAGTACAGGAGCCCCAGTCAGCAGCCTTCTAGGAATCAAGGTCAGGGTGGATACAAGGGAAATCACCCCAAATGTAATCGCTGTAACTTGCACCACAGTGGGCCATGTGGTAAAGGCAACTGTCATCGATGCAACAAGCCTGGTCACACGGCAAGGGACTGCAGGAGTCAGCATCTGGCGAATCAGAACCGGCAGCAACAGCAAGCCCCACCCAATCAATGCCAGCAGCGGCAACAACAAAGGGTGCTTTCAATGTGGTGCTGAGGGCCATTTCAAGAAAGACTGCCCCCAGCTAAATCAGAACCAGAACAACAACAATCAGGGGAATGGAAACGGCAATGGGGGAAACAACAATGGCAATGGGGCAAGGGGTCATGTGTTCGTGATTGGTCAGGGAGAAGCAAGGAACGATCCCAACGTTGTGATGGGTAAGTTTCTTCTGGACGACTTGTTTGTTACTGTTTTATTCGATTCAGGTGCCGATACTAGTTATGTGTCCGTAAAAGTTAGCCAAATGCTTAAGCGCACTCCAACACTCCTGAACACCAAACACACGGTAGAACTAGCTAACGGTAAAAGTCTTGAAGCCACACACGTAGTTAAAGGTTGTAACCTCGTCTTAGCTGGTCAGACTTTCTCTATCGATCTTATTCCTATCACACTAGGTAGTTTCGACGTCGTTATTGGGATGGATTGGCTATCTCATCATCAAGCGGAGATTGTTTGCAAGGAGAAAATCGTCCGCATTCCTCGTTCTGGTGAAGAACCTCTCATGATTCGTGGCGACAAGAGTGGTGCTGTCGAAGGCATCATCTCTTTCCTTAAGGCCCAGAAGTGTTTGCGAAAGGGCCACACTGCCATTTTAGCACTCGTTACTAATACATCAACGGAAGAGAAGAGAATTGAAGACATCCCTATTGTGCGCGATTTTCCCGAGGTATTTCCTGAGGAATTACCTGGTCTTCCGCCTCATCGCCAAGTTGAGTTTCAAATCGAGCTAGCTCCTGGAGCAGCGCCAGTAGCACGAGCACCATATCGTCTAGCTCCATCAGAACTTGAAGAACTGTCCACACAACTACAAGAACTCTTGGAAAAGGGTTTTATACGTCCTAGCTCTTCGCCCTGGGGAGCTCCAGTCTTGTTCGTAAAGAAGAAAGATGGTACTTTCAGAATGTGTATTGACTACCGCGAACTTAACAAGGTGACTGTGAAGAATCGTTATCCTCTTCCACGTATTGACGACTTGTTCGACCAGTTGCAAGGGTCGAGCTATTACTCCAAGATTGATTTGAGATCGGGATACCATCAGCTGAGGGTCCGAGATGAGGACGTCTCCAAAACAGCGTTCAGAACTCGTTACGGCCATTACGAGTTTCTGGTTATGCCATTCGGGCTGACGAATGCACCAGCGGTCTTCATGGATCTCATGAACATAGTGTGCAAGCCTTACCTGGATAAGTTCGTTATTGTGTTCATCGACGATATCCTGGTCTATTCTAAGAGTCAGGAAGAACACAAGCAGCATCTACGACTTATGCTGGAACTTCTTCGAAAAGAGCAGTTGTATGCCAAGTTTTCGAAATGTGACTTCTGGCTTCGTGAAGTCCACTTTCTTGGGTAAACAAGGATGGGATTCATGTGGATCCATCTAAGGTTGAATCGATCAAGAACTGGCCTGCACCCTGTACACCAACAGAGATCCGCCAATTCTTGGGTTTGGCAGGATATTACAGAAGGTTTATAAAGGATTTCTCCAAGATTGCGCAAGCCCTCACTTCACTGACTCAGAAGGGTGTCACCTATCGTTGGGGTGATGCACATGAGTCCGCATTTCAGCATTTGAAGGATAGACTTTGTAGCGCGCCTATCCTCTCATTTCCTGAGGGCACAAATGATTTTGTGGTTTACTGCGATGCTTCCATCCAAGGACTTGGTTGTGTGTTGATGCAACGTGACAAGGTCATTGCCTACACATCACGCCAACTCAAGGTTCACGAAAGAAATTACACTACTCACGATCTGGAGCTGGGAGCAGTTGTTTTCGCGCTTAAGATATGGAGACATTACCTGTACGGTACCAAGTGCACCATTTACACCGATCACAGGAGTCTCGAGCATATCTTCAAGCAAAAGGAATTAAATATGCGACAACGCCGATGGGTCGAACTTTTGAACGATTATGAATGCGCTATCAAATACCATCCGGGCAAGGCCATTGTTGTGGCCGACCCCCTCAGTCGAAAGGATACCCTACCTAAGCGTGTACGTGCTTTACAACTTACCATCCAATCTAACCTTTCCGCTCAGATTCATGATGCTCAGGTTGAAGCATTGAAAGCAGAAAACATCAGGGATGAATCCCTACGAGGATCAAGACAGCGGCTAGAACAAAAGGAAGACGCTTACTATGTAACAGGGGCGCATCTGGGTTCCACTGTATGGAGACCTACGCGAGCTGGTGATGGATGAAGCACATAAGTCTCGTTATTCAGTACATCCTGGTTCGGATAAGATGTACCACGACCTAAAGACTACATACTGGTGGCCTGGCATGAAAGCCCACATAGCAACCTACGTCAGTAAGTGCTTGACTTGTGCGAGAGTCAAGACTGAATATCAGAAACCATCAGGCCTACTTCAACAACCGGAGATCCCGAAATGGAAATGGGAGCAAATTTCCATGGATTTCGTTACTGGTCTGCCTAGATCTCAACGCGAAAATGATACCATTTGGGTGATCGTGGATCGATTGACTAAGTCTGCACACTTCTTGGCCATCAAGGAAACCGACAAGTTTTCTACTCTTGCAGACATTTACCTAAAGGAAGTGGTATCAAGGCACGGAGTGCCAACCTCCATTATATCTGATCGTGACGCGCGCTTTACCTCTGAACTGTGGCAAGCTATGCACAAGTCTTTTGGCTCACGTTTAGATATGAGCACCGCTTATCACCCACAGACGGATGGGCAATCTTAACGCACCATCCAAACCCTTGAAGACATGCTTAGGGCATGTGTAATCGATTTTGGTAATGGCTGGGAAAAGCACCTCCCGCTAGTGGAGTTTTCATATAACAACAGCTACCACACCAGCATTCAGGCCGCTCCATTCGAGGCATTGTACGGACACAAATGCCAATCACCTCTCTGTTGGGCAGAAGTTGGTGACAGCCAAATCACTGGCCCAGAACTTGTGATAGATACCACCGAGAGAATTGCTCAGATACGACAGCGAATGGCGGCAGCTCGTGACCGTCAGAAAACCTATGCTGATAAGGGAAGAAAACCACTCGAGCTCCAGGTTGGGGATCGAGTGCTACTCAAAGTCTTACCTTGGAAAGGTGTAGTCCGCTTTGGCAAACGAGGCAAACTCAACCCGCGATACGTTGGACCGTTCGAAATCATTGAGAAAATTGGCAAGGTAGCCTACAGGTTGAATCTACCCGAAAAACTCAGCGGAGTTCACAACGTATTCCACGTGTCAAATCTGAAGAAGTGTCTGTCAGATGAGACCCTCATAGTTCCTCTCAAGGAACTCACAATCGACGACCAGCTGCGATTCGTCGAGGAACCAGTAGAGATTACGGATCGAGACGTTAAGATCCTCAAGCATACCAGGATACCTCTGGTCCGAGTTCGTTGGAATGCTCGTCGTGGCCCAGAGTATACCTGGGAACGAGAAGACCAAATGAAACTCAAGTATCCCCAACTGTTTAAGAAAAATGCAACCACTACTGAGGCTGAAGCTACTACAGAATTTCAGGACGAAATTCCAAATCAACGGGGGGATGATGTGACACCCCAGGAAAATCAGGAAAACAACGCAACTTAACTAGCTTCCCCAGTAACCACGCGCTAAATTTCGGGAAGAAATTCTCTTAACAGGGGGGAGAATGTGACAACCCTCAAATTCCATGTATTCCGTACAATTTACTAATGATAATTAAAGTGCTTGACGACTGTGTGGAATTACTTAACTGCTTTTTGATATCTGTGTTATACTTAAATGTATTTGTTAACATACTAGTATGATACAGAAAAGTTACTAAATAGTCCGGTATGCCTTCCTGAGTGTTAAAAATTAAAAACGTTGCAAAAATATATATGAAGGACGCTTCACGGATTAATTAAGCAGTTTAACGGAACAGTGTCGAACCGAACAACCAGACTCTACCCGGAACACAAAAAAAAAATATTGACATAACATTGTTTTTCTTTTCTGAGCCAGTTAGGGTCCCCGAATACCCTAACATCCGTTATTTACATAACACACTAATCTAGTTACCTAACTAAACAAACTAGATTACCTAACTAAACTAATTAAAATTGAACCAAATGCCACCCCCTTATATCCGATCGGTTTTCCCCTAGGGAACAACCACCACAATTTATTTTGGTTATTTTAATAAGTTGTCCCATATCTAGTAGACATTTAATACAATGGTTAAGCACTAAGATTGGATTATAACTTTATATAAGAGATCATCACACACTTCACAAATCCACTTAACAAAAAAAATCTCATTTCTTTCTTTCCTTCTTTGCTTACTGCCGAGAGCAACCACAAGCCACCCACCATCCATTTCAAATCTAGTTCTTGCTATATTACATACTCACAAGTGTGTTAGAGTTTATACGAAAAGGCTTGGTGCATACGGAATAGCAAGGACCCCTCTACAACTCTATTAACCACCCATTTTTCGTCTAGTTTCTTCCCAAGCCTCAAGCTAGTAGTAAGTGACTCTAAACACCCTCTCGATCTTGTTTAAAGTGGTGAATAAGAGATTTAACAGAAAAAAATTATGAACACTAGAGAACAAAATTAAAAGTCTTGTAAAAATGATGAACTTGTTGGATAAAAGAAATGTAATGGTGTAAAACTCTTGAATCTTGTTTTGTTATGATTCTTAGTTGATTATCTGATGTGTTGTTGGTTAATATTGATGTTTGATGTTGTTGTGATCACTAAACATGATTAGCGGAATCAATCGAACACAAATTAGTAAGTTAAAGAATGAAAACAGAATCTGTCCAAGTTTTACAGCCGACTTCAGTTGGCTGTAAACAGGTCATAAACCCAACGAAAAACTGATATTTTGAGTCTAAAACATGTTATTATGAAATACGGTTCTAATGGCACCGGAATCGTAATTTTTGGACTTCGTTTACTATTTTTAAAGCATCATTTTGTAACAGCAGCTAGAGCTGCATTTTTCTGCTGAAAATATATGTTTTGTTTTCTGTCATAACTCGGGTTCTGTGTAGAGTTGGATCATGAAACTTGTACTGTAGATGACCACTGATGTATTTGTAATTACCCCATTGAAATTTCATAAATCGGACTTACGATGAATTTTTAATAAATTGTTCCGTGGACTGTGGTCAGAAATAGATAAATCTGAGATCAGTCTGGAAAATGAATTTTTATAAAATATTGGTAATGAACTGGACCCCGATATTTTTACACAATAAAATTCGGAACGTTTAAGACATCCTGTAAAAATTTGGGAATTTTTGGAATAATTTAACTATTTTATTAAAATGTCCAAAAACAGCCGGTTTTGAATGTTAATGCTGAAATGACATAAGTTGTGATTTGTATGTCTAAATGTCGGGTAGGTTATCTGTGAATGATATAACATGTTATATGTGTTATGTGCATTATCGTATGTTTGTTTATGAGTGGGAATGGATGGGAAACTTATATGGGCATAAACTGTTAAAGTGATGCATGTTATGTGATAGATACGTGTAGGAACTTTGTGCTCTATTTGAAACCACTAAATGACTAACTGGTAATCATACTAGGACGTGATTGACCAACCTTGATTTCTAGCTATTTGTGAGAGTCAAACCGAGCAACCAAGGTGAGTTCACACTTTTCTAAAAAACATGGTAAATTCCCGGTGGGAATGGGAATGGGCACAGGAATAGGGATTCCTCGTCCTTTGAGACGTGTTCAGGAATGTAAATTCCTCGTCCTGTTGGGACGTATTAGACTTACTGGACTAGAACTCTATCAGCGAAGTCCCTCCCTTTTTGTATCGACTTAATCGCCGAGGCTATGGCGAGCGGGTCATTAGTTAATAGCGCTATTAGGCTTAACAAACCTCACACCGTGCCAGTTGGACGGGTGTGTACTAATGGACTATGGCACGTCGGTGGTGATAGAATACCGACGCTAGGGCACAATTAATTTTTGTTAGTAGTCGATATGACAAACGAGTCTGGTAGTTTAAAATACTGGGGCAGCTCCCCACGGCCAAAGTGCCGGGCTGGATAGCCAGGGAAGGTGGACATGGGATGGTTAACTAATAAACGTTTTCGAACAATGGGGTAACCCCCACGGCAGGATAGCCGAATGGGATTAAACTATGTTTTTGGAAACAACTCTAAAATGGACAACCAACCGTGAACTCACTCAACTTTGTTGTTGACTCGTTATTACATGCTTTGCAGGTCATTAGATGCTATGGAGCTTGCATATGGAGGTGGTCGTTGTGGGATGCGAACTGATATGTCCCGTACTTAATGAATAAACTTTATGAACTTACTAAACCTACGTTTTAGACTTTAAACTTATGAACTATGGACTTATGTTTTGAACTTATGTTTTATGCTTCCGCTGTTAACCAAAAATCGGTTTACTTCCTTTTGGTCACCAATCGTATTGTGTTTGGTTTTATTTACTTAATTTTGTTGTTCAATATGATTGGTGGCTCGATCCTGGTCACGTCACGCCTCCAAAAGGTGGTACTCCGCATGGTGGATTTTGGGGGTGTGACAATGTAGGTATGACCGGGATTCTAGAGACCATCTCTTATTCCACTGTTCGTTTGCATCTCAAGTGTGGCACAATGTAAAGACGATGGTGAGCATGGGAAGTGTAGATGACTCGTGGCACTCTGTCATGGTTTGGATGGATCAAAATGCTAGTTCAAAGAAGACGGAAGATATTGTTTGCAAGCTGGTCATTGCGGCATCTACGTATTTCTTGTGGCAAGAGCGGAATAATTGCTTATTTTCCAACACAAATGCAAATGTTAATTCAATTAGTGAGAGGATAAAGAATACTGTCTGATTACGGTTGATGGGATTCAAGTTTAGAGGTGAAGCCAGTAATGAGAAGCTTCTAAAGAAGTGGAAGATCCTTCCTAGTGACGAAGAGAATGACCCGGGCTAGATTTAGGGTCTCTTTATATTAGTCTATGATGTGGTAGGGTTGTGTTTTTTTGGCTTTTTGTTTGTATGGTTGTGCGTCTGGTTGTGTTTTGGATTTCCTAGGCTTGGTATGCCAAGTCTAGTTGGTATGTCCGCTCTGGCATGCCTTTGTTCTTCATTGTTTATTTATAAAATTCACCTGGGGTAACCCTTTACCCAAAAAAAGAAACAAGGAATGCATTTGTTACAATACAAACAGATTAGATATAATTATTAGTGTCCTTGGTGTCAAACTGATGTTAGTCAATAATTAGGGTTTGAGTAATATTGATGATCGATGACTATGTATCATCATAATATGTTCACAGATGTGTTGGTACAATGTAAGGATCTGGAGTCACACTCGTTTGGATTAGGCTAATGTAAATGTTGATGATGATAGAAATTATTATGTTGAGTGATTAGGATCCATAACCTTCGAATCCTGTAACTGTCTGATGAGGGATGTCGAAGGACTCCCCCCCCCCCCCGACGAAGAACCTAGGTCGACGAAGGATTGATTCTTCGTCGACCGATTTTTGACGAATCTCTATGGTTCTTCGCCATACTCAATCTTGACGAAGAATAGTCCTTCGTCAAGATAATTCTTCGTCGCAATCACTTCTTGAGGAAGCCTGATTCTTTGCCAAGAGGGATTCTTCGCCAAGGAAGCATCCCACGAAGAATAGAATCTTCATGGAGATGTTGCAGGTGTGTAAACAAGCAGAACAGTTTATGATGTATATGTTGATGGATGTTTGTGCTTATAAGATCTGTTTATTGCATAGAATGAGAAGCCTGGTTTGACTTGTGAGGGAAGCAAACCCACCTGTTATGTGTCATGCACATGATGTGATATACTGTGATCTTAGCAGCAAATGTAATTTGTGAAAATACGTGTACTGGTATGTGATTGACTTGCATATGAAACCCATACACCTGCTATGTGACTTTACGACAAACGTTATGGATCAATGGGTTGCATGATTAACGGTTACGACTCGTATACGAACGTGTGTTTTACTTGTTTGCTACTTGTGTAAAGTGTACTAAGAATACATGATACTTGTGAACACTACACTAACTATTCTTGGTAACCATGGTAGGCTATGGTTGACCAACTTGGAATGGGTAATATGACATACCGAGCAGGCTAAGGTGAGTTCACTTCTATTGAGCATGCATCCCGGTGGGTGGGACAATCAAATGGATATTCCTGAGAGGAATAAGTCTTTTGAGTAAAAACTGGGATGTTGGATAATACACTCATTTCCTATCACCTTAAGTCTCATCTTCTACCGAATAGTTACCTGAGAGGTAACGGGGTATTAGTTGATAGCGCTATTAGGCTTGGCAACCTCACACCGTACCTGAGAGGACGGGTGTGAACTAATGACCTTAATCATGACCAATGCTTAGATAGGGGTCATTGGGGACGGGCAAAACAATCTGGAGCCATCTTGTACGGTACTCGAGTTATTATCAACATTACTTTTAGAATTGTTATTAAACTGGAATAAACACTTGGTAACCAAACGTTTTCATAAAAATGTGAACTCACCAGCGTTGTCTTATACACTTGTGTGCATGCTCGCAGGTTATGGATATGTGGAACGTGGAACTTGCTGTCTGGGAAGCTGGAGTGGTCATGGGTCGAGACACATGGAAAAACGAGACGAGTCTGATAACTTTCATACGAATGGATTACGAAATACATAACTAATGATTTATGCTTCCGCTGAAAACGTTGAGTTATACTTTATGTAATGTAACACTTTATCTTAATGAATGAAAGTTTTATTTAAAATCTTGTATGAGTTCAATGTGATTGGTGGGTAGATCCTGGTACGTCACACGCCTCACGAGGGTTTCCGCTTGGAGTATTTTTAGGGGTTTGACAGTTTGGTATCAGAGCCACTGGTTATAGTGAACTTGGTTTTAAAACGCTTTTATAAAACCATACTATAATCGAACAATTTCGAAATCGACCATGACACTCAGCCCCAGATTGCAAGGTTCGTATCTCGTTTACTCATTGCACTGCATAACTAGTGAACACTTATGTATGATATTGCATGTGATAGCACACTTAGCACTACAATATGAATTCATGAGTTACTTGCCTGTGTATGTGATTGATAGTGTGAGGTGTTTCCCTTAGACATTCGTGACCCATGTTTTGTGATGTTATTTGTTTGCTACTCGAGTCTGGGGAACTATATAACACGAGTTAGGATGAGCTGAGATGAGCATGCAAATCATGTTATTATTGTGGGTGCATACATAATAATAATGTGGGGTGCATGTGAGTCCCAGCGCGGCCTAACAAGTGTGAAAGGGGTTCCATTCCATTATTCGACCTAATGTGAAACACAACGACCCATAGGGTTCATAGCAATGATTGTCTCTTATTTGAACGTGATCCTACCACTCTCCTCTGAGTCTTTACGAAAGTCGATGCTATCGGGTGTTATCCGAACACTTATCTGAACGTCTATCGAACCGTATAAGAATGTTGGGTGCTAGTGCGAATGTCTCTGAGTTAGTTGTTGAAGCGTCGAATGTTTGGTCTATACTTCCTCACTTTTCACGTTTACTTGAACTCAATGAGTTGGTGCCTCAGATCCAGCAATAGGGTCACCTCTGTAATTCTTTAACGACTCACCGTGCATTATACAATCAACACACAAGACCGATGGACAAGAAGTAGAACGTGATACCTTACCGACCTCAGTAATATGACGGCTCTAATTTTTGACAATGAACACCAGCAGATTGATTTTAATCGAAGTCCCTAACCTCAGCCAGCGGCCTTTGGGGGCCAACTCTTACAAATCAATCGGGGCATGAACGCTGACAATTGACCGGAGTATGGAACGTGTAGTTATCAGTGACATGGGTAGTACCTTAAGACGTGACAAGAACAGCGAGAAGGTGGACCCTATTGGCAAAAGATCATAGAGAATTGTTTGCAAAGCAGCGACATTAGAGACAATGTCCACGGTGGCAACAAAGTGTTCGTACTCAAAATCTTCGGTATGGGAATAAAGGAGACTTCGACGATAACGATGACGGTGAAAATGGTACTCGTGGAGGAGTACTTACGGCTGGCGTGGGTGACGCCAGGTATGATAACAGCATAGTGACATGTACGTTTTGTGAATAACCCTTCTTCCCCTGTTTTGTTGGAAACCGACACTTCTTGAAACCAGAACTGTTGTGGAATTGGCCGATGGCAAGTCAATTGAAGTCTTTTATGTTCGCTGGGATGCAAACTCGACCTTGTGGGTCAAGTGTTCGACAATCAATCTTCCTTCTGCTATCTGGATAGTTTCGATGCAGTAGTTAGTGTGGATAGGTTATCCAGATATCCCGCTGATATACCCTTTGAGGAGAAAATTTTGCGTATCCCTCTTCCTAGTGGAGAATCGTTGTCTATCCTAAAGTGTCATAGTGGTGCAAAGGTTAGCATCAATTCAGCTATGAAAGCCCAGAAGTGACTATGGAGGGATTACCCCGCTATGTTAGCACTCGCTACTGATGATAAGACTAAGGAAAAGAGGATCAAGGATCCACCAAACATTCATGATTACTCCCGATGTGCTACCCAAAGAACTTTCAGGATTACTATCACAACTGTTAGATAGAATCTCAGTTTGACCGCATGCCAGGGGTAGCCCTAATTACCCGTACCCCCTTACCGTCTTGCACCAGGAGGATTGTAAGAACTATCTAATCAACTTCAGGAACTATTGGACAGGAGTTTTGTCGACCCTAGTTTTCCACTTTGGGGAGCCCCGGTTATGTCCGTGAAGATAGGCCTTCTCGTACGTGTACTGATTATTGAGAACTCAACAAGATGACTGTCAAGAACCGTTCGCCTCGACCATGTATTGAAAACCTGCTGACCAGTTGTGAGGGTCAAGCCCCCATTCGAGGATAGACTAACGAATGAACTATTATCAGATGAAAGCCCAAGGGGAGAATGTTCCTAAAACGGCATATCGAACGTCGTACGACCATTACGATTTTGTATTCCATGACCTTTGAGTTATTCAACACACCAGCAGCCTTATGGATCACATGAATCAACCGTGTTTATTGATGACATTTTGAATTATTTCCAGGAGAAAGGAACACCATGAGCGGCACATGTATCTTATCTTAGAGCTCCTGAGGGAGGAGCCACTCCACGCGAAGTCTTGTTAAGTGTGACTTCTAGATTCGAGAGATACACTTTCTTGGTCACATAGTCAACGAATTGGGAATACACGTGGATCCCGCTAAGATCCGTTTTATTAGAAATTAGTCACTAAAGAGTCCGTCGAAGGTGCTGCAATTTCTTGGTCTCGCTAAGCACCGTCGCAGATTCATCAAGATATTTTCGAAGATCATACAACTTTTATCGTTTTAACACAGTAGGGTACTGTGTATTCATGGAGGTCAGAACAGGAGAACGTCTTTTCAGCTTCGAAACTAAACTCTGTAATGCACTGAATATTGTTCTTACCCGATGGTACAGGTGATCTGGTAGTGTACCCTGTTGTCTCGATTCAGGGTCTCGGTTGCGTGCGGGTGCAACGCGAGAAAGTGATAGCTTACGTTTCTCAACAGTTGTAGATTTACAAGGAGAATTGCACGACTCACAGCCCGGGATGGAAGCCATGGCCTTTGGGTTTGGAATTTGGAGGTATTCCTTGTACGGTACCAAAGGCACTATTTAGACCGATCATAAGGGCCTTCAGTATATCCTTAATCAGAAAGAGTTAAACATGCGACGGCGTCGCTGAATGGAACTCTTGAACGATTACGACCTTGAAACCTAAACGTGCACGAGCTTTGCAGCTCACCCTCGACTTTAACCTGCCTGATCAGATTCGATCTACCCAAAGGAAGCATTCAAGGAAAAGAATCTTCAAGCTGAACCTATGCGGGGCATGTGGAAACAACTTTTGGCAAAAGTCAGACGGTATTCACTACCTTATGTGACAATTGTGCTCTGTAAACGATGTATGATGTAAAACAATAACAATTATCAATAAAACGATGTGTTTTAGTGTTAATATATGTGTATTTGTGTTTGATGATTTTACGATTTAATTCGAGTTCGATTTCAAGCTTTAAATCGCTTTCTGGAAGGTTATACGCAAACTGATGCGTAAACGTAATCAGTCTGATTATTGGATTGTTGATTCATCAATACATCTAATTCGAACTAGTGAGCAAAGTGATTGAGTTAAATCTAGGGTTTCTGTTTTGTGTTCTTCCAAATCGCCGCCCTAGTTCTTTGTGTTCGATCTGATTGTATAGAGGTGTGGGTTTGTTGGTCCTTCTGGTTAGGCAGAAACTTTAACTTACTAATTCCTCTATATGATTTCGAAAGATACATGGGGTAGGGTTTTGCTAGATTAGGGTTTTTTCTTATTTTCGTCTGTTCGTGGTCTTCTGGTCTTGCTTGGTTGTCTTCGTGCATGGTAGTCTGAGTTTTTGTGTTCATAGAGAGTTGTCTTATTAAGCATGGATGATCGTTCTAAGTTTGGGAATGTACAGCATGACGACCGTCAAAACCCAAGTTTGTCGTTCAAGAGTATTGCCGATAGGGTTTTTTTTTTGGGTAAAGGGTTACCCCGGTGATTCTATTAAAATTCAACCGCAAATAAGTACAAGTAGTGAGGATGTGTTCCACACTAGTTGATATATAGGACATGCCCCATATATGTATGACACATCAAAACAAAGTAACTATGACACCCCATAACCTAGCCTACTATACATCATGAAAGAGATCTAGTAGACAAAACAATGCAAAAACAAAAACAAAATCCTCAACCGCCATCATCAAAGATAAAGCTGCCACAAACCGGCAACCCCTTCAAACGAACCAAAAATAGCTTATCCATTTGAGAATTTTGTGGAAGAGGTGCTTGCCCCTGCTTTCGAAGAAAAAGGATGAGTACCCGATGTCATAAATTCACTAGTTTCATTGTAGACTTCAACGACCTCCTCTTCATCCGAATCCTGCCTGTCACTCGACTGTTTCTCCTTCTTCTCTATACGACCCACAGTACTACCTCCCTGGCCACCATCATCATCCTTAAGTGCATCAAAGGGGTTTGACGTTGATACCTGATTGTTCATCGGCTTCTTCAAGTATTGCCGATAGGGTTGTTGATATTGATGGTAAAACTTCATGCCACGTAGAGGAACGCTGCTGAATCAGAATGCTGAGGGTAGCCGTATTAATGTTATTGATGAATTGCTGAAAGTGACAGTTCCAGTTAATCTGGAAAGTGTGCAGCCGGAGATTATGGGATCGGAGGAGGTTCATGCAGGAGATGGTGTGATAACAGGTAAGCATGTTAACACTAAAAATTCCAAACCCTTGTCCTATGCTGAATCAGTTATGAATAATAATCCCAAGAAGGTTAATTTTCGAACCCTTGCTAGTGCTGAGAAACGAGATGGTTGTGATGTGGTTTTACCCCGAGAATCTTTTTTTTGGGTAAAGGGTTACCCCAGAGATTCTATTATAGACAACCGCCAAATAAGTACAAGTAGTGAGGATGAGTTCCCCACTAGTTCATATACAGGACAGGCCCCATATATGTAAGCAAAAAACAAACAAACCAAGATACCACCTCAATCTAGCCTACTACAATCATGATAATGACTAACTAGTAGACAAACAAAAATAAATCAAACAACGATGTCAACCGCCATCATCAAAAATGAAATTGCTACCAACCGGCAGCCCCTTAGCATGAAACAAAAGCCACCTATCCATTGGATAAGTTTATGTGAGAGGTGCTTGCCCCTGTATTGGAAGACGTAGGATGTGTACCCGATGTCATAAACTCATTCATTTCATCATATACAACCTCTACCTCGTCATCGTCAGACTCCTCATTTAGCTCACGTCCCCCTTTATATTTCCCCTGGAAGGAACCCCTATTCCCCCCAACAAACCCAAGAGCACTAAACGAATTGTGTGTTTGAACCTTGGACGAACTAGTGCACCGCGCATTCACGTAGGAAGAACTCACTGCCTTTTTCTTTTTATCCACAGGTCTATATTCAAACTTGGGCTTTTGATTGTTAACTTGAAAACCGCTCTTCTTTACATTCTTCTTTGTCTTGACTTCCGTATAACCATCCTCATCTACTTTCGGACTGTTAGTAGGAGGTCTCACTATCGATTGAATGCATTTTGGACACTCCTCAGAGTCATGCCCAAATACACAACAGTGGGCACATCTCAGGGGTTTCCATTCATATTCCACACGAATAGTCTCATTGACATACTTGTTCTCATCCAACTCAGGAATAGCCATGGTTAGGACCTCTTTAAAGTCATGTTCAGCAGAGATATCAATGAGGGCCCTAGCATAGCTGCTTCGTCCCCAAGCCTCGTTGCACATATCAATAGTATACGAATCCAACTGCAAAGGAGAACCAATTTTAGACGCCAACATGCTTAACCCATCATCAATATACGCCGCTAGAGGAACCTCATGCAATTTCACCCAAACCGCAACCTTTTTAATATCTTCTTTTTTAAGAGTGTTTGTAGGGGACCAAGTGTTGAGAAAAAGTGGTTTGTTCCGAATCAGCCAAGGACACCCTTCAAGAACATTATTCATACCCTGTCTATCTTCAAACTTGAAGAAGAAAAACCCATTCGAATTCATCATAATTTTCTAAAAACCATGTTTTTTCCAATTTGTTTTCACAAAATATTCAACAACCGGATAAGCAATTCTATCCCCCAGGAAGTAACCATAAAGAGTATTTGCTAACCTGCTGTTAACCTGACGAACAGAATCAATTGGTAAAATGACATCCACTCCTTCCAAGGAGACATCCGACTTTAGCGACCTAAAATTAATTTTAGGAGTTTGATCAGCCGACTCATTATCATTCCTAGCTGAATTTTGAGCATTCGAACCAGAATCCATGTTAACACCACCCTGGTCAGCTTGTTTGTTTGACACAACATTAGCGTACGATTGAGAAGTAGCTCAAGGGATAGGACTAACATCATTCAACGGGAGCACAAAAGCTACCTTTCTTTTATCAAGAACCTTAGCATACTGCTGATTAGGAGAATCAAATCGACCATTAACTTGTTCATCATCATCTAATGGCAGCATAAAGGTTACCTTCTTGCATAGTTCAGAAACCCTCGCAGCTATATTTGACGTTAGTTTTGGCTCAAAGGGTTTTTCGTCAATATTCTTTATCTTCCTCGCAAAGACGTTTGCGTTGTCTGCATTTTGAACATCCATTTCAGCAGCCGCAATAAAAACAGCCGCTACCCAATAGCAGGAATGCGACCAAAACCCTAGTGACGGCTGAAAAGCAATCGGAGTACCACTAGTTTCACAGATTCGCTAAAACAACCGCCGATTAAATAAATCAATCAGCGAATGAAAGGAAACATGCCGAATCCCTAGTGTAAATCGGACAGCCAAATATGTGTTTAGAATCAGCCGATTAATCCCCTTATTCAAATCTTCAGCCGATAAAAAAAACAAACAAAATAGAAACCCTAAAAAGATGATAACCCTAATCTGATTTCAACTGATTAGAAACGACGGAGTAGTTGCTAACCAGAGTTAATCACGAACAGGATTGGAATGAAAGATCTAGGATCTCATGATTTCTCCCAATTCGCCCAGAGCTCTCCCATTTTAGATGATACACTTCTTTGTCGGTTTTACCCCGAGAATCGGTTAAAGCTATACAAGATAAGCTTGCTAACACACTTTACGGGTATTTTTTGGGTGATCGTGTAGCTTACCCGGTAGTAGAATATTTTGTTCGGAACAATTGTAAGAAGTTCGGATTACAGAAATCCATGATGAACGCTAATGGTTTTTTCTTTTTCAAGTTTGCGGATTAGTCTGGTATGATGAATGCTCTTAAAGCAGGACCATGGAGTATTCGTTCACAGTCTTTATTTTTAAATACCTGGTCGGCTTCTACAAAGCTTGAGAAGAAGGAAGTAAAAAGTTACAACTTCGGGTTAAGATCTATGACGTCCCAATTGCTGCCTACACGGAGGATGGTTTGAGTCTCATTGCCACGGCGATTGGGGAGCCAAAAATGTTGGATTCATTTACCACTACTATGTGTATGGACGCTTGGGGGAGGAGTAATGCTCGTGCACTGATTGAAATTTCTGTGGACAACGACTTCAAGGAGGAATTAGTTTTAGCTGTTCCAGATCTTGAGGGTGACGGTTTCGTTAAAGAAAAGATGTTTGTCGAATATGAATGGAGTCCGCACAGATGTAGGCACAGTCGTGTATTTGGTCATTCTGATGAAGCTTATCCGAAACAAGTTAGGTCCTATCCGCAACATGGAAGCATGGCCAATATCGGGAAGAAACAAAAACAGGGGGCTCATCCTCGTGAACAAGTTAAGAAGTTGGTTGAAGATGATGGGTTTACAATTGTAGATGATAAAAAGACTGCTAAGAAGTCTGGTTTCCCCGTCAATAAGTAAAAGACAAAATTTGAGTACAGACCAGTCGGTAATAAGACGGATGGATGTATCAAGAAAGTTGATAAATCGAATACTCTGGTATCTAGCATTCCTTTTGATGTCTTAAGGGATGAAGTTGGGGAATCTAGTAAATCCGCTCGGGTGATGGAAGATGGGACCGAAAATTCTGATGACGAGGAGGTGGTTGAAGTATTTAATGTAACAAATGATTTTCTTAAAGTAGATTCAAGCCATGACGTTCATAAAAAATGGGCAAGCACTCCTTCTTCAGGGGTGCCTCAATGATTAGCTTGGCTGTTTGGAATATACGGGGGTTGAACCGCCCTCTAAAACAAAATGAGGTTCGTCAGGTTGTCAAAGATAATAAGCTTATTTTGTGTGCGATCTTAGAGTCTCATGTGGATGTGGATAATCTTTGTAAGGTCTGTAATGCTGTGTTTAGGAGATGGGATTGGACCTCGAATGGGGGATGTTGTAATAAAGGAGCTCGTATCATCTTGGGTTGGGATCCTACGGAGGTGGATGTTATGGTTCTTGCTCAGGCGGCTCAAATCTTACATGTTTAGGTTATTTGTAAAGCAAATAAGAGTATGTTTTTTTGTTCTTTGGTCTATGCCGCGAACTATTATGTTTCTCGAAGGGAGCTCTGGCAGAATTTACGTATGCATAAAGGCCTGGTTCATGATAAACCTTGGGTTATTATGGGAGATTTCAACTCTGCTCTTAATATTGAAGATAAATCAATCAGTATTTCCTCTATTTCTCTTGGTATGCGCGATTTAAAAGACCGTGTTGAGGATATTGAGGTTTTTGATATAAATCGAACGGGTTTTCATTTCACGTGGAGCAAAAAACCCAAAAAAGTAGGGTTGCTGAAAAAGATTAATTTAGTCTTGGGTAACGCTCCTTTTGTTAGTGCTTTTCCAGATTCGGTTGCTGTGTTTAAACCATATGGAGTTTCGGATCACTGTCCGTGTGTCAAGAAGTTGTTATCGGCTGGTAAATCAAAACCGAGACCTTTCAAGTTTGCTAATTTCTTGGTGCATAAGCCGGGTTTCTTGGATATTGTTAGTTCAAAGTGGGATGTTCACATTAATGGAGTTCATCAGTTTCGTGTCATTAAGAAACTCACTCTAATGAAACCATCTCTTCGTGCTCTCCTGTTTCAGCAAGGGAACCTCCATGAAAAGGTTGTGAATCTTCGGGGAAAACTTGAGGCTCTCCAACGAGACATTGATAGGGACCTAATGAATGAGTTATTACGTTGTCAGGAAGTCTCCGTGCTGCGTGATTTTCAGGAGGCTTCGCTTGATGAGGAAAGATTCCTAAAGCAGAAGTCTAAAGTTGAGTGGCTTCGAGCAGGTGATGCTAATACGGCCTATTTTCATACGTCGTTAAAATGTAGAAACCACATTAATCGTATTGAGGCCATATCTGATTTGAGTGGAAACCTGTTTGAGGGTGATAACGTGGCTGCGGCTTTTTTAAACCATTATGAGCATTTCTTGGGATGTGAAGGTCAAGTGTCTTTGTTACCTTCGCCTGGTCTTTTTTTTCTAATAAGCTGAACCCTGAAACTGCAAACTATATGGTTCGTCCGGTCTCTTTGGAGGAAATTAAGTCAGCTATGTTTTTTATTAGGAATGATAAAGCCCCTGGGCCTGATGGTTATACGGCTGCGTTTTTCAAGAGCACTTGGCAAATAGTGGGGAGTGATGTTTCGAATGCTATTTTGGATTTCTTTAACACCGAAAATCTTTTTTTTTTGGGTAAAGGGTTACCCCGGTGATTCTATATATCAACAAACTTAAAAACAAGTAGTGTGGAGAAACCCACACTAGTTCAAACATGGGACATTCCCCATGAGAGTACACCAAGAAACCAAAAAATAACAGCCAAGTACCACTAATACAAAACCAACTAGACTATAATCTAGAAAAAATAAACACAATGGGGATCAGCCGCCATCATCATCCAACTTGTTGCTATAGATTTCCCAAGATTCCAAGAGTCTTCGCACCCTTTTACACTCCTTGAACTTGACTCCAATTAGGTTATAACGAACGGTTTGCAAGATTAAATTGCCCAAGACATCTGGAGGTCTTGTCTGGTTCCTGAACAATCGAGCATTTCGCTCCTACCACACGAAATAAACAGCAGCAGCAACTATGAGCCTGCTAATAAAGTTAGTCGCTGATTTAGAATTAGCCCTAGCCCCCAACCAGTCAACTATAGCATCCCATGCTGGGCCTACCGAGTTCATCCCTCCTTTTTCACGAATCTTGATCCAAACTTGAGTAGAATAATTGCAGTCAAAAAACAGATGGTTATGAGAATCAACATTAGCATAGCACAAGAGACAGCACATCATATTCATATTCTTCCTTCTCGAGAACTCCCATTGAAGAATCTTGTCTTGTGTTAAAAGCTTACGACGAATGACAAGCCACATAAAAAACACATGCTTGGGAATACACTGAGAGAACCAAACAATTTTAACCCACTCTACCTCCTCTGCCCGACGTCTAAGCGAATGCCAAACCTGAGATGAAGAATGCTCAACTAAATCATTACCATCCTTCCACATAAGTCGATCAGGAGTATTAGGCACTACATGGATACTATCCAGTAGTATCATTAACACCGAAAATCTTCTACAACAACTTAATCACACGTTAGTCGTTCTGGTTCCCAAGGTGTCGACCCCTACAAAATTACTGACTATCATCCTATATCCTGCTGTAACATTATTTTTAAAAGTATTAGTAAGGTGCTGGCGGATCGGTTGAAGGGTTCGTTAAATGAAATTGTGAGTATAAACCAATCAGCTTTTGTTCCTCGTCGGAAAATTTCGGATAACATTCTTCTTACGCAGGAATTGATGCATAATTACCATCGGAATTTTGGCCCCCCAAGATGTGCTTTTAAGGTAGATATCCAGAAAGCTTATGATATGGTTGAGTGGGGTTTTCTTAAAAATGTGTTGGTAGGGTTTGGATTTAATGGTATTATGGTGGATTGGATCATGTTGTGTGTGTCAACAGCATCTTATTCGGTTTGTGTTAACGGGAATATTCATGGTTATTTTAAAGGAAAAAGGGGTTTAAGGCAGGGTGATCCTCTATCCCCTTATCTTTTCACTCTCGTGATGGAAGTCTTGACATGCATTTTGAACCATGCGACAAGGATCGACTCGTCTTTCAGGTTCCATAATAAATGTGAGAAGCAACAAATTGTTAATCTTTGTTTTGCAGATGATTTATTCCTGTTTGCTAGAGGAGATGTGGCTTCGGCTAGGTGTATTATGTTATCCCTCACACAGTTCACTCGAATGTCTGGCTTGGTTCCTAGTATTCAGAAGAGTACAGGGTTTTTCTGTAATGTCCCGAACCACGTTAAAAGAGAAATCTTGACCATTATGCCTTTTGTGGAGGGTACGCTTCCTGTGAGATACTTGGGTGTTCCGCTTATTTCTTCTAGGCTGTTGTACAAGGATTGTAGTATTCTTGTGGAGCATCTTGAACAACGGATAAATAACTGGAAGAACAAAATGTTATCATTCGCTTGCAGATTACAATTAATTATCTCGGTTCTTTCAGCTTTACATGTGTACTGGTCTTCGGTTTTTATCTTACCAGCCAGGGTGGTTAAGGAGTTGGAAGCTAAAATGCGGAATTTTCTATGGGCTCAATCCTCCTCTCAGCGTGGTAGGGCGAAAGTGTCATGGAAGTCTGTTTGTGTGCCTAAGCAAGAAGGGGGTTTGGGTATTCGTCGAATTGCTGATCTTAATAAATCTCTAATGGTGTCGCATATTTGGAGCATTCTAAGTAATCGGCATTCTTTTATGGGTTGCTTGGATCCATTCTTATCGTTTAAGAGGTCGAAGTTTTTGGGATCACAAGGTTCCGTCTAGTTGTTGTTGGAGCTGGAGGAAGATGGCTCAGATTCGGCCTTTGATTCGTCAACATGTTTGGTCTCAGATCGGTGATGGCAGCTGAACCTCAGCTTGGTTTGACTCGTGGAGTAATATTGGTCCGCTATGTACTTTCCTATCGCCTAGAGTGATATCTCGTGAGGGGTTTTCTCTAAATGCCACGGTAGCGAATGTTTATTCAGGTGGCTCGTGGCTTTGGCCGGTTGCGTGGAGAGATACATACCCCGTACTCATACAATTAGATCACTTGCAACGGAACCTAAATGATCAGGATCGTCTTTTTTGGAAGGATGGTGATAATATAGCCGAGCATTCTTCCTCCGGGGTTTGGGATTCAGTTCGGACAAGGGAGCAGGAAGTGAATTGGGCTAGCATTATTTGGTTCTCTCAATGTATTCCTCGCCACGCTTTTCTGATGTGGCTTATTGTGCGACGTAAACTTTTGACTCAAGACAAAATCTTGCAATGGAGCTATACTTGAAGAAATAACATGAACATGATGTGTTGCCTCCTGTGTTATGAGAATGTCGACTCGCATGACCATTTATTCTTTGAATGCAAGCTGTCCATGCAAATCTGGAATATGGTTAGATCTAAAGCTGATATGGAAAATGTGGAATCAAGGTGGAACGATATTTTGGAAAGGCTTGGCTCTCGTTCTCAGTCTAAATCAGCAAAGAACCTGGTATGTAGGTTGTTAGTTGCTGCTCTGGCATACAGCAATTGGCAGGAAAGGAACAATCGGCTTTTCAGGAACCATGCGAGACCCCCGGATACCATATGTAAGGCCGTTTTAGAACATGTGAGGTATAAATTAATAGGGCTCAGATTCAAGAACACGGCTAGAGTGCGAGAGTTGTTGGAGAAATGGGATATCCATGGTGCTGATTTAGTAATGGATAATGGCTGAATTCTCATAAGTCTGGTGTCGCCTAGCCTAGATAGTTGTCTAGTGGTTGTTTTATTTTGGTTTCCTTTGTTGGTTTTTTCTAGTTTTGTTTCTACTTACATGAGGGTATGTCTCATGTTTGAACTAGTAAAGGATGTTTCCTTGCTACTTGTTTTGATTGTTTGTGAATATATAAAATCACCGGGGTAACCCTTTACCAAAAAAACGTAATCAGTTTAACGCGACAAACACTCCGGAACACTGATATAGGCTTAACATACCTTAAATAACCTTTACATAACTTAGAAATAAGTTTTGGAGGGTTTGGTGTGTCTAAAATAAGTTTATTCGATCACAGGGACTAATTGTGTCAAACTGCGAAACTATGCCGATTTGTACAATAACGAACATTCCGGAACTTGATCATAAGCTAAACATACCTTAAATATCCTTTACATAGCTTAAGAAATAGGCTTTGAGGGGTTTGGTATGCGAAAATAAACTTATTTGATCAATAGGGACTAAAAGCGTCAAAAAGTGCATAAGTTTGCATTTACGCGCATATCTTACGTTCTGAACATATCTGGACATCCAAAAATTTTTGTAATCATTAAAATATTTTATTTTAGTGATTGGAATGCAAAAATACCATTCCTCGCGAAATTTTGATCGTTTTCGCATCCGTTCGAGTTTTCGTTGTAATTAACCGAATAACGCAACCGTACGACCAAACGAACAGACATCCAAGATGTTTTTGAGCATATTTCATGTTCCATATACTTTAACTTCATTGTAGAGCCTTGAAATGAGGTTAACGGGGCTTAAACGTGTCGAAAATGCATCAAAAACAAAGTTTTGGACATGCAGGGACTAAAACTGACAATCTGTCAAAGTAGTCTAGGAGGGGCGCGTAAGGCCATGTGTGGGTCTACGCGGGGCGCGACAGATGCCCAGGCCAGAAACATTGAATCTATTCAATTCAGCTGATTTTAATGGTTTTGATACTTGATTTGGAATAACATTTGATAGTTTTTGAGTTCCCATGTATTGTAAACCATGGGCAACACTTGTATGGTCCAGATTAAAGCCCGAATTACGAGAAACGATCCGAACGGTTCTTGAAAATCTATAAATACCCACTTGATCTTCACTCATTTCTCACACATTTGGTCTGAATTTGCTTTAAGTTAAAGCCTTAGCTTCATACCTGAGTATTTTAGATCAAATTCTTCATTGCTTGGATCTTTTGTAAGTTTCTTTCAAGCTTATTATTGTTTTTTTAAGCGTGAAAGTCAAACAGTGTTTGACTTTCTGCTTTGACCACGATTTGGTCAACACAAAGTTCGTTCGAACTTTGCAACATGAGCGTAATCACGATGGTTATACTCCCTACTGATTACCACATTGATTAGACGAAGTGACGAGTCAAAGTTTCGGTCAAAATGTCGTTTATGTACATTTGGAGACGAAACTATCTTCGAATATCAAAACACTTTGTTTTGATATCAAAACCTGTTTTCTAACTTAGTTAAACATGTTTTAACATGTTTAGCTCGTCACTTAGTCTATTGCTTGTATAGGGTCGTAAGATAAGCGGTCTTAACAACCGCTTAGACTTTCAAACCCGACCCATTTGGTCGATCATTAGGATCCGACCAAGCATAATTGTGACCATAGTTATACCTTATGGTCACTTAGTTTAATTAGTTGTTATGATAGGTAGTTTATATGCCTTAGGAAAATGACTAAAATGCCCTTTTCATGCATAATTGGATTTTAAGCATATGTAACTTAAACTTTTGACAGGATCATGGGGAACATTCACTTCTTGGATATGTATCCTGATGCTTATGCTCTCTTTCATCCTTTTCGTATTTCGGATCATACACCTTGCTTACTTTTCCTATCCAGTTATAAACATAATCGGCCAAAACCTTTTAAGTTTGCTAACTTCCTAGCAACTAAGGAGGGTTTCACCCAATGTGTTTCGACTGAATGGAGTAAGGAGGTTCAAGGGGTAACCATGTTTTCGGTTGTAAAAAAGCTCACCTCTTTAAAATCTCCTCTAAGACGTCTTCTATATAAGCAAGGTAATCTTCATGAAAGGGTTAAGTCTTTGAGGTTGAAGTTAGATGAGGTTCAAAAGGCTATAGATGCTAATCCGCTTGATGCTGGGCTTAGAGAGGAAGAGTCTATCCGTCTTAAAGAGTTCCGTTCAGCTTCTTATGATGAAGAGTGTTTTCTTAAGCAAAAAGCCAAAGCGGACTGGTTGGCGGCGGGTGATTCTAATACTAAATTTTTCCACAACTGTGTGAAAACGAGGAACGTGTGCAATAAGATCTTCCAAGTCAAAGATATTAACGGAAATCAGTTCAAGGGTGATGATGTTTTCGAAGTGTTGGTTAGTCACTATGCTGATTTTTTGGGTACGGTGCATAATGTGGAAAAACTAGATGCAGATGGTTTGTTCTGTAATAGGCTGGATTCAAATGTTGCAGCTTCTATGATTCGTCAGGTTACGCGGGAGGAGGTAAAAACTGCTATGTTTTCTATTGGTGAGAATAAGGCCCCAGGTCCTGATGGTTATACTTCGGCGTTTTTTAAAAATTCTTGGGAGATTGTCGGGGATGAGGTTACGAAAGCTATCTTGGATTTCTTTAATAATGGGAAGCTGCTGCAACAAGTCAATCATACCATTATAGCGTTGGTCCCGAAAGTTACTACACCTAATTCGGTAAGTGATTATCGGCCTATTTCTTGTTGCAACGTGCTTTATAAGTGTATCAGCAAAATACTTACTGATAGAATCAAAGGTAGCCTGGATTATCTGGTGAATATTAGCCAATATGTCTTTGTGCCTGGTCGAAAGATATCAGATAATATCCTTCTTACTCAGGAGTTAATGCATAACTATCACCTGAATGTTGGGCCTCCTAGATGTGCGTTTAGGATTGATATACAGAAGGCTTATGATACAGTTAGCTGGTCTTTTCTGGAGGATATCCTGATTGCGTTTGGATTCCCTCACAAAATGGTTAGTTGGATTATGACGTGTGTTAGTACTGTTTCATACTCTTTGAGCATTAATGGTAATCTTCACGGGTATTTCAAGGGCAAACGGGGGTTGAGACAGGGGGACCCGATATCTCCTTATCTTTTTACTTTGGTCATGGAGGCTCTTTCGCTGTTACTTCACAATGCAGCTACCTCTAGTAATGCATTTAGATACCATATCCATTGTAAAAAACAGAAGATTATAAATGTCACGTTTGCTGATGATCTGTTCATTTTTGTGAATGCTGATGCTGTTTCGGCTAAGATAGTGAGAGATGCTCTTAATCGGTTCTCTAGGGTTTCGGGACTGATTCCAAATTTGTTGAAAAGCACGGCCTTCTTTGGTAATGTTCCTCAAGCTATTAAAAGAGAAATCCTGAGTATTATGCCATTTCAAGAAGGTGTGCTTCCTGTTCGCTATTTGGGAGTTCCTCTAGTTTCATCTAAGCTTTCGTATAAGGATTGTAAGGTGCTGGTGGAGAAAATGGAAAAGAAGATTCATAACTGGACGACAAAATCTCTATCTTTTGCAGGCAGGTTACAGTTGGTTAGTTCGGTCCTTTCGGCGATGCATATTTACTGGGCTACAGTTTTCTTATTACCAGCTAGAATTGTTACAGAGTTGGAAAAACGTATGCGAGATTTTCTATGGTCTGGCAATTACAATAAGATGGTGAAGCCAAAAGTTGCTTGGAAGGTTATTTGTTTACCGAAGGATGAGGGAGGTTTGGGTATTCGTAGCATATCGGATGTTAACAAGGCCCTCTTATCTTCACATGTTTGGAGCATTCTCTCCAATCGGAAATCTTTATGGGTCCAATGGATTCATTCTTATAAACTTAAGGGTCGAAGCTTCTGGGAGATTCCTTGTAGAGGCCGTATGACTTGGGGATGGAGAAAACTTCTTGCTAATCGGAGCCTCATTCGTCCTTTTATGTGGAAAACTATAGGGAATGGTGCTGAAACTAATGCTTGGAGTGATACGTGGTGCAATGTGGGTCCTCGTCGTGCGTTTATTACTCCTCGTATTATCGCTAATGCAGGTTTCAGTTTGCAAACGTCTATAGCTGATCTGGTGTCGCAAGATGGTCAATGGAGTTGGCCGACTGCTTGGTTTAACCTGTTCCCAGTCTTAATTAACATGATGGTTCCTACTTTATGTGAAAATTCGCGAGATAGGTTGGTTTGGAAAGATGTGGAAGGGAACAATCGTCCGTTTTCTTCTTGGGAGGTTTGGAATACTATTCGGCATCATGCGAGTAAAGTGCAATGGGGGAACATGGTTTGGTTTAAACAATGCATTCCTAAGCATGCATTCCATATATGGCTAGTTATTCAAAACAAATTGAAGACTCAGGATCAGCTTCATGTATGGGAAGTGGGAAGTGAAACTAATTTGAATCTTATGTGTTGCCCTTTATGCTGTTACAACAGGGATTCGAGAGACCATCTCTTCTTTCAATGCTCTTTTGCTACGCAGGTATGGAACAAGGTTAGGAGTCTTACCAATATGGAAGATGTTAATGGAAGCTGGACTGATATTATGGTTTGGATGAGCCAAAACTCGTCCTTACAAAAGCCTGAAAATGTTATTAGTCGGTTGGTACTTGGGGCTGCAACATATTTTATATGGCAAGAACGCAACAACAGGTTGTTTTCTCGGAACCATCGGACGGCTATGGTCGTGTCTCAGGAGATTATTAATACGGTTCGATTGCGGCTTATTTCCTTCAAGTTTAAAAGGAGATTTGTCAATGGTAGCTTGGTGCAAAAGTGGAAGATTCCTGGAAACAATGTAGAGATTGATCCCGGCTAGTTAGTTGTCTCTTTTTTGTAGTTTATTTTGTTTTTGGCCGTGTTTGGTTTGTTAGCTGGTTTGTGGCTTTGAGTGCCTAGTTGTGTTTGTTTGGGATGTTTGTTCCTAGTGTTGGTATGCCAACGCTAGTTTGGGTGTGGTAATTCAGCCACACTTCTGTTTTGTATGGTTTGATTAATAAAATTCACCGGGGTAACCCTTTACCCAAAAAAAAAAACTTAAACTTTTGTCACTTAACTGAGTATGCAACATATTTAAACATGTTAGAGCATATAATACTTGTCATAGGACTAGTTAGGCGTCTCGAGCGCGCTTTTGCGCGAACGACACGTTAAAGTAGCATAAGCTACCTTAATGGATCTTAACGGGTCGTAAGCACTTAGGATAGGCTCCGATTTAGAATGTAGGCTTCGTTAAACCATATCACATGAGTTCCAACACTCATTTGGTTTACGAGACCTCATTCTATCCGATCTTTCGATTTAGGTGTCGATTTATTAACTTAGCGATTCGATTACTAGGTGCTACTTGAATTCCTTGGTTTACTCGAGCTTTGCTAGTTCATTTAATCAAGGATACTTTGCACTTCGATGTGAGTACATAGTCCCCTTATTTTACTGTTTTCAATTGTTTTGGGGTGATTCATATGTGTTAAACGATTTTGATGCTTTCAAGCGATGATTTCAAAAACAAATACTATGGTTTATATTAAACAAGAACGATTTCGATAATGTGAACAAACTTGTTGGACGTAGTTACATAACGAATAACATTCATTAACATTGATCAAGCCGATCAGTATTAGGTTCACAGGATCTGACAAATCCCGTTATCGGACTGCACCCATGGTTATGTGTGGGGGTTATGTGGGTAACGATCGAACCTGTTAATTGTTAATTTACCCTTTGGGGGTTTGTTAATACGAGTTGAACGATGAACGAGTCACGAAGGTTTGAATGTATTCCACGAGACGACCAAAAGTAGTTTTCACAATTAAAACGAGAACAATTTGAATGAGAACGATATTGAACGATTGAACGATTTTGAACGATTTTGAAGGATATTGAACGATTGAATGATTTGAAACGATAGAACGATTTGAACTATATAAACAAGTTTTTTTTGGGTAAAGGGTTACCCCGGAGATTCTATTAAAAACAATCCCAATAAAGTACAAGTAGTGATGGTGAGTTCCACACTAATTCATATACAGGACATGCCCCGTATATGTAAACAAACAAAACCAAAAGTATCTAAGACAACCCATAAACTAGCCTACATTACATAATGAAAATAAAGTAGGCAAAAACCAAACACAAAACCAATAACGACTCAACCTCCATCATCAAAGATGAAATTGCCACAAACCGGCAAACCCTTGGCTCGAATCACAATATGTCTAGCCATTGGAACCCTTTGTGGATGAGTTGCTTGCCCGAGCTCTAGACGATGAAGGATGAGTTCCCGAAGTCATAAATTCACTAGTTTCATTGTAGACTTCCTCAACCTCATCCTCATCTGACTCTTGCTTGTCATTCACCTGCTTGGCCTTCTTCTCTATACGACCCACAGTACTACCTCCCTGACCACCATCATCATCCTTAAGGACATCAAATGGGTTTGACGTTGATACCTGATTGTTCATCGGCTTCTTCAAGGACGAAATTGGTTTAGGGTTTACAACTGGTCTGTACACTACCTTAGGCTTCTGATTCTTCATATGAAGACCTTGGTTAGTAGCTCTCTTCTTCTTTGCACCCACAACCTGAAAATCATCAATTTTCTTTCCAGCATCCCCACTCGAACCAACCTGAGGGCTCTTTGGGCACGCGTTATCTTCATGACCAAACACGCAACAAGAAGAGCACCTTAAAGGCTCCCAATCATAATCGATTTTAACCTCCACCATAGAGTGACCCTTACCCTCTAAAGACGGGATTGCAACAGTAACACTCCTCTTTAACTCAGCCTCGGCTTGAATTTCAATGAGAGCTCTAGCATAACTGCTTCTTCCCCACGACTTAGCGCACATTGTAGCTGTGTACGAATCTAGCATCTTAGGCACCCCTATCTTAGAAGCGAGCAAACTAAGACCGTCTTCAGTATATGCTGCTAACGGCACTTGATGCATCTTAACCCAGACTGGGATAGCCTTTATATCTTCTTTTTCCAACTTGACAGAGGCCGACCACTCCTTCAAAATAATCGGAACATTTCTAATCATCCAAGGTCCATCCTCCACCAATTTATCCATCCCTTCCTTTGTTTTGAATTTAAAGAAAAAGAACCCGTTCGCATTCATCATTAGTCTAGAAAGACCATAATTAACCCAGTTGGTCTTTGCAAAATAATCCACTACAGGAAAAGCCAGCCGTTTACCCAGAAAATATCCATACAACGTATTAGCATACCTGTCTGTGACTTGTTTAACTGAAGACAATGGAATGACGACATCAGCTCCATCAACCGACTCGCTAGATTCCATCATCCGAAAATTAACCTTTACATTCTCCTTTGCGGTGTTCACAACACTAGCAAATGATAACGGTTCTGCAGCCCCATATACTTTTGGAATCGAATTACCAGCCAATGGAGTTGCCAAATTCACTCCATGAACACCTGTTGTAGGCGAGAACAGTTTATCCATGTGAACCGGAGCCGTGACCTTAGTAAGTTCATCAATGATGTTAATACCACGTCTTGGCTGAATACTGTTCCCATCAACATCAAGAATTCGATCCGCAATTTCCTTAAATGACAGTGGTGGCCTTCCACCAGGTTTCATGCGTTCATCCCTTTGAAACCAAACAAACAAGATTACATATCGTCTATCATCGTTATTAAGTCACTAAGGCCTCGTCCAGTCCTAAGTGAACATGCATCCTAGCAATCAACATCATTCGACACCACCTGACACATATGTAAAAATAAAGTCAGCAAAGAAATGTCGGCGAGCACATAGATTTTGTGAGTGTATCAGATTCATGGCTTGTTTACATGTTGAAATAACTCGTACAACTTCGTTAATCGATATAATGAACGATTGGTTTTTGGTTTGTGATTAGATAACGAGACGGGTGTAGTGTGATAAAAGAATGGTAGATACGCCGCTGGTACTTCTTATATATAAGTGCTTCTATCATATTACATTCCGTGGCGTTATTTAGTTCACTTGGACGAACGATTTTAAACGATGTCACACAACGATGTTTACTAAACGATATAAACCATACGAGGTATTTTACGAGAACGATACACGATTTGGTTTACTTAAACAAATGTTTTGAGTTAAGATTCATGGCAACGAGATTTTAAAAACTACGACCAATCTGTTTTGACTTTGTTATTCATTTTACAATACAAACACTTTTCAAAACAAGGTTTTCTAATATCTATTAACGAAGTTGTACGAGTTATTTCAACATGTAAACGAGCCATGAATCTGATACACTCACAAAATCTATGTGCTCGCCGACATTTCTTTGCTGACTTTATTTTTACATATGTGTCAGGTGGTGTCGAATGATGTTGATTGCTAGGATGCATGTTCACTTAGGACTGGACGAGGCCTTAGTGACTTAATAACGATGATAGACGATATGTAATCTTGTTTGTTTGGTTTCAAAGACAACGTTAATGTTAATATTTTAATAAAACGAAACTTTTGAATCCATGGTTGTGAAACAATAATTCTGTCGCTCCACTCCCCGACGTTTCCGCCACGGTTTCGTTGTTTTAACGCGGTCGGGGTGTGACAGAAGAGTTGGTATCAGAGCCAATGGTTATAGGGAATTAGGTTATTAGTAATGCTTTGACCTAGACTATAACTTTTCTAGGACCCTAACGCGAGTTTTCTTGCGTTTAGATTTTAAAACAATATCGTCACCTATCTTTAGGTGATAACCACAACGAAAACACAATAACAAATCCGATTCGAAAATCAATCATCTATTCTTGAATGATTGATTATAAGGTTTTGAACCCTCTAGGTTTTCAAAATCTTGTCAAAGTTTGGGTCTTATAGTGTGAACACGTGCAATCTGGAAGGGTGGGCGCCTGTATCCTGAGTTTTCTTTCTAAGGCTAGAGTGTTTGTACAAATCCACATAATCAGACCAGTCACTCTTACCTAGGAACTCTTGGGATGAGTGTCCACTTATAGGCTAAAGCAGGTATTCGCGATACATTATATTGACCCATTTACTTTGATTAGTCATTGTGTATCGTTTGTTTGTTCGAAGTAACGAATGAATGATCACCTTTCTTGTGTTTTGTCGATGTTTTAAATACCTCTTTTGTTTATCCAATTGTCGATCTCACACGTTTCTCATGTTTCCTTGTTTTTTTTAGAATATTCCACCTAGACGTGATCCTGAACAGGATACTGCAATCGCAGCCCTTGTCGCTCAGCAAATCGCAGCTGTGCTTCCGAACCTAGTAAGTCAGATCAATCAAGCGAACAACAACAATAATAACAACAATGCTCAGTGCAGTTTTAAAACGTTTAATTCGGCTAAACCATTAAAGTTTTCTGGGTCTCAAGGAGCAACTATGCTCCTGCAATGGTTCGAAAGTTTGGAAAGCATATTTAGGCATGTTCAATGCCCGAATGAGCGAAAGGTTGAATTTGTGTCGAGTATCTTTGAGAAACGTGCTCTTACATGGTGGAACGGTGTGATGCGTGATAGGGGTACGGATGTGGCAATGGCACAAACTTTGTCACACCCCGACCGCGTTAAAACAACAAACCACGGCGGAATCGTCGGGGAGTGTCGTAACAGAATCATTGTTTCACAACACATGGGTTGAAGTTTTGTTTTATTGAATTAAGTTTATTACATTGTCTTGAAAATTAAATACAAAACGTGTACATATTGTCCTTCATCCATTCCTATGTGTGCATGCATCGTAATCATCATCAAACATCATCAACTATGGTACCTGAAACATATGTGAAAATACGTCAGCATAAAAATGCCGGCGAGTACATAGGTTTTGTGAGTGTGTCAGATTCATGACTTTAAGTTCATATTGCAATACCTCGTCCAACTGCGAAAGTTGTCGAGTGTATACCTTGAAAACAAAAGAGTTTGATATTGCAGTATGTTTCTATCAACTTTTACAAGTTGATATATGTATAAACCAAAACCATTGTAGCCATGAATCTTAACCGAAAACATTTGTCTTTGTAAACCAAGTTGTAATTCCTTCTCGTAGTAAAACTTGTATGGTTTATATCGTTAGGAAAACCTTGTAGTGTACTTCGTTTTGAAAACATTCGTCCAAGTGATCTAGATAACGCAATGACATGTAATGTGTTAAAAGCACTTATATATAGGAAGTACCAACGGCGTATCCACCATGCTTTTATCACATTACACCCGCCCTGTTACCTAATCACTTACCATAACCCAATCGTTCAATAGTTCAAATAGTTCCAATCGTTCAAATAGTTCAAATAGTTCCAATCGTTCAAATAGTTCACATAGATCAAATAGTTCCAATGGTTCAATAGATCAAATCATTCATATAGTTTCAGATAGTTCCAGTGGTTCAAATAGTTTACATAGATCAGATAGTTCCAGTGGTTCAAATAGTTCACATCGTTCAATAGTTCCAGTGGTTCGTATTTATATTGTGAAAACTAACTTTTGGTCGTTTCATAGAATACATTCAAACCTGTGTGACTCGTCCTACTTGTTTAACTCGTATTAACGAACCACCAAAGGGTAAGTTAACAATCATCAGGTTCTGTCGTTACCCACAATACCCCCCATAACCATGGTGAAAGTCTGATAACGGGATTTGTCAGATCCTATGGTATCATAATACCTGATGTGCAAATTATGGTCTATAAAAACTAAACCTAATCTAGAAAACCTAGTTTTAAATTTATAAACTAAGACTCTCTAAAACCTAGACCACACAACCGGCAAGTGTACCGGTCAATGCAGTACAACCTAAGTAAGTCCGAGTGTCGAACCCACGAGACTCTACTGACTATGTTTACTAGACTCTAACTGGACTGACTCTAACCTAACTGTACTTAACTGGTTTATTTGATTTGATTGAATTTTTGGGGTTTTAACTAATTAAACTAAAGGAATTAACTAAGACGAACTAGATTACCTAGACGCAGGCTGAAGGCTAATAGGTGAAATCAAGGATGAGAAAGTACTACCCAGGTTTGGAATCCTATCTGTGACTCTCGGTTTTCTCGCGGCAATGGTAACTATGATGGAACCAAGTTCTAATAATACGACACTCTAAGACTAAAGATAAGTTGAATCTCCTCCCGGTCTCATCAGCTTCTCCTAAAATCCTAAAGGTCAAATAAAGCTCACTGGTATGGGTTGGATCACCTCTCGGTCTCTCCAACAATACTAAAGTACCCAAAGACTAGATCTCCTCTCGGTCTCAATAATCACAATACACCCTAAAGTGTATGGGGTAACCTAAAAACACTTGACAAGACTTAGGAAAACAAATAATACTAGGCCACTTAGGGGCTGTTTGGCAACATCTAAATGGTTAAGTGCTGAACTAGTAAGAGGTCTGAACCATTAAGTGCTGAACCAGTAAGAGGTCTGAACCATTAAGAGCCTGTATAATGCTTAACTGTTCAGAGGCAAATGTCTAACCAATTCAGATTAGAGGTCTTAACCATTCAGACTCTGTATAAATCTTAACCATTCAGAGGCAAATGTCTGAACCATTCAGACATCTGCTCTTGAAACAAACAGTCTGAACCGTTAAGTGCTGAACCAGTAAGAGATCTGAACCATTAAGAGCCTCATTAAGAGGTAAACAAACATTCCCTTAGACAGATCTCCTCCCGGTCTCACTGCACCTAAATACCTAGCACCAAAGACAATCCTAACTATATATCTCCTCCCGGTCTCAAGAATAGGTAGAACACTAAACTCCTCTAAATTATCAAACAAAGTTCCTATGGAATACGAGCTCAGTAAACCATAAACTAGTTACGAACACAAAGTAGGTAACCTAACATGCATCTATACATGAAAGACATTCACAAAGACACACGAGGAACGTTTGAATGATAATAAATCAAAGTTAAGCATGCATATACATCTAGTCAAATATAATAAGGTCTTTTACTTTAATATTAAACCATCAATGAATTACCAAAACCGAGAAATTACCGATTATCAATAAATATTCATCACAACCGGGTAGAAAATACGAACTAACCAAGAAACATTAATGAAAACAGAAAATAAGTCTTAAACAAATAGTAAATCATGTTCATGGGCTCGAATAACACAAAGTATATCAACCCGAAAACTAAAAACTAACTATTTGCAAGTCGACCCGATTCTTCGTCTTCACCTTGAGCTTGATCCGTAAGATTTTTCCCTCCTAAATCGCCCTTTTTAGTTTTCTGCTCGTAACAGCCGTCTGATATTGTCTCCTCCTTTTTTTTCACACATTAGGGATTTATTAATAATGTATTACATAGCCCAAAAACCAATTCCTGCGTAAACTGCTGGGCCTGGTCTACTTTCACGACCCAACTAGAATTCGTCCAAGGCTCCTGTACGTGCGTCCAATGTATGGAATCTTCTCTATTTTTCACGTCCCCTCCTTATGTCTATATAATTGTTGATGTCCACTTCCTTTGAATGGCTTTAAAACATGGATTAATTGTAAGTCCATGATCTTTTCAATTTATTTTATAACCTGCGATGATTTCAAAAGAAAATAGAAACAAATAGTTAATGATCATTTAAGTTATTTTAAGTTTCATGTTATAATTTTCAATTATGACTTTTACTTTCTCATGTCTTTTTGAACTTTTCACACACATTAAGTCCCTTTAGAAACATTTAATTCAAATATTTCTCAACTTAATTATCACCATTTATCTAATGTTAAACCGTTTTTACTCGTTTTAGCTCATTTCCACTTAAAAACCTTCAAATCCAAATATGAACCAATTAGAAGTGATATTTAATACCCATGGCATTATAGCCTAGTGGTATCTTGGGGGTGGGATAAGGCTTATGACCATTAGGTTATGAGTTCGATTCCCACAAAGGGGGTTTTCTCAGATTTATTGGGTTTCCTCCTGAATTGGTGTATAGGCAATAAATTATTGCCTAGTGGAGATGGATATGATCGGGTGGTTCTGCTGGTGGCACGATGATACTCCAGTGGTCCGTCAGTGATCCAAATTTGCCGTTCAAAAAAAGAAGAAGTGATATTTAATGTTAACAACCCAAAAATTACTGAAAGTGTAGGGAATATCTATATAATAATATGTATAATTTAGACCACATCAAATATCCCCACACTTAAACCTTTTTCGTCCCTGAAAAAGCTTTATGCAATGGAATCATAATTAAGATAGATGGTTTCAAAAACTTTCAGTTAATTTAATTAAAAAGATATAAACACGTATGACCACGATTACTGATATTGTTATCCATTTAAACCCAACCGCCAACTCATTAAGCCCTTTTCATGCTAGCATTGTGTTCAACCCACCCGCCAACTCATTTAGTCTATGGGTCTCACACTCAAGATCCACAAATCCACCTAATGCCATATCAAGCTTATAAGGTAAAGATTAAAAATCTACCACTTTATATAAATAACCCTTATGTATTTAAAATTAAATTTTGATGGAATGATGGATGATGATGAGCTTTAGCACTTTTTTTTCTTATGTTCAACTCAGAGGGCATTATCACCATGTCGCTATCCCAGTGGGAAACACCATGAGCCTCACATTTTTCTCTTTAACCTCAACCTAGCGGGTATACCCCACCCGAGTCACCATCCCAGTGGTTAATACCATAGGCTTCAGTTTTTATTTTTTGTTTTTTATTACTTAGCTCATATAGATGGATGATGGAATTTTTTTAGGCACCCCCAGAATCCGGATTTGTTCTCATAAAAAGGATAAGGTGTGCCAATTTAATTAAAAATATTTATGGGTTATTTACTTATAGTGGTTCCTTTTATACTATCAACAGTTTAGGCTTTTTTTATTTCTCTTGAGATGCGAACCCACAAGACTTCATGATTTATTAATAAAGTATATTAAAAGCAATCTAGGGAACTCTCTAAGTCGGCTGGGCCTACCAGTACATCCCAGAAAATACGTCTTTTGTCTATTTTATCTTTTATATATAATATTTTGAAAACCAAAAATCCAATTTTTCTATCATTTTCCATTTATTTGCAAAAACTTTTCTGGAACATTTTCTCATTTTCTATTATTTATTTTTTGGATTTTTAAAATTTTTATTTTTTTTAGTTTTTTTTTACTCAAACTAAAACCTAAACGATAGTTTCACATCCTCACACTTAAAGTCTATATTGCCCTCAATGTAGGATGGAAAGCCGACTCAAAAGACAAAAATAAATAAGAAATAAAAAAACAAAGGGCAAATTGTAAAGGACTTAGCTGGTAAAATAACGCGTAAGCTCCAAAACTCTCATCCAATCCAGCTCGATCGTATAGCATATTGGTCGCGATCGGCTTTGACACTAACTAGTATGCTCGGTAAATGCCTGATATTCGAAAAGCAGCTCCAAAATCACCCGAATGGAGATTGAGTACGGGTGGTACATATTCAAACCTGCACAAACAAAAACAAGCAAAACCAAAGCCGTACCGACTCTAAAAAAACGACTCAAAACTACTAAATTAGACTCATGGTACAAAATAAACGACTCAAAATACAAACTCTACAAACCTCCCCACACTTAATTTAATCAGGAGACTTCTCTTTGACTTGAACCCGGTTTAACCCATTGAATTCCACCTGGTCCTCATAAACATTTAAAAATTTTGTAGTGGAATTATAAAAGAATTTTAAATATTTAACCGGGTTGAAACACCAAAATTTGAACATACCTGGCAGGAGCCGCTGAAACACGATCCCAGGTGTTCTTCTCATTGCCTTCTCCCATGGTTTTGAACCTTTACTCGCATTTGTTATAAGTACCACGGGCCAGCTGTGGTGTTCTTCCTCTTCCACCATCACTTCTTCTTGTTTGATGTCCGTCATTGGGTTTCCTGCAAGTAAAGCTTCTAAGTAAGCAAGGTCTCCCTCCGGATCAAACGTCCTACTGCTTCATCTACTGGCAAACCCTCTAACTCATCCACAAATTCTCTCTCCCAAAACAGCTCATCTTCACTTTCCTCATCCTCTTCATCTGATAAATCCCATATTGGTTCGGTGGGATAAGACTCATCATCAGAGACATCTAGGTTAATAGGATCACCTGCCATTAAGAGAGTAGAAAGAGCAGAACAAGGTAGAGAGAATAAAAGAAAACTAACTAAAAAAATTTACACAACTATACAAGTAGCACAGATTTTTCAATTAAGTCTAATCAAAGCTAATAAACTTAATCGCCAAGAGTCCCCGACAACGGTGCCAAAAACTTGATGTGCAAATTATGGTCTATAAAAACTAAACCTAATCTAGACACCCTAGTTTTAAATTTATAAAATAAGACTCTCTAAAACCTAGACCACACAACCGGCAAGTGTACCGGTTAATGCAGTATAGCCTAAGTAAGTCCGAGTATCGAAAGTGTGTATTCAAGTCCGCCTAGTCTACTGGAAAACCCTCTCTCTCTCTCCTTCGGCGATTTTCGTTCCTCTTGAAACCCTAGGATTTCTTTGTGATTTTTGTATAACAGTCTGTTATTTGATGTTTGATTCATCGAACATTGACTACGAACTAGTTAGCAAAGTGATCAATTTAACTCTAGGGTTCCTGTTTCTTGTTTTTTCAATCGCCGCTCTAGGTATATATTCGAAATCCTGATTGATTATATTGGTTGTTATTGATTGCGGTTAACTGAGTTTAATTTAGATAGATTGATACGCCTTTCTAATCAGTTAATGATTGAGGATTGAACCTAGGGTTTAAGGATTAGGGTTTTGTGCTTGTCGAGGTTTTGGGCAGCAGGTTTACGTGGTGTGGTTGTTGCATGGTTGTGAATTTTACGTGGTTATGGAGAGAGTTGAAGTTCTTGATGGTGATGGGTATCCAAAATCGAGTAATGTTACTGGTAACAGTAACAAATCTGATGTGGTGAGTGAAGAAGCCGAATTAACTCCAGGAACTGCCCCTATACGAGGTATTGGATTAAGAGTTACAAACATTGAAGGTAATAAGGTGATGCCGAGGAGGGGTATGTACTCAACTAACAATCCATCGATTTTAGATAGGTTGGAGGCTATATCAAAACCTGTTACGCGTGATTATATGGGGGGACACTCAAAGTTATTCCATGAAAACCCTACTGATCAGATTATGTCTAGGGAGAAGCTGTACTCGTCAGGATCTTATCCAAGCACTTAAACATTTGTGGTTGATTCATCGTCGTCAGAGGAGAGGGTGGAGAATACAAAGCTGCCATCGTTTGCTAACGTGGTCCAAAACAAGAACATTAGTGCGAAAGTAAATTTCCGAACCATGGAGAATAGTGAAACTATGGAAGGAGCGGATGTTTTCATTCCGTTATCATCGGTGAAGCAAGTGAGTGATCGTTATGCTAACACCCTCTATGGGTATTTTTTGGGAAAGAGGCTTACGTTTCCAGTAGTGGACTACTTTGTGAAGAATAATTGGTGAAGTATGGATTGACAAGATTAATGATGAACGCTAAAGGATTCTTTTTCTTTAAGTTTAAATCGAAGGAAGGGATGGATAAGTTGCTGGAAGAAGGGCCGTGTATGATCAGAAACGTGCCTATAATCTTAAAAGAATGGTCGCCTTCTGTGACTGTGGAGAAAGAGGACATCACTGTTGGGTTTTTGACATGTTTATCAAAGTATTTTATCCATATAAAATAAAAACGCAGCGGAGATTATTATTTAAAACATGTTACTTACAAGATATAAAACCCATTTTATATGTAAAACCCAATCCCCGGATCCATATACGAATATGCATGCTATCAAAATAAAACACAACCATAGAGTGTTTAGAATACTACCTTCCAAGGAGTAAAGGACATGAAGATGATGATGATGCTTCTTGAACGGTTGCCTTCAAGTGTAGAAGACCTCAAGCTTGTATACCCCAAGCCTTCCAACAAACACCTTATGTTTAGCTAGGATTTATACACTTATGAACTCACTAAAAACCTCTCTTGTAACCAACTCTTGGAAACCTTCTTATGGCCGATTTTTAGAGAGAGAACAAAGGTGATTTTACACTTGAAATAACTTGTAAAATCAAAACCCTTGAAGCCCTACACTTGGCCGAAATTATGAGAGTGTTTCTTGGAGTTTTGCACTTGATTTGTTTCAACATAAGACCCTCCTAAATCAGCCATAACATGACCGAAAATTGAGAGCTTCTCTTGTTGTTCTTCTTGGATTTTTCATACAAAATGTATATATGAAAGTATGAGAGAGGATGCCACCCATATAAGCCAATCATAACCTTCCTACACATGCAAAATGTATGTGCATGCATTGGACCAAAAGTCTTCCCCAATCAAGAGCCATGTAATTGCATGTAAACTAATTGGCTTAAAATGTCTAGGGAAGAATACCCAATCAAATGCCATCTAACATGTAAGATGTGCATGTAAGTTGATTGGCCATTTTGTCTTGGGAAGGGGGGGGGGGGGGGGGCGGCCTAGCTTATTTTTATAAAAAAAAATTCAATTCTTTTATAAAATTTAAGTCTTGTTTATTTTATACCTTTTATAAAATATAACATCATATGTTCACAAGACTTTATACAACTTTTATCATGTTATTTAACCCATTAAATAACAAGATAAAATATTCTCTCAAAATAAATTATCCATATAATTTATTAGTTTGTCAAGTGCAATTATTTAGAAAACCAATTTCTAAATATTCTAAGTGTTAATATTTATTTGTTTGATCATATCACAAATAAATAATATAAGTGTTTGTCTAGCTTGTATTTGGGTATGACTCGTCTTGGATCATAACGTACTAGCCATATCAATTTAATATGTGTCTTGGGCATACAGAGTCCAACAATCTCCCACTTGCACAAGATACATAGAAGATTGATGCAAGCAGTAAATGACGCCTAACTACGGTTTACTACCCCTAATACGTATGACTATATGTGCCATTCAATAACATCATCCCCTTCAAGTCCCTTACTTGAACATGATTTAGGTGAATCTATCATTTATCCTTTCGTTACAGATGTCATGTCAAATCCAGAGACATAGAATGATCACTCTCTGTTGATTTAACTTCAGCAGGCCTTAGACATCTTACTCTCAATAAATAAGAGGAACAAATCCCGTCTTGACTACATACGTCTCTCACAATCACCTTGTACCACACCTGAGCTTAGCCTTATGTACTGTCATATTACTAACAACGAAGAAAAAGTCAAGGTATAATATTTGGTGAATATCAAGACCCAATATGTATCTCAGGTCTGAGGATACTATGATATTCTCCTTTACTCAAATTTACTTATGATCAATCACAGATGATTCCATGCAGTAATATTCGAGAGCGAGTCAGTCCAGTATTTGTATCCCACAGATATCTATGAACTTTGGCAGCAACACTTTGCTCTATATTCATATCTAATGAATATCCACCAATCCAAATTCATAATAGTCTTGCATTCATATTTGTTCCCACAAGTATGATCGACTACGGACATTTAGAATAAGTAACTTATTCATGGATTTAAACATGCTAAAAAGGAACATAACTCAAAATACCATAAAGAGTTATATTAACAATCGTTCCAATATCCAAATACAAAATAGATCAAATCCAATCACTAGAATATCGAAGTCCTAAGGCACAAGTATGACCCTTCATGCTTTGCCCGTTTAAGGAGCTTCGTGAGTGGATCCGCAATATTTTGATCAGTATGAACTTTGTGAACACATATCCTTCCCTTTATCAACTTCATCCCTTATGTAGTTGAAACTCCGCTCAATGTGCCTAGTCTTATGATATGCACGAGGTTCCTTGATTTGAGCAATCGCACCATCATTATCACAAAGATCTCTAGGGTCCTGAATGGTAGGGACTACCCCTAGATCAATAATTCAAGTGAAAAATCCATATGAATTATCTCAATGAATGAAGCGGCGATGTATTCTGATTCTGTAGTGGACAATGCTACCTTGATTATGATCGAGAACCATCTCGATTAGTTTGGAAACTCGTATCCATGTAGCCCTTTACAACGAATTCCGAAACTCGCATCCTGTAACCCCTTACAACGAGTTCTTCTTCACCAGATCCTGTAATCCCTTAGAAATATATCCTTAGTCCTTCTGAGGTATTTCAATATATTTATAACAGTCACCCAATGACCGTTACTTGGATTTCGCTGGTATCTTCTAGTCATGCTTAATGCACATGACATGTCCGGTCTAGTGCATTACATACATAATGAATCCTATAGCTGACGCATATGGGATTCCTTTCATTCTTTCTTGCTCATCCTTTGAGCTTGGACATTGAGACGCATTCAATATTGTCCTCTCTTGAATAGGTACCAAACCTTTCATAGAGTTCTTCATCTTGAACCTTTTCAAGACTTTGTGAATGTATGCACTTTGGTTTAAACCTATCTAGCGCCTTGATCTATCCCTATAGATCTTTATTCCCAAAATATAGGCGACTTCACCAAGATCCTTAATGGAAAAACAACTTCCAAGCCAGGTTTTTACACTTCCATGGTTGGAATGTCATTTCCAAATAGTAGAATGTCATCGACATATAATACTAAGAAAGTGATGATGCTCCCACTAGCTTTCTTATACACACAAGCTTCATCACCGTTCTTGATGAATCCATATTCCCTAATCTCTTCATCAAAACGGTGATTTCAACTTCTAGATGCATGTTTCAATCCATAGATTGATTTCTTTAACTTGCATACTTTGTCAGGATGTTTTGGATCGACAAAACCTTCGGGCTTAACTATATAGACATCCATTTAGGAAAGCCGTTTTGACATCCATTTGCCAAATCTCATATTCATAATATGCAGGTATGGCAAATAATATCCTTATTGACTTTAGCATCGCTATAGGTGAGAAGGTCTCATCATAATCAATCCCTTGAGTTTGAGTGAAACCTTTTGCTATAAGTCTCGCTTTACAAGTATCCAAGTTACCATGAATATGGGTTTCTTTCCTGAAAACCCACTTACTTCCAACCACTTTGGAGTTAAGAGGTGCTACAACCAATTCCCATACTTGGTTGTTATACATGGACTGCATCTTTACGTTCATGGCTTCAAGCCATTTGTCACAATCGAATTTTAACATTGCATCATGGTAGGTGGTTGATTCACCTGAATTTACCACGTAGCATCCATCTATGAAAAATCCATATCTTCCAGGTGGACTACTAATTCTACCAGATCTATTAACGTTTTATGTGTATTGATCAACCACTTGATCGTTTTCAACAACCTCTTGTTGAGTGCTAGTATCAACCAAACGTGTTCTACTAATTCCTTCCACTAGGAACTTAGCTTCCAAGAACTCAGCCTTTCGAGCAACAAATACCTTTTGCTCTGTTGGATCGTATAATTAATATCCTATACTATCTTTAGGATATCCTACAAAGATACACTTAGTGGATCGTACTTTTAATTTGTTTGGGGTGCATAGCTTAACATAAGCTTCACAACCCCATACCTTTAAATATGATAATGATGGAACCCTTCCATGCCATATTTCAAAAGGTGTCGTATCCACTTTCTTGGCTGGGGCCATACAGGCCGCGGAGAGCAAAGCGTAACCCCAAAATGATAGAGATAATGCGCTCCTAGCCATCATAGATCGAACCATATCTAATAGAGTTCGACTCCTCCTCTATCAAAACGAAGAACTTTAAAAGAGTTGATTTTGTACTTCACCTTTTGAAGATTCTGAACGTTTCAAAACTTCTTCTTTGTGTCAAGTACACATAACCATAACCATAACTACTATAGTTGTCGGTAAAAGTAATGAAGTATCTTTCACCATTCCTAGTCATTGGCTTAAAAGGATCACATACATTCGAATGTATGATACCTAATAAATCTTTTGCCCTTTCCCACTAAGGGATTACTTGGTCATTTTACCTTGTAAATAAGATTCGCATGAACCAATTTCATTTGTTTCCAAAAGACAATTATTTCGAAGTGTTTACATGCGACATCTGTATATATGACCAAGGCGATAATGCCAAGGATAGGTCTTACTCAAATCCATTTTGAGTTTCTTGGTGATTGATTAGTACATTAAACTATCAAATGATGTATTATTATGAACCAATTCATAAATACCATTTGAAGGCATAGTTTTAAAGTAAAACATGTCATTCATCGAAATATAAATGTCTTTTTTTTTGGGTAAAGGGTTACCCCGGTGATTCTATATATTCACAAAAGAAAAAACAAGTAGTAAGGTAACATCCTTACTAGTTCAGACATGGGACATACCCCCATGAAAGGGAAACTTAAATAATGTCATTGTTTATAAACTTTAAATCAAAACATATTGTCTTATAAGGGAAACTTAAATAATGTTCCTAGTCAAACTAGGAGCATTCAAAACATTTTAAAACAATTTCCAAACCATTTGGAAGTTTCAAAACATAGTCTCCTTTCTTTTAATGCTTATTTCTTTTGAACCTTTAGCAATGAATTGCAAATATGAGTTCCACATCCGGTATCTAATACCCATGTGTTAGAAGAAATATCATTAAGGTTAATATGTATCATTAAGATTGTACCTGAGGTTTGCCTAGCATCCCTCTTGTTTTTCAACTCTTTGAGATAGGTTGGACAATTCCTATTTAAATGCCCTATCTCTCCACACTCAAAGCATGGATCGTTTATGGCAACCTTTTGTCTTCTTCTCTTTTGGTTTCGGTGCTTTAGTCTTTCTAATTATATCCCTTTGAATTACCCGTTTCCATTTTCAACATTTGCTTTGGTGTCGGGGTGATGCCCTTTCTAGTTCCCACCCTCATTGATCGTTACAATGGATAAAACACTTTTATCCATATTGAGCCTTTCGAGGTGATCAATGTGGCTTTTCATCTTAAAGACATAAGATGAGTCTGATTGGGTTTCTTCCATTCGACATGCATGAAGCGCTCGAACTGTTTCGAAGCGTTCTACCCTTAGGAACATTTCCTAAAATTGGGTAATCATTTCGTATGCTCATGATGTTCAAAACCCTTTTGAATTTCGGGAATCATAATTCCTAACATGAGACAACTTGCATAGTATCCTCAATATACTTAATCCAATCGTTATAGGCATCCTTATCTTCCATAAGATGTTCATCGGGATTAGGATCGTTTTCAATGATAGGTTACGGACGGTTTGGGTAATATTCTTAGCGGCCATCTACAAAATTTTACAAGGTTCAATTTTAGTATTATTATATTTTAATCATTAATACCCTTTTATGTCTCATAGACAATTAATAATTAAAATCTAGAATCCAACGTTATATTTAAATATTGGTTAGGTGACCATTATCCCTCTATTTAAATTAACAAGGTAGTCAACGTTTGACAATTGCAACTCTTTGCAATTTCTAGCTATATGGGATCGGTTAAACATCTTTATGTTTAGTTGGCATGTTTAATCCCATCAACACCTTTGTTCCCCATGCTTCGGTGACCCTAAGTTCATGGTTTCCAAATCAAGTCGTCCAACTTACACACACGTGTGAGTTTATTCACATAAGTGGTTAGGTGACCTTTATCCCACAAACATGGTAAACCCACCTCGAATATACAAGTTCCCTCAAATGTGGTTAGGTGACCTTTATCCCACAAAAGAGTTCCCAAGTGTTTCGAGTGTTGTATAAAAGGATGGTGTTTAACTTGTTTTATAAAAGAGATTTTTGAGTTTTCAAAAATTCTAGTTTAGAAAACTTTATGTACCATACATTTGCATGCATTCAAATCCTTGGTACTTTTGTGAAAACAAATTTTTAAGGTTCTTTTTAATAAAACCCATTTTATTATAAAATCATTAATTTTTAATAACCTTTTATTAACCATTTTAATGATCTTTTGAAGAACCAATTTTAAGCTTGTTGTTGATTATTAGTTTGTTAAGCATACATATCCAAATATCATCAAACAACAAGATAAACAACCACACAAGCATAACACACATATCATTAGGTGCATAACCATAGCCAACTATTTTGACCACACGCGTGTAAACTCTAAATCGGCTGGTATGTATGTTAGCAGGATTTTAGTTGCGGCTACTGCTTATTTTATTTGGCAAGAAAGGAACACTAGATTATTAAAGAACCAGTTGAGACCACCGGAGCACCTATGTCAAGTAATATTGGATACGGTTCGGTATAAAATCATGGGAGTTCGGCTGAAGAGAACTGATGGAGTGGCAAGGCTGTTGCAGTAATGGGATATTCGGGATGATGGATACGAAGGGGGCTGATTAGAGATTTGAGTTAGAGTTTTTCTAGTTCTTTAGACTAGTGGTTGTTTTTGGTTATCTTGTATTTGTTTTTGTTTTTGCGTGGTGAACTTTCTTGAGGTATGCCTCTTGATTGAACTAGTGTAGGCTCTCTACACTACTTGTTTTGTTTTGGTTGTGAATATATAAAATCACCGGGGTAACCCTTTACCCAAAAAAAAACTATTTTTACCACACTTGTTAGCCGAAACAAGTGTGCCAAAAGGTCCTTCCTAAAGGGTGAATATTGACACAAATAATGTGTTGTGGAACTCCCACTTGATCCCGCATCCGAATGCTTCAAGTCTCCATCTTGTGTTGTGATTTCTTCAAATTCTTTGGGCTTCCAAATGTCTTTTATATTCAGGTCCAAACTCCTTTGGACTTCAAAAATGTGTTTTGGTTATCGGGCTAAAATCCCGTTAAGAACTATGAAGTCCTTTTGGCCCGAAATTAGCCAAAACCAAAATCGCATTTTTGTGTGCATCTTCTTTTACAAAAAATATCCTAATACATTTTTCTAGTAAAAATAAAATGCACCTAATCTATTTACTTACATACCAAATGAAAATAAATAAATTACATATTTCACAAATGGAAGAACAAAGATAATTAATTATTACAACCCATTGAAATAATCAAATATAAATCACAAACACAAATGTTCAACATATTCACACAAGGTCATGGCTAGGTTATGAACACCAAAATATATATATCCACATATATAAAATTCAAGAAGCAAAAATGGTTTCCTTTTTACAACCTACTTTTCGGTCAAGAATGAAAAAACCGAAAAAGTGGGTTTTTGTCCAAACAAACAAATCATCCAAATGACATAATTTTTCAAGATACTTTTATGCATGTATTAAAATAATATTGAAAAACAAAAGGATAACCATATATAAAATTTCGGCCATAGGGTTTTATCCAAACCCGAAACCCGAAAATTTCATATCCTATGAAGCATGCACTCATATAAGCGGCTCTGATGCCACTGTTGGGTTTTTGACATGTTTATCAAAGTATTTTATCCATATAAAATAAAAACGCAGCGGAGATTATTATTTAAAACATGTTACTTACAAGATATAAAACCCATTTTATATGTAAAACCCAATCCCCGGATCCATATACGAATATGCATGCTATCAACATAAAACACACCCATAGAGTGTTTAGAATACTACCTTCCAAGGAGTAAAGGACATGAAGATGATGATGATGCTTCTTGAACGGTTGCCTTCAAGTGTAGAAGACCTCAAGCTTGTATACCCCAAGCCTTCCAACAAACACCTTATGTTTAGCTAGGATTTCTACACTTATGAACTCACTAAAAACCTCTCTTGTAACCAACTCTTGGAAACCTTCTTATGGCCGATTTTTAGAGAGAGAACAAAGGTGATTTTACACTTGAAATAACTTGTAAAATCAAAACCCTTGAAGCCCTACCCTTGGCCGAAATTATGAGAGTGTTTCTTGGGGTTTTGCACTTGATTTGTTTCAACATAAGACCCTCCTAAATCAGCCATAACATGACCGAAAATTGAGAGCTTCTCTTGTTGTTCTTCTTGAATTTTTCATACAAAATGTATATATGAAAGTATGAGAGAGGATGCCACCCATATAAGCCAATCATAACCTTCCTACACATGCAAAATGCATGTGCATGCATTGGACCAAAAGTCTTCCCCAATCAAGAGCCATGCAATTGCATGTAAACTAATTGGCTTAAAATGTCTAGGGAAGAATACCCAATCAAATGCCATCTAACATGTAAGATGTGCATGTAAGTTGATTAGCCATTTTGTCTTGGGAATGGGGGGGGGGGGGCGGCCTAGCTTATTTTTATAAAAAAAATTCAATTCTTTTATAAAATTTAAGTCTTGTTTATTTTGTACCTTTTATAAAATATAACATCATATGTTCACAAGACTTTATACAACTTTTATCATGTTATTTAACCCGTTAAATAACAAGATAAAATATTCTCTCAAAATAAATTATCCATATAATTTATTAGTTTGTCAAGTGCAATTATTTAGAAAACCAATTTCTAAATATTCTAAGTGTTAATATTTATTTGTTTGATCATATCACAAATAAATAATATAAGTGTTTGTCTAGCTTGTATTTGGGTATGACTCGACTTGGATCATAACGTACTAGCCACATCAATTTAATATGTGTCTTGGGCATACAGAGTCCAACAATCACTTCTATGCCGGTGTGGGTTAAGATGCATGATGTGCCATTGGCAGCTTTTACAGAGGATGGGCTTAGTCTCTTAGCTTCGAAAATTGGAACACCAAAGATGTTAGACTCATTTACGATAACTATGTGTGTTGAATCATGGGGCCGTAGTAGTTTTGCAAGGGCCTTAATAGAAATTCATGCGGAGTTGGAGCTGAAGAAAAGCATCACTATGGCAATCCCTTTGCTTGATGGAAAAGGTTTTACTAAAGCTGAGGTGAAAATAGATTATGATTGTGTTCCGTTGAGGTGTACTAATTGCTGCGTTTTTGGACATGATGTCCACTCATGTCCGAAGTTACCTAAACCAGATCAACAGGAGGGGAATGGAAGGATGTTGAGGGTTTCCAGGAAGCTGTGAAAAAAACAAATAAGGGTACAAACAAAGGAATTCCGATTAATAAACAGAAGCCCAAGATGGTGTACCGGCCAGTGGTTAATCCCAGACTGAAAACTATTACGAAGCAGCAAGTTCAAACGTCAAACTCTTTTGATGTTTTACGCGATGAGGTAGAGGATAGAAATCTGGCGGGTTTGAAAGGTAATAGGAAGGAAAAAACGCAAAACCAAGATAAAGAGGATAGTGGAAGAGCTGACTCGGGTGATATGTTGAAATCGAAAGGGAGAAATCACACAACGGATGAATTTTTACCGATGATACTGATGTTGATGACTTACTAAATGACATTCCAAAGTTCATGGATAAAAAGGGTGATAATACTTCTGAGGGTGCAAGCACACCCGGTATAACGGGTTCCCATGGGTAGTCTAGCTTCATGGAATATAAGGGGGTTGAACCGCTCCCTCAAACAGAAGGAGGTTCGTCAAGTGGTGGTGGATAATCATTTACAAGTTTGTGCAATTATGGAGACACACGTTGACTCAACTAATGTGTCTAATGTTTGTAAGAAAGTTTGCCGTTCTTGGTCTTGGGCAACAAATGCAGCTCATTGTGAGAAAGGAACCCGCATCATGCTACGTTGGGATCCAAATGTGGTTGATGTTATGGTCCTGTCGCAAACTGATCAGGTGATACACACACAAGTTGTTTTTAAATTAGACAACAAATCCTTATTTTGCTCTTTTGTATATGCGGACAATCAATACAAAAGAAGAAGAGACTTGTGGCAAAATCTTGGGAGGCATAGCTCTTTTATGCGAGATAAACCGTGGGTTATTATGGGGGACTTTAATGCGTCTTTATTTCAGGATGATGTTAGCACTAGGTCATCCACTCATAATATTAGTACTCGTGAGTTTAAGGAATGTGTTGATGACATAGAAGTGTTTGATGTTAACAGCTCGGGCCTACATTACACGTGGACGAACAATCAACAAAAAAGTGGGAGAATGTTTAAAAAACTTGATCGAATCATGTGCAATGTTCATTGCATTACATGTTTCCCTAATGCTGGAGCGTATTTCCATCCTTGTCGAGTTTCGGATCATACTCCATGTATCTTGAAGTTGCCGAGTGTGAAAAGAGATAGGCAAAAACCTTTCAAATTTGTGAATTTACTTGCTGACAAGCATGGTTTTATGGAAGAAATAAATCAGGTTTAGAGTAAAGATATCCCAGGTGTCCGCATGTATCAAGTTGTCATGAAGCTTAAGTTGTTAAAAACTCCCTTTCAAAAATTGTTTTTTAAACAAGGAAATCTTCATGAGAATGTGAAGATGGCTAGAAAGGAGTTGGATGAATGTCAATTTGCGATGGATCATGATTCGGCTAATGAAGACTTGCTAGCCAAGCATAGTATTCTCTTACAGAAATACAAGGATGCAGTTCATGATGAAAGTTCGTTCTTGCAACAAAAATCGAAGGTTCAATGGCTCTCTTTGGGGGATTCTAACACAAAATACTTTCATAATGTTGTGAAAGCAAATAATCACCGTAGCCGAATCTTCTCAATTCGTGATGCTGGTGGTACATTACACGAGGGGGGAGCGGTGCCTCAGGTTATGGTTGATCACTTTGCAAATTTTTTTTGGGAATGTAGGTAACGTCGTAGCCAGCCCTACTCCGGAGCTTTCCCGTCATACGTTGTCATCTGTTACTGCTAATAATATGGTCCGTAGTGTGACTGAAGCTGAAATTAAAGAGGCAATGTTTTCTATTGCTGGGAATAAAGCGCCTGGTCCGGATGGATATACATAAGTTTTTTTCAAAAAAGCTTGGGATGTCGTTGGCAAGGATGTATGCATAGGTTACATTGTCTTAGAAAAAAAGAAAACACATCAAATATCTGGAAAAACCCTAATGTTTCTCCCTAGCAGGCGATTTCTGGTTCTTCTTGCAATCTTGGTTTTTTCATCGTGATCTTTCTGTATAACAGTCTGTTATTGGGGTTTGATTCTTCAAACATCTGATACGAACTCGTTAGCAAGAGGGATCGATCTAAAACTAAGGTTTTCTTTTGTTTTTTTACTATAATCGCCGCTTATCCTACTGTTGTCGAATCATATGGTATAGAGTTGTGGGTTTTTCGGTCCTACTGGTTGGGCAGTAACCTAGATTTACCGGTTACTCTATTCTGTCTTGTGACGATTCAGTAGGTTGAGTTTTGCTAGTTTAGGGTTTTGCATGAGTTAGTAGTTTTGCTAGGTTTTGCTGGTTCACGTGTTTTCTTGTCTGCATGGAGAGGGGTAGTGACGGTAGTTTGGAGTCTAGTAACTTCAGTTCGTTGAAGGAGGATGACGGTACTAAATCGTCACATGGAATTGGGTTGAGATTAACGAATGTTGAGGGTAATCCGATGCTGCCTAGGAGGGGTCTTTACTCGACGTCTGGACTGTCGATATTGGATGGCTTGTCTAGGATTTCGAAACCTGTGGGGGAACAACAGGTAACATTCCCTACGTTTGCTGATTACAGGAAACCGTCCCATGTTAATGTTAGTACAGGAGATGATATGCAAGTGGAGGATAATCTGAAAATCCCAACTGATGAGGGAATTGCTACGAAGCAGCCGCTGACTTTTGCTAAGGTTGTTCAGTCACAAAAGGAGGAGGTCAAGATCAACTTTAGACGTATGGAATCAATGGATACTGTTGAGGGTGTGGATGTTGTGATTCCAGTTTCTTCCGTGAAACAAGTGCATGATAGATTTGAGAATACTCTATATGGTTACTTCTTGGGGAAGCGGCTAGCATATCCGGTGGTAGACTATTTTGTTAAAAATAATTGGGCAAAATATGGTCTAGCAAGGATGATGATGAATGCCAAGGGTTTTTTCTTCTTCAAGTTCAAATCGAAGCAGGGATTGGAACAACTAATGGAGGATGGTTCATGGACGATTCGAAATGTTCCTATAATTTTAAAAGAATGGTCTCCGTCAGCCACGTTAATGAAAGAGGAAATCACGGTGGTTCCAGTGTGGGTATGCATGATGCGCCTCTTCCGGCGTTTACAAAGGATGGTTTGAGTTTGTTAGCGTCAAAGATAGGAGTGCCAAAAGTGGTTGACTCGTTTACGGCTTCGATGTGTTCAGAATCTTGGGGTAGGAGTAGTTTTGCAAGAGCGCTTATTGAAATTCATGCTGGAATGGAGTTAAAGCGTAGTGTGATGGTTGCTGTTCCGTCTATGGAAGGTAATGGTTATACTAAAGCTGAGGTAAAAATTAAATATGATTGGGAACCATTAAGATGTCCAACGTGTTGTGTATTTGGCCATGATAATTCTTCTTGTCCAAAGAAAAAACTTGCTAATACGGATTATGCTAAAAAAAGGAACGATGACTTTTAAGATGTTCAAGGTAAATATAAAAAGGGGGTCAATCGGGCTTTCCTGTCCAAAAACAGAAGCAAAAAATGATTTATAGGCCTGTTGTAAAGAACAAGCCTGAAGGTGTGGGAGATTACTCGTCTCGGGTTGGGGTCTCGAGTTCTTTTGACGTACTTCGGGAGATGGATACGTCGAACCAGGAGGAGGAAAGGATGGAAGATGATGTGGTTAAACGTGGAGGAGATACGGGTCAGGCAAGTCGGAAAGGGGATCGTGTCATAAAACCTATTAATCCAGAAAAGTCATCGGCCAAGACTAATAACAGTACTCGGAATCGCACAGAAGAAGTTATAGTTGATGATGTTGCTGTGGATGATTTATTATCTGATATTCCAAAGTTCATGGATGGGAAATTGGAGGGAAACAATGCTGAGGGTGCAAGCACACCTGGTAATGAGGTTATTAATGGGTAGCTTTCTTACTTGGAATGTTAGGGATTGAACCACTCCCTAAAACAAAAGGAGGTTCAACAGGTAATTATTGATAACAAGGTTCAGATTTGCGCGATTCTGGAAACTCATGTGGACGCTTCTATTATTGCTGATGTTTGTAAAAAGGTTTGTAACAATTGGAGTTGGGCCACGAATGCTAATTGTTGTGCTAGAGGGACTCGTATTATGGTGGGATGGGATGCTAACGTGGTTGATGTCATGGTTCTTTATCAGTCCGATCAGGTTATCCACACTCAGATCACGTTTAAACTCGACAGAAAATCTCTTTTTTGCTCATTTGTGTATGTTGAAAATCATTATAAAACCCGAAGGGAGCTGTGGGATGATCTTTGCAAACATTATTCTTTTGTTAGTGATAAACCATGGGTTATATTGGGCGATTTCAACTCGGTTTTGTTTCTGGAGGATTCTCTTTCGGGAACATCAACGAGTAATATTGGAACAAGGGAGTTTAAGGAGTGTGTTAACACTATTGAGGTGTTTGATGTTAACAGTTCGGGCCTTCATTACACAAACAAACAAACAGAAAAAAGGTAATGCGGTGTTTAGGAAAATTGATAGACTTATGGGGAACACGAAATTTATTGATGAATTTCCGAATGCGGCTGCTTGTTTTCTTCCGTATCGGATATCTGATCATACCCCTTACACTCTTATTCTTCCGAATGTTAAAAAAGATAAAGCTAAACCCTTTAAGTTTGTTAACCTTCTAGCTGATAAGAAAGATTTTATGGTTGAGGTGAAACGGGTTTGGGAGATGGAAGTTAGTGGTTTTTCTATGTTTCAGGTTGTAAGTAAACTCAAGTTATTAAACCCCCCCCCCCCTTCGTAAGCTATTGATCAAACAGGGAAATTTGCATGAGAATGTTAAACTTGCCCGCAAATTGTTAGATGATTGTCAGCGAGCATTGGACTCGAATCCGGGTAATGAGGAGTTGAGCACTAATCATGATCGTTTGTTACAAAGTTATAAGGAAGCTGTGAGGGATGAGGCTCTCTTCTTACAACAAAAGTCTAAGGTAGATTGGCTTTCGCTTGGAGACTCAAACTCGAAATATTTTCATAATGTGGTCAAGGCAAAGAATTATCGAAGTAAAATATTTTCCATAAGGGATGCGACTGGTAATTTGTTTGAGGGAGATGCTGTGTCGCAAGCGTTGGTGGATCACTACATGAACTTTTTTGGTACTAGTGGGAATGTTACTATCCGACCGACCCCTGACCTGTTTCGGAATGTTTTAGATTCAGAGAGGGCCGTGAATATGGTTCGTCAGGTTACTACTGAAGAGATTAAAAGTGTAATTTTTTCGATGGTAGGAAATAAGGCTCCGGGCCCTGACGGGTTCACGTCGGTGTTCTTTAAGCGAGCTTGGGATATTGGGGGGATGGATGTGTGTAATGCAGTTAAGGATTTTTTCCGTAATGGTCGCTTGCTCAACCAGCTGAATCACACTATTATTTCCTTAATCCCAAAGGTTACTACCCCGTCTCAGATTACGGATTATCGCCCCATTTCTTGTTGTAACACTTTATATAAGTGTATTAGCAAGATCATTTCAAATCGTATTAAAGAAGGCTTAGGGGACATTGTTAGCATAAACCAGTCGGCGTTTGTTCCGGGTAGAAGAATCTCTGATAATATTCTTCTAACGCAGGAACTTATGCAAAACTACCATCGTAATATTGGTCCCCCGAGATGTGCGTTTAAAGCGGATATTCAGAAGGCTTATGATACTGTGGAGTGGAGTTTCATAGAGCAAATTTTGAAGGGTTTTGGTTTCCATCCAAAGATGGTGAAATGGGTTATGTCTTGTGTTACATCGACCTCTTTTTCTATGGCAATTAACGGGAGCCTTCATGGGTATTTCAAAGGTAAACGTGGTCTTCGACAAGGAGATCCTATGTCCCCGTATATTTTTACTCTGGTTATGGAAGTGTTAACATTAATTCTTCAACAGAATGTGTCGATGTCTGAAGATTTCAGGTTCCACAATAGATGCGAAAAGGAAAAAAATTATTAATGTATGTTTTGCGGATGACCTGTTTCTTTTTGCTAGAGGGGATCATAAATCGGCTAAAGTTATCATGGACTATCTTAACTCATTTAAAAATATGTCGGGGCTGGTTCTTAGTATGACTAAAAGCACAGTTTTCTTTGGCAACGTGGCAGATTCGGTTAAAGCTAGAATTTCGTTTATAATGCCTTTCGAGGATGGGGTTCTCCCGGTTAAATACCTTGGTGTTCCTCATATTTCGTCGAGGCTTCATTACAAGGATTGCAAGAAGCTAGTGGAACGTATGGATGCTCGGATCACGGATTGGAAAAATAAGCACTTATCTTTTGCTGGTAGAGTGCAACTAATAAAATCGGTGTTATCATCTATGCATTTGTACTGGGCTTCGGTGTTTATTTTACCAAAAAGTATTATTAAAGACCTAGAGGAGCGTACGAGGTTGTTTCTGTGGACGCAAGGTAATAACATTAAGGGTAAAGCCAAGGTGAAATGGCGTGTAGTCTGCTTACCGAGAAGTGAAGGTGGTCTGGGTATTCGTAGAGTGGGTGACATGAACAATGCCCTTATGGTAGTGCATATCCGGAGTCTTCTTATTCGTCGTGAGTCTTTATGGGTTAGATGGATACATTCATACCGTATAAGAGACAGAAGTTTCTGGGATGTGCCTGTGAAGAATAATATCACGTGGAGTTGGCCCAAATTGCTAAGTATAAGGTCGCTTATTCGGAACCATATATGGATAAAAGTAGGAGATGGTACAAATACTTCAGCGTGGTTTGATGTTTGGGACGAGGTGTGTCCAATTAGCTCAATTGTTAATCCTAGAAGTATTGCAAATGCAGGGTATAACATGAACACGAGGCTGGCCGATGTGAATGTTAACGGGGAATGTAGATGGCCGATATCATGGAGTTTGCGATTCTCGGGTCTCCTCAATCTGCGCGACATACACTTGATTCCTGGTCAACAAGATAAGTTAACCTGGCATACTAGAACCGGGACTTTTACTGATTTTTCTACTTATAGAGCTTGGGACGATGTGCGTATTACTCAAAATGAGGTGGGGTGGTCGAACATAGTTTGGTTTCCTCAAGCTATTCCAAGGCACTCTTTTCTTTTGTGGATAATTATACAAAGAAAATTGAAAACTCAAGATGTCATGAGCAGGTGGAACTCGGAGAATGCTAATTTTAACCTCTTGTGTTGTTCTTTATGTACGCGGGGGCCGGACTCTAATGAGCATTTGTTTTTTGAGTGTAATTTCGCGGAACAGGTGTGGTACGGGGTAAGAGATATAGCGGGCATGGCATCGGTTCAGAATAAGTGGAGTGTGATTTATGATTTTTTGCTGGACATTGCTAATTCGAAGATGGCTATCAATGTGATCGCCAAGATTATGGTAGGTGCCACGGCTTACTTCGTTTGGGAGGAAAGAAACAAAAGATTGTTTTTTTTTTGGGTAAAGGGTTACCCCGGTGATTCTATATATTCACAACCAAAGAAACATAAGTAGTGTAGGGAGTCTACACTAGTTCAATCATGAGACATGCCCCATGAAAGTAAACCAGAAAAACCAAAAAACACGAAAACAACCAACTAAGGAAGAACAACTAGACAAGACCTCTAGACATAAAGACCAATAACACAACTAATCAGCCCCCATCGTCATCTTTTTCTTTCGTATGGATCTCCCATTCTTCAAGAAGTTTGCGCACCCTAACGGTATCCTTCAGCTTTGCTCCCATCAACTTGTATCGCACTGTTTTCATGATTACATCACTAACCGTCTCAGGAGGTCTCAACTGATTTTTAAATAACCTGGCATTCCTCTCTTGCCAAATACTGTATGCAGCAGCCGCTACAAGAATTTTAGCAACATAAGAATCGACCCTCCTTTGATGAGCACGAGCACAAAGCCAGTTAACAATCTTCGTCCATTTCGGCGAAACAGTATTCATCCCCACCCTATTTCTAACTGTAAGCCACACTTGAGATGAGTACTTGCATTCAAAAAACAAGTGCGGGTGAGAATCAAAGTTCTCATAACACAATAAACAGCACATCATGTTCATGTTTTTTCTCCGTGAAAAATCCCATTTCAGAATTTTATCTTGCGTAAGGAGCTTACCTTTCATAATCAACCACATCATGAAGGCGTGTCTCGGAATACACTGGCCGAACCACACAGCTTTACACCAATCGACTTCCGGCTCTCTATGCCGAACCGAGTGCCATACCCCAGAAGACGAGAACTCATTAAAATCACCACCATCTTTCCATAATAATCTGTCAACTTTAAAGGGATCCAACTGAACTTGATCAATCTGAATAAAAACAGGGAAGAGATCCCTCCAAGCCGTAGGCCACAACCAAGCGCCATTAGAGTAAACATCGGCCACGGAGTCATCCAACCTAAAATCTGCGTCCGTGATAGTTCTGGGCGACACAAAGTCGCCAAGAGGGCCCAAGTCACTCCAATTATCAAACCAGGCTGAAGTATTAGCACCATTCCCTAACTCCGACTAAAGGCCGCAATTGAGTGAGTTTTCGCCAAGACCAACAGCTATTCGAAGGCGTTTTGCTGACCCAGAAGCTCTTATCTTTTAACCGATACGAATAAACCCATTCAACCCACAGAGAGTCACGCTTGGAGACAATACTCCAAATATGAGACGACATCAGAGCTTTGTTCATATCCCCAATTCGTCTAATACCCAAACCCCCTTCTTACTTAGGCGTACAAACCGACTTCCAAGAAACTTTAGATTTACCTTTGCTGAAAGAAGAATCCTGAGACCATAAGAAATTTCTCATTTTAGCTTCTAACTCTTGAATAATCCGAGCTGGCAAGATAAAAACCGAGGACCAATAAATATGCATAGAAGAAAGCACTGAAATAATAAGTTGAAGCCTTCCCGCAAATGATAATAGTTTGTTCCTCCAATGCATAATACGTTTTTCTAATCTTTCCACAAGCACACTACAATCATTGTAACCAAGCCTAGCCGAAATCAGGGGCACCCCCAAGTACTTCACGGGTAACTTTCCTTCCGTAAAAGGCATAATATCCAGAATAGCTTGTTTGACATGATCCTTAACATTACAAAAGAAAACCGTGCTTTTCTGGTTACTAGGCACTAACCCCGACATCTTAGTGAACTTCGAGAGAGAAGACATAATACAATTAGCCGAATTCACTTCCCCTCTAGCGAAAAGAAATAAGTCATCCGCAAAACAAAGATTTATAATCTGCTGCCTTTCACATCTGTTATGGAACTTAAAAGAAGAGTCAATTCGAACAGAATGATGAAGAATACCAGTTAAGACCTCCATAACGAGAGTAAATAAATAAGGGGACATTGAATCTCCTTGCCTTAGCCCACGATTACCCTTGAAAAAACCATGCACGGTGCCATTAACACAGACCAAAAATGAGGTAGTCGACACACAAGTCATAATCCACCCCACCATCTTACTGTTAAAGCCAAAACCAATCAGTACACTTTTAAGAAACCTCCAATCGACAGTATCATAAGCTTTCTGAATATCTACTTTAAAAGCACATCTTGGAGGACCCACGTCTCTGTGATAATTATGCATTAACTCTTGGGTTAAAAGAATGTTATACGAAATCTTTCGTCCAGGAACAAAAGCAGATTGGTTTATGCTGACGATGTCATTAAGAGCCCCTTTAATTCTTTCTGAAATAATCTTACTAATGCATTTGTAAAAGACATCACAACATGCAATCGGACGAAAATCAGTAACAAACAGAGGAGTCGAAACCTTTGGAATAAGCACAATAAGAGTATGATTCAATTCCCGAAGCATGTTACTAGTTTCGAAAAAATCTTTAATGGCATTAGAGACATCAATGCCAACTAAAGACCAAGCGCTTTTGAAAAAAGCCGCCGTATAACCATCCAGCCCAGGAGCTTTGTCATTACCAATAGAAAACATAGCTTTTCTGACCTCCTCCGTCGTTACTTGTCGAACCATATTAGTAGCAACATTATGAGATAACCTTTTTGGAAATAAGTCTGGAGCCGGCTCAAGCGACATGTCACCTTGAGAACCAAAAAACTTCTCATAGTGCTGAACAAACGCATTATACACCATGTCGCCTTCATAAAGAGTCCCTCCCGAATCGTTAATAACATCAATTCTGCTAAAATGATTTCTGGCTTTCAAAGAAGAATGAATAAAAGCAGTATTCATGTCACCCGCAGCTAACCAATCCACCTTAGATTTTTGTTTCAAGAACCGCTCCTCATCCAACAAAGCCTCCTGTAAATCACGGCTAGTAGAAGCCTCTTCGGCCCGGATATCAACATTTAACGGGTCCTGGTCAATATTTTGTTGAATCACATCCAGCTTCATTCTAAGATTTTCAACTTTCTTGTGAAGATTTCCTTGCTTGAACAGCAAAGACCTAAGCGGGTTTTTCAGCAAACACAATTTTTTGACAACTCTAAACTGATGCACCCCGTCAACATTTGAATCCCAATACTTTTTGACAATCTCTAAAAATTCTGGTTTAAAAACCAAGAAATTAGCGAATTTAAAAGACCTCGGCTTCATTTTCATGGCTTCCGGAATGGATAGAATACATGGACAATGATCTGAAAGCCTATATGGCTTGAAAATAGCAACCGAGTTCGGGTATTCAGCCACAAAAGGAGTGTTCCCCATCACCCGGTCAATTTTCTTTAATAACCCCACCCCTTGTTTCGGCTTTTGGTTCCATGTAAAATGGATACCCGTCCGATTTATATCAACCACTTCAATGTCATCAACACATGCTTGGAACTCCCTCATGCCAATAGATATAGAAGACGTTCCCATAGATTTATCCTCTATGTTTAGAGCCGAGTTAAAATCACCCATAATAAACCAAGGTTTATTAGCAACAAGGGTTTTATGCATAGAAAGTTGATGCCACAATTCCCTACGAGTCGCATAATAATTGGCAGCATAAACAATAGAACAAAATACCATCCTTTTATCCAATTTAAACACAAGTTGGAGGTGCATAACCTGAGACGATTGCGCCAAGATCATCACATCAAAAATAGCATGATTCCACCCAATAATAATTCTTGTGCCTTTATCACAGCATCCTCCATTTGAAGTCCAATCCCACGAGCGAAAAACCGTTTTACACACTTTACCCAGATTACTCACATTCACATGCGACTCTAAAATAGCACACAAACTCAAGTTATAATCCTTCACTGCCTGTCGAACCTCCATTTGTTTAAGCGGGCGGTTCAACCCCCTTATGTTCCAAACTGCGAGACTAACCATCAGCAACTACATGAGAAGGAGTGCTTGCCCCTTGTTTGCTCTTTATATTTAGAGAACCTTGCTGCATAAAAAGATCCGTTTCGTTGTATACCTCGTCAACCTCATCATCCTTATCCTCCTGACCCATATCCGACCATTTCTTGCTTGTACCTTCCTCCGAATCGACTTGGTTCAAAACTTCAAAGGGATTGTTCACATTAACAGGCATTGATGTTGAACCGTTAGTGACCTTCGGCTGAGTCTTTGATCCCACCGGCCGATATTCAAATTTACTTTTTTGTTTGTTCACCGGTATACCAACCTTTCTAGCAACTTTCTTACCATGAACTTCCGTATAACCCTCCTGATCCACATTCGGTATCTTTTTCACTTGTGTATTTCTTAGATGATTGCGGTTGTGATCCTCATATCTAACATTTTTCATTGGCTTTTTTGGACACATCTCGTTAGAATGACCAAATACACAACATGTAGCGCAGCGATGCGGGCTCCATTCATGTTCCACATACATAGTTTCTTTGATAAAACCCTCCCCGTCAGGTTCAGGTATAGCCATCGTGACCTCCTCACGGAACTCCTTATCAGCCGAAATTTCCACCAAAGCTAGCATAGCTACTACGGCCCCATGACTCCGTGCATATAGACATAGTAAAAGAATCCAGCATCTTTGGCTCCCCAATTGTTGTAGCTATGAGACTAAGGCCATCCTCCGTATAGGCCGCAATTGGAACCTCATGAATTTTCACCCAAACTTGCACTTGCTTTACTTCTTTCTTCTCCAATTTGGTCGTAGGAGTCCATATATTCAGAAAAAGTGGTTGCGACGTGATAATCCACGGACCATCTTTAAGCACGTTCAACATCCCGCCTTCATCATTAAACTTAAAGAAGAAAAAGCCGTTTGCATTCATCATCGTCTTTTGCAATCCATATTTCTTCCAATTAACTCTAACATAATAGTCAACAACCGGGAATGCAACTCGGTCTCCCAAAAAATAACTGTAAATGGTATAGGACAATTTTTCCTGCACTGATCGGACAGATTCCTTAGGTAGAACGACGTTACAACCTTCATGCATTACCGAACTCGACAACGATCAGAAATTAACTTTCTGAGCGTTACTGTCTACAACCGAATCCACATAAGACTTTGGGTTTGAGCTGCTACCTTGAACCGTATGTGATCCCTGAAAACCATAAGCAGCCACATTATCCTCCGAGCCTAGATTTAACGACGATTGAACAGGGATGGTGATCTTGGATAATTCATCAATGACGTTAAACAACTTCGGATCGGACTGAGAATTATGCACCGTACCCCTCCTAGGAAGCACCGGATTACCATCAATACTCACCACTCTACTGGCCAAACCCTTATACTGTAACGGCGGCTTACCTCGATCCCCCTTAGCAACATCATCATGTTTTGGACGATCATCCATTGAACAAATAAGCGACTCTCTCCTTTAAACAACAATTGAGACAACCATGCACGCAGAATACCGAAAAACCAAGAAAAAACCCCAGCCAAACGAACACAAGAAAAAACCCTAAATAGCTTGACGGCAAAGAAACAAAAAAGAAACCCTAGATTCAAAAACAATCCTTCTGCTAACTAGTTCGAATCAGACGTATTGATAAATCAATACTCCGATAATCAGACTGTTATACGGAAATCATGAAGAAAAATCAAAGGTAGGAAGATAGCTTAAAATCGCCATAGCTAGAGAGAGAAATTAGGGTTTGTAGGAAGAAACAGAAGATTGTTTTCAAGAAAAAGGAGGAATGTGGATCAGCTTGTTGAGGTCATTTTAGCTACGGTTCAATTGAAGTTTCACACGATGCGGTTCAAGAACTCTTTACAGATGGCCCGAGTTTTACAAGATTGCGGTCTGCCACGCGGCCTCTTGTTAGCAGATGATGATTGCGGTTAGCTAGATTGTTTTTGTTAGCTTGGGTTATTGTTTTCTTTGAGCTATGTTTCACTTTTATAGCTTGTAGTTTTGTTTACATTTGTATTAACTCTTGTATGGCATGTCATACCTGAGAACTGCGGGATGTTTTTTTGTTCCTCACTTGTTTATTTGTTGATTGGTATAAAATTCACCGGGGTAACCCTTTACCCAAAAAAAAGGATGTATGCATGGCGATTCAGGATTTTTTTGAGAATGGTAAACTTCTTAATCAGCTTAACCACATGGTGATTTCTTTAATTCCAAAGATAAAGACCCCTGCCACGGTTATGGATTATAGGCCGATATCTTGCTGTAATACACTATATAAGTGCATAAGTAAGATTATCACGAATCACATTAAGGAGGGCCTATGTGATATTGTCAACATTAATCAGTCAGCGTTCATTCCGGGTAGAAAAATCTCTGATAATATTATTCTCACCCAGGAATTAATGCACAATTACCATCGTAATCATGGGCCTCCGAGGTGTGCCTTTAAAGTTGACATTCAGAAGGCGTATGACACGGTTGATTGGAATTTCTTGGAAAATACTCTTCGGGGATTTGGCTTTCACCATAAGATGATTAAATGGGTTATGGTATGTGTTATGTCTACTAAGTTTTCTTTGGCTATCAACGGTAATCTTTATGGATATTTCAAGGGGAAGCGGGGATTGCGTCAAGGGGATCCTATGTCTCCATATCTTTTTACTTTGGTAATGGAGGTTCTTACGTTGATTCTACAAAACCAAGTGGATATATCGGCTGATTTTAGATTTCATCACAAATGCAAAAAGCAAAGGATTATTAACTTATGTTTTGAAGACGATTTGTTCTTGTTTGCTCATGGTGATCCAAATTCAGCTTCTGTTATTCTCGAGTCCTTGAACTTATTTAAGAATATGTCGGGTTTGGTTCCTAGCATGAATAAGAGCACGGTCTTTTTTGGTGGGGTTCCTAATTATATTAAGGATCAGATTCGTAGTCTAATGCAGTTCGAGGAAGGCGTTCTACCGGTTCGGTATCTTGGTGTTCCTTTAATCTCTACAAGATTGATCTACAATGATTGTAAGAAGCTTGTAGAAAATATGGAATCTCGAATTTCTGATTGGAAAGCTAAAACCTATCGTTTGCTGGTAGACTACAATTAATTAGATCAGTGTTATCGTCAATGCATGTCTATTGGGCGTCGGTGTTTATTTTTCCAAAACGAATCATCTATGACCTTGAAGATAGGATGCGACGTTTTCTTTGGGCGCAGGGAAACAATATAAAGGGTAAAGCAAAGGTGAAATGGAGTCGTGTGTCTGCCTAAGAATAAAGGTGGTTTGGGTATTCGGAAAGTTTATGATATGAAAAATGCGCTTACTGTAGCTCATATTTGGAGTCTTCTTACGAATAGGGAATCATTATGGGTAAAATGGATTCATTCTTATCGTATCCGAGAGAGAAGTTTCTGGGATGTGCCTCTTCGGAACAATGTGACTTGGAGTTGGAGGAAGATGTTGCAACTTCGACCAGCCATTTGAAAGCACACATGGATAAAACTGGGTAGTGGTACTAATACGCTAGTATGGTTCGATATATGGAATAATTTGTGTCCTTTAAATGTATTCATCAGTCCTCGAATGATATCAAATGCGGGACTCAATATGTCGTCTACGGTTGCGGATATGGTTCAGAATGGAGGTTTGGCTTGGCCGAACACTTGGTTAAACCGTTTCCAAGCTTTTGAGAATTTGCCTAATGTTGTGTTAAATTCGGATGCTCAAGATAGAATTGTTTGGAAATCTAGAGAAGGTGCTGATATGGAGTATAATACTTATGTTGTTTGGGATGATATTCGTCAAATGCAGGATCAGGCTCCTTGGCTCCTATAGTATGGTTCCCTCAAGCTATTCCACGTCATTCGTTTCTTATGTGGCTTCTTGTTTGCAAAAAAACTCAAAACTCAGGATATGATGAGTAGATGGAGATCGAACTACAACCTCATGTGTTGTTCTTTATGTACGTCGGGGCCAGACTCTCATGATCACCTCTTCTTTGAATGCACTTTCGCATCCCAGATTTGGTATGGGGTTCGTGACAAAGCTGGTATGGGATCTATCGATAAGAACTGGGAGGAAATATTTGATCATCTAATGCGGCATGCTGACTCCAAACGATCTAATCATATCATTGGCAAGCTAGTGGTGGGGGCAACGGCATATTTTGTGTGGCAGGAACGTAATAACCGGTTGTTTTCGTCGTAGAAAAGGAATGCAACTCAACTGATTGAGGTGATTTTAACGACAATTCGTATGAAGCTCCACACAATGTAGTCTAGGAGGACTAGTCATGTGAATCAAGTGTTGCTCGAGTGGAAGCTGCCGAGAGCTTTGGTTATGGATCAAGATGAATGCGGCTAGAAGTTGAAAGATGGTCAATGTAATTTTGATTACCTGTTTGTTGTTTAGACTTTGTTTCGTTGTTTGCGTGTTCTTTTTGTATACGCGTGTTTACTCTAGATATGGCATGTCATTCTAGAGAACTGAGGGATACATAGTTCCTCACTTTTTATATTTGGTTGATGAATGAAACTTAACCGGGGTAACCCTTTACCCAAAAAAAATGGTCCGAGTATCGAACCCACGAGACTCTACTGACTACGTTTACTAGACTCTAACTAGACTGACTCTAACCTAACTGTACTTAACTGGTTTATTTGATTTGATTGAATTTTGGGGTTTTAACTATTTAAACTAAAGGAATTAACTAAGAGGAACTAGACTACCTAGACGCAGGCTGAAGGCTACTAAGGTGAAATCAAGGATGAGAAAGTACTATCCAGGTTTGGAATCCTATCTGTGACTCTCGGTTTTCTCTCGGCAATGGTAACTATGATGGAACCAAGTTCTAATAATACGACACTCTAAGACTAAAGATAAGTTGAATCTCCTCCCGGTCTCATCAGCTTCTCCTAAAATCCTAAAGGTCAAATAAAGCTCACTGGTATGGGTTGGATCACCTCTCGGTCTCTCCAACAATACTAAAGTACCCAAAGACTAGATCTCCTCTCGGTCTCATTAATCATAATACACCCTAAAGTGTATGGGGTAACCTAAAAACACTTGACAAGACTTAGGAAAACAAATAATACTAGGCCACTTAGACAGATCTCCTCCCGGTCTCACTGCACCTAAATACCTAGCACCAAAGACAATCCTAACTATCTATCTCCTCCCGGTCTCAAGAATAGGTAGAACACTAAACTCCTCTAAATTATCAAACAAAGTTCCTATGGAATACGAGCTCAGTAAACCATAAACTAGTTACGAACACAAAGTAGGTAACCTAACATGCATCTATACATGAAAGACATTCACAAAGATACACGAGGAACGTTTGAACGATAATAAATCAAAGCTAAGCATGCATATAAATCTAGTCAAATATAATAAGGTCATTTACTTTAATATTAAACCATCAATGAATTACCAAAACCGAGAAATTACCGATTATCAATAAACATTCATCACAACCCGGGTAGAAAATGCGAACTTACTAAGAAACATTAATGAAAACAGAAAATAAGTCTTAAACAAATAGTAAATCATGTTCATGGGTTTGAATAACACAAAGTATATCAACCCGAAAACTAAAAACTAACTATTTGCAAGTTGACCCGATTCTTCGTCTTCACCTTGAACTTGATCCGTAAGATTTTTCCCTCCTAAATCGCCCTTTTTAGCTTTCTGCTCGTAACAGCCGTCTAATGTTGTAACCAGCCGTCTGATATTGTCTCCTCCTTTTTTTCACACATTAGGGATTTATTAATAATGTATTACATAGCCCAAAAACCAATTCCTGCGTAAACTGCTGGGCCTAGTCTACTTTCACTGTCACACCCCCCAAAAACCCCACCCCGCTTTTGAGGCGTGACATGCCCAGGATCATAGCCACCAATCATATTGAACAAAACATGTAATTAATTAATATTTATAAAATCCAACACAATACAATTGGTGTCAAAACATAGTTTGAGTTTACAGCGGAAGCACAAAACATAAGTTTAATATTTTCCCACAACGACCACGTCTTCTTGTGCAAGCTCCTTAAGCTAGGGATCTAACGACCTGCAAGGCATGTAACAACGAGTCAACAACAAAGTTGAGTGAATTCACGGCTCTGTTCACTGGCTTACTAGCCCGTAGGATTATCCATCCCAAAGTTTTACTTTTTGTCGTTCTACACACTGAGAACGTACGTATTCTGCACTCTGTAGAATTCGTATGTTTTTCAATACTGGCATCCTACCCACGGAGGATGACCGATCCTTGCAGAGAATGTGAACTCACCTTGATTTAACAAGCTTCCTGATTCTAACTCTTCTGAGAATTAACATCTATTTTGGTATGAGGTAGAGTTTAGCCTACTGATAAGCTTAATAACCTAATTTGCACACGAACTAGGTAAGTAATTAATACAGCTTTTACGATAACTCACGAGATCAAACCCTCACAACAAATGACAAAGTGCGATACTTAAACATCCAGCGGATTCACAACTAAGGACAGAGTATAGTCCGATTTCGGACAGCACTCAAACATCCCGTTGAAATCACGACGAATGACAAAGTATAAACCCAATTTGAGCAGCACTTAAACATTTATCAGATAGTTTCAATCAATCGGACATTGAATCGTATCAGCGATTGAATTAATACCCTGTATCGTAGCAGAAATTAGTGATCGTGTGTGTTAATTGTAGTAATCGGACAATATCTCAGAGCATCTAACGAAATTCTCTCGTCGCTCAAATGCCAAAATTCAAGTCCCACTGTCCTCTATTTATACCCGAAAATTGTCATCGCTTGCGCACCGTAACCTTAATAACCTTACGGTCCGTAAGCAACTCTTGCGCACCGTAACACCAATATTCTTGCGGTGCGTAAGGGATACCTATGCACTATAGGGTAGCCACGTTCGATACTAGGCCTGCTGAGTCAACTATTTTCATAAATTCTATCTCCACAACGAATTATAAGGATAATCGTAACTAGGAAATACCCCCCCTGAGTTTTAGGGGCCCTAATCCTGATTCTGATTGTTCTGGAAATCTTAGGGTTTCTGCAGAATCACTTGGGTTTCTCAATTAGGGTTTCCTTTTAGACTAATTAAAATAATAAATAGGACTTTTAGTGAGAGTTGCTACATTCTCCCCTCCTTATAGAAATCTCGTCCTCGAGATTTACTCGAATAAGTAAGAATACTAGTACTAATCTTTTATGCTCAAGAAACTTAACCTTTCTTCTATCTAAAGTGATTTCTCAACTAATCTTTAAATTTTTCATTTATCTCTATGTCTTAAAGAAATACTACCAGAAATTTGTCAGATAGACATTTCTTAAAGTTGAATACATGAAATACTTAGGGATGACTTAATCTTAACCATAGCACTTAAAATAAATATTCTAGAACACCGTAAAGTATTGAGTCTTGCACTTGGAATGAAGCATCGTTGTGGATCATTGAACACTTTACCTTTACCGGTTATAGTCTGGTTTTCAACAAAAATATTTTTCCCTTTTTAAAACCAAGTTCACTATAACCAATGGCTCTGATACCACTCTGTCACACCCCCCAAAAACCCCACCCCACTTTTGAGGCGTGACATGCCCAGGATCATAGCCACCAATCATATTGAACAAAACATGTAATTAATTAATATTTATAAAATCCAACACAATACAATTGGTGTCAAAACATAGTTTGAGTTTACAGCGGAAGCACAAAACATAATTTTAATATTTTCCCACAACGACCACGTCTTCTTGTGCAAGCTCCTTAAGCTAGGGATCTAACGACCTGCAAGGCATGTAACAACGAGTCAACAACAAAGTTGAGTGAATTCACGGCTCTGTTCACTGGCTTACTAGCCCGTAGGATTATCCATCCCAAAGTTTTACTTTTTGTCATTCTACACACTGAGAACGTACGTATTCTGCACTCTGGAGAATTCGTATGTTTTTCAATACTGGCATCCTACCCACGGAGGATGGCCGATCCTTGCAGAGAATGTGAACTCACCTTGATTTAACAAGCTTCCTGATTCTAACTCTTCTGAGAATTAACATCTATTTTGGTATGAGGTAGAGTTTAGCCTACTGATAAGCTTAATAACCTAATTTGCACACGAACTAGGTAAGTAATTAATACAGCTTTTACGATAACTCACGAGATCAAACCCTCACAACAAATGACAAAGTGCGATACTTAAACATCCAGCGGATTCACAACTAAGGACAGAGTATAGTCCGATTTCGGACAGCACTCAAACATCCCGTTGAAATCACGACGAATGACAAAGTATAAACCCAATTTGAGCAGCACTTAAACATTTATCAGATAGTTTCAATCAATCGGACATTGAATCGTATCAGCGATTGAATTAATACCCTGTATCGTAGCAGAAATTAGTGATCGTGTGTGTTAATTGTAGTAATCGGACAATATCTCAGAGCATCTAACGAAATTCTCTCGTCGCTCAAATGCCAAAATTCAAGTCCCACTGTCCTCTATTTATACCCGAAAATTGTCATCGCTTGCGCACCGTAACCTTAATAACCTTACGGTCCGTAAGCAACTCTTGCGCACCGTAACACCAATATTCTTGCGGTGCGTAAGGGATACCTATGCACTATAGGGTAGCCACGTTCGATACTAGGCCTGCTGAGTCAACTATTTTCATAAATTCTATCTCCACAACGAATTATAAGGATAATCGTAACTAGGAAATACCCCCCCTGAGTTTTAGGGGCCCTAATCCTGATTCTGATTGTTCTGGAAATCTTAGGGTTTCTGCAGAATCACTTGGGTTTCTCAATTAGGGTTTCCTTTTAGACTAATTAAAATAATAAATAGGACTTTTAGTGAGAGTTGCTACATTCTCCCCTCCTTATAGAAATCTCGTCCTCGAGATTTACTCGAATAATTAAGAATACTAGTACTAATCTTTTATGCTCAAGAAACGTAACCTTTCTTCTATCTAAAGTGATTTCTCAACTAATCTTTAAATTTTTCATTTATCTCTATGTCTTAAAGAAATACTACCAGAAATTTGTCAGATAGACATTTCTTAAAGTTGAATACATGAAATACTTAGGGATGACTTAATCTTAACCATAGCACTTAAAATAAATATTCTAGAACACCGTAAAGTATTGAGTCTTGCACTTGGAATGAAGCATCGTTGTGGATCATTGAACACTTTACCTTTACCGGTTATAGTCTGGTTTTCAACAAAAATATTTTTCCCTTTTTAAAACCAAGTTCACTATAACCAATGGCTCTGATACCACTCTGTCACACCCCCCAAAAACCCCACCCCACTTTTGAGGCGTGACATGCCCAGGATCATAGCCACCAATCATATTGAACAAAACATGTAATTAATTAATATTTATAAAATCCAACACAATACAATTGGTGTCAAAACATAGTTTGAGTTTACAGCGGAAGCACAAAACATAATTTTAATATTTTCCCACAACGACCACGTCTTCTTGTGCAAGCTCCTTAAGCTAGGGATCTAACGACCTGCAAGGCATGTAACAACGAGTCAACAACAAAGTTGAGTGAATTCACGGCTCTGTTCACTGGCTTACTAGCCCGTAGGATTATCCATCCCAAAGTTTTACTTTTTGTCATTCTACACACTGAGAACGTACGTATTCTGCACTCTGGAGAATTCGTATGTTTTTCAATACTGGCATCCTACCCACGGAGGATGGCCGATCCTTGCAGAGAATGTGAACTCACCTTGATTTAACAAGCTTCCTGATTCTAACTCTTCTGAGAATTAACATCTATTTTGGTATGAGGTAGAGTTTAGCCTACTGATAAGCTTAATAACCTAATTTGCACACGAACTAGGTAAGTAATTAATACAGCTTTTACGATAACTCACGAGATCAAACCCTCACAACAAATGACAAAGTGCGATACTTAAACATCCAGCGGATTCACAACTAAGGACAGAGTATAGTCCGATTTCGGACAGCACTCAAACATCCCGTTGAAATCACGACGAATGACAAAGTATAAACCCAATTTGAGCAGCACTTAAACATTTATCAGATAGTTTCAATCAATCGGACATTGAATCGTATCAGCGATTGAATTAATACCCTGTATCGTAGCAGAAATTAGTGATCGTGTGTGTTAATTGTAGTAATCGGACAATATCTCAGAGCATCTAACGAAATTCTCTCGTCGCTCAAATGCCAAAATTCAAGTCCCACTTTCCTCTATTTATACCCGAAAATTGTCATCGCTTGCGCACCGTAACCTTAATAACCTTACGGTCCGTAAGCAACTCTTGCGCACCGTAACACCAATATTCTTGCGGTGCGTAAGGGATACCTATGCACTATAGGGTAGCCACGTTCGATACTAGGCCTGCTGAGTCAACAATTTTCATAAATTCTATCTCCGCAACGAATTATAAGGATAATCGTAACTAGGAAATACCCCCCCTGAGTTTTAGGGGCCCTAATCCTGATTCTGATTGTTCTGGAAATCTTAGGGTTTCTGCAGAATCACTTGGGTTTCTCAATTAGGGTTTCCTTTTAGACTAATTAAAATAATAAATAGGACTTTTAGTGAGAGTTGCTACATTCTCCCCTCCTTATAGAAATCTCGTCCTCGAGATTTACTCGAATAAGTAAGAATACTAGCACTAATCTTTTATGCTCAAGAAACTTAACCTTTCTTCTATCTAAAGTGATTTCTCAACTAATCTTTAAATTTTTCATTTATCTCTATGTCTTAAAGAAATACTACCAGAAATTTGTCAGATAGACATTTCTTAAAGTTGAATACATGAAATACTTAGGGATGACTTAATCTTAACCATAGCACTTAAAATAAATATTCTAGAACACCGTAAAGTATTGAGTCTTGCACTTGGAATGAAGCATCGTTGTGGATCATTGAACACTTCACCTTTACCGGTTATAGTATGGTTTTCATCAAAAATATTTTTCCCTTTTTAAAACCAAGTTCACTATAACCAATGGCTCTGATACCACTCTGTCACACCCCTCAAAAACCCCACCCCGCTTTTGAGGCGTGACATGCCCAGGATCATAGCCACCAATCATATTGAACAAAACATGTAATTAATTAATATTTATAAAATCCAACACAATACAATTGGTGTCAAAACATAGTTTGAGTTTACAGCGGAAGCACAAAACATAATTTTAATATTTTCCCACAACGACCACGTCTTCTTGTGCAAGCTCCTTAAGCTAGGGATCTAACGACCTGCAAGGCATGTAACAACGAGTCAACAACAAAGTTGAGTGAATTCACGGCTCTGTTCACTGGCTTACTAGCCCGTAGGATTATCCATCCCAAAGTTTTACTTTTTGTCGTTCTACACACTGAGAACGTACGTATTCTGCACTCTGGAGAATTCGTATGTTTTTCAATACTGGCATCCTACCCACGGAGGATGGCCGATCCTTGCAGAGAATGTGAACTCACCTTGATTTAACAAGCTTCCTGATTCTAACTCTTCTGAGAATTAACATCTATTTTGGTATGAGGTAGAGTTTAGCCTACTGATAAGCTTAATAACCTAATTTGCACACGAACTAGGTAAGTAATTAATACAGCTTTTACGATAACTCACGAGATCAAACCCTCACAACAAATGACAAAGTGCGATACTTAAACATCCAGCGGATTCACAACTAAGGACAGAGTATAGTCCGATTTCGGACAGCACTCAAACATCCCGTTGAAATCACGACGAATGACAAAGTATAAACCCAATTTGAGCAGCACTTAAACATTTATCAGATAGTTTCAATCAATCGGACATTGAATCGTATCAGCGATTGAATTAATACCCTGTATCGTAGCAGAAATTAGTGATCGTGTGTGTTAATTGTAGTAATCGGACAATATCTCAGAGCATCTAACGAAATTCTCTCGTCGCTCAAATGCCAAAATTCAAGTCCCACTTTCCTCTATTTATACCCGAAAATTGTCATCGCTTGCGCACCGTAACCTTAATAACCTTACGGTCCGTAAGCAACTCTTGCGCACCGTAACACCAATATTCTTGCGGTGCGTAAGGGATACCTATGCACTATAGGGTAGCCACGTTCGATACTAGGCCTGCTGAGTCAACAATTTTCATAAATTCTATCTCCGCAACGAATTATAAGGATAATCGTAACTAGGAAATACCCCCCCTGAGTTTTAGGGGCCCTAATCCTGATTCTGATTGTTCTGGAAATCTTAGGGTTTCTGCAGAATCACTTGGGTTTCTCAATTAGGGTTTCCTTTTAGACTAATTAAAATAATAAATAGGACTTTTAGTGAGAGTTGCTACATTCTCCCCTCCTTATAGAAATCTCGTCCTCGAGATTTACTCGAATAAGTAAGAATACTAGCACTAATCTTTTATGCTCAAGAAACTTAACCTTTCTTCTATCTAAAGTGATTTCTCAACTAATCTTTAAATTTTTCATTTATCTCTATGTCTTAAAGAAATACTACCAGAAATTTGTCAGATAGACATTTCTTAAAGTTGAATACATGAAATACTTAGGGATGACTTAATCTTAACCATAGCACTTAAAATAAATATTCTAGAACACCGTAAAGTATTGAGTCTTGCACTTGGAATGAAGCATCGTTGTGGATCATTGAACACTTCACCTTTACCGGTTATAGTATGGTTTTCATCAAAAATATTTTTCCCTTTTTAAAACCAAGTTCACTATAACCAATGGCTCTGATACCACTCTGTCACACCCCTCAAAAACCCCACCCCGCTTTTGAGGCGTGACATGCCCAGGATCATAGCCACCAATCATATTGAACAAAACATGTAATTAATTAATATTTATAAAATCCAACACAATACAATTGGTGTCAAAACATAGTTTGAGTTTACAGCGGAAGCACAAAACATAATTTTAATATTTTCCCACAACGACCACGTCTTCTTGTGCAAGCTCCTTAAGCTAGGGATCTAACGACCTGCAAGGCATGTAACAACGAGTCAACAACAAAGTTGAGTGAATTCACGGCTCTGTTCACTGGCTTACTAGCCCGTAGGATTATCCATCCCAAAGTTTTACTTTTTGTCGTTCTACACACTGAGAACGTACGTATTCTGCACTCTGGAGAATTCGTATGTTTTTCAATACTGGCATCCTACCCACGGAGGATGGCCGATCCTTGCAGAGAATGTGAACTCACCTTGATTTAACAAGCTTCCTGATTCTAACTCTTCTGAGAATTAACATCTATTTTGGTATGAGGTAGAGTTTAGCCTACTGATAAGCTTAATAACCTAATTTGCACACGAACTAGGTAAGTAATTAATACAGCTTTTACGATAACTCACGAGATCAAACCCTCACAACAAATGACAAAGTGCGATACTTAAACATCCAGCGGATTCACAACTAAGGACAGAGTATAGTCCGATTTCGGACAGCACTCAAACATCCCGTTGAAATCACGACGAATGACAAAGTATAAACCCAATTTGAGCAGCACTTAAACATTTATCAGATAGTTTCAATCAATCGGACATTGAATCGTATCAGCGATTGAATTAATACCCTGTATCGTAGCAGAAATTAGTGATCGTGTGTGTTAATTGTAGTAATCGGACAATATCTCAGAGCATCTAACGAAATTCTCTCGTCGCTCAAATGCCAAAATTCAAGTCCCACTGTCCTCTATTTATACCCGAAAATTGTCATCGCTTGCGCACCGTAACCTTAATAACCTTACGGTTCGTAAGCAACTCTTGCGCACCATAACACCAATATTCTTGCGGTGCGTAAGGGATACCTATGCACTATAGGGTAGCCACGTTCGGTACTAGGCCTGCTGAGTCAACAATTTTCATAAATTCTATCTCCACAACGAATTATAAGGATAATCGTAACTAGGAAATACCCCCCCTGAGTTTTAGGGGCCCTAATCCTGATTCTGATTGTTCTGGAAATCTTAGGGTTTCTGCAGAATCACTTGGGTTTCTCAATTAGGGTTTCCTTTTAGACTAATTAAAATAATAAATAGGACTTTTAGTGAGAGTTGCTACATTCTCCCCTCGTTATAGAAATCTCGTCCTCGAGATTTACTCGAATAAGTAAGAATACTAGTACTAACTTTTATGCTCAAGAAACTTAACCTTTCTTATATCTAAAGTGATTTCTCAACTAATCTTTAAATTTTTCATTTATCTCTATGTCTTAAAGAAATACTACCAGAAATTTGTCAGATAGACATTTCTTAAAGTTGAATACATGAAATACTTAGGGATGACTTAATCTTAACCATAGCACTTAAAATAAATATTCTAGAACACCGTAAAGTATTGAGTCTTGCACTTGGAATAAAGCATCGTTGTGGATCATTGAACACTTTACCTTTACCGGTTATAGTCTGGTTTTCATCAAAAATATTTTTCCCTTTTTAAAACCAAGTTCACTATAACCAATGGCTCTGATACCACTCTGTCACCCCCCCCAAAAACCCCACCCCGCTTTTGAGGCGTGACATGCCCAGGATCATAGCCACCAATCATATTGAACAAAACATGTAATTAATTAATATTTATAAAATCCAACACAATACAATTGGTGTCAAAACATAGTTTTTTTTTTTTTTTGGTAAAGGGTTACCCCGGTGATTCTATATATTCACAACCAAAACAAATAAGTAGTGTAGAGAGTCTACACTAGTTCAATCATGGGACAGGCCCCAAGAAAGTATACCAAACATCAAACCAAAACAACCAGAATCAAACAAACATAAAAACTACTAGACTAACATCTAGACAACCAACATTACGAAAACCCTACTCAGCCTCCATCATCATGACCGAGTTCCCCACCAATTTCCCACTCTTCAAGCAGCTTCCGCACATTTGCAGTATTCTTTAATTTTGCTCCCATTAGCTTGTATCTCACTGTCTTTAAAATCACTTCACTAACCATCTCCGGAGGTCTCAGCTGATTTTTGAATAACCGGTTATTTCTCTCTTGCCATATAACATAAGTAGTAGCTGCCACTAAAATCTTAGCAACATAAACCACCACCGATTTTGACCGAGCACGAGCAAGTAACCAATCTACAATTTCTCTCCATTTTGGGTTAACCGAAGACATACCCACCTTTTGCCTCACTATATGCCAAACTTGAGATGAAAACTTACATTCAAAGAAGAGGTGAGGATGAGAATCGAAATCCTCATAGCACAAAAGACAACACATCATATTCATATTTTTCCTCCTTGCAATATCCCACTTCAGAATTTTGTCTTGGGTTAAAAGTTTACCTTTCATGACCAACCACATCATAAAAGCATGACGAGGGATACATTGGGCGAACCAAACTATATTGCACTAGTTAACTTCCGGCTCCTTGTATCAAACCGAGTGCCAAACATTCGAAGAAGAGAAATCGTTTAACTCATTACCATCCTTCCATAATAATGTGTCTTGTTTTGTTGGATTTAACTGTTTCTGATCTAGATGGATGAGCACGGGAAACAAGTCTCTCCAAGCCATCGGCCATCTCCAAGAACCATTAGAATATACATTAGCCACTGAATCATCTAGCTGAAAATCAGCATCGGTGATGGTTCTCGGAGTTAGAAAGTCGCCTAACGGACCCAAATCACACCAATAATCAAACCAGGCCGAAGTCTTTGCACCATTACCAACGTCCGACCAAATATGTTGACGAATCAAAGGCCGCAACTGAATCAATTTTCTCCAAGACCAACAACAATTAGTAGGAGTTTTGCAAACCCAAAAACTCTTACCTTTTAAATGATAGCTATGAACCCACTGAACCCACAACGAATCACGCTTAGCAACAATACTCCAAATGTGAGAAGACATAAGAGCCTTATTCATATCCCCAATCCGTTTAATGCCCAATCCCCCTTCATATTTTGGAGTACAAACAGTTTTCCAAGAAACTTTGGACTTACCTTTATTAAACGAACTCTCTTGAGACCAAAGGAAGTTTCGCATTCTAGCTTCTAGCTCCTGAATTATCCTAGCCGGAAGGATAAAAACAGACGACCAATAAATATGCATGGAAGAGAGGACAGAAATAATGAGTTGTAGTCTACCAGCAAACGAGAGCAGCTTGTTCCTCCAATTGGTGATACGTTTCTCTAATCTTTCGATAAGAACACGACAATCATTATACCCAACTCTAGATGAAATTAGAGGCACACCCAAATATCTAACAGGCAATTTTCCTTCCACAAAAGGCATAATGTCCAGAATAGCATCTTTGACATGACTTTTAACATTGCAAAAGAAGATCGTGCTTTTCTGATTACTAGGAACTAACCCCGACATCTTTGTAAATTTAGAAAGAGAAGTCAAAATACATCTCGCCGAATTTACTTCTCCTCTAGCAAAAATGAACAAGTCATCCGCAAAACAAAGATTGATAATTTGTTGTTTCTCACATTTGTTATGAAATTTAAAGGATGAATCAATACGAACCGCATGCTAAAGAATAGCCGTTAGGACTTCCATGACTAGAGTAAAAAGATAAGGAGAGATCGGGTCCCCTTGTCTTAAACCGCGGCCACCTTTGAAATAACCATGCACAGACCCATTGACACAGACCGAAAATGAAGCCGTAGAGACCAAAACCATGATCCAATCAACCATCTTGGCGTGAAACCCAAACCCAAGTAACACACTCTTGAGGAATCTCCAATCAACAGTGTCATAAGCTTTCTGGATATAAACTTTAAAAGCACACCGAGGAGGACCCATATTTCTATGGTAATTATGCATCAATTCTTGCGTAAGCATAATATTATCAGATATTCTCCTTCCCGGAACAAACGCCGATTGATTAATGCTAACAATATCATTAAGCACACCTTTTATTCTATCAGTAACAATCTTACTTAAACACTTGTATAGAACGTTACAACAAGCAATCGGCCGATAATCAATAACAGTCGCAGGAGTTGTCACCTTCGGAATAAGAACAATAGTTGTGTGATTCAATTCCCGAAGGAGATTACCTGTCTCAAAAAAATCCAAAATGGCACTAGTAACATCATTACCTATAATAGGCCAAGCACTCTTAAAGAAAGCGGCTGTATAGCCATCCGGACCAGGAGCTTTGTCAATGCCAATAGAAAACATAGCTTTTTTTACCTCCTCCACAGTTACATGTCGAATCATATGAGAAGCTTTTTGAGGATCAATGACTTTAGCAAATAAATCTGGAGCCGGAGATAGAGAAATATCCCCTTGATTACCGAAAAAATTCTGATAATGATTAACAAAAGCTTGATAAACCGCATCACCTTCATAGAGATTTCCATCCGAACCTTTAATCACATCTATACGGCTACAATGATTTCTGATTTTAAGAGAAGAATGGAAAAAAGCAGAGTTTGAATTCCCCGCCCTTAACCAATCAACCTTTGACTTCTGTTTAAGAAAACGTTCCTCATCCAGCGAAGCTTCTAAAAACTCACGGCTAGCCTCCTTTTCAGCCACACGGAGCTCAACATTACTCGGGTCTAGATCAATACGTTGCTGAATGTCATCCAGTTTCAATCGAAATCCTTCCACTTTCTTGTGAAGATTGCCTTGCTTGAATAACAACGAGCGAATCGGATGCTTAAGCAACCGAAGTTTCTTCACCAATCGGAACTGATGAACTCCATTCACATTAGATTCCCAAGTGTTCTTAACAATTCCCAAAAATTCTGGTTTGTAAACCAAAAAGTTAGGAAATTTGAACGATCTCGGCTTCATTCTACCAGCTTCCGGAAAAGATAGGATACACGGACAATGGTCGGAAATTCTGTAAGGCTTGAAAAAAGCAATAGATTTCGGATATTCGGCAATAAACGCCGTGTTTGCCATGATTCGATCTAATTTCTTCATAAGACCTATCCCATTTTTCGGCTTTTGACTCCAAGTATAGTGGATCCCCATACGATTAATATCAACAACCTCAATATCATCCACGCACTCTTGAAAATCTCGCATACCAATCGAAACCGACGACGAACCCATAGAATTATCTTCAATGTTCAAAGCCGTGTTAAAATCACCCATGATACACCAAGGTTTATTCCCAACCAGAACTTTGTGCAAGGACAAATTATGCCATAATTCTTTACGAGAGACGTAATAGTTATCAGCATAAACGAAAGAGCAAAACACCATTCTATTATCAATTTTAAAGACAAGCTGAATATGCATAACCTGAGGAGACTGCGACAAAATCATGACATCAAAAATAGTCGGGTCCCATCCGATGATAATTCTCGTTCCTTTGTTACAACACCCCCCATTAGAACTCCAATCCCACGAGCGAAACACGGATTTACACACTTTACTCAAATTACCAACATCCACATGAGACTCCAGAATCACACACAAGCTCAAATTAAACTCTCTGACTGCCTGACGAACCTCCTTCTGTTTGAGAGGGCGGTTCAACCCCCTAATATTCCATGATGCAATACTAACCATTGATAACTATCGGAGGAGGAGTGCTTGCCCCTTTGCTTTTGAAATTAAGAGTACCTTCCGTCAAAAAACTATCCGTTTCATTGTACACTTCTTCTACATCGTCATCAGTGTCCTCATTGCCCATACCCGAATTCTTGATTCTGGCACCCGAATCATCATCCACTTCATTGAGAATATCAAAAGGGTTATCCGATCTATTACTATTCGAAGTAGAAGCCTTGTTACTAACTCCCTTTGGTTTCGGTCCAACTGGACGATATTCAAATCTGGATTTTTGAGTATTGACAGGAATTCCTGATCCACCACTTGCATCTTTTTGGTTGGTCGTTTTTTAGGAACATTCCGATTTTGCTCATCATGCAAAGACTTGATTGGTTTCATCGGTTGTTTCGGACAGTTATCAATATTGTGACCAAACACACAACAGCTCGCACACCGATGTGGGCTCCATTCATACTCCACATACATCGTTTCTTTAATAAAACCCTCTCCTTCCGATTCAGGAATGGCCATAGTAATCTCCTCCCGAAAGTCTTTGTCAGCCGAAATTTCAATTAGGGCTCTAGCATAGCTACTCCTACCCCATGAGTCCAAACACATAGACGTAGTAAACTGATCCAACATCTTTGGTTCTCCAATAGTTGTTGCAATAAGGCTAAGACCATCTTCCGTGTAAGCTGCAATAGGCACTTCATGAATTTTAACCCATAATTGTACCTTCTTGACCTCTTTCTTTTCAAGTTTAGTAGTTGGGGTCCAATTATTAAGAAACAAAGGTTGCGACCGAACTATCCATGGCCCATCCTTAAGAACATTCGACATACCAGTTTCATCTTTAAATTTGAAGAAGAAAAAACCGTTCGCATTCATCATAGTTTTCTGTAATCCATATTTTTTCCAGTTCACACGCACAAAATAATCAACCACTGGGAAAGCCACACGATCTCCTAGAAAGTACCCATAAAGGGTGTTAGCCAGCTTATCTTGCACCGTACGGACAGATTCCTTCGGTAATACAATATCACAGCCCTCTTGTACTACGGAACTAGCCAAGGAACGAAAATTATTTTTCTTTACATTCTGAGCACTTACCGATTCAGCATATGACATAGGCTTAGGTCTAGTTTCATTAACTCCCGAATTCGAACCCTCACATACCGTTTTTTCTACAACCGGCTTCTTCAGCTTATCTAGACCCTGGTCGCTAGTTTCATCATTCTTCGGCTCCTCAAGATTCTGATCAGATTTCAGATTATCAACCATCACCGGCTCTGTGATCTTAATTAATTCATCAATTACATTGATTTTCTTAGGTTCCGATTGCATATCCATGTCCGGTGTTCAAAACATAGTTTGAGTTTACAGCGGAAGCACAAAACATAATTTTAATATTTTCTCACAACGACCACGTCTTCTTGTGCAAGCTCCTTAAGCTAGGGATCTAACGACCTGCAAGGCATGTAACAACGAGTCAACAACAAAGTTGAGTGAATTCACGGCTCTGTTCACTGGCTTACTAGCCCGTAGGATTATCCATCCCAAAGTTATACTTTTTGTCGTTCTACACACTGAGAACGTACGTATTCTGCACTCTGGAGAATTCGTATGTTTTTCAATACTGGCATCCTACCCACGGAGGATGGCCGATCCTTGCAGAGAATGTGAACTCACCTTGATTTAACAAGCTTCCTGATTCTAACTCTTCTGAGAATTAACATCTATTTTGGTATGAGGTAGAGTTTAGCCTACTGATAAGCTTAATAACCTAATTTGCACACGAACTAGGTAAGTAATTAATACAGCTTTTACGATAACTCACGAGATCAAACCCTCACAACAAATGACAAAGTGCGATACTTAAACATCCAGCGGATTCACAACTAAGGACAGAGTATAGTCCGATTTCGGACAGCACTCAAACATCCCGTTGAAATCACGACGAATGACAAAGTATAAACCCAATTTGAGCAGCACTTAAACATTTATCAAATAGTTTCAATCAATCGGACATTGAATCGTATCAGGGATTGAATTAATACCCTGTATCGTAGCAGAAATTAGTGATCGTGTGTGTTAATTGTAGTAATCGGACAATATCTCAGAGCATCTAACGAAATTCTCTCGTCGCTCAAATGCCAAAATTCAAGTCCCACTGTCCTCTATTTATACCCGAAAATTGTCATCGCTTGCGCACCGTAACCTTAATAACCTTACGGTCCGTAAGCAACTCTTGCGCACCGTAACACCAATATTCTTGCGGTGCGTAAGGGATACCTATGCACTATAGGGTAGCCACGTTCGGTACTAGGCCTGCCGAGTCAACAATTTTCATAAATTCTATCTCCACAACGAATTATAAGGATAATCGTAACTAGGAAATACCCCCCCTGAGTTTTAGGGGCCCTAATCCTGATTCTGATTGTTCTGGAAATCTTAGGGTTTCTGCAGAATCACTTGGGTTTCTCAATTAGGGTTTCCTTTTAGACTAATTAAAATAATAAATAGGACTTTTAGTGAGAGTTGCTACATTCACGACCCAACTAGAATTCGTCCAAGGCTCCTGTACGTGCGTCCAATGTATGGAATCTTCTCTATTATTCACGTCCCCTCCTTATGTCTATATAACTTGGTGATCGACCAATGCCCCAACAAGTTAGTTTATATAATTGAAATCGTTGTGTTCAACATAAACCATAGTACTTGTTTTTAGAAAACTCAAAATCGTTTATCACATATGAATCACCCCAAAACAATTGAAAGTGGTAAAAGAGGGGAGCTATGTACTCACGTTGCATTGCTAGGTATCCTCGATTAAAGTGAACTAACAAGCTCAGGAAATCAAGGAATCAAGTGGCACCTAGTAATCAGATCGCTAAGTTAATAAATCGACACCTAAATCGGAAGATCGGATAGAATGAGGTCTCGTAAACCAAATGAGTATTAAAACTCATGTGATATAGTTTAACAAGCCTACATTCTAAATCGGAACCTATTCTAAGTGCTCTTGAACCGTTACAACCCATTAAGGTAGCTTACGCTACTTTAACGCGTCGTTCGAGCAAAAGCGCGTTCGAGACGCCTAATTAGTCCTATGAAAAGTATTATATGCCTAAACATGTTTATATATGTTGCAAAATCAGTTTAAGTGGCAAAAGTTAGGTTACATATACTTAAATACCAATTATGCATGAAAAGGGCATTTTGGTCATTTTCCTAAGGCATATAAACTACCTATCATACAACTAATTAAACTAAGTGACCATAAGGTATAACCTCGAAAGGTTATTCCCTATACAACTATGGTCACAATATATGCTTGGTCGGATCCTAATGATCGACCAAACGGGTCGGGTTCGAAAGTCTAAGCAGTTGATAAGATCGCTTATCTTACGACCCTATACAAGCACTAAACTAAAAGTGACAAGCTAAACATGTTAAAACATGTTTAACTAAGTTAGAAAACAGGTTTTGATATCAAAACAAAGTGTTTTGATATCCGAAGATAGTTTCATCTCAAAATGCGGCATTTTGACCGAAACTTTGACTCGTCACTTTGACTAATCAACGTGGTAATCAGTAGGTATAGTCACAAGGGGCTATAACCATCGTGATTATGCTCACGTTGCAAAGTTCGAACGAACTTTGTGTTGACCAATTCATGGTCAAAGCAGAAAGTCAAACACTGTTTGACTTTCATGCTTGAAAAGCATAAACAAGCACGAAAGAAGTTTACAAAAGGTCCAAGCTAGGGAGATTTGAATCAAATTACTCAGGTATGAAGTATGAAAACTCCAACTTAGAGCAGATTTGAGATCAAGTGTGAAGAATGAAGAATGAATAAGTGGGTATTTATCGAAAGTATGGATCAAGGAGATAATTCCAAGTGTTTAGAAGGTGAAATCTTGACCCTACACTTGTGGGACATGGTATTAAATACAATGGGGAAAACCAGCTCCAGGTATTGAGAAAATTGCATAAATAACCCTGGAATTGAAGCTGGTTGCTGAAAATAAAGTGCTGAGTTTTGGTTCCTGTAGCGTGGCGCGCCAGGTAACACCGGGCTGGCGCGTGGCGCGGGGGAGCTCAGTTCCAAGGTTTGCAAGGGAGTCTTTCGTAACTGGAGCTGGACTTCAAATGGGGGTGTTTGCGATAGAGGTACAAGAGTAATTTTGGGGTGGAATACTGATGAGATTGATCTTATGGTTTTATCTCAATCGGATCAAGTAATACATGCTCAGATTCACATAAAAACTGATAAGAGGTCTTTTGTTCTTTTGTGTATGCGAAGAACAAGTATCAGGATAGAAGGCTCCTCTGGGACGATTTATGCAGTTTCAAAGGCCTAACCCATGACAACCCTTGGGTAGTTATGGGAGATTTCAACTCGGCCTTGAATATGGAGGATTTCCTCACTGGTCCGTCCTCCCATACCATAGGTATGAGAGAGTTTTATGAATGTGTTCAAACCACAGAGCTGGTGGATGTAAAGAGCCGTGGGTTACACTATACATGGAACCAAAAACCAAAGGATGGGGTTGGAGTGTTTAAGAAGATTGATCGTATTATGGGAAATGTGAAACTCTTAGTAGTGTTTCCGGATGCTTATGCTATGTTCCAGCCGTTTCGTGTTTCAGATCATGCTCCAGGCATTCTGAAATTGTCTTCCATGTGTTCGAACCATCCTAAACCGTTTAAATTTTCGAAATGGACGAAAACTGTGGAGGGAGTTACTATGTTCTTTGTTGTTAAGAAAATGAAGAACCTGAAACCTCATTTTAGAAGAATCCTCCGTAACCAAGGTAATCTCCACAAGAGGGTAACCGAGTTAAGGAAAGATCTGGATTAGATTCAAAAGCAGGTGGAAGCTAATCCTCTTGATGCTGCTCTTCGGGTTTCAGAAGCTAAATGCCTCCAAGATTTCAAATCCGTGGCCTACGACGAGGAGTGTTTTTTGAAACAAAAATCTAAAGTTCAATGGTTATGTGCTAGGGATTCAAACACTTCCTACTTTCACAATAGTGTGAAAAGTAGGAACACTAGAAATAAAATCTACTGTATCAAGGATGTGAATGGGAATCAATTTGAGGGAGTAGAAGTCGTTGCAACTTTGCTTGCTCATTATTCTACGTTTATGGGTACTGAGGATCACGTTGCCATTTTGGATGATGTGGATCTTTTTGTCAATGTTCTTCATTCAAGTGCGGCAGAAGATACGGTGAGACAGGTTACTGGTGATGAGGTTAAAAAGGCTATGTTCAGTATAGGTGAGAATAAGGCTCCAGGTCCAGATGGATACACGTCAGTGTTCTTTAAAAATTCATGGGATGTTGTGGGCGATGAGGTTACAAAAGCAGTGCTATATTTCTTTAATAATGGCCAAATTCTTTTTTGGGTAAAGGGTTACCCCGGTGAATTTTATAAATCAACAATAAAAAACAGGGTGTGACAAGAAACTGGCACACTAGTAGACTTGGCATACCAAGACTAGGGAATCCGACACAAACAACCAAAGGCAACAGCCCAAAACTACCACTGAAAACAAAAACACAGCCACTACCAAACTAGACACCCAAGAAACAAATTAACAAACTATTAGCCTGGATCATTAACTTGATTCTCCATGGAGATCTTCCATTTCTCTAATAATCTTCTGTTCACCGGATTGTTATCTTCTTTAAATCCCATTAATTTTAGCCGAACCGTATGAATAATCACTTGAGCCACTTGTTCAGGAGTTCGGCAGTTTTGGGAGAATAAACGATTGTTCCTCTCTTGCCAAACAAAGTACGAAGATGCCGCAATAAGAAGCTTGCAAATAACATGAACCAGCTTCTTTGAATTATAATATTTCTCCATCCATGTCATAATCGAACTCCAAGCATCATTAACACTATCCAGATCCGCCAATGTCTTCACAGTGTTCCAAACTTTAGACGCAAACGAACATTGAAAGAAAAGGTGATCGCGCGAGTCCCGATTGTACCTACAAAGTGGACAATACATTAGCCTTAAATTAGTTTCGCTTCCTGCTTCCCAAGCCGCCAATCTATCTTGAGTCTTTAGCTTGTTCTTGAACACAAGCCACATGTGAAACGAATTCCTCGGAATACATTGAGCAAACCACACCATGTTCGCCCACAATACCACACTATCCCGGTTACGAATAGTATCCCACACTACTCCGGAACCGAAGCTACATGTGTTACCTTCCAAGTCCTTCCAAATCAGCCTATCATCCATATTATGATCCAGAATCGGAATAGATAGGTTAATTAAAACCGGATATACGTCATTCCATGCTTGGGGCCATTTCTATTGAGAATTCTCATCAATTAAATCCGATACACAAGTTTGGAGATTGAATCCTGCATTTGCAATATGTCTCGGAGTAATAAAGGATCTGAATGGGCTCAAGTCACACCAATTATCACTCCATGCATTTGTTTGAGACCCACTCCGTATAGAATACCAAACATGAGGACGCACCAGATTACGAATAGAGAGTATTTTCCTCAGTCCCCAGCTCATGCTGCCACGACTCGGGATATCCCAAAAAGACTTTCCTTTCAGCTTATATGAATGAATCCAATCAATCCATAAAGATTTCCGTTTGGTGATAATACTCCATAAATGGTTGGTGATCAGAGCTTTGTTCACATCAGCAATACTCTGAATGCCTAACCCACCTTCATTTTTAGGTAAACAAACGTCTTTCCAAGCCACTTTCGCTCGCACTCTACCTTTAGTTCCTGCATTCCATAAGAATCTGCAGATTCTTTTCTCAAGATCACTAATAACACGGACTGGTATTATAAAGACAGAAGCCCTGTAGATGTGCATAGATTTTTTTTTGGGTAAAGGGTTACCCCGGTGATTTTATATATTCACAAAAATTAAAAACAAGTAGTGAGGAGACGTCCACACTAGTTCAAACATGAGACATGCCCCATGTAAGTAAAACCAAAAACCCAACAACGAGAACTAAAAAATACAACTAGACTATCATCTAGAACCCGCACAATCAACTAAACAACATGATAATTAGCCTCCATCGTCGTTCGTTGTGTCTTCAGCAATCTCCCAATCTCCAAGTAGATTTCTCACATTAGCACACTGTCTAAACTTCACGCCCATTAGTTTATATCTAATAGTCTTTAGTATTGTGTCACGTATAATATCCGGGGGTCTCGTTTGATTCCTGAATAATCTTGCATTACGTTCTTGCCAAATAACATAAGCCGTCGCCCCAACCAAAATTCTGCTAACATAATCAATCGCCCTTTTCGACTTCCCTCGATCCTTAAGCCAAGTGACAATGGAGCTCCATTTCTGATCAACATTTGCCATACCCGCCTTCTCTCGGACCATAAACCAAATTTTAGTTGAGAACTTACATTCAAAGAAAAGGTGCTCATGGGAATCAACATTTTCGAAGCAAAGGAGACAACACATCATGTTCATGTTTTTTCGTCTAGAGAAATCCCACTTTAAAATAATGTCTTGCGTGAGGAGTTTCCGACGCATAATGAGCCACATTAAGAAAGCGTGTCTAGGAATACATTGATTAAACCAAACAATATTAACCCAGTCGATCTCTTGCTCCCTAGAACGAAGCGAATGCCATACTCTAGACGATGAAAAGTCATGCAAAACATCACCTTCTTTCCAGCATAACCTATCCACATTATTCGGATGCAAGTGGATATTATCCAGCTGATCCAAAACAGTAAAACGAGACCTCCAAACCTGCGGCCATGCCCATGTATTATCCGAATAAATATCCGCAACCTTGGCATGTAGCATTCCAAGATACTTTGGCTTTCCCTCTATGAAAAGAAGCTTCTTGAGACCAAAGGAAATTCCGCATTTTAGCCTCCAATTCTTTGATAATACTAGCGGGTAAAATGAAAACCGAAGACCAATAAACATGCATAGACGCCAAAACAGAGATAATAAGTTGTAACCTACCAGCGAACGAAAGAAGCTTATTCCTCCAATTTGCGATTCGTTTCTCCAATCTCTCCACCAAAACACTACAATCTTTAGCAAGAAGTCTAGAAGAAATAAGAGGAACACCCAAATATCTAACCGGCAACAAGCCCTCCTCAAATGGCAAAACATCCAAAATAGCATCCTTGACAATGTTAGAAACATTACAGAAAAACGCTGTGCTTTTTTGAATACTAGGGACCAAGCCCGACATGTTTGTGAAATGAGTAAGGGCCTCCATAATAAACCGAGCTGAGTGAACATCTCCACGAGCGAAAAGAAACAAATCATCTGCAAAACAGAGATTAATAATACGCTGTTTTTCACATTTATTGTGAAACTTGAATGAACTATCCAGCCGAGAAGCATGCTGAAGAATACAAGTTAGAATCTCCATGACAAGCGTGAAAAGATAAGGAGATAGCGGGTCTCCTTGACGTAATCCCCGACGACCCTTGAAATACCCATGCACTTCCCCATTAACACAAAGAGAGTAGGTTGGAGAAGACACACAAATCATAATCCATTCCACCATCCTCGAATTGAAACCAAACCCGACGAGCACATCCTTGAGAAAACTCCAATGAACCGTATCATAAGCTTTTTGAATATCCACTTTAAAAGCACACCTTGGAGGACCAAATCTCCTATGATAATTGTGCATCAGTTCCTGAGTAAGCAATATGTTATCGGATATCTTCCTTCCCGGGACAAAGGCCGACTGATTAATACTTACAATTTGACTCAGAGATCCCTTAATACGATCAACCACAATCTTGCTAATACATTTATAAATAACATTACAGCAAGCTATAGGACGATAATCCGTAATCATAGATGGAGTGGCCTTCTTAGGGATAAGAACAATAAGAGTATTATTCAGCTCCCGAAGAAGTTTACCTGTATTAAAAAAGTCTATAATAGCATTCGAAACGTCATGCCCAATAATATTCCACGCACTCTTAAAAAACGCCGCCGTATACCCATCTGGGCCAGGAGCTTTTTCGTTACCAATAGAAAACATTGCCAGTTTAACCTCTTCACTTGTCACCGGACGTATCATATGGATAGCATCATCATCATTCAACTTATTCGTAAAAAGATCATACGAGGGACGAAGCGCAATATCATCTTCACTACCAAGGAATTTCTCATAATGAGCAACAAGCGCCTTTGAGACACTATCCCCCTCAAACAGCTCCCCTTCAGAATTCATAATAACATCAATGCGAGTCGAATGATTTTTGCTCTTCAACGAAGCATGAAAGAAAGCCGTATTGGAATCCCCAGCGCGAAGCCAATCCACTTTAGATTTCTGTTGTAAGAAACGCTCTTCATCTAAGCAAGCCTCTTGAAATTCAGCCGTAATCTTTGTTTCTTGGTCACGAAGATTGACATTCTATGGGCTTCTATCTATCTCCCGTTGAATCATATCCAGTTCTCTGCGCAGGGCCTCTACTTTCTTATGTAAATTACCTTGTTGAAAAAGTAAAGCTCGAAGAGGGCCTTTCAACAGACGAAGCTTCTTCACTATCTGAAATTGCTGAACCCCTTCAATATTAGTATCCCACACCTTCTTAACCGCCTCAATAAAAGCCGGTTTATAAACTAAAAAATTAGCGAATTTGAACGATCTATGCTTCTTCTTCCCCATAGCTGGAATTTTTAACAAACAAGGGCAATGATCGGATAACCGATATGGATGGAAAAACGCTACCGAGTTGGGAAAAACATCAACAAAAGGGGTATTGCCCATAACTCTATCAATTTTCTTTAATAAGCCAACACCCTTCTTAGGCTTTTGGTTCCACGTGAAGTGCATACCCGAACTATTTATATCAAAAACTTCTATATCCGAAACACATTCTTGGAATTCTCTCATACCAGCCGAGATACTCGAAACTCCCATGGACTTATCATCCAGATTAAGAGCTGAATTGAAGTCACCTAAGATAACCCATGGATTGTTACCAACAAGCACTTTATGTTTAGATAGATGAAGCCATAACTCCCTTCGAGTGATATAATAATTTGCCCGCATAAACAACCGAACAAAATAAAACTTTCTTATCTTGCTTAAAAATGATTTGGAAGTGCATAACCTGTGATGATTGAGCTAGCAAAATGACATCAAAAATACCCGGGTCCCAGCCAACAATGATTCTCGTACCCTTTTGACAGCTACTCCCATTCGAAGTCCATTCCCACCGACGAAAAACAGAAGAACAAACCTTATTCAGATTATCAACATCCACATGGGATTCAAGAATCGCACAAAAAGACAAACTATTCTCCTTTACAATTTGTCGAACCTCCTGTTGTTTCAGAGGGCGGTTCAACCCCCTAATGTTCCAAGAAGCAAGACTAACCATTAGAACCAACTGGAGAAGGAGTGCTTGCCCCTTGTTTATCACTCGGTTTCTTTGATTCTTGTAAAATAAATTCATCCATTTCGTTATATACCTCCATAACCTCCTCATTATCCGAATCCTCAACCCCATCCTCCGGTTGTTTTTTTAGCTCCTGGATCATCCTCTTCAGTATCATTCAAAGCAGCAAAAGGGTTTCTAGACACAATACCACTCGACAAAAACGCTTTATTCAACTCCCCTTTCGGTTTGGCAGTCACCGGCCTATATTCAAACTTAGGCTTTTGTTTATTAACTTGGAAACCCTGTTTTCGAGCAACTTTCTTACTCGGAACCCCTTGATAACCATCTTCATCAATGACCGGATACTTTTTAGCATAACGATTCTCATGCACTGGAAACTTATCATTCTGATCCACCCACTTTAAAGTAGCAAACTTCTTAGGAAGCTTAGGACATGTTTCAACTGAGTGGCCAAAAACACAGCATTTAGAACACCTATACGGGTACCATTCATACTCAACATACATAGTTTCTTTGACAAAACCCTCCCCCTCAGGTTCAGGAATGGCCAAAGTGATCTCCTCACGCAAATCATTTTCAGCAGAAACCTCGATTAAGGCTCTAGCATAACTACTTCTGCCCCACATGTCCATACACATCGAAGTTGTGTACAAATCCAGAAGTTTCGGATCCCCAATTGTTGTAGCAATCATACTCAGCCCGTCTTCTGTGTAAGCAGCAATTGGAATATCATGAATTTTAACCCATACCTGAACCTTTTTAACCTCCTTTTTCTCCAACTTGACGGTCGGATTCCACACACAGAGAAACAACGGTTGAGAGCGAATGATCCACGGGCCTTCTTTCAGCGCATCCAGCATACCAGCTTCATTAGAGAACTTGAAGAAGAAAAAGCCATTTGCATTCATCATGGATTTTTGTAAACCAAATTTCTTCCAGTTATTACGAACGAAATAATCCACAACCGGGAACGCCACACGATCTCCTAAAAAATATCCATACAAAGTATTAGCTAACTTATCCTGCACAGCTCGAACAGACTCCTGCGGAAGAACAACATCACATCCCTCATGCATAACTGGACTTGCAAGATTTCTAAAGTTAACTTTCCTTGACCTGGAAGCCATAACCGATTCTGCATACGACCTTGCTTTTGAGGATTCACCTTGTACAGGATTAAATTCCCCCGAGTTTAACTCAGAGATCGAACCCTCAAGTCCAACCTCTTCATGAATCACCTGATTATCCTCTACCCCACCATTCCGATCATCCAGCTTTTCCAAAGAGACTGGCACCGTAATCTTAGAGAGTTCATCAATAACATTAATCGGTTTAGGTTCATTGATTACAATACCCCGCCTAGGGAGAGCAGTATTACCATGGATGTTGACGACTCGGCTGGCAATACCTCGGTATGGTAATGGCGGCTTCCCACGATCACCCTGGTTATTTTCCCCAGCTTTCTTACGTTCATCCATACTAAAAAAACAACTCTCACTTCAAACAAAATCAGAACACACCATGCAGCCCAAACACGAAGACCAGAAAACCAAAAACCACTGAAGAACGAAAAACCCTAAACTAGCAAAAAACCCTAGGCCGTGCTTCTAACAAAATTGAATAGAGTTCTTGTTTAATCAAGGTTTCTGCCTAACCAGAAGGACCGAAAAAACAATAGATCTATCCAACTTGATCGAGAACACAGATTCAGGCGGCGATTGAGAAGAAACGAAAACAAAAACCTAGTTTTAATCCGATTTCAAGTGCTAACGAGTTTGAATTAGAATTCTGATAAATCAAAACTCTAATAATCAGACTGTTATACACCAGATCACGAAGAAAAAACTAAGATTGCAAGAAAGACAAAGATCGCCATGCTAGGAGAGAGCATTAGGGTTTTTTATTAGCTGCATAGATTTATTCATAGATTTATTAGGAGAGAGCAGTAGATGTGCATAGATGAAAGAACCTAATTTATAAGTTGAAGCCGACCCACAAAAGACAAAGATTTATTCATCCAGCTTGCTATTTTATGCTCCATACGGTCAACAAGGATCTTGCAATCCTTAATATTCAGCTTTGTGGTAATAAGAGGAACCCCAAGATACCGAACGGGAAGAGCACCTTGTTAGAAAGGCATCACACTAAGGATCTCTTGACGAATCGATTGAGAGATGTTACAAAAGAAAACCGTGCTTTTCGAAGGGCTCGGAACCAAACCTGAAATACGAGTGAACACTTCTAGGGCATCCTTAACCTTCTTAACCGATCTGATGTCACCATTAACAAAAATAAATAAATCATCAGCGAATGAAACGTTAATGATTTTCTGCTTAGCACAATGGGCATGATATTTAAATGACGTGTTGGCCGCCTGTTGAAGCAATAAAGAGAGCACCTCCATGATTAGCGTGAATAAGTAAGGCGACATAGGATCCCCTTGACGCAGGCCACGCTTTCCTCGAAAATAGCCATGGATATCACCATTAATACTTAGCGAATAGGAAGCAGTAGTTACACAGGTCATGATCCACCTAACCATCTTATGATGAAACCCAAAATGATGAAGAACATCCTCCACAAAACCCCAATTCACCGTATCATAGGCTTTCTGAATATCAATCTTAAATGCACATCTCGGGGGACCTCTATTAAGGTGATAGTTGTGCATGAGCTCCTGAGTAAGAAGAATATTGTCAGATATTTTTCTACCTGGCACAAAGGCAGACTGATTTATACCCACAAGCGAACCCAGACTACCCTTTATTCTATCCGTAATAATCTTACTAATGCACTTGTACAAAACATTGCAGCAGGAAATAGGACGATAGTCTAATACTGAATCTGCAGTTTCTTTCTTTGGAATCAAAGCCAAAATCGTGTGGTTTATTTGTTTCAAGATTTGACTGTTATCAAAGAAATCCAACACCGCATTAGTAACTTCCTCACCCACTATATCCCAAGCATGTTTAAAAAAAGCTGACGTGTAACCATCAGGGCCCGGGGCTTTATTCTCACCGATACTAAACATGGCTTGCTTAATCTCCTCACGAGTAACCTGACGAACCATGTAATCCGCAACATTAGAAGTAAGAGCATTGACAAAGACGTCCTCCAAGTTAACCGTATCTACCGGGTATTCTACACCCAAAAAATTTGAGTAATAAGACACTAACGCGTCCACAACACCATCTCCTTCATGACGGGTACATGTAGCATCCAAAATACTATGAATTTTGTTCCTCGCATTCCTGCTTTTCACTGTGTTATGAAAGAAACTGGTATTCGAATCACCGGCACATAACCATTCCACCTTAGACTTCTGTTTTAAAAAACACTCCTAATCGTAAGCAGCTGATTGAAAATCATGAAGACATTGTACCTCTGTTTGCCGTAAACTAGCATCCAGCGAGTTCTTATCAATCAGATTCTGGATTTCATCCAACTTTTTCCTCATCTCAACCACCTTAGCATGGAGGTTACCCTGATCAAACAAAATTCTTCTCATATGCGGCTTTAAATTCCTGAGTTTCTTTATAACCGAAAACATGTGAACTCCTTCAATGCTCTTTGTCCATTCCTGAACTGCATACTTCCTGAATTCAGGTTTGGCGGTGATAAAGTTAGGAAACTTGAAAGGTTTTGCACGGTTCGCCAAGTTGGTAGCCATCTTTAAAATGCATGGAGAATGATCTGACACTCTATACGGTTGATACATGACATGTGCATCAGGAAACAGCTCAAGGAATTTAATATTACCCATAACCCGATCAATCTTCTTAAGGAGACCCACGCCATTTTTTTGGTTTTTGAGTCCAAGTATAATGAAGACCGTGCCCTTTGATATCAATAAGCTCCAAATTCTGAACACATTCATTGAACTCCCGCATGCTGATTGTTTGTTTCAAAGGCCCATATAGCGAATCCTCAAAGTGAAGGTCGTGTTGAAATCCCCCATAACAAACCAGGGCTTATCATGACACAGGCTATTATGCTTACATAAATCATCCCATAAAGCCCTCCGGTCCTGATACTTATTTTCAGCATACACAAACGAGCCGAAAAGAACATTCTTATCAGCTTTGAAAACCAGTTGAACATGTATAACTTGGTTCGATTGAGACAAAACCATGAGATCTACCGAATCCGTGTCCCATCCCAAAATAATTCTAGTGCCATGACTACACAGTCCACCATTAGACGTCCAATTCCATTTTCTGAATACATTTTTACAGACCTTAACCAGTTTCGTAACTTCCACATGCGACTCTAGGATAGCACAAATTTTTAAATTATTTTCAGCTACAAGTAAATGAACCTCACTTTGTTTCAGGGGTCGGTTCATACCCCTTATGTTCCAGGCCATAATGCTATCCATTGATACCGATGTGACCGGGAGTGCTTGCCCCCTCAGATTGTGTTTCATGGTTCCCATTCCTCATAAAGTTTGACATTTCCGTTGGAATCACCTCCGCAACTTCATCATCAACCCGATTAAATTTTCTCTTGTCTTCATTCGGAATTACCTTATGATATTTAAGATATCCCACCCCCTCTTCATCCGTTTTAGCTAGAACATCAAAATTATTCGTAACTTGCACGTTACCTGATGTAGTATAGGATCCGGTATCAATCTTCGTTCCCGACGTACTTGGCTGCTGACTTTTATTCTTAGGTTTATAAATAAATTTCGGTTTCTGTTTCTTACCCAGCTTAGCAACTCTCCTTTTGTCCGCAATAAAGCCCTCCTCATCAACCACTACCTGCTTAGGCTTAGCATTAATATTTTTTGCACAGTTATGGTCATCATGACCAAAAATACAGCATAACGAACATCGTTGGGGCTTCCATTCGTACTCGACATCAACTTGTTCCATAATATAGCCCTCCTCAGTTCCCTCTCCTCCTTGGGCGATCTTTGTTCTTCATGAAACCCTAGCTTTTTCTTTGTGATCTTTTGTATAACAGTCTGTGATTAGAGTTTTGATGTTTCAAAACTCTATAATGAACTTGTTAGCAATTGTGAGCGATCTAAAATTAGGGTTTTGATTGTTTTGTTTTCTTCAATCGCCGCCATAGAGTTCAATTCGAAACCCTGACTTATTAAATTGGTTGTTATTGATCGCGGTTAACTGAGTTTAATTTAGCTAGATTGATACTCTGTTTTAATCGGTTAAGGGTTGAAGATTGATTCTAGGGTTTCAAGGATTAGGGTTTACGAATTTCCTGTTGCTTTAGGCTGCATGTTTCTGCCGTTTGATTGAGGGTTGGTTACGTATTCTAGTGCATGGAGAGAAATAGGGATCAGGGTTTGGAGGATTTAGGGTTTCATTCTTTTTCTGTAAAGATGCAAGGGATGTCTTCATTAGTTCGAAGGGTTCCAAGCCGACGAATGTCCATCATGATCCTTACACTATTTTGGAAATAAAGTAAGTATATGGATACTAGTGACACATGAAAATATTGTAAATAAATATTTTTGTAAAATATGTTCACAAGTTGTGAACATCTAAAAATCCCGAGAATGAGATTTTAACAAAAGTAAACACACTTTGGAGGGTAACTAAACCCACTAAACGCCTTACCAAGTTACTACGCGTTTTTATGAAACATCAAGTTCATGTTGGTTTGTAAATGGAATAGTTTGCTCTTGGTAAATTGTTGTTGATTGTTGAATAACTTTCGGAAAAGAAAATGATATGCTTATTAGCATGGACGCCTCCGTTTACAAAGGAAACTCTGGCGAAATTTTCTAAAAACTCCAACACTTAGAAAATTATTTTCTGACAAGTGTTTACAAATATGTTTTAACTTTGTTTTTCAAAATAAACTTCGCCATGAGTTTTGTTACAAAAATACAAAGTATCGGAGGTTGATTTTTACAAGTAAAATGGATAAATATATATTTAGAAGTTAAGATTTTGAAGTTAAGATTAGGGTTTTTCGTTTTTTCGTTCTAGGGTTTTTCTGCCATTCTCGCCGTAGGTCTTGTTGATTTCTGTTCGGTTTTCTTTCTATGCATGGTGTGTGAATTTTGAAGTAATGGAGAATTATAATTCATCTCTTCATGATGAACGTAACAAAGCTGCAAATAATCCTAAGGATGATCGGGGTAAGCCGCCTTTAATGGCTAAGGGTATTGCAAGCCGTATTGTGTCTATTGATGGAAACCCTTTAGCACCACGTCGGGGAAGCTTTCTCAACTTGCAGCCTGATCTGAACCCTATTAATATTATTGACGAGCTTACGAAAGTTACAGTGCCAGTTAATCATGTGTGTTCTCAACCTGATCAGATTTCTGAGGAGGGAGAGAATAATAAGGTTTTCCAAGGGTCGTATGCGGATAAAGTGAAGATCAATACGTCAATTAAGCGTGAGGTAAACTTCAGATTGCTTGAGTCTTCGGAGAGTGTGGAGGAGGCGGATGTAGTTATTCCTAAGGAAGCTGTTCGACAGGTACAAAAGAAATTTGAGAATGTTCTTTATGGTTATTTTCTAGGTGATAGATTGCCTTTTCCAGTTGTTGAGTACTATGTCAAGAATGTATGGGCAAAATATGGGTTCGTTAAGCTTATGATGAACTCGGATGGTTTTTTCTTTTTCAAATTTGATTCCAAAGAGGGTATGCATAAGGTTCTTGAAAGTGGTCCATGGCTGATTAGGAAAATGCCGTTATTCCTGAACATTTGGGGTCCGACTGTGAGTTTGAAGAAGGAGGGCATTAAGTCGGTTCCAGTATGGATCAGGTTACACAATGTTCCTTTGGCCGTATACACAGATGATGGTTTGAGTTTGCTGGCATCTAAGGTGGGAATCCCGAAAAGATTAGATAGTTATACGGCGGATATGTGCATTGAGAATTGGGGTAGAACTAGTTATGCTCGTGCAATGGTTGAGATAAACGCTGAAAAGGAGATAAAATCTCATGTTGTGGTTGCCATTCCAAAAATGGAGGAAGAAGGATTTGTGATGGAAAGAGTTAGGGTGGAATATGAATGGAAACCTCAACGATGTGAAACTTGTTGTTTATTCGGCCATAATATTTCTTCATGCCCAAAGGCTCCCAAGGAGAAAGCAAAGCAGGTTATAATTGATGAAGAGGGCTTCGTAATGGATAAAAGAAAGACTGCAAAACATGGTTTTCCACAAAAGAAACAAAGGCCGAAATTTATTTATAAACCTAAGCAAAACACGGGTGGTGCTAGTACATCGGGAACCAAAAACCAAGGGGAGTTAAAGGAAGCTGATCCGGTTGTGAAACTACATAACAAATATGAAATGTTAGGGGAGGATGGTGTCAATTTAGGTAATCTAAATGAGCAGAACTCATCAGAACTGAAAAATGATTTGTTGGATGGAACAAGTATGGAGGAAAAGAACTCAAAAAATCAGAATTTGAACTTGGAGGGTGAGGAATTAATAGATCCATGTCACACGGAAATATCGTCGTTTTTGTCAGCAAATAAGAAGAAGAGCAACTCTGAGGGGGCAAGCACTCCCGTTGATATGGGTTTTTATGGATAGCATTGCAGCTTGGAATATAAGGGGCTTGAACCGGCCCCTGAAACAAAGAGAGGTTCAGCAAATACTGAAAGATAATCGCTTGAGCGTTTGTGCAATTTTGGAATCTCATGTGGAGGTGTCAAAACTTTCTAAGATATGTGGAAGAGTTTTTAAACAATGGGAGTGGACCTCGAATGGTGGTGTTTGTAATAGAGGTACTAGAATCATAATAGGCTGGAATAATGATTTGGTAGATCTTATGGTTTTAGCTCAATCGGATCAGGTAGTGCATGTCAAACTCAAGTTAACAGCTCAGGATACTCGTGTGTTTGTGTCTTTTGTCTATGCAAAGAATACTTATCAAGAGCGTAGGGAGTTATGGCAAGATTTGATGAAGCATAAGTTGGTTGTTAGTAACCAGCCGTGGATTGTCCTAGGAGATTTTAACTCGGCCCTTTACTTGGATGATGTTTTACATGGTTCGTCTACTCCGACAATAGGTATGAGGGACTTCTTTGAGTGTGTGCAATATACGGAGCTTCTTGATATCCCAGGGCATGGGCTTCATTTTACATGGAATCAAAAGCCAAGGGAAGGGATTGGTATCCTAAAGAAAATAGATCGGGTTATGGGGAATGTAAGTTTCTTGGATGTGTTTCCTGATGCTCATGTGCTATATCACCCTTATAGGGTGTCGGATCATACACCGTGCATCCTTAAAATGGATCGTGTTTGCCGGCCAAAACCCAAACCGTTTAAGTTTGCTAATTTTATAGCAAGCAAAGATGAGTTCAAAGCTTGTGTTGTGTCTGAATGGAGCAAAAGTGTAGAGGGTATTCCGATGCTTTCTGTGGTTAAAAAGCTTCGTTGTCTGAAATCTCCGTTAAGAAAGCTGCTACATGATCAAGGTAATCTACATGCTAAAGTCAAAGACCTGAGAGTGCAGCTGGATGATATACACCGCCAAATAGATCTTAATCCGTTTGATGCTACGCTTCGGAAAACTGAAACAGAGCTTATAAAGAAGTTTCATTGTGCTTCTTATGATGAGGAGTCATTTTTAAAACAAAAAGCTAAGCTTGATTGGCTAAGTGCGGGAGATGGCAATACTTCGTTTTTTCACAATTTTGTTAAAAGTAGAAATGCCAGGAATAAAATACACTTGATTAGAGATGCTAATGGTGTTCAGCATGAGGGAGTGGATGTTGAGAAAGTTTTAGTTGACCACTATGCTAATTTCTTGGGTATTGATGCTGCTGTGGACGAATTAAACATGGATGGCCTATTTGTGAATACCGTAGACCAGAATTCAGCTGATCATATGATTCGGCCAGTGACTCGTGAGGAAGTTAAGGCGGCTATGTTCAGTATTGCAGATAACAAGGCTCCGGGTCCAGATGGATACACTTCGGTATTTTTTAAGAAAGCGTGGGATGTAGTTGGTGATGAAGTTTCGGCTGCAATCATTCAATTTTTTGAGAATGGTAAACTGCTTCAGCAAGTTAACCATACTATAATTGCCTTGGTTCCCAAAGTCTCCACTCCCTCATCGGTTTTGGAGTATAGGCCGATATCCTGTTGCAACGTCATTCTTAAGTGCATTAGTAAGATCTTGTCGGAGAGAATTAAAGGTAGTTTGGGTAGCTTAGTTGACATCAGCCAATCGGCTTTTATTCCTGGTAGGAAAATCTCGGACAACATCCTTCTTACACAGGAACTTATGCATAACTATCATTTACATAGGGGAAAACCGAGGTGTGCCTTCAAAATTGACATCCAGAAAGCATATGACACAGTTAGCTGGACGTTTCTCAAGTCTATCCTTACCAGTTTCGGATTCCCTCCCAAAATGGTAGGATGGATTATGACGTGTGTCACTACTGTGTCGTTTTCTCTCAGCATTAATGGGAATCTTTGTGGCTACTTCAAGGGTAGGAGGGGGCTCAGACAGGGTGATCCTATATCCCCTTATTTGTTCACCTTAGTCATGGAGGTACTTTCATTATTATTACACAAGGCAGCCGATGATAATCCTGCTTTCAGATACCATGATAAGTGTAAAATTCAGAAGATCATTAATGTGTCCTTTGCGGACGACTTGTTTATTTTCGCTAATCCGGATATGGTGTCTATTAGAATCATGAGGGATGCTTTGGATTTGTTCACTAGAATCTCGGGTCTTAACCCGAATCTAGCAAAAAGCACGGTGTTTTTCAGTAATGTTTCGCCTCAAATCAAGCAAGCTATTTGTTCTTTTCTTCCGTTTCATGAGGGAGAGCTTCCCGTTAAATACTTGGGAGTTCCGCTGATTTCGACTAAGCTATCGTTTAAGGATTGCAAAATCCTAGTTGATCGAGTTGACAAGAAAATTGATCATTGGTTAAATAAGTCTCTCTCTTTTGCAGGAAGGCTTCAATTAATTAATTCGGTCATCTCGGCTATGCACGTATACTGGGCTTCAGTTTTTATGCTCCCGGCCCGTATTGTTAGTGACATCGAAAAGCGAATGCGTAATTTTCTGTGGAGTGGTGGGGCGGCTAAAGGCTCTTATCCGAAAGTTGCTTGGAAAAATGTTTGCCTTCCTAAATCCGAAGGCGGTTTGGGTATTCGGAAAATTCATGATTCGAATAAAGCGCTTCTTACTAATCATGTGTGGAGCATTCTTATTAAACGGGAATCCCTCTGGGTAAAATGGGTTCATTCTTACAGGATCAAAGGGAAAAATTTTTGGGAGCTCCCTCTTCGTGGTAGTATGACATGGGGATGGAGGAAAATATTATCTATTCGGTCTTCTATTCGTCCGTTCATTTGGTTCTTGATACGTGATGGCAGAAAGGCAAATGCTTGGAATGACACTTGGTGCCCTGATAGCCCTTTGAGGGACTTCATAACACCTAGACGAATTCATGGGGCGGGGTTTAGCATGCAAACCACTGTGTCGGATCTCATTGATAATCATAATGATTGGAAGTGGCCGATTGCTTGGTTTGACCTATATCCGGTTCTGATTACTTTAGTGACACCGAGTATTGTCCATAATGTTCCTGATAAGCTCGTTTGGAAGAATACGCAGGGCAATATATCGGAATTTAGTGCTAGAGAGGCTTGGGAAAGCATTCGGGCGCGAGGAGAGGAGGTCGATTGGGTTAATTTGGTTTGGTTTGGTTCAGTCAGTGTATTCCGAGACACTCTTTCCACTTGTGGTTAGTTATTAAGAATAAGCTGAAAACTCAGGATCGTATGGGAGTTTGGGATGCGGGAAGTGCAACTAATTTAAATTTAATGTGTTGTCCACTGTGTAAGAATGGTAAAGACTCTCGGGACCACTTATTTTTTCGGTGCACTTATGCTTTGCAAGTGTGGAAAAAGGTTAAAGATATGGCTTATATGGACTCTGTTGATGCAAATTGGGATTCTATTAGTTCTTGGCTTTCTCAACATTCTACTAATAACTCGGCGAAGAGTATTGTAAGTAAGTTGGTTGTTGCTGCTTCTTCTTATTTCATATGGCAAGAAAGAAACAATAGGCTGTTCTCTTCAAATCAGCGAAACGTCACTACGATTACGAACATTATTCTTCATACGGTTCGTCTAAAGCTGATGACATTCAAGGCTGGGAGAGGTCTGAAACACCCGTTGATGTTGGAGAGATGGAAGTTCCAAGTGAAGGCTTTAAGCATTGATCCGGGCTAGAGTCTTTTTTTGAGCAGAGTTTTTTTTTAGATGCCAATGTGTTGGCTTCGGGCTGTTTGTGTTTGGTCGGTTTTAGTTTGTGTTTTTTTGTCAGCTGGTTGTGATGTGTCTGTTAGTTTGGTTGTGCTAGGCTTGGTATGCCAAGTCTAGCTCTTGTGTGCTACTTTGGTACACTTGCGTGATTCTTTATTCTTTTTAACAAAATTCACCGGGGTAACCCTTTACCCAAAAAAAAGGGGTTACCCCGGTGATTCTATATATTCACAACCAAAACAAAACAAGTAGTGTAGAGAGCCTACACTAGTTCAAACATGGGACATGCCCCATGAAAGTAACCAAATCCAACCGACAAAAGTAAAAGACATAAAAACACAACTAGACTACAATCTAGAAACTGAATGTCGAACGAAACGCCTACTCAATCGCCAACACCATTAGTATCTGCATCAGGTAACCCCCAAACTTCTAAGAGTCTTCGAACTCTTTCATTCCTCTTCCACTTGACTCCCATAAGCTTATAACGAACAGTCTCGACTATAACATCATAGAGTTTCTCCGGCGGTCGCAGTTGGTTCTTGAAAATCCCCGCATTACGTTCCTGCCATATGAAATAAGCAGAGGCTGCCACTACAATTTTACTAACATAATCCGCCGCCAGCTTCGAGTGGCATTTGAGCATCAGCCAACCGAAAATATCCTCCCACTTCGAATCTATAGAATCCATGCCAGCTTTGACACGAACCATATTCCACACCTGTGTAGAGTATTTACATTCAAAAAATAGGTGTTTATGCGAGTCATGGTTTTCATAGCAAAGCAAGCAGCATAACATATTCATGTTCTTCCTCCTCGAAATATCCCATTGGAGAATAATATCTTGTGTAAGTAACTTCTTCCTCATGATTACCCATAACAAAAATGAATGTCTTGGTATGCATTGCGCAAACCAAACAATTTTCATCCAGTTGACCTCCGGTTCACTGTGCCGAAGAGAATCCCAGATACACGAAGCCGAAATCTCATGTATAACATCACCGACTCGCCATTCCACATTGTCACGCTTAGAAGGACTCAGTTGGATTTGATCCAACTGGTTAAGAACGGGATATAAATCCCTCCAGGCCGTAGGCCATTGCCAAACACCCTCTACATTTATATCAGCCACCGAACTATCCAATCTGAATCCCGCATTGGTTATAGTCTAGGAGATAAAAACGTACCTAGCGGCCCTAAAGCACTCTAGGTGTCATACCAAGCAGAAGTTGAACTACCATCCCCAAGAGACGTCCATATATAATTCCTTATAGTTGGCCGAAGTTGAAGAATTTTACGCCAGCTCCAGCAACAATTCGTTGGAACCCTCACCATCCAAAAACTTTTTCCTTTTAACTTGTAGTCATGCACCCACTCCACCCAAAGAGATTTACGTTTAGTAATAATACCCGAAACATGGTTAGCCATGAGCGCTTTATTAAAGTCACCAATACGTCTTATACCCAAACCCCCTTCATACTTCGGAGTGCAAACCGCTTTCCAAGACACCTTTGCCCTCCCTTTTTGAAACGAGCTATCTTGACTCCAAAGAAAATTCCTCATTCTAGCTTCTAAGTCATGAATCACCCGAGCCGGTAAAATAAATACCGACAACCAATAGATATGCATTGAGGATAAAACCGACACAATTAGCTGTAATCTACCAGCAAAAGAGAAAAGCTTATTCTTCCAATTTGAAATACGCTTATCTAATTTTTCAACCAGCACACTACAATCTTTATAAAGCAGCCTTGTGGAAATAAGCGGAACCCCCAAATACCTTATCGGAAGGGAGCCTTCCACAAAAGGCATAACATTTAGAATAGCAGTTTTCACGTGCTGAGGGACATTGCAAAAAAATATCGTACTCTTTTGAGTGCTAGGGACCACACCTGACATATTCGTGAATTTAGAAAGAGACGCCATAAAGCACCTTGCAGAGCTAACATCTCCTCTAGCAAACAAGAATAGATCATCCGCGAAGCAAAGGTTTACAATCTGCTGTTTCTCGCATCTGTTATGAAATTTAAACGAGGAATCAAACCTTGTTTCATGATGCAGAATACCCGTTAAAATCTCCATGACAAGCGTAAAAAGGTAAGGAGAAAGTGGATCCCCTTGCCTCAGCCCACGTTTACCTCTAAAATATCCATGAACATCTCCATTTACACAAATCGAGAAGGTTGGCGTAGAAACACAGGTCATAATCCAATTCACCATCTTACCGTCAAACCCAAACCCTAGCAGCACATCTCTAAGAAATCCCCAGTCCACAGTATCATAAGCTTTTTGGATGTCCACCTTAAATGCACACCGCGGGGGACCCACATTCCTGTGATAATTATGCATGAGCTCCTGAGTAAGTAAGATGTTATCCGAAATTTTCCGACCCGGAATAAAAGCTGACTGGTTGACATTGACAATCGTATTAAGCGCCCCTTTAATTTGATCAGCAAGAATTTTACTAATACATTTGTATAAAACATTGCAGCACGCTATAGGACGGTAATCTGTAACCCTCGATGGAGTAGCAATTTTCGGCACTAACACAATGACCGTATGATTTAATTCGCGTAAAAGTCTACCGGTTGAAAAGAAATCAATAACCGCGTTTGACACATCTTCTCCTAGAACCAACCAAGCACCCTTGTAAAAGGCTGAAGTATAACCATCCGGACCTGGAGCTTTGTTAATACCAATCGAGAACATAGCCTTTCGAACCTCATCCGGCGTAACCTGACGCACCATATGACTCGCAACTTCTGAACTCAGAGTATTCAAGAACAAGTCCGCCGATGGCGAGGTGGATATATCACCCCGACAACCCAAAAACTTTTCATAATGTTGGACAAACACTTTTTGAACATCCTTACCTTCATACATGTTACCACTCGAATCCTTTATAACATTAATACGACTTGTATGGTTTCTAGCTTTTAACGAGGAGTGAAAAAATGCCGTGTTCATATCCCCTGCATGTAACCAATCCACTTTTGATTTTTGTTTAAGAAACCGCTCCTCATCCAGACAGGCATCCTGATAATCTCGGTTAATAGAAGCCTCCTCGGCCCGTAATTCCACATCCAACGGGTCCATATCAATGCGACTTTGAATATTATCCAGCTTGGTTTGAATTTCAGTAACATTCCGATGAAGATTTCCTTGCTTGAACAGAAGCGCTCTAAGAGGAGCTTTCAGCGATCGGAGTTTTTTAACGACACGAAACTGTTGAACACCTTCAATATCTAGCTCCCAGCCCCGTTTTACAATATCCAAAAACTCTGGTTTATGAGTCAGAAAATTAGCAAACTTAAAAGAACGGCGTTTAGACACCTCATGTTTCGGGATTTTAAGGATGCACGGGCAGTGATCAGACAACCTGTAAGGATGAAATAAAGCCACTGAACTCGGGTACTCAGCCATAAATTGGGTATTACCCAAGATTCTATCAATTTTCTTCATCAAACCCACACCCTCCTTCGGCTTTTGATTCCAAGTAAAGTGTAAACCAGACCGATTAATATCAAAAACTTCAATATCATCAAGACAGTTTTGGAAGTCTCTCATACCAGCCGATATAGTAGAAGTTCCCAAAGAATTATCTTCAATGTTTAGAGCTGAATTGAAGTCGCCCATAATAACCCACGGTTGATTACCCACCAGCACTTTGTGAACCGAAAGCTGATGCCATAATTCCCTTCTCGAGATGTAGTAATTTGCGGCATACACAATCGAGCAAAACATCATCTTATTGTCAACCTTAAACCGAATCTGAATATGCATGACCTGCGATGTCTGATTTAAAACCATAACATCAAAAACATCCGGATTCCAGCCGATAATTATTCTAGCACCTTTGACACATTGACCACCATTAGATTTCCAATCCCAATTACGAAATACAGACTTACAAACCTTCTGAAGGTTACCCACACCTACATGAGACTCCAAGATAGCACAGAAACTCAGATTATTATCTTTCACAATATGCCGAACCTCCTTTTGTTTCAGGGGGCGGTTCAACCCCCTTATATTCCAGGCAGCAAGATTAATCATCAGTAACCATCTGATTAGGAGTGCTTGCTCCTTTATTAGTAGTCGGCTTCTTAGTCCCTTGAAGCATAAAGTCACATGTTTCATTATACACCTCCGTACACATATCATCATCATCCGAATCTATAGTTCCACCATCCCCTCCCTTCGAACTCCCAGCATTATTTTCCGGAACATTATCCGGAAGCGTCTCATTCAGCACATCAAACGGGTTTGAGGATATAAAGTTATCCACAGCTTTCGTTACCTTGTTTATACCCTTCGGCTTAGGAACAACAGGCCTATATTCAAATTTTTGTTTTGGTTTATTAACAGTAAAGCCAACCTTTCTAGCTGCCTTCTTACCTTGCACAGTTGTGTACCCATCTTCATCCACAATAGGTTGCCGCTTTGAAGGTCCAGCATCATGAATCGGCTGCTTCATCTTCTTGTCATAACCAGGAAAATTTCTCTGTTGAGGTCTGTCTTTAACCACTTTAGAAGGTTCCAAAGGGCAACTATCTGCATTGTGGCAAAAAACACAGCATCAGCCACACCTATGTGGACACCATTCATATTCAACATAGACCTTTTCCTTTACAAAACCATCTCCATCAAGACAAGGAACTGCGATAGTTAACTCCTCCTTTAGATCAGTATCAGCTGAAATTTCTACCAGAGCACGAGCAAAACTACTTCTACCCCACACATCAACACACATTGAGGTGGTAAACGAATCCAAAGCTTTTGGCACGCCAATAGTTGTTGCAATTAAACTTAAACCATCCTCCGTATATGCCGCTAAAGGAACCTCATGAAACTTAACCCAAACCTGAACCTTCTTCACTTCTCTCTTCTCAAGCTTTGTCGACGGTGACCAAACTTCTAAAAACAACGGCTGTGATCGAATAATCCACGGCCCCTCAGTAAGAACCTTTTGCATACCTGCTTGATCATCGAACTTGAAAAAGAAGAAACCGTTGGCATTCATCATTGATTTCTGCAATCCGAACCGCTTCCAATTATTCCTCACATAATATTCCACCACAGGATAAGCAACCCGATCCCCCAAAAAATACCCATACAACGTGTTAGCAAGCTTATCATGCACAACTCTGACCGAATCCCTAGAAAGGACAACATCACACCCATCTTGTTTCTCATCAGTCGCTAACGAACGAAAGTTCACCTTCATCGCATTAGCTCCTCTAACCGAATCAGCATATGATGTAGGCTTTACTACATTTAAAGGATCTTGCTGACTACTGGCATCCTGACTACTGGCACCCTGATCAGTAATATTCACCTTCTCCACACTTTCAAGGTTGACAGGTTTGGATATAGCGACAAGCCTATCAATGACCGGAACATTATCAGCGAAAAACAAACCTCTCCTCGGCAACAAAGATTTTCCTTCGATGTTAGTCACACGTAGACCAATTCCTTGAACAGGAACTGATCCCGGAGTAGCCCCTAACTCTTGAGACTCCGAATCCTTCAGAACATCCGTAGCCGCCGGAGGCAAAGGATAACCATATTGATCCAATGGGATGTTACTCCCGTTAAGATCACGATCAATCATTAGTAGAATCACAACTCTCTCTAAAACAACGTCGAAGAAACCAGCATGCACACCCAGATACGTCCACGAAACCAAGAAACCGAAGAACTAGAGACAGAAAATAAAACCCTAATCCTGAAACCCTAGCGCCGAAGATCAATCCTAACAGATTAACCCAGAGAATCAATCTAGCTAAATTAATCTCAGTTAACCGCGACCAATATCAACCAGATTAATAAGTCAGGATCTCAAGACAGCAACTATGGTGGCGATTGAAACAGAAACGAAAAACCTGATTTCATATTGATTACTATTGCTAAGGAGTTCGTTATAGAGATTTGATAAACAAAACTCTAATCACAGACTGTTATACAAATGAATCTCAAAGAAAATTAGGGTTTCATGATGAATTTCGAAAATCTTCCAGGAGAGAGAGCTTAGGGTTTTACCGGGACCAGATATTTCGATTGTTCGAGATTATCCAGAGGTGTTTCCTGATGAACTGCCTGGTTTGCCTCTGGTTGTGTTTTATTTTGATAGCATGCATATTCGTATATGGATCCAGGATTGGGTTTTACATATAAAATGGGTTTTATATCTTGTAAGTAACATGTTTTAATAAATAAATTTCCGCTGCGTTTTTATTTCATATGGATGAAATCACTTTGATAAACATGTTAAAACCCAACAGAAACCAATCGAGGAATCAAAGACCATGGATGAACGATCCCCTAGGAAGTCAAAGAAGCGAAAGGCTTCTCAGAATTTCGCCGTGGTCGCTCACAATGGTCAAGCCGTCCCCAACCAACCAGCTCAACCCCCTGCTAGGAAGCCATACAATGGAACTGCACCCTTGTGCAACCAATGTAGCCTCCATCATCATGCTAGTGTGAAGTGCCGTAAATGCCAATTTGTGGACTTAAAGGTCATACAGCAAAAGTTTGCCATGCTGCAGTTGCACCAAATCAAGCTGGCGACAATCCTGCTCAAGCTCATTTCTCACGAGGGTCTTGCTACAACTTTGGCGAGATGGGCCATTTCCGAAGGGATTGCCCAAAGCTTGCTAATGCAAATCTGACCCACGGATGAGCAGTTGGCTGAGTAGAGGATGTTGCTGTCTTATGCTTTTGTTTCTTTCGTTTTCTAGTAATATGAAACAATCTATTTTGTTCATAAATAAATTGTTGTTCACAAATTCTGATGTACAATTGTAGTTACATATGTGTATGGCATTACCTATGATACCTACATCAAGAAACTATGTTCTTTACAAACTACTCTTGCGAATTTCCCATTCCTGTGTTTTGCTCATGATTCCCTTGGAAAATTCTAAGTACTCGTTTCATTCTAAGAAACGAAGTACAGGAAATAAAGTGACATTATGAGTAATCGTGCTTCTGCACATCTGTACCTTTGAATCCTTGGTTAGATAACCAAGGATATTTTTGAATCTCATACTCATTATATTCTGATTTTTTTAACATGCACAACATAAGTTATCAAAACAACCTACATGATTTCGAAACATTCTATATATAGTTCGAAAACACAGTGTATTTACTTAACATAACAAATGCACAAAGCTTTGTCTATATTTTCAAAAACAACCTTCATAATTTCAAAATGTCTCATATAGCCTGAAAACAATATTAATACAATATATTTTCTTATCAAATGAATGATTTCAAAAGCATCATTCATGTTTTCAAAAACCTTATGCATACTTTCAAAATTCATCTCGCACGATTTTAAAACATTTTTTTATAAATATACTTATCTAATAACCTACTTTATGATTTCAAAAGTATTATATATAAGGTTTCAAAAACATTTTTAGAACCCCATGCATAGTTTTCCAAAAATATTTTCCTCATACATTAACTTAACCTTCAAATTCTGCTTCATATGTCGCCTTGACATATCTAGCATCTCAACTTCATAAGCATTTTACTTCATGTTTTGACTTAAGCACGTCCAGTGCAAGGTTTCAAAACATCTTCAACTTCTAAAATCCATATGGGATCTTTTTATCTTCACATTTAGACCCTTGTGGATGATTATCATTCAAATCAGAGTCCTTAATTGGATTCCTTATGTACCTAAATTCAAACATTTCGGTTCCTTATAATCGAAATCGAAATTTTCTTTTAAAAATCTTTCTATCTTTATAGTTAGATTCTTGATAATGTTTAAAGTACCAAATGAAATCCACGAGAGGGATTCCTAGTGTGCTTTAAATACATGTGCTCTGTTAGCAAAACAAATTAACAAATTAAAGATCTAGATAAACAATCTTTCTGTTTATATGACTATGTGTTTATGCATCTTGTGTTTTCTTTTATGCATTTTTGTGTTTTTGTATACTCTGGATATTCGTTATCCAAATCCTCGTAGAATCTTTCATATCTTCATATAAGGGATTCGTAGTAGGATATTCAAAAAGGTACTACCTTAAATCCTTAATGGGCTTCTATGTAATAGTTAAGACCCTTGGATTATATAGTACCACTCCATGATTTATAAGAGACCCTTTTAGTGGTCTAGTAAAAAAGATTGATTCAAAAATCTGGTTAAGAACGACATGTGATGATATAAGATGAAAAGACACCTTGGTTGTCTATTTAAATCATTTATTGATTTAATAAAAGAGACCCTATGGTGGTCTAGTCACAATCATCACAGGCGTGTTCATTGTTTTCTTCCCTACACATTTTAAGATACATTGTGTGGACTATGCAAGGAATTACGTAATTATGGACGCGCACATAATTATAAAAATTCAGTGCACGGAACCACAGTAAGACTTATTATGTGTAAGAACCGATAGTGGCAACCATAACGGAAGGTGAACAACGTAATAGAGGTACGGTGGACGCACCAATGACGCTTGATATACTTGTATATAAGTGTCCCTCTAACATTGCAAGCATGATGTTATCGTAAACTTACTAGAAGTTCAGGACTCTAACCAGTGTTGTTTGATCTTTTCAACTTCATGTTTTAAGCTCTCACAAGTTTCCTCTGAATAAATTTCGGGACGAAATTTTCTAAAGTAGGGGAGACTGTGACACCTGTGTCACTTCAACCATCAAACAAATACCAAACCAATGAAATAGTGTATTTCATACTTGGGATTTGTATAAATATGTGTATCTTTTGCACATATCAATTCTTGTTCGATTTCAAGCTTTAAATCGATTTCTAGAAGGTTATACGCGCACTGATGCGTAAATATAACCAGTTTAATGCAACAAACACTCCAGAACAGCGACATAGGCTTCACATACCTTAGATAACCTTTATATAACTTAGAAATAAGTTTTGAAGGCTTTGGTATGACAAAATCAAGTTAATTCGCTTACAGGGACTAAATTTGACAAACTGCGAAAGTATGCCAATTTGAACTGTAACAGACACTCCAGAACATGACCATAAGATAAACATACCATAAATATCCTTTACATAGCTTAGAAATAGGCTTTGAGGGGTTCGGTGTGCTTAAATAAACTTTTTGGTCATTCAGGGACTAAAAGCGTCAAAAAGTGCATAAGTTTGCACTTTCGCGCATAACTTACGTTCTGAATACATCCGGACATCCAAAAATTTATGTAAGCACTAAAATATTTTATTTTAGTGTTTGGCATAAGAAAAATCCATTCGTCGCGTAATTTGGATCGTTTTTCGCGCTTATGCGCACTCCGTCGTAATTAACCGAACAACGCAATCGTACGGCCAAATGAACCGACATCCGAGATATTTTTGAGCACATATTAAGTTCTCTATACTTTAACTTCATTTTAGAGGTTTGAAATGGGGTTAACGGGCATTAAACGTGTCGGAAATGGCTCAAATGCTTGACAGGGACCAAAACTGCCAAAAAATCAAAGTTTCTGGTCTGCAAGGTCCTTACGGACCTCAACATTGTGAGTGTTGAGGTCCGTAAATAGTCCCCAGACAGCAGAAACTTGTAGAAACATTGCATCTGGTCCCTTTCACTTGTGCACATGGTATTGGGCAATACTAGGGGCTCAAATGGTTTTCAAAAACCAGGGTCTTGAGGTGGAGGGTTGAGATTTGATCACGGTTTCCAAGAAACGATCTTAACGGCTCTCCGAAAACTATAAATACCCCCCCCCCCCATGCCATTGCAAAACCCACTTGATTCTTGAGAGTTCTCTAAGTGGTTGTGACATTTCACTTCCTACCTGAGAATACTTGAGAAATCAAAGCTTTCGGGGACCCTTTGTAAGTATTCCTTCGTTCTTTTATTGCTTTTCGAGTCCGAAAGTCAAACTTTGTTTGACTTTCTGCATTGACCAGTTTATGGTCAATGCGAAGTTCGTTTGAACTTCGCAACGTGATTGTAATCACGATGGTTATAGTCCCTTGTGACTATGCCTACTGATTACCACGTTGTCTAGGGTCGTAAGGGTAAGCGATCTAATAAATCGCTTATACCTTCGAACCCGACCCATTTGGTCGATCATTAGGATCCGACCAAATACTTTAGGTGACCATAGTGTATAGGGAATAACTTTCCAAGGTTATACCTTATGGTCGCTTCGCTTAAGTAGTTGTATGATAGGTAGTTTATATGCCTTAGGTAAATTACCAAAATACCCCTTTGATGCCAAAATTCATTATAAACATATGTGACATAACTTTTGACATACAAACTGATTTGATAACAATATTAGACATGTTAAGGCATATTTTACTTGTTATAGGACTAGTTAGGCGTTCCGAACGCGTTTCACGCGAACGACGCGTTAAAGTAGCATAAGCTAATTAAACGGGTCGTAATGGGTCGAAAGCACTTAAGTTAGGTTCCGATTTAGAATGTAGGCTTTGTTAACCATATCGCATGAGTTCCAACACTCATTTGGTTTACAAGACCTCATTCTGTCCGATCCTCCGATCTAGGTCTGGTTTATTAACATAGTTACCTATATTAGGTGCCGTTTGATTCCGTGATCTCTAGCATTGCTTGGTGGTTATCTTAGGACTTCTGAGCAATCTCAAGTGAGTACATAGACCCCTCTTTTACTGTTTTCAAACTGTTTTGGGGTGGAACACATGTGCCTACTTGTTACTTTCATGCTTTCCTGTTTTCACATCATATACTTGCTATGTTCAAAAGTACACTTATAGTACATGATTTCATTGTTTTTATGCTATGTGTGCCCATTGTGTGCATACTTAGTACATTGTTTTACATTACATTTTATGCTATGTGTGCCCATTGTGTGCATACTTAGTACATTGTTTTACATTACATTTCATGCTATGTATGTTCATTGTTGCATACTTAGTACAGTTGTTTCACGTCATATGCTATGTATGTTAATCATACTTAGTACATTATTATTCATTCACATGCTTACATTTTGATATGATATTTGGTTTGTTTTGATGGATCAATATACATTCATTAACACCGATCACGCCGTTCGTTAGTAGGTAGTGGTACCATAGGAATTGACAACTCCCGTTCTTGAAATCCTAGGTTTGTTTGGATTGGAAGGAATGACCGTATTCGATATACATTTACAACAAGATAGACCTTTAAATTTCGTTTAGGGGTTTATCGCCACAGTCTCAAGGCTTGGATGTATGCATTCTCACAATACCACATAGATATTTGTATCAGTATAGCATGCATTTCCACAAAACATAACTTTGATTTAAACCAAGTTTTACTTCAATACTTTGTTTGTGCATTTTACCTATGGTTTAGTTGATGCATTTCACTAGCCATACGTATCATTTTGGTTACACATTACATGATTTACATTTGACACATAAACATTTTCGACATTGGTTATACATTGCATGATTTACATCTTGACATAAACATTTTGACATATTATTCAATACATTTGGCAATTGGTTTAAACATAGACATCTTACATTGGTGGTTTGTTTGGGTAAGTGATTTAAGTAACGAGGCGTGTGTAATATGATACAAGCATGGTGGATACGCCGCTGGTACTTCCTATATATAAGTGATTGTATGGTATTACATATCGTAGCGTTATTTGAATCATTTCAATTTGGACATATAACATTTTATACAAATAACATACTTTTCACAATACATTGTTTTACAAACAACTTAATTTATACAAACTCATTTCACATGGTTATTCACTTAAGCATGTATTATTCTTTTATACATATATATCATTTGGTTTATTTATCACTTTTCAAATGATTTACAAGACAAAGCAAATTACAAGGTTCATGACTAAACATTTTCTTAAACATAAGTCATGAATTCTATTTTCACAAAACCTATGTATCTCACAGGCATTTTTATGCTGACGTACCTATTTTCACATGTGTTTCAGGATATGATGCATAGGATTTATCAAGATACACTTAGGCGGACTTGGGCCTTAGCGACAATAAAAGATGCAAGACTAGTTATTTATGTTATGTTTCTTTGATTGTCAAGACATTGTAACTACTTTATTCAATAAAACAATATTTAAATTTCCATGTGTTATGAAACAATGATTCTATTACAACACTCCCCGACGTTTTCCACCACGTTTTGTTGTTCTACGTGGTCGGGGTGTGACAATTAGAGACACTCTGGATGAAACCCTCCTTAGTCACCAAAAAATTATCGAACTTAAATGGTTTCGGCCGAGTGTGCTTGAAACTGTGAAAATTAAGAATACTAGGGGTATGGTCCGAAACACGGTACGGGTGAAAAAGAGCATAAGCATCAGGATACATATCCAGGAAGTGAATATTACCAATGATCCTATCAATCTTTTTGAGCACACCCACCCCTTGTTTCGGTTTTTGATTCCAAGTGAAATGCATCCTATGGCTTTTAATATCAATCAGCTCATTATGTTGTACACACTCATAAAACTCTCTCATACCAATAGAAAGATTAGAAGATCCAACAAGGCAATCCTCCAAAGAAAGCGCCGAGTTAAAATCACCCATCACCACCCACGGCCTATCACCAACAAAGCTTTTATGCTTACAAAGGTTTTCCCAGATATCTCTTCTATCCTGATACTTATTCTCGGCATAGATAAACGAACAGAAAAACACGTTGTCATCCGATTTGAGACGAGATTGCACATGAATTACCTGATCCGTATGATGGAGCACCATAAGGTCCACCATCACCTTATTCCAGCCAACTATAATTCTTGTACCTCTCGAACAACTACTACCATTAGAAGACCACTCCCAGTTACGGAACACCCCTTTGCATACTCTATCCAGATTAGTGAGGTGAACATGCGACTCTAAAACTGCACAAATATTAAGATGATTTTCAGTAATTAACTGTCGAACCTCTCTTTGTTTCAGGGGACGGTTCAAGCCCCTAACGTTCCAAGCCATTATACTACCCGTTTACACCCTTTAGTCTGGGAGTGCTTGCCCCCTCAGAAGGTTTTACATTCGTATCTGCAGCAATAAATTCTGAAATTTCAGTAGGTAATTGATCTAAAATACCATCATCATCCTCTGGAAGTCTATTCGAACCACTCTTATACCTCAGATCCCCAACCAGACCCCCATCCGCTACTAGATCACTCGAAAGAGCAGAGAAAGAATTACGTGAATTCAGGTTGCTTTTGTTGCTGTCATTACCGACATTACTAGTACCATCCTTATGAGAAATCCCTTCATCATGTTTTGTTCCAGACGGGCCAGGCACAAATAAGTTAGTCTTTTGTTTATACATAAATTTAGGCTTTTGCTTCTTCTGGGAAACACATGCTTAGCTGTTTTCCTCTTATCTGTTACAAATCCTTCCTAATCAATAGATACTTTCTTAGATTGCTCCGATTCTGACTTTGGGCATGAAGAGACATCATGGTCAAATAAACAGCAGGTTGCACATCTTTTCGGCCTCCATTCATACTCAACCTTAATTTTCTCCATAACATATCCGTCTTCTTCCAGTTTAGGAATGGCCACAACTATATAATCTTTCAGTTCTTTTTCAGCTGACATTTCTATCATAGCACGAGCAAAAATTGTTCTACCCCAGTTATCAAGACACATATCAGCAGTGTAGCTATCCAACCTCTTTGGAATCCCAATCTTCGATGCCAGAAGACTCAACCCATCATCAGTGTAAACGGCAATAGGCACATTGTGAAATTTTACCCAAACAGGAACCGTTTTAATCCCATCCTTCCTAAGAGTCACTGCCAGAGACCAAACGTTGAGAAATAACGGAACTTTCCTGATTAGCCAAGGACCACCTTCAAGAACCTTATTCGTTCCCTCTGGAGAGTCAAACTTAAAAAAGAAAAAACCATTGGAGTTCATCATGAGCTTAGAAAACCCAAACTTATTCCAAACATTTTTTGCATAATATTCTACCACTGGAAACGGTAGTCTACTGCCCAAGAAATATCCATACAAGACATTTGCAAACCTATCCTGCACTTTACGCACCGCCTCTTTAGGGATAACAACATCAGCTTCCTCCAGAACATCTAGAGCCTCCATATGTCTGAAATTAACCTCCTTTTTCAGCTTTTGTGATTGAACCTTCTCATCATACGTTTGATTACCATTCAAATTGATATTATCTCCCATATGGACAAGCGTTATATCAATGGAATCATGCCGCTTATTCTCTACATCCACAGGAACCGTGACTTTTAAAAGTTCCTCAATGACATTTATGTTCTTGGGATCAGATTTTGAAGTAAGAATAGTGCCACGGCGAGGCAAACGCGACCCACCCTCTATGTCCCCTACCCGACTGGACATACCCTTGAATGATAAAGGGGGTTTCCCTCGATCATCCTGTGATTTTCCCAAAGGATTGTTAACCTTAACCGGATCAGAAGACATCATGCAGACGCAAAGGAAGCATGCAACGTACGAGAATAAAACTAACAAGAAGACAAACCCTAGACGAAGATGACGGCAAACCCTACTAGAACAAAAGAAACGAACAAACCTAATCACGACTTCAAAAGATTAGAAACCAGGATAGAGTCTAGAATCCTTACCAATAAAGGATTCGACAAATCCCAATACCTAACCCAGATCAATCAAGAAAAGGATTGGAAATCAAAAGTAGGGTTTATGAGAAGATCGCCAAAATCGCCCTAGGAACCACGTAGACTTGAGCTACCTCCTGAACTTCCATGCTGACTTGTGCATAGCTTGCCACAACTCAGATGTAAAACTTGAGTCACGATCAGAAATGATGGAGGTTGGCACTCCGTGCCTCGATACTACTTCCTTTAGGTAGACGTCTGCTAGGGTAGAAAACTTATCGGTTTCCTTGATAGCCAAGAAGTGTACAGACTTAGTCAATCGATCCACTATCACCCAAATAATGTCATTTCCGCGTTGAGATCTAAGCAGGCCAGTAACGAAATCCATGGAAATTTGCTCCCATTTCCATGTCGGGATTTCTGGTTGTTGGAGCTACGCCTGATGGTTTCTGGTATTCAATCTTGACTCTCGCACAAGTCAAACATTTACTGACGTAGGTTGCTATGTTGGCTTTCATACTAGGCCACCAATACGTAGTCTTGAGATCGTGGTACATCTTATCCGAACCAGGATGTACTGAATAATGAGACTTGTGTGCCTCATCCATCACAAGCTCAAATATGCTTGTTACTATTAAGAGTGTTTGCATTGGAAAAGTTACGCTTGGGCAACTTGCCCTCCTCCACCGCCCGATCGGTGAGTTGGTGCGCCAAACGAACGACTTGCTGGATCGTGGGAAGGTTGGCTTCAATTACAGACCCTTGGATTTCTGGGACTAAGCCTCTTAGGTATAGCTTGATTCGTCTAGATATGGGTTGTGACAAGTTAGGACATAAGGCAGCCAAGTCATTGGACCTCTTTGTGTACGCCTCAATCTCTGATCCTTCCATCTTCAATCCATAATACTCTATTTCAAGTTTCAGAATGTCGTCCAGGTGGCAGAATTCTTCCTTAATCAAATCCTTGAAGTCGCTCCAGAGGGTGGCATTCGCGTCTGCCAACCCGAGCATCTGAACTTGTGCGTTCCACCAAGAATACGCTTTCCCTTGCAACATGCCAGTAGCGTACTCTACTCGTTTGCTGGCAGGGCTTTCACTCTCTTCGAATGTATATTCGATTCTTCGGATCCAGTGTAGAAGGCCGATTGCCCCTCCAGTGCTGTCGAAAGTGGGAGGTTTGCATTCCAAGAACGCCTTGAAGGTGCCTATGCGTGTTTGAGGGTGCATGGGTTGACTCCCTACTTGGGTTGCTAAAGCTTCAGCAACCCGTTCATTAATCAAGGTCGCCAGCTGACCCTGAGTCAAGTTGAGACGCCCACTCATGGTCTTCACATCGAGGGAAACACAGGTAAGAAAGGTGTCGCGAAGTGCGTAAGTGTGGAGTGACAGAAGAGAGCAAACACACAGGGTTCAAATAGCAGTTATCACGTTAACTAATGCACTACGTGAACTATCAAACAGAAAATATAAACATAAATCATACCACCCACCTATTGTGTCGAGTCTTGCACGTGGAGCGATACATCGTTGTGGATCGTTGAGCACTGTACAGGTTATAGTCTGGTTTTGTCAAAAAGCTTTTCCCTTTTTAAAACCAAGTTCACTATAACCAATGGCTCTGATACCAATCTGTCACACCCCCAAAATCCACCATGCGGAGTATCACCGCTTGGAGGCGTGACATGACCAGGATCGAGCCACCAATCATATTGAACAACGTAATTAAGTAAATAAAACCAACCACAATACAATTGGTGACCGTGTAGAAGACCTACAGCTCCTTCTATACCACTGAAGGTACTAGGTCGACAGTCCATAAAGGTCTTGAAGGTACACACGGGAGGCTGAGCATGCTGACCTGTCGCGTGAGAAAGAAAAGACAAGCACGAGAGTTGGTTCACGAGAGTAGGATCTAAACATCCTAAGATAGGTCGGAATGGCAGGTTATACCTCCTGCAGGGGCTGCTGCGAGTGCCTCAGCAACTCGTTCATTGATTAAAGTCGTCAGCTGGGCTTGAGTCAAGTTCAAGCGTCCACTCATGATCTTCACATTGAAGTAAACACAAGTGAGAAAGGTGTCGCGAAAGTGCGTAAGTGTGGTATGACAGAAGAGAGCAAGCACACAGGGTTCAAGCAATAGTTGTTACTCTAACTATACATGTCATGATCAAATGCACTACTTAAACTAACAGGCAGGCAATACAAACATAACCATATTACCTATAATGTTGAGTCTTGCACGTGGAGCGAAGTGTCGTTGTGGATCGTTGAGCACTGTACAGGTTATAGTCTGGTTTTGTCAAAAAAAAAAAGTTTTTCCCTTTTTAAAACCAAGTTCACTATAACCAATGGCTCTGATACCAATCTGTCACACACCCCCAGAATCCACAAACAGAGTATCACCGCAGGAGGCGTGACATGACCAGGATCAAGCCAGCAATCATATTGAACAATGTATTAAAGTAAATATAAAACCAACCACAATACAATTGGTGTCCAACAGAAGTTAACCAAGTTTAAGTTATCAGCGGAAGCATAAAGTTTAAAACCAAAACAATAGTTTAAAAGTTCAAATGTTTAACATGGAACTCAACAGTCCATGCCCCACAACAACCTCTCCTTCTCGTGCAAGCTCCATCTAAGCACCTAACGACCTGCAAGGCTTGTAACAACGAATCAACAACAAAGTTGAGCGAGTTCACAGTTGGTTGTCTATTTTAAAGTTGTTCCAAAACCATCAGTTCATTCGAAAACCATGAGTTAACCATTTCCCTGTTTCCCAAACCATAACCAGTGGGGGCTACCCCATGTTAACCACTAGACCCGTTACCATATCGACAACTGACCGAGTCATGTTTTTTTGGGTAAAGGGTTACCCCGGTGAATTTTATATATCAACCAAAAATACAAAACAGGGTGCATCAAGACATCGATACACACTACTAGACTTGGCATACCAAGACTAGGAAACAAACAAACAAGACTCGACAAAACCACGGCCAAAAAACAAGCAACTAGAGAAAAAACTCAGCCCAGATCACTAAAAGAAGAGCTAGAAGACTACAACCACGCTAGCCAGGATCGATATCCATATTCTTCTTCGAGATCAGCCATCTATCCAATAATTTCTTTTGCTTCGGATCACTACCGATTCTGAATCCCATAATCCGGAGCCGGACTGTATCTATAATAATCTTCGAGAGCACACTAGCATTCCTCCGTACTTGAGAAAATAAACGGTTGTTCCTTTCTTGCCATATAAAGTACGTGGAAGCTGCCACCAGAATATTGCAAACTATATGTTCAAGAGTTCTAGAATTAGCATTGAGCTCCATCCACTGCATAATCGAGGTCCATGTATCATTAACACTCCCCATATCAACCATATTCCTAACCAAGCCCCAAAGCTCTGAAGCATAGGAACATTGGAAAAAAAGATGATCCCTAGAATCACGATCATAATTGCACAAGGGACAACACATGAGCCGAAGATTAGTAGCACTACCCGCTTCCCAAACAGCCATCCTGTCTTGCGTCTTTAGCTTATTCTTTATAACCAACCACAAATGAAAGGAATGTCTAGGAATGCATTGACTGAACCAAACCGAATTGACCCAAACTACCTTTTCCTGTCGATACCGCAAATTATTCCAAACCTCCCAGGATTCAAAAAACTGTAAATTGCCTTCTAGATCTTTCCAACGAAACCGATCTTCCGTATCAGGCATAAGGTGAAGGGTATGAATATCTATAAGAACCGGTAGATATCATACCATGCCTGAGGCCATTTCCATTGCCCGTTTTCAGCAACAAGGTCCGCCACCGTTGTGTTTAGAGAAAACCCAGCTCTAGCAATATTCCACGGAGTAATAAACGAGCGAAGAGGGCTACAAGTACACCAATTGTCACTCCACGCATTAGTTTGACGACCACTATGAATAGTCTTCCAAAAGAATGGACGAACTTTAGATCGGATGGACAGGAGCTTCTGCCAACCCCAACTAACGTTACCCCGGCACTGAACCTCCCAAAAGTTAATACCTTTTAACTTGTAAGAATGAATCCACTGAACCTAAAGAGACGGCCGATTAGTAATTATGCTCCAGATATGTGATGTCAAAAAAGCTTTATTAGCATCTATAATACTACGAATACCCAAACCACCCTCGTCTTTCGGAGTACGCACCTCCTTCCAGGCGACTTTAGCACGAACCGGCCCCTGATTACCACCATTCCATAAAAATCTTCGTAACCTTTTCTCCAAGTCCTTTATAACACTCGAAGGAAGCATAAAGACCGAAGCCCAATAAGAATACATGGCTGCAAGAACCGAGTTGATTAACTGGAGTCTCCCTGCAAACGACAGGGATTTAGTCATCCAGTTATCTATTCGTCTTTCCATACGTTCAAGAAGAATTTTACAGTCTCTAGCAGCTAGTCTCGTTGAAATCAACGGGACTCCCAGGTACCGCACAGGCAACGAACCCTCTTGAAAGGGCAATACATTCAAAATCTGATCTTTCAAAGAGCGCGTCACGTTGCTGAAGAAAACAGTACTCTTTGGCAAACTGGGAACCAGGCCCGAAATCTGGGTAAACTTATCCAAAGCCTCTTTTAAGTGCTTCACCGAGACACAATCACCATGAGAAAATAAGAACAAGTCGTCTGCAAACGAAATATTTATAATCTTCTGCTTAGAGCAATGAGCATGAAATTTAAAAGAAGAGTTCGAAGCAGCTTGCTGAAGGATAAGGGACAAAACCTCCATGACTAGTGTAAACAAATAAGGGGACATCGGATCCCCTTGTCTAAGGCCACGCTTCCCTGCAAAATAACCATGCAACTCACCATTGATGCTTAACGAATAGGACACCGTAGTTACACATGTCATAATCCAATTAGCCATTTTATGGTGAAATCCGAACTGGTGTAGAATAGACTCAAGAAACGACCAGCTAACCGTATCATACGCTTTCTGAATGTCAATCTTAAAAGCACATCTCGGTTGGCCTCTGTTAAGATGATAATTGTGCATCAATTCCTGCGTAAGAAGGATATTATCTGATATTTTCCTGCCCGGAACAAATGCCGACTGATTTATACTGACCAGTTTATCCAAGCTCCCCTTAATTCTGTCCGTGATTATCTTGCTAATGCACTTATAAAGAACATTACAGCAAGAGATAGGACGGTAATCAAGAACCAAATTAGGAGTATCCATCTTAGGAACCAGAGCAAGAATAGTGTGATTAACTTGCTTTAAAAGTTTACCATTCTCAAAGAAATCAAGCACTGCATTCGTCACCTCATCTCCTACTATATCCCAAGCTTGTTTAAAGAATGCCGACGTGTATCCATCAGACCAGGGGCCTTATTTTCCCCTATGCTAAACATTGCCTGTTTAACCTCCTCACGAGTCACCTGTCTAATCATATGGTCAGCCGTTTGTTGACTAAGCATATTAAGAAACAAGTCCCCATCATCAAATCTGGAAACCAAATGATCCGTGCCTAAGAAAATCGAGTAATGATCTACTAGAGCCCCTGGGATATTCTCACCTTCATACTGATTTCCATGCACATCATTAATACAGCTAATTTTGTTTCTAGCGTTCCTACTTTTCACACATTTGTGAAAATAGGAAGTATTAGAGTCACCAGCACATAGCCACTCAACCTTGGACTTTTGCTTTAAGAAACACTCTTCATCATATGCTGCCCCCTGGTAATCACTAAGACATTTTGCAGCCGTGTCACGGATGTCCACATCTAACGGATTAACATCAACAAGTTGCTGGATATCATCAAGCTCCTTACGCAGCCGACAAACCTTATCATGAAGGTTACCTTGCTGATGGAGGAGTTTACGAAGACATGGTTTCAGGTTTCTCATCTTCTTAACAACAGAAAACATGGCATAACCCTGAATATCTTTAGCCCATTCAGTAGTAACATACTGTCTAAATTCCTCCTTTGTGGTCAGAAAATTTGGAAACTCAAAAGGCTTCAATTTAGTGCGAGTAATAAACGGTAACTTCAGAGCACAAGGAGTGTGATCAGAAACACGAGCTGGCTTAAACAACGCATAAGCATCCGAAAACATATCCATAAACTTAACATTACTCATAATGCGATCAATCTTTTTAAGAACTCCAATACCCTCTTTAGGTTTCTGGTTCCAGGTATAATGTAAACCATGACTTTGAATATCCATAATCTCCACATCTTGAATACAATCAAAAAAATCTCTCATACCTATGGTGTGTTTTGAAGGGCCATATAAAGAATCTTCCATATTGAGAGCAGTGTTAAAATCTCCCAAGACCACCCACGACTTATCACAAGCAAAGCCATTATGTTTGCATAAATCCTCCCAAAGAACTCTACGGTCTTGATATTTATTCTCCGCATAGACAAAGGAACAAAGAAAAGTTTTGGAATCAGCTTTTAAACGAACCTGAGTGTGAATAACCTGATCTGACTGTGACAGCACCATGAGATCAACATCATCCGTATTCCACCCCAAGATAATTCTGGTACCTCGCGGACATAATCCCCCATTCGACGTCCAATTCCAAGTACGAAAGACACCCTTGCACACTTTCACTAAATTATTCACATTCACATGAGTTTCCAAAATAGCACAAATAGATAACTGATTTTCGGCAATAAGAAGACGGGCCTCGTTTTGTTTCAGGGGACGATTCAAACCCCTTATGTTCCATGACGCCACACTACCCATGTAAACCCATAGATCCGGGAGTGCTTTCCCCCTCAGAATGACTATTATTTAAGTTACCAGCCATAAACTTTGACATTTCCGTAGGGATAGTCTCTAGAACCTCATCACTCAGCAATGTGACCTTCTCAATAACTCTTTCCATTCGAACAGGATCACTAGCATCCCTCGGTCCCTCTCCATCCCCATCCGTAGCTACAGCCTGAAACGAGTTAGCCACTTTCACCGTTGGCAGCCCACTACTAGTCTGATCATCCTTTTTTGTTCCAGAAGTACTCGCTCTAGATTTGTTCGCCTTTGGTTTATACATAAACCTAGTCTTTTGTTTCTTTTGAGGAAAAGACTGTTTTGCCACTCGCCTCTTATCCGTAACAAAGCCTTCCTCATCAACGACTCCATGTTGCACACCTTAACGGTTTCCATTCATATTCCACTTTCACTCGTTCCATAATATATCCCTCTTCATCCATTTTAGGGATAGCAAGAGTAATATGGTCTTTTAGATCATTCTCCGCATTTACCTCAATCATAGCACGAGCATAACTACTCCTACCCCAATTCTCAGCACACATATCTGCCATATAAGAGTCCAATCTTTTCGGAACCCCCAATTTAGAAGCCAACAAACTTAAACCATCATCCGTGTATACCGAAATCGGCACATTATGCAATTTTACCCAAACTGGAACAGATTTGATACCATCTTTTTTCAGGCTAAACTTAGGTGACCATATGTTTAGAAATAATGGAACTTTTCTTATCAACCATGGCCCCCCTTCCAGAACTTTCATCAGACCATCCTTAGAATCAAACTTAAAAAAGAAGAAGCCATTGGAATTCATCATGAGCTTTGAAAAACCAAACTTTCCCCAGACATTCTTTGCATAGTATTCTACTACGGGAAACGGTAATCTATTCCCTAGAAAATAACCATAAAGAACATTATCAAACTTATCTTGAACCTTCTTAACTACCTCTTTAGGAATGACCACATCCGCATCCTCTCGGGTCTCCAACGGCTCCATCAGACGAAAATTAATTTCCTTTCTGTTCCGCACATTAACTTGAAGCTTTTCAGCATAGGAGAATGGCATTGATCTTTCCTGATTCTGATCATCCTTAGTATCAGGTTCATTGCTAACCAGCTGAACTGGAACAGTCAGTTTTTCCAATTCATCAATAACATTAATAACCTTCTGATCTTTCTGGACAACTCCACGATGAGGCATCACCGGGTTACCATCAATATTCAGCGGCTTACTAAACAAGGAAGTTTTTTCTCGCAAATCCTGGACATTCGTCGGCTTGAAACCCTTCGAACTAAGGAAGACATCCCCATGCATCTTTTCAGAAAAAGAATGAAACCCTAAATCCTCCAAACCCTGATCCCTATTTCTCTCCATGCACAAGAATACGTAACCAACCCTCAATCAAACGGCAGAAACATGCAGCCTAAAGCAACAGGAAATTCGTAAACCCTAATCCTTGAAACCCTAGAATCAATCTTCAACCCTTAACCGATTAAATCAGAGTATCAATCTAGCTAAATTAAACTCAGTTAACCGCGATCAATAACAACCAATTTAATAAGTTAGGGTTTTGAATTGAACTCTATGGCGGCGATTGAAGAAAACAAAACAATCAAAACACAATTGCTAACAAGTTCCTTATAGAGTTTTGAAACATCAAAACTCTAATCACAGACTGTTATACAAAAGATCACAAAGAAAAAGCTAGGGTTTCATGAAGAACAAAAATCGCCCAAGGAGGAGAGAGAAGGGCCCCCGTTATGTAATTTTCTGACTGAGTCATGTTGTGCCCTACGTCAATGTCTATCATCATTGACTAAGTGCCCAGATCCATTAGTCCACTCCCGTCCTCTGCGGCACGGTGTGAGGCTTGTCAAACCTAATAGCGCTATTTAACTAATGACCCGCTCGCCATTGGCCCGGCGATTAAGTCGATATAAAAATGAGGGACTTCATGATAGAGTTTTGTCTAGTAAGTTATATGTTGTCATCCTTCCTACGGAGGAATGGAGGTACGTAATCTACCCAAGGAGAATACGTAGGTTTAATATTGTCATCCTTCCCATGGAGGATGGAGGTACATATTCTACTCAAGGAGAATATGCAGGTTCCATTTTAGTTTCTTAACCCATTCCCAAACCACCGGGAATCCCATGCCTTATAGAAAGTGTGAACTCACCTTAGGTTAGCTCGGCAGATAAACAGAAGGTCAATCGAGCTGCTAGTGGTCAACCACGTCCTAACATGGTTACCATACAAGTCAGGTCTAGGTTTAAGTAGTGCACATAAGCTTTACACATAAATTAACATGTTACAACACGTAATGGTCATGGCAAATACATTCAACACGTTCACTGCCAAGTACATAACATATCTGAACTTGTGCGACTCAAATGATTGGGCTCGCACAAGTTCAATGGCCCAACAGCCATGTGCGCTTCACTAATTGAAGCCCAATAATACCCAGCCGAACCTGTTGTGCGTCCAGCACAACTTGTGTGTCACACCCTCAAAATCCACCATGCGGAGTATCACCGCTTGGAGGCGTGACATGACCAGGATAGAGCCACCAATCATATTGAACAACGTAATTAAGTAAATAAAACCAACAACAATACAATTGGTGACCAAAAGAAAGTAACCAACTTTAAGTTAACAGCGTAAAGCATAAAACGTAAAGCCAAAACATAAGTTCATAAAGTTAACATGGCACACAACAGTCCATGTCCCACAACGACTCCTCCTGCTCGTGCAAGCTCCATAGATACCTAACGACCTGTAAGGCATGTAACAACGAGTCAACAACAAAGTTGAGTGAGTTCACAGTTGGTTGTTTAGTTTTAAGTTGTTTCCGAAAACATGGTTTGTCTTTTGCTGGCTTACTTGCCGTGGGGGTTACCCCATAGTTGAAAATATGATTAACCAGTTCCTTCTTTATTCACCCAAACCATATCCATAATCAGTGGGGGTTTTCCCCATAGTGAACCACTAGACCGTTATGATATCGACAACTGACGAACAATAGTTGTGCCCTACGTCAATGTCTATCATCATTGACAGTTTGCCATAGTCCATTAGTACACGCCCGTCCGAACGGCACGGTGTGAGGTTTGTTAAACCTAATAGCGCTATTAACTAATGACCCGCTCGCCACCGGCCTCGGCGATTAAGTCGATATAAAATGAGGGACTTAATGATAGAGTTTTTGTCTAGTAAGTTTTAAGGTTGTTGTCCTACCCAAGGAGGACGAACGTACGTTTTCTACCCAAGGAGAATACGCAGGATTAATATTGGCATCCTACCTATGGAGGATGGCAGTACATATCCTCCTTGGGAATCCCATGCCTTGTAGAAAGTGTGAACTCACCTTGGTTTGCTCGGTTAGATTAATTAATCTTAACAGACAGGAATCAAGCACGTCCTAATAAGGTACATATAACAATCAGTTTCTTGTGCATGCAAAACACGTATCCTACGTACGGTTTATCTACTCATTACTTCTATCACGTACCACACAATTCTAATGTCAAGGTATTTTGTTAAGTTATATTATTTTATAATAATAAATATAGCTATCTCACAAAATAAACAAATATTCACACAAGTGTTCTAGTATAAAATATATATATATATATATTCTAAATATATATTTATCCATTTTACTTGTAAAAATCAACCTCCGAAACTTTGTATTTTTGTAACAAAACTCATGGCGAAGTTTATTTTGAAAAACAAAGTTAAAACATATTTGTAAACACTTGTCATAAAATAATTTTCTATGTGTTGGAGTTTTTAGAAAATTTCGCCAGAGTTTCCTTTGTAAACGGAGGCGTCCATGCTAATAAGCATATCATTTCCTTTTCCGAAAGTTATTCAACAATCAACAACAATTTACCAAGAGCAAACTATTCCATTTACAAACCAACATGAACTTGATGTTTCATAAAAACGCGTAGTAACTTGGTAAGGCGTTTAGTAGGTTTAGTTACCCTCCAAAGTGTGTTTACTTTTGTTAAAATCTCATTCTCGGGATTTTTAGATGTTCACAACTTGTGAACATATTTTACAAAAATATCTATTTACAATATTTTCATGTGTCACTAGTATCATATACTTACTTTATTTCCAAAATAGTGTAAGGATCATGATCATTCGAAAACCGTCTTTTAAACTTGGTTTATTTAGGAAAATCATTCACAAGTCTTGGGTTTACAAGTTTACTAGTTCACTAGGTTTATTATTTTGCAAGAAAATCATCTTTCTTTCAAGTTCATGTTTAGACTAGAAGATGATTATTTCATGTAAGCACATAATCATCTCCTAACTTCCTAAACCATGTTTTTAATCATAATCTAGCAAGTTCTATGTTATGATCAACATCAATATTAACAAGCAATCATCAAGTAATCAACAACATAATCAACACAACTTCATTCTAGTAATATTTCATTATGTTTCATCTTTATGTAAAGCAGCTTTATGCTCAAGATTTATGTACATGATCTTTAGTGTTCTTGCAAATTTCAACATACTACATCTATTAATCACCATAAATATGAAGTAGCAAGAGTGCAAAGAAGGCTTACAACTAGCTTAAAGCTAAGGAAGAACTCTAGTGAAAAAGATGATGAAAAGTGGATGATGAAAGCAAATGAGAAGGATTCTCCAAGACCTTCAAGCTCCAAACTCCATGTATCACCTTCTAGACTTGAATGAGCTTGGAATTATAATGATATGGTGGTGACAAGGTGGTGGTGGTGGCGGTTAGAGAGGGAGCCGAGAGGAGAGGGAGAGAGTGAGGGATGGGGAGTGAAGATATGAAGTGATGTGTGATCTCAAGACCATGCTTATAATCTTGTCCTTCATATATTTTGGCTATAAGATCAAGCAACCAATCTTCTCAAATCTTATAGGATCTTGGCAAGATTACGGAAGATTATGGGTGATCTATGGTGGGGTCCTCATGACCAATTACTAGTATGGGGGGGCTAAGTGTAAAATTTCATGGTAAGTGGTAAATACTAGTTCAATTCCAAGTATATACTTACATGTTTTAGTTTAGTTGATATCTAGTGGGTGTTATGGTGTACGGGGATCATAACTAGCCAAGAAATAATAAGACAATGTTTCTTGCAATATTTTGGTGTTCCGGGTAATGTCCGGTTGTTCGGTTAGATACCGGTTCGTTTAAGTGCTAAGTTGTTCCGTATAGAGTCTTTTTTTTGGGTAAAGGGATACCCCGGTGATTCTATATATCAACAAAACCAAAACAAAACAAGTAGCATGGAGAGTCCATACTAGTTCAGTCATGGGACATCCCCCATGAAAGTAAACCAACAAAACACAATACACCCAAATAAAACAACTAGACTACTACTCTAGAAAAGAATCAAACAAAAACACTATGAAAAATCAGCCGCCATCATCAATCAATCGAGTATCGCAGATCTCCCAAGCACGAAGCAACTTCCTCACCTTCACAGTGTCCTTAAACTTCACTCCCATAAGTTTGTAGCGAACCGCATAAAGAATTGTATCACATAAAACGTCTGGAGGTCGTGTCTGGTTCTTGAAAAGTCTTGCGTTTCTCTCTTGCCAGATAAAATAAGTAGTAGCTGCGAGAACCAACCTGCTAACATAATTGGAAGCAGATTTAGACCGAGACCTAGCCGCCATCCAGTACACAATAGAGCTCCAATCAGAACCAACATTAACCATACCACCTTTACTGCGAACCAAATTCCAAACTAGCTTCGAATAATTACAATCAAAGAAAAGATGGGCATGAGAGTCCGTATTCGCATAACAAAGGAGACAATACATCATGTTCATGTTCTTTCTTCTCGAAATATCCTACTGTAGGATTTTGTCTTGCGTCAATAGCTTACGACGAATAACCAACAACATAAAAAACGCATTCAGAATACACTGAGGAAACCAAATAAAATTCACCCAATCTACCTCTTGATCTCGCTGCCGAACTGAATGCCAAACTTGAGAAGATGAATGCTCAAATAAGCACAATTTAATATTAATTAATCGTACGGATACATGTAATTACGAGGGTTGTCACATTCTCCCCCTGTTAAGAAAATTTCGTCCCGAGATTTAGCACGTGGTTACTGAGGAAGCTAGTTAAGTTGCGTGGTTTTCCTGGTTTTTCCTGGGGTGTCACGTTGTGCGACTCACAATGGGTTGTGCGATCCAAAACATACCCGGCCCAGTATCATAGGTAACCCAACATGTACACGGTCCAAACAATTAAACAGAAATCAACTTGTGCGGCCCATTTAGCCTTGTGCGATCCAAGAATACTTATGCGATTGAGTTTTGGGCTTTAAGGCCCAATATCATAATAAGGTTTAAACGGTTTTGTGTGGCCCAAGGCTTGTGCGATCAGGTATGGATGATTTCAAAAAACCAGGGGGTCTTCCTCAAGATCTTCGCTCAAAACCTGATTTCTCATTTGAGACTTTAGCGAACCGGGTCATAGATGTTGAGGGTAACACATTCTTACCTAGAAGGGGAACAGGTCCGATGTCTCAAAAGGATCCCACTAAAGTCAATTTTATTGACGAATTGTCAAAGTTCTCTGTTCCAATCGATGCTGAAAAAGTACGGCCAGCAACTAGGGTTTCTGATTGTCAAGGGGCTGATCATTCTAGCATGGGATACTCGCCAATTTCAGGCTTCAATGGTGCAACTCCTTCGGCTGGTCATGGGAACACAAGTTTTTCTGTGGCGGCGGAACCTTTATCATTCGCTAAAGTTGTTAACAACCCTAAGGAGAATGTGAAGGTGAATTTTAGGGTGATGGAATCTACCGAGGTTGTTGATGGTGCAGATGTTGTTATTCGGTTGTCTTCAGTTAAACAGGTCACGGACAGGTATGCTAACACTCTGTATGGATATTTTCTAGGTAAACGTCTGGCATTTCCAGTGGTGGATTATTTTGCAAAGAACAATTGGGTTAAATACGGGCTGTCTAGACTTATGATGAATGCGAACGGGTTCTTTTTCTTTAAATTCTAAACAAAGGAAGGGATGGATAAAATGTTAGAGGAAGGGCCTTGGATGATAAGAAATGTTCCTATTATTTTGAAGGAGTGGTCGGCATCTGTCAAGTTGGAAAAAGAGGATATAAAAGCTATTCCAGTTTGGGTCAAGATGCATGATGTGCCGTTAGCGACATATACTGAGGATGGGCTTAGCTTGGTCGCCTCTAAGATAGGGGTGCCTAAAATGTTGGATTCGTATAATGCCACGATGTGTGCTGAGTCTTGGGGTAGAAGCAGTTATGCTAGAGCTCTTATTGAGGTTCAGGCCGGGGCCGATTTAAAGAGGAGTGTAACTGTTGCTATCCCATCCTTAGATGGTAATGGTCATTCAAAGGTGGAGGTTAAAATTGAATATGATTGGGAGCCGTTAAGGTGTTCTTCTTGCTGTGTGTTTGGTCATGAAGATAGCTCGTGCCCAAAGAACCCTAAGGGTGTTACGATGGGGGAATCTGAGAAGAATACTGATGACTTTCAGGTTGTGGGTGCCAAGAAGAAGAAAGCTAATAACCAAGGTCTCCATATGAAAAATCAGAAACCTAAGTTAGTTTATAGACCAGTTATAAAACCTAAACCAAAATCATCCTTGAGGAGTCCGAACCAGGTTTCAATGTCAAACACTTTTGATGTCCTTAAGGATGATGATGGAGGTCAAGGAGGTGTTACTGTGGGTCGAGTGGAGAAGAAGACTACGCAGATGAATGACATGCACGAATCAGATGAGGAGGAGGTTGTTGAAGTATATAATGAAACCAATGAATTCATGACTTCGGGTACACATTCGTCATCTTCTAAAGCAGGGGCTAGCACCTCTACCACAAAGTTCTACAATGGATAGACGCTGTTTGTTTTCTGTTAAGAGGCTGATGATTTGTGGCTCTTTCGTCTTTGATGATGGAGGATGATGGACTTTGTTTTTATGTTTTTATCTTGTCTACTAGATATCTTTTCATGATGTAACGTAGACTAGGTTATGTGATGTCATAGGTTTCCTGTTGCTTTTGTTTGGTATACATATATGGGGCATGTCTTGTATATGAACTAGTGTGGAACTCATCCTCACTACTTGTACTTATTTACGGTTGTTTTAATAGAATCACTAGGGTAACCCTTTACCCAAAAAAGGCTTGTGCGATCAGCACCGTCTTGTGCGATCCACATCACCTTGTGCGATCATGTATAACTAAACAGTACACTGTGCTTTATTGGTTGTATCCATCTTGTGCGACTGAGCTTGTGTGACCGGGGCTTGTGCGATCAGATCAGATCTTGTGCGATCCGATCTTGTGCGACCGACAAGCATGTGCGATTGGTTATGTGATTTTCCTAAAATCATGCAATCCATTCTAACAGTTTCCTAATTCTCATCCATTCAATCAAATCATCACTAATAGTTTCCATCTCCGTTTTAATCGATCAAGTCATGGTTCTTATCACATAATTCATATGAACTCTAATCATATTCAAAACATAAGCAACAACTTATACACCAAACTATCAGATCATTGGATTCAAATCATCATACAACACCTCATACTCGATCATGCATTTAATCCGAACACACATATATACCGCCGATTACATTATATCCATTGGGTTCTTAGATTAATAACATGCAATCCAATTCATATAAACATCATCACATAATCCCTAATTCCGAATCAACACTAGTTTCACAATCATCATATAGGTTCGATTCGATCGTTTAAAGGCATCAACCAATTATATATATCACTTGTTCATGCATTACCACAACATCAGGAATCATTCATCATACATACAACCCTAGCTATTACATCAAATCATGGAATCATAATATCATCTAATAAAACAATAATCGTGAAACACTAACCAGTTAGAAGGAAGAACAAGGATAATCTGAATCAAGAAAGCTTCGAGGATGTGGCCGTCGGCTTCGAGAGGAGGGAAGGGATTTAGGGTTTGGTGTGTTTTGAGTGTTTGCAAATAATGAGGAACAAAACCCCACAAGAGGTGTTTGTATGCGTATAAGAGGAGTGGGCCGAACCCATACATGGGCTGCCCTTTTGGTTTCGAGTACAATAAGTGTGGGCCGAGAAGGGTGTGAAACAAAAGCCCAAAGGCTTGTGCGATCGGATTGAAGTTGTGTGATTGGGTTCGTGTTGTGCGATCACATCACATAAACATATATTACACAATCCACATAACACAATATCATAACATTCCATTAAATCAACGTATCACATAATCACATAACGTTCAAAACATGTTACATCAAAGCACACAAAAGAGTTCTAAAACACGAGTTGTCACATCACTAGAACGAAGCAATAGGTAAAGTGCTGAGAAGTACATTCGTAGCTCTGTACAGCAATCCTTAGCTCAGTATAGCAATCCTTACTTGCTTCTTTGCCATCGAAGTGTCCCGCTATTACACAGGAGATCTCGAGTAAAGGTAGGCCTGGTGCTCCTTCCCTTGCCAGTCCTAGCGGGGTTATCAGGTACTCTGAACCCTCAACCTTTCTCCCAAGCATCTTGGTTTCCCTCAAAGTACAGCTACATAACTAAAGCCTCTTTCGTTTTTTTTACTCTTCCTTGCTGAAGTGAGTCTATTTTATTCCGTATCCCATAGATTGTCCCGCAATATCTTCCAAGCCGAGTGAGATAACTTTACCCTTCGGAACCAATGCTAAATGTCCAGGGAGTCTCTCCCATGACCGGTGAGCTATCCAACCCACGCAGAACCAGCACCTCATTGCTTTCGGGTCTTTAGAGCAGATTCCTGAAGAATAACAAGCAAGAATACGGTACAGGTAAAAGCGCGGAGTGGATCGTTCCACTTTGTAACCCAAGTTGTGGGATCGTTTCTCTATGGCAACGGACAGCTTCGAATGGACCTGGAAAGACCAGCTCTTCTTCAAGGTGTGAGGGAGCAAAACAAAAGAGAATAATTCAAGGGAATGAGTCTTTTTTTTTTTTGGGTAAAGGGTTACCCCGGTGATTCTATATATTAACAAAACAAATCAACACAAGTAGTGAGGAGGCATCCACACTAGTTCAAACTTGGGACAAACCCCCCAAGCTTGTAGACAAACGCAAACCAAAAACATCAAACTCGAAACAAGCAAAAGACAACTAGACAAAGATCTAGACTAAAACAAACCAAACAACTGCTCTAAGACTCAGCCTCCATCGTCTTCCGCGTAACCTCCATGGATCTCCCATTTGGTCAAGAGCCTCCTGACATTATCAATATCCTTAAACTTCATTCCCAATAGCTTATACCTAACCGAAGACAGCACTGCAGTGGCAATAGTATCTGGTGGTCTCCTCTGATTCTTGAAGAGCCTAGCATTCCGTTCCTGCCAAATGAAATAAGAAGTAGCCGCTACAAGAAGTCTTGACACATAATCCGTAGCCAACTTTGATTGCACTCGGCATTTCAACCAATCAATAATAATATTCCATTTAGGGTCCACATCGCTCATATCCACTTTATCTCTGACCAAGATCCAAACATCTGATGAGAACTTACATTCAAAAAATAGATGAGTATGCGAGTCCACATTTGCATAACATAATAAGCAGCACATCATATTCATATTTCTCCTTCTAGCAAAATCCCACTTTAGAATTTTATCTTGAGTTAAAAGTTTTCGCCTGAAAATCAGCCACATGAGGAAAGCATGCCTTGGGATGCAATGAGAAAACCAAACAAGGCCCACCCAGTCAACCTCCGGCTCCCTCACTCGAACTGAATCCCACACCCCTGAAGACGAAAATTCATCCAGGTCAATACCATCCTTCCATAACAGCTGATCATTCCTGTTCGGGTCAAGCGAAACTTGTTGAATCTGATTTAAGACCGGAAATAAATCCCTCCACGCCACCGGCCAAGCCCATGAGCCATCAATAACAATATCTCAAACTGAGGCATTCAAAGAAAAACCTGCATTTGTGATAACTCGAGGAGATAGGTGCGAAGACAGGGGCCCAACTTCACACCAATAATCGTGCCAAGCTGAGGTGTTTGTACCATCTCCAAGTTTCGTCCAGACATGATGGCGAATCACAGGCCGAAGCTGAAGAAGTTTTCTCCAGCTCCAGCAACAACTCGCAACCAACTTACAGTCCCAGATGTTTCTGCCTCTAAGCCTCTGCTCATATATCCAACGGACCCACAGAGAGTCACGTTTCGAAGCAATACTCTAAAGATGGGATGCCATCAGAGCTTTATTCACATCCCCAATACGCCGAATACCCAGGCCCCCTTCATATTTTGGAACACAGACAGCTTTCCACGAGACCTTAGCTTTGCCTTTATGACACAAGGTATCTTGATTCCATAAGAAATTCCGCATCCGAGCCTCTAGATCATTAATCACTTTCACCGGCAAGATAAACACTGAAGACAAATAAATGTGTAAAGAAGATAAAACGGACACGATTAGTTGAACTCTCCCCGCAAACGAGAGCAACTTATTCCTCCAATTCTTTATGCGTTGTTCCAATCTTTCTACAAGGATATTACAGTCCTTATATAAAAGTCTAGAAGAGACTAGCGGCACCCCCAAATACCTCATAGGCAAGGATCCCTCCATAAAAGGCATAAAGTTTAGAATAGCGGTTTTAACATGATTTGGCACATGACAAAAGAACACAGTACTTTTCTGCTTACTGGGCACTAACCCCGACATTCTCGTGAATTTTGTAAGAGATGCCATAATGCATTTAGCTGAAGCAACATCCCCCCTAGCAAACATAAAAAGATCATCCGCAAAGCAAAGATTAACAATTTTCTGTTTTTCACATCTGTTATGAAATCGAAAAGAGGAATCAATTCTGACAGAGTGCTGCAAGATACAGGTCAAAACCTCCATAACAAGAGTAAACAAATACGGAGATATCGGGTCACCTTGTCTTAATCCCCGGCCGCCCATAAAGTACCCATGGATATTACCATTAACACAAACCGAATACGATGTGGTAGACACACAAACCATAATCCATTCCACCATAGTCTGATTGAAACCAAATCCAAGTAAAATAGCTTTTAGAAACCTCCAATCAACCGTATCATAAGCTTTCTGAATATCAACTTTGAACGCACATCGAGGGGGCCAAATTCTCTATGATAATTGTGCATAAGCTCTTGGGTAAGAAGAATATTATCAGATATCTTCCTTCCCGGAACAAATGCAGACTGGTTAATACTAACGACTTCTTTTAGAGCACCCTTCATACGATCAGCAATAATCTTACTGATACATTTATAGATAACATTACAGCATGCAATGGGCCGATAATCCGTAACAACAGAGGGGGTAGACTTCTTCGGCACAAGAACTATAAGTGTATGGTTTAACTCCCGAAGCAACTTCCCTGTATTAAAGAAGTCAATAATAGCATTCAACACATCCTCACCAATTATAGGCCAAGCAGTCTTGAAAAACGCAGAAGAATAACCATCAGGACCTGGGGCTTTGTCACTTCCAATGGCGAACATAGCTTTTTTAACCTCATCAGCCGTGACCAGCCGTGTCATGTTACCAGCTATTTCGGGATTCAGAACATTCGTAAAAAGATCAGGAGAAGGTGACAGAGAAATATCACCAACACACCCAAGAAACTCATCAAAGTGTTGAACAAAAGCTTTAGGAACATTCTCGCTATCATAAGTTGTCCCATTAGTATCCATAATCACATCAATTCGGCTTCTATGGTTTCTATTTTTTAGAGACACATGGAAAAAAGCATTGTTTGAATCACCTGCTCTTAGCCAGTCCACCTTTGATTTTTGTTTTAAGAACCGTTCTTCATCCAAACAAGCCTATTGGAAATCAAAGGTAAGATTTGCTTCCTTAACTCTTAACTCCTCACAAAACGGTTGGCGATCTATATCCTTTTGGACAACATCAAGTTTCTGACGGAGGTCCTCTACTCTTTTGTGTAGGTTACCTTGTTTAAAAAGAAGCAACCGAAGCGGACGTTTCAGCAACCGCATCTTCTTGACAACTTGAAACTGGTAAACTCCTTTTACATTAGCATCCCATGTCGTTTTCACTGTATCTAGGAATTCCGGCTTATGAACCAAGAAGTTAGGAAACTTAAACGCCTTGGGTTTAGCTTTCCCAGCATCTAGAATCCTTACCACACACGGACAATGATCTGACAGCCGATATGGATGAAAAATAGCAAACGAATCTGGAAACTTGACCACAAACGAGGTGTTGCCCATAACCCTATCGATTTTCTTCAATAAACCAATACCCTTTTTCGGTTTTTGGTTCCACGTAAAATGGAGACCTGTGCGATTTATGTCAAAAACTTCAATATCATCCACACACTCTTGGAATTCTCTCATACCTGCTGATATTGTGGAGGCTCCCAAAGATTTATCTTCCAAGTTCAATGCTGAATTGAGATCACCTAAAATAGCCCAAGGTTTATTATCAACAAATCTTTTATGCATAGAAAGATGATGCCACAAATCCCGACGAGAAACATAGTAGTTGGCTGCATAAACAATTGAACAAAATAACATTCGCTTATCCTTCTTAAAAACAATTTGGACATGCATTACTTGGGATGTTTGATCAAGAACCATAACATCAACCTCAGAAGGATTCCATCCAATTATGATCCGAGTACCCTTATCACAAAGCCCCCCATTAGACGTCCAGTCCCAATTACGAAAAACTGCTCGACAAACTTTATCAAGTTTAGCTACATCTACATGAGTCTCTAATATAGCACAGAAAGTAAGATTATTCTCCTTAATCATCTGACGAACCTCCATTTGTTTAAGAGGACGGTTCAATCCCCTTATGTTCCAAGCTGCCAGATTAACCATTTGAAACCTCTAGAGAAGGAGTGCTTGCCCCTTTGTTTCCATTTGTCTTCCGAGTACCGTCCACCATGAAATCATATGTTTCATTGAATACCTCGACAACCTCCTCCTCATCAGATTCAAGGGAATGAGTCAGCATCTAGTAACTGCTAGGATAGCTAGCAAAAAACAATTGAGGATGGGTAGTAAGCAGAGCATGAGTAAACACGGTCTAGCAGGCTTGCTAACATCTTGTTTCCATCCTCTTATCTTCCGGTGTCTAGTTCCATTGGATTCTTGGTTGATAGGGTTTTCATAGGAGGGGGATAGGTTGCATTCCTATACAACAGCTTAACAGCCTTCGCATACAAGTAGATGGCTATGCGCTACACCTTGGTAAGACTATAACGCTACACCATGGTAAGACTATAAGCGGAAACTAATAAGATTCGTTTTCATCAACCTATTCTATTATTCACGGTAAGTCTTCGAACAACAACCATCTCAGCGGTGACACACAAATTAGGTAAAGAGCTTTGAAAAGCGATTACTTAATTCCTCTTCCCTGCTAGTATCCCAGCCCACCTATTAAGGTTAAATTGGAACGGAACTGAAAGAAAGACAGCTGGTGAATATAGGTCTACTTTTTTTCAGCTGGCAACCCCTGCTTTCAAAAGGAATGCGCTGTGAGGGAGAAGACAGCAAGCTACTGACATTGTGAATGTCCGAGGAGTTAATAAGTGCCTCACTTTACAGTAAAGAAAAGGTATAAAGTTTTCCATTGTCCTAGGGATTCGTATTTCCCATTGTCCTTATGGATGAGGGAATCGAGTTGCGAAAGATGAGGGAATCTACTTGAGTCCCCCTAAAAGCAGGGTATTATTCCTATTTTCCCTCTTCCTCCAGCTATCAACAGGATAGAGTGGAGCCTCACATAAACCCCTTTAGCACAGAGAAATGTACACCTAATGCCCGGACTGAATCTAAATTATTCTATACATTGATTATAAAGTTACTTACGAGTCGGAATGGTCGGGCATAATGAGTGTAGCTCAGTGCTCTCTCTCCTTAACAGTCGAGCTATTTCTTTCCTTTCAAGAAGCACGAGTGGAACAGTCAAACTGTTAAGTCAACAGGTTGAGAAAGAGATTAATCGTCACATATGACATTGCCCCAGAATGATATTAGTCGTTATATGCGAGATTAGACTTAGTCCGTTGTTGTTTGATCTTTTACTCGGACAAGTGCTACAGCCGTCGAGCTGAGGAGCGAGACTAAGGTCGACCGTTAGGGAGACTAAAGCGGGAGGCTAAAACGAATGCTTTCAGTATGTCGCGAGTGACTTTAAGAAGGTGTTATGCTGGACACATTAAGGACAAAATTCATCCAGGTCCTGGTAGTTACACGGGAAAGCTTTCAGGCTTACTGCTCTACTGGTTTCAAGCAAGACCTAGCCTCTCCAGCTTATTCATTAGGGCGAAGAGGACTAACTAGCTGTTGACAGGAGATGCAGGCAAGGAAGTCACTAGAGAGGTTAAAAAGACATGCATAATGTAAATTCCTGGTAGTTCTTGATTGACTGCTATTAGTATGAACTTTCTTTTATGAATGATCTTTCTTTATCTCCACAAAGGGAAGATTCATGAATGAAATCATAGATTAACCAAGACGATTTAAAGAAGAATTGCGGCCTAGTCAACAAGCTTCTCAACTTCCTTTTGCTTATACGAGAAAGGCCTAAAAAGAGCCCTGAAAGAGGCGTCTTCTGATGTATAGTAGGCTAGGTTATGGGGTGTCATAGTTTTTCCTTGGTTTTTTGTTTTACATATATGGGGCTTGTCCTGTATATGAACTAGTGTGGAACACATCCTCACTACTTGTACTTATTTGCGGTTGTCTTAATAGAATCACCGGGGTAACCCTTTACCCAAAAAAAGAGGCGTCTACTTCTGATCTAAAGACGTATTGTTAATCACCTATGAGGTAGTTGTTGTCAGGCATAGAACTAACCTTAAGAGGTAGTATGAGACCTATCTCTCGCTCTATCGACGTAGGTGGTTGCTTTTCCACTTTTGAGTCAGACTGCTACAACCGTTTAGCTACGGGACGACAGAAGTTCCACAAGAATATGACCAGAGAGATATATTCTTCTTCGTGCATACAGGTCTGGTTCCTGAGAAAACAGATCTCTATTAGCGAGTTTCGCCATACAATATATAACCCGGGACTGGCTGAAATGAATGAATTCTCATGGTTTCCGCCGGCTAATAGGGCAAGCAGCGTAATGGAGTCCCCGGGGTGGACGACGTGAGTGAGAGCTCAGACCATAGCGGCTTTAGAGACTTCTCTATCGGATTTAACTGCGACAAAAACGTTCTCCGGGAGGCTTTCCTTTCTGCTTTACTATGATTTACCCATAACCATCAGCGGCAAGGATTATGGAAGAGGCCAAACCAACCCAGGTACACCACAAGTAGATACGGTTGGAGTAGCAGATCCTATAGAAACAAAGACAAAGCCTGAGGCAGATCCAGACGCGTACCTAGGTGGCGCAGCATCCCTTGGAGTTGCTTGCCACCCCCTTTCTCCTTTCTCCCTCCTCCGGTCGCCTCGTTACCTTTTTTGCTTTGTCACATTGACTTCTTTCCGCTTTTTCACTTCTTTTCCTTTGATTCAGCTGTATTAGTAATTGATGATTCCTTTTTTCCAAGTGTGTCCGATTGGTATCACTCACCTAAGACTTTTCCTTTCTTTATAGTGGCCATGTGGCATAGTCCATCTTTTCCTTATCTTTTTCCCTCAAAATAGAATATATACTTGCCTTTGTACTGATTTGAATATATGTAGGAAGGCTTAGTGGAAGGGGCGGCACCCTCTTCAGAGGTGCCCGAGGGGCAGCTAGGCGAGCAGGGTCAAGAAAGAAAAAAGTCGTAGGCAGAGATGACTAAGTGAAGAAAGCCCGACCCCAAGTTGTTCAAGAATAGCGTCGTTGAGTTTCTCGACCCTTTGTCTTAGGATTAGTCAGATCTATTTCTCGATGGGGGCAGGGAAGGGATATAACTCAGCGGTAGAGTGTCACCTTGACGTGGTGGAAGTCATCAGTTCGAGCTTAATTATCCCTAAACCCAATGTGACTTTTTCATTTTGATTTGCTACCCCGCCGCGATTGAATGAGAATGGATTAGAGGCTCGTGGGATTGACGTGAGGGGGCAGGGATGGCTATATTTCTGGGAAAGAACTCTAGGCGAATATGAAGCGCATGGATACAAGTTAGGCCTTGGAATGAAAGTCAATTCCAAATCCGCTTTGTCTACGAAAGTAATGCAACTATGAACTATGCAGTTAATAGCGGCGCTATAGCGGTGCTATAGCGGCGCTATAGCGGTTAGCGGTCTCCTGGCATCGTAGCGGTCCAAATAGCGGTTGGGTATAGCGGTTCCGTTAATAGCGGCGCTATAGCCCGCTATTTGTAGACCTTTATAGCGGCTGGATCACTGCTTTTAGCGGTCAGCCTTTCAGCCCATTTTTTTAATAAAACCCATAGCCCATAACGACCAGCAGCTGTTCGATTCTTCAGTCTTCGACATCATCAGAGTTCAATTGCCGTTCATCATTCATCAAAGCTGATAAAAATCGTATCAAAGCTGTTGACCAAATCGGTTAAGTGAAACGAATTGTTACCTTCATTCGAACAAAAATCAGTTGCTCCATGATTTTGAACCATTGTAGAGATAACTGGGTAGTCTGCCTGATGAAGAAGAGGAGGGGAGTGGGAAAACGGCGTATAATGAAAGTGGGGATGATTAGGGTTATTTAAGTTTGGGTATTTTAACATATAACCCCCCTCCATCTTCATTAGTTTATATTTAGTCCTCATACTTGTGAATTTATATATAAAAAATATAAAATTAATGGTATATGTATATAATATATATAAAAATACATAAATTATGCATGGTATAAAAATTACCGCTATATCACCGCTATACCACCACTACAACTTATATATCGTATAGCGGACCTTGACCGCTATCCGCTATTTTTCCGCTTTAACTGCTTAGACTATGAATCTCATGGTGAGTTCGATCCATTAGGTTCTTCAATTTGTTCAGAAAAGAAACGAGAGACAAGAAAACATCTTTTATTACGATTAAAAGGACCAATCTCAAATAGAACAAGATCCAATTTCGGGTCATTTCTTGGTGAGCATGATCTGCCATAATCTCTTCGATCCCTTCATTTATGTGCCAGAATAAAGGGAGATTTGGTAGGAAAGTGGAAGAGACTTTTTGTATGTATATGATAATCAAAGGGAGTGGGAAAGCTGTAGTAATTCTTTGGAAAAGCCTGCTTCTCTTTGTCTTCGAGCTTTAATTCTTCAATCCACTGATTTGTTCCTTCATATACCTCCCCACCAATAAATAGAGACAAATGGGAATAACTGAACCACGTCTACAAAATGCCAGTACCATGCAGCTGCTTCAAAGCCAACGTGATGCTCCTTGGTCAGATGACCAAGATATTGGCGAATACCACATACGATCAAGAAAAGAGTACCTATAATCACGTGAAAACTATGAAAGCCAGTTGCTAAGAAAAAGGTAGAACCATAAATACTATCCGAAATTGTGTAGGGCGCTTGATAATATTCCATTCCTTGAAAGGCGGTGAATACTAGAGCCAGTGAAACGGTAGCTACTAAAGCGTAAACTGCTCGTTTTTCCTTCCCCGCGAGTATAGCGTGATGAGCCCAAGTTATGGCAGCTCCGGATGAAAGGGGAATAAGTGTATTAAGAAAAGGGATTTCCCGAGGATCTAAAACCGCAATCCCTTTTAGGGGCCAAATACCTCCAATCTCTACCGTAGGTGCCAAAGAAGAATGAGAAGAAGCCCAAAAAAGAGCAAAAAGGAACATAACCTCTGAAACGATAAACAGAATAAACCCATATTGAGGTCCTAATTGTACGACTTTGGTATGATGTCCTTCCAACGTGGATTCACGTAAAACATCGCACCACCATACGAACATGGTATATATGATAAAGATTAGGCCCAAATTGAGAAGTGTTGCACCCCCTTGAAATGAGTGCATGTACATCACACCTCCTACGATGGTTGCCAAGGCTCCGAGTGAACCCGAAATAGGCCATGGACTTGGATCTACCAAATGATAAGAGTGCCTCTGAGATTCAATCATAAAGAACTTTGCCTCGGTTGCATGTAAACCCCCCCCCCCCCTTCACCCCACCCCCTAAAGTGGTAAAGAAGGCTCTTTGAGGTCCCTCTTTCTATCTGACAGGACAAACAAATAGGAAGGGATGGTTCTTTCATTGCAAGAAGTCTAACTAGAAAAGGATCTCCCTATTATTTTGAGAAGAGAATTGTTGGTTTGACCGAAGAACTACGTGGGAAAATGGACCTTCTTTCTTTTCAGAAAGCATTTTTAAAAGTAACAATTCCATTCAGTTCAGTTTCGGAAAACTTTCCGCCGGGGCCTAACATCAAAGGCGCAGGTTGATCTCTCTGGTTGAGGTTGCAATTCATTTTGACACGTGGGAAGGGCTTACTCTACTAGTGGCTCAGCTTGGTCTCGGCCCCTTCCCGTACTATTCCTCCCCACTAAAAAAAGCGATTGAGAATCTTGAGAACCTTTCTGAACGTCTGTCTTCGCGGGGCGATTTGAAAAGGAGTACATCTTTCTTGTAGTGTCTTCCATTCCACTATTCTGATCGAGAAAGAATCTCTTCTGAATGACCAAGTCATAATGAGATTAAAAACCGATGCTTCCTTGGCCGTGTGGAACATGGATTAGCATTATGTCATTCCTACAAGTGATCCCCCATCCAGCATTGGAAGAAGTGCTATATGAGGACTTCGATATCAAATAGAATATGTTCCTTTCCATTCCTCGTGAGCCACTGATTTCTCCAAAACAAGAGATCAAGGTGATCTTTCTCCTTTTTCCCAATAAGTTGATGGCCTTACACCATTGGGAGACTTTAAATAAACTGGAGTACATATAGGATAGACCGGTGCTAAAACCTTTTCTCAAGATATCTTCCAAACTGTTGGGGTCCTTGCTCCAGATGTTGTTCGTACGGTGTGAAAGCAGTTGGTTACATAGTTTTAGAATTCTGCTGATCCCAAGTAGTCCATCTCCATCATTGCATATGGCAATATAGAAAGTAAAGAGGAAAAGGCATGACCAGAAGAATTGTGTGAAATAAGTGAATTTATCCAGTTGAGGCATCTTGATCGAGAATAAAGGATTCCCCCCATACAGAAAGAGAGGCCTTCCTGTACGAGTAGTGAAGAACTAAACGATTTTGTTTTGTTGGTTGTTGACCAACGGAAAGAAAGGGATTGTGTCAACTTTGCTCCTTCATCTTTCTATTTTTATTCTCTTTTTCTTTTTTATATTGTGTAAGGCAAAGCGCATTCCTTTAAGAATGTATCTGGTTCCATTTTTCTTACGTTAGTTCAGCAGCTACTAAACTACGACGCTACCTTGCTGAACTCATCCAGCAAATATTCCTAAAAAAGACATTCCGGATTCGGTTGTGGACTATAGGCCGATTTCCTGTTGTAATGTTCTGTATAAATGCATTAGCAAGATTATAATGGACCGAAAAAAAACATTATTAAACCCTGACTATGTTCTCTCTATCCTTAGGCGATTTTGGTTCTTCATGAAACCCTAGATTCTTCTTTGTGATCTTTTGTATAACAGTCTGTGATTGGAGATTCGTCTTTTCGAAACTCTATAACGAACTAGTTAGCAATTGTGAACGATTTTGAAATTAGGGTTTTCTTGTTCTTGTTCTTTTCGTTTTTTCAATCGCCACCTTAGTGTTTCAATTTGAAATCCTGATTTATTAATCTAGTAGTTTTTGATTGCGGTTAACTGAGATTAATTTAGCTAGATCGAAAACACTAGATTAATCGGTTAAGGGTTGAAGATTAACATTAGGGTTTTAAGGATTAGGGTTTTATTGGTGGCTGCATGTTTTTGCCGTCTGGTTGATTTCGGTTAATACGTGGTGCATGGAGAGAAATAGGGATCAAGGTTTGGATGACTTAGGGTTCCAGACATTCACTGAAAAGCTGCATGGAGATGTGTTTATCAAGTCAAACAATGCAAAGCCGGCGAGTTCACAAGAGGTGCGAGGTATCTTCACGAAGGGATTAAAGCCGATGGATGCGCAGGAAATACGAGACAAACCTTCATTATTTAGCAAACCGTTGAATATTGATGGTTACCCAGGGATGCCTCATCGTGGAGTTTTCCAACAAGAGCAGAAAGTGATCAATGTCATTGATGAATTGGAGAAAGTGACCGTCCCGGTTCCTCTGATGAATATTTCTAATGATGGCAAGGATGAGCAGAATCAGGTAAAACCGATGCCTATCTCTTACGCTGAAAAACTTAAGTCCACTGTACGAAACAAAAGAGAGATTAATTTTCGACTTATGGAGTCATTGGAGACCAAAGAAGGTGCTGATGTTGTTATACCTAGGGAGGTTGTTAAAAAAGTTCAGGAGAGATTTGATAATGTCTTGTACGGCTATTTCTTAGGTAATCGGCTACCTTTTCCTGTGGTAGAATACTATGCTAAAAGTGTATGGTCGAAGTTTGGGTTTGAAAAGATTATGATGAACTCCAATGGCTTCTTTTTCTTTAAGTTTGACTCTCAGGAAGGTATGCAGAAAGTTCTGGAGGGGGCCCCTGGTTGATCAGAAAAATTCCGTTGTTTCTAAATGTGTGGACTCCATCGGCTACTCTAAGAAAGGACGGTATTAAAGTTGTCCCTGTATGGGTGAAATTACATAACGTTCCTATTGCGGTGTATACAGATGATGGTTTGAGTTTACTGGCATCTAAGATTGGTGTGCCAAAACGTCTAGATAGTTTCACTGCTGACATGTGTGCTGAAAACTGGGGCCGAAGTAGTTTTGCTAGAGCCATGATTGAAATTAATGCTGATAATGATCTCAAGGAGCATATATCGCTTGCTATTCCAAAACTTGATGAGGAGGGTATTATGGAACAAGTTGATGTTGAGTACGAATGGAAACCACAACGATGTTCGTTATGCTGTATTTTTGGTCATGATGACCATAACTGTGCAAAAAATACTAATACTAAGTTGAAGCAGGTAGTGGTTGACGAGGAGGGTTTTCCTACGGATAAAAGGAGACTTGCTAAGCTGGGTAAGAAACAAAAACTGAAATTTATTTATAAACCCAAGAATAAAAGTCAGCAGCCAAGTACATCGGGAACGAAGACGGATACCGAATCATATACTACATCAGCTAATGTGCAAGTGAAGAATAATTTTGATGCTCTAGCGAATACGGATGAAGAGGGGGTGGGAGAAATCAAAGATCAGAAGGTTATTTTGAATGAAGACAAGAGGAAATCTAATCGGGTGGATGATGAAGTGGCAGAGGTAATTCCAACGGAAATGTCAAACTTTATGAGGAATGAGAATCATGAAACACAATCTGAGGGGGCAAGCACTCCCGGTCACATCGGTATTAATGGATAGCATCATGGCCTGGAACATTAGGGGTTTGAACCGACCCCTGAAACAAAGTGAGGTTCGTTTACTTGTTGCTGAAAATAATTTAAAAATTTGTGCTACCCTTGAGTCACATGTGGAAGTTACGAAACTGGTTAAAGTTTGTAAAAATGTGTTCAGAAAATGGAATTGGACTTCAAATGGTGGTCAGTGTAGTCGGGGCACTAGAATTATTTTGGGTTGGGATACGGATTCGGTAGACCTAATGGTTTTGGCTCAATCGGACCAAGTTATACATGTTCAATTGATTTTCAAAGCTGACAAGAAAGTTATTTTTGGCTCGTTTGTGTATGCTGAGAATAAGTACCAGGACCGTAGGGCTCTATGGGATGATATATCTAAGCATAATAACCTGTGTCATGATAAGCCTTGGTTTGTTATGGGGGATTTCAACACGACTCTTTATCTTGAGGACTCGCTATATGGCCCATCGAAACAAACAATCAGCATGCGGGAGTTCAATGATTGCATTCAGAATTTGGAGCTTATTGATATCAAAGGGCATGGCCTTCATTATACTTGGACTCAAAAACCAAAAAATGGTGTGGGTCTCCTTAAGAAGATTGACCGGGTTATGGGTAATATTAAATTCCTTGAGATATTTCCGGATGCTTATGCCATGTATCAACCGTATAGAGTGTCAGGTCATTCTCCTTGCATCTTAAAAACGGCTACCAACTTGGCGAAACGTGCAAAATCTTTCAAATTTCCTAACTTCATCACTGCTAAACCGGATTTCAGGAAGTATGTTATCCAGGAATGGACGAAGAGTATTGATGGATTTCACATGTTTTCTGTTATAAAGAAACTAAAGAACTTAAAGCCGTTTATGAGAAGAATTTTATTTGATCAGGGTAATCTCCATGCAAAGGTGGTTGACTTGAGGAAAAGGTTGGATGATATACAGAATCTGATTGATCAGAACCCGCTGGATGCTAGTTTACGGCAAACAGAGATTCAATGTCTTCATAACTTTCAATCAGCTGCTTATGATGAGGAGTGTTTTTTAAAGCAGAAATCTAAGGTGGAATGGTTATGTGCCGGTGATTCAAATACCAGTTTCTTTCATAACACGGTGAAAAGTAGGAATGCGAGGTGCAAAATTCATAGTATTTTGGATGCTTCGGGTACCCGTCATGAAGGAGATGGTGTAGTGGATGCGTTAGTGTCTCATTACGCAACTTTCTTGGGAGTAGAATACCCGGTAGATACGGTTAACTTGGAGGATGTTTTTGTCAATACTCTTTCTTCTAATGCTGCGGATTTCATGGTTCGTCAGGTTACTCGTGAGGAGATTAAGCAGGCCATGTTTAGTATCGGTGTGAATAAAGCCCCGGGCCCTGATGGTTACACGTCAGCTTTCTTTAAACATGCTTGGGATATAGTGGGTGAGGAGGTTACTAATGCAATGTTGGATTTCTTTGATAATGGTCAAATCTTGAAACAAATAAACCACACGATTCTGGCGTTGATTCGAAAGAAAGAAACTGCAGACTCAGTTTTGGACTACCGTCCTATTTCCTGTTGCAATGTTTTGTACAAGTGCATAAGTAAGATTATCACAGAGAGAATAAAGGGTAGCCTGGGTTCGCTTGTGGGTATAAATCAGTCTGCTTTTGTGCCGGGTAGGAAAATATCTGATAATATTCTTCTCACCCAGGAGCTCATGCACAATTATCACCTCAATAGAGGTCCCCCAAGATGTGCTTTTAAAATTGATATCCAAAAAGCCTATGATACAGTGAATTGGGCTTTTTTGGAGGATGTTCTTCATCGTTTTGGCTTTCATCGTAAGATGGTTAGGTGGATCATGACTTGTGTGACTACTGCTTCTTATTCGGTTAGTATTAATGGTGATATCCATGGCTATTTTCAAGGTAAACGTGGCCTGCGTCAAGGGGATCCTATGTCGCGTTACTTATTCACGCTAATCATGGAGGTGCTCTCTTTACTGCTTCAACGGGCTGCCATCACATCTTTTAAGTATCATGCTCATTGTGCGAAGCAGAAAATCATTAATGTTTCATTCGCTGATGATTTATTTATTTTTGTTAATGGTGACATCAGGTCGGTTAAGAAGGTTAAGGATGCCCTTGAAGTGTTTACTCGTATTTCCGGGTTGGTTCCAAGCCCTGCCAAAAGCACGATGTTCTTTTGTAACATCTCTCAATCGGTTCGTCAGGAGATCCTTAGTTTGATGCCTTTCCAACAAGGTATTCTCCCCGTTCGGTATCTTGGGGTTCCTCTTATTACCACTAAGCTGAATTTTAAGGATTGTAAGATCCTTGTGGACCGTATGGAGCATAAAATAGCAAGCTGGTTGAATAAATCTCTGTCTTTTGCGGGTAGGTTGCAACTTATAAATTCGGTTCTGTCCTCTATGCACATATACTGGGCGTCTGTATTTATAATTCCAGCTCGTATTATTAATGACCTTGAGAAAAGAATCCGCAGATTCTTGTGGAATGCAGGAACTGAAGGTCGAGTGCGAGCGAAAGTGGCTTGGAAACACGTTTGTTTACCAAAAAATGAAGGTGGGTTAGGTATTCGGAGTATTGCTGATGTTAACAAAGCTCTAATTACCAACCATATTTGGAGTATTATCACCAAACGGAAATCGTTATGGGTCGATTGGATCCACTCACATAAGCTGAAAGGAAAGTCGTTTTGGGATGTCCCGAATCGTGGCAATATGAGCTGGGGATGGAGGAAAATCCTCTCTATTCGCGAACTGGTGCGTCCTCATATTTGGTTTTCTATTAGGAGTGGGTCTCAAACAAACGCGTGGAGTGATAATTGGTGTGACTTGAGCCCGCTCAGATCTTTTGTTACTCCAAGATACATCGCCAACGCGGGTTTTAATCTCCAGTCTTGTGTCTCGGATCTGATTGATGATCAATCTCAATGGAAATGGCCTCAAGCATGGAATGACTTGTACCCGGTGTTGATTAACCTATCTGTTCCGATTCTAGATAATAATATGGAGGATAGGCTGATTTGGAAAGATCTGGAAGGTAACACATGTAGCTACGGTTCCGGAATAGTTTGGGACACAATCCGTAACCGGGATAGTATGGTTTCGTGGGCGAACATGGTGTGGTTTGCTCAATGTATCCTGCGGCATTCGTTTCACATGTGGCTTGTGTTCAGAAATAAGCTAAAGACTCAAGACAGATTGGCGGTTTGGGAAGCAGGAAGTGAAACTAATTTAAGGTTAATGTGTTGTCCTCTTTGTAGGTACAATCGGGACTCGCGTGATCACCTTTTCTTTCAATGTTCGTTTGCATCTAATATTTGGAATACTGTGAAGACAATGGCGGATCTGGATAGTGTTAATGATGCTTGGAGTTCGATTATGTCATGGATGGAGCAATACTCTAATTCGAAGAAGCTGGTTCATGTTATTTGCAAGCTTCTTTTTGCGGTGTCTTCGTACTTTGTTTGGCAAGAGAGAAACAATCGTTTATTCTCACAAAATTACCGATCCCCTGAACAAGTAGCTCAAGTGATTATTCATACGGTTCGGCTAAAATTAATGGGGTTTAAAGAAGATAACAATCCGGTGAACAGAAGATTACTAGAGAAATGGAAGATCTCCTCAGAGAACCAACTTAATGATCCAGGCTGATAGTTGTTAGTCTGTTTCTTGGGTGTCTAGTATAGTTGTGGCTGTGTTTTGTTTATTCTTTCTGGTTTGTTTTTGGGCTGTTTTCCTGTGGTGTTTTGATTTGGATTGTCTAGGCTTGGTATGCCAAGTCTAGTAGTGTGTGACAGTTTCTTGTCACACCCTGTTTTTTATTGTTGATATATAAAATTCACCGGGGTAACCCTTTACCCAAAAAAAAGATTATCACGGACCGTTTGAAAGGAAGTTTGGGATCCCTTGTTAGTATCAACCAATCAGCTTTTGTGCCGGGTCGGAAGATCTCTGACAATATCCTTCTCACTCAGGAATTGATGCATAATTATCACCTTAATAGAGGGCCGGCTAGGTGTGCATTCAAAATTGACATCCAGAAAGCCTATGATACAGTCAATTGGTCGTTCTTGGAAGATATCCTGATTCGCTTTGGGTTTCATCATAAAATGGTGAAGTGGATCATGACTTGTGTATCCACTGTCTCCTATTCGCTATGTGTTAAAGGTAACCTCCATGGTTATTTCAGGGGCAAACGTGGGTTACGGCAAGGAGATCCAATGTCTCCCTACTTATTCACTTTAATTATGGAGGTCCTCTCGCTTCTTCTTCGACAAGCAGCTAGTACTTCCTTTAAATATCATGCCCATTGTGCCAAGGAAAAGATCATTAATGTGTCGTTTGCTGATGATTTATTTATTTTTGTTCATGGTGATGTTGTCTCTGTTAAGAAGGTCAAGGAGGCTCTTGCAACGTTTACTAATGTTTCAGGTTTAGCTCATAGTCCAACGAAAAGCATTGTGTTTTTCTTCAATGTTCCTCAGGCGATCAGACAGGAAATTCTTGATGTTATGCCATTTCAAGAGGGTGTCCTTCCAGTACGTTATCTTGGGGTTTCGCTTATTTCTTCGAGACTTTTATATAAAGATTGTAAGGTCCTCATTAATCGAATGGATAAACGGATTGTTAATTGGACGAGTGATATGCGTAAAACCCTAACTCTCTCTCCTTGGACGATCTTGTTCTTCATGAAACTCTAAGTTTTTCTTTGTGATCTTTTGTATAAAAGTCTGTGATTAGAGCTTTGATCTTTCAAAACTCTATAACGAACTAGTTAGCAATTGTGATCAATCTGAAACTAGGGTTTTGTTTTGCTTTCTGTTTTTTTTTTCAATAGCCGCCTTAGATCTGATTCGAAATCCTGACATATTAGATTGGTTGTTATTGATCGCGGTTAACTGTGATTAATTTAGCTAGATTGATACATCGATTTAATCAGTTAAGGATTGAAAATTAGCGCTAGGGTATAAGGATTAGGGTTTTCTGCTTTTTGTTCTTTTGGTTCTTGGGACTTGGGTGTTTTTTCGTTTGTTGTGCTGCATGGTTTTGTTTCTAATGTGCTGATGGAGAGAGTTGAGGATTTGGATGGTGATGCAACCCCCAGGACTGAGCCGATTCGTGGTATTAGTCTCAGGGTTTCAAACATTGAAGGTAATACTGTTTGGCCGAGAAGAGGTATGTACTCGACAAATACCACTTCAGTGATCGATGGGTTGGCTGCAATTTCTTCACCGGTTAACCTGAATCATAGGGGGGAGTATGGGTGGTTCGCATACAAACCCTATTACTAATGATCATAATAACCCTAGCCATGCAAACCATAATTTGGATAGCTTTATGTCATATGGATAAAACTTGGAAGGATTGAGGGCCTCCTCACCTACTAAACCTGACAATGAGGCGACAGATGCTAATGAAAAACCTATGTCATTTGCTAGTGTTGTCCAGAAGAAAAAAGGATATGGTAAAAGTGAATTTCAGGCACTTGGAAGCAAATGAACAGATGGAAGGAGTTAATGTTGTTTTACCAATGTCTTCGGTGAAAAAGGTGAGTGAACGCTATGCTAACACATTGTATGGGTATTTTCTTGGTAAAAGACTTGCGTTTCCGGTAGTTGATTATTTTACTAGGAATAATTGGTCGAAGTATGGGATTTCAAAACTTATGATGAATTCGAAAGGTTTCTTTTTCTTCAAATTTAAAACTAAGGAAGGCATGGATAAGTTACTCGAAGATGGTCCTTGGTTGATAAAGAATGTTCCAATCATTTTGAAATAATGGTCACCGGCTGTCACAGTAGTGAAAGAGGACATTAATACTATACCGGAAGATGGATTGAGTTTACTTGCTTCAAAAATAGGTGTGCCAAAAAGATTGGATTCCTATACGGCCACAATGTGCTCTGAATCTTGGGGTAGGGGCAGTTTTGCGAGAGCGTTAATAGAGGTGAATGCAGCTACGGACTTGAAGAGGAATATTACAATTGCAGTGCCTGGTGTGAATGGGAACAGATACTCTAAGGTAGAATACGATTGGGAACCATCTAGGTGTTCTGCATGTTGTGTCTTCGGACATGAGGAGTCTACTTGTCCAAAAATCCTATTCGACAGGATAGTAATTATTCAAAAGTGCAGAATGATGGTTATACTGATGTTACAAGGAAGAAAGGGAGCCAGCAAGGAAATAACAATAAAAATCAGAAACCCCAGCTAGGAGTTCAGCTTAAAAATCAAAAACCAAAGATGGTGTACAGGCGGATACCTAAGAACAAATCAAGTGGGGGTGCGACATCCTCTTCCCAGATTTGTTTGTCTAATACCTTTGATGTTTTGCAAGATGGAGACGGGATTAAAACGGCAACTCAGAAACCTAGTAGTAAACCGGAATCTAGTAGCAAGGGTGGTAAGGATATTACAGAGGAGGTGTTTCTAGATGAAAATGAGTTTGAGGTTGATGATCTCCTAACAGCAATTCCAAAATCTATGGCTCGGAAATCAGATGGCAAAAGTCCTGAGGGTGCAAGCACACCCGGTTACGAGGTTTCCAATGGGTAGTATTGCCGCCTGGAATATAAGGGGGTTGAACCGCTCCCTAAAACAGAAGGAGGTTCGTCAGGTGGTCTTGGATAATCATTTACAGGTATGTGCAATTATGGAAACTCATGTGGATTCTTCGAATGTCTATAATGTGTGTAAAAAAGTTTGCAATTCTTGGAGTTGGGCTATTAATGCGGATTGCTGTGTCAAGGGAATGAGAAGCATGATAGGATGGGATGCCAGTGTAGTTGATGTTATTATTTTATCTAAAACAGATCATGTTATTCATTCCCAGGTTATCTTTAAGCTGGACCAAAAAGTGATTTTTGTCTCCCTTGTGTATGCGGAAAATTACTACAGGAATAGACGAATTTTATGGCAGAATCTTTGCGTCCATCATTTATATATGTCTGATAAACCATGGGCCTTAATGGGAGATTTCAATGCTTATCTATTTCATGAGGATACTGTGGAAGGTTCGTCCACGTATAACATAGGGACAAGGGAGTTTAAGGAATGCATCGATGAGATAGAGGTTTTTGATGTTAATAGATCCGGGATTCAGTTCACGTGGACTAATAAACAAATAGATCGTGGGCCTATTTTTAAGAAACTCGATCGGATTATGGGAAATATTCAGCTGATTGATATGTTTCCTGGTGCAGCAGCCTATTTTCATCCGTATCGTGTGTCGGACCATTCGCCATGCATTATTCGGCTGCCAAATGTCAAACGAGATAGGCCCAAGCCTTTTAAGTTTGCTAATTTGGTAGCGGATAAGCCGGGTTTTTTGGATGAAGTTACACGAGTGTGGAATATGGAACAAGATGGTTATCGTATGTTTCAAGTTGTTAAGAAATTGAAGTTGCTGAAACCTCCTCTTCGAAAATAATTTTATAAGCAAGGTAACCTGCATGAAATAAGTTAGGGATCAGTCGATGGGGAAGCTCTGGGCGACTTTGGCGATTTCGTGAAAACCCTAGATCATTCCATCCATACCTGGTCTTGATTGATTTTCTTTAGCATCTAAGGAGGTTTGATTTCTTCTCTGGTAAGGAATCCTTTAATCGTTCCTTAGGTTCTAACCAATTGAAGTCAGATTAGGTTTTCGATTTTAGGGTTTTGTTCTCTTGTTCTTGGTTTTTTACGATTGTCTACGGGGTGTGAGCAACTGGTTCGTTATACATAACTGCTTTAGGGTTTCGGCAGTCCTGCTCCATCCATTGCTGTTTGATGTGCGATCAGATTGTACTTCTTCTGATCCAATCATGTCTTGGGGTTATCATCAGGTGTTACGCAAACACCTGCTCAAACCTTTCCCTAAACTAGGTTTTGGCTGGTTTGTAGTTTACATTCTGTGCTATGGCTGTTGATAAGGAAGAACAAAATGAGGATAATTCAAACGTTTTTGCGAGAAAGATCAGAAGTATTGATGGGAAACCATTTGAGCCAAGACAAACGTCACAAATTCCTACGGTTTCAGAAGTGGGTAATAAGAAGGTTCCGTTCATGTTACTGCTGAATGATACTGACTACGTTCTTGGCTCTTCTGATTCCCCAGATGAGGATTATGCAGTGGTTTTTGATAAGCGAAAGGTATCATTTGTGCTTCCGCTAAATGATGTCAGTCCTGCTCGTGTGCGAATGCAGGAACAGGGTGATAATGCTAGAGTCCAACAACAATTGTATGCTGATGTGGTCCTAAACAAACAGGTAGAGTAGGGAGGTACTAAGCGGATTGGTAATCCAAATCAGAATCAAAATGAGGATGAAAGCGCTAGGAAGGCCAATGATGCGGCTAAGCAAGTTCCGAAAGTCAATTTTCAAACGCTAAACTCAGATGCCTCATTGGATGGTGTGGATGTAGTGCTACCGATTTATTCTGTTCGCCAGGTTAACAACAGGTTAGCTAACACTCTTTATGGTTATTTCTTGGGGGATAGAATTGCATATCCAGTAGTTGAATATTTTGTGAGAACAAATTGGAAGAAACATGGTCTTCTGAAAACGATGATGAATTCAAATGGGTTCTTTTTCTTCAGGTTTGAAGATAGAAAGGGAATGGACGCTGTTCTTGAAGGGGGACCTTGGATGATCCGTAACAAACCTATGTTTCTCAACATTTGGTCCCCTACAAACACCGTTAAAAAAGAAGAATCTAAAAAGGTTGCAGTTTGGGTGAAATTGCATGACGTCCCTCTAGTGGCGTATTCTGATGATGGTTTAAGCATGCTGGCTTCAAAAATTGGGTCTCCTGTGCGGCTGGATTCGTATACTATTGATATGTGTAATGAGGCTTGGGGACTTGAGCAGCTATGCTAGGGCTCTCATTGAAATATCGGCTGATCAGGATTTGAAAGGCACTATAACCATGGCTATTCCTGAATTGGATGGAAACAAATATGTTACGAAGACTATTCGGGTGGAGTATGAATGGAAACCTCCGAGATGTGTTCACTGCTGTGTGTTTGGGCATGACACTGAGGAATGCCCTAAACGTATTGGCTCAAAATCGACGTTGTCGCATGTTTAACCCTAATGCTCTCTCCTAGCATGGCAATTTCTTCCTCTGCTTAATCCTTCCTTCTTTTCGTAATCAGATGCATAACAGTCTGTAATCATTGGTTTGAATAACCTGTGTAACGAACTAGTTAGCATTTGTGCCCGATCGGAAGTAGGGTTTTTTCTTTGTCGCCGGCCTGATCTTGTGTTATCAGACAATCTGTATAGAGCTGCTGGCTAGTCGGTATTTTCATTGATTTGCCATCCTCGCTATACGATTTTGTCTAGAGATACGGATTAGGGTTTGCTAGATTAGGGTTTGCTAGATTAGGGTTTTCAGGATTTCTTTGCTGCCGCTTTTTGTTGTCTTTGGTTTTCTTATTTCTGCATGGTGTTTTGTGTTACGTGAGATTTGGGAGAGGGGTTTAGTCCAGGATGGATGTTCGTAAGAATTTTGATGTTCAGCCGGATCGAGGTAAGCCACCATTGAATTCTAAAGCTGGTGGTAGTCGTGGTATGAATGAGGGTAATCCAAAACTTGCACGAAGGGGTATTTTTAAGTCGAATTCAGCACCAAAACCGATTAATATAATAGATGAGCTTGAAAACATCTCTATTCCGGTTCCTGTGGACAATGCTGTCAAGGAATCTTCACCGGAAATGGAGTTTTCAGAGAATAGTATGGAAGATGGTGGGAGCTTGCAGGAGGTTAGTCTAAACAAGTCAGGGCCGGTTGTTGCTGAAAAGGTAGAGAGCATACCTGCTAATGTTCAGGTCGGTAATCATGATCCGGAGCGGAAAGTGGATGAATCAAGCTCGGCGAAGCCAATTTCTTATGCAGAATCAGTTCTTAATCAGAGAAACAAGATCAATTTCCGCTCTCTTGCTTCTCAGGCCCACCGGGAGGGATGTGATGTTGTGCTCCCAAAGGAATTCGTGCGTGTGGTTCAAGAGAAATTTTCAAATACGTTGTACGGGTATTTTTTGGGTGACCGAGTTGCCTATCCTGTCATAGAATATTTCGTCAGAAACAATTGGAAGAGATTTGGTTTGCAGAAGTCCATGATGAATGCAAATGGATTTTTCTTTTTCAAATTTGCGGATCAGAAAGGTATGCATGATGCTCTCTCTTCAGGTCCTTGGATAATTCGTTCATAACCTTTATTTCTTCATGAATGGGCTCCTACTGTAAAGCTTGTGAAACAGGTTGTTACTAAAGTTCAAGTGTGGGTAAAGATTCATGAGGTCCCTATTACGGCGTATACGGAGGATGGTCTTAGTATGATTGCTACGGCCATTGGGGAACCGAAGCTTCTTGATTCATACACGTCTGCGATGTGTATGGATTCGTGGGGGCGGAGTAGTTATGCAAGAGCTCTTATTGAAATCTCCGCTGATAAGGAGTTTAAAGAAGAAATAACTATGGCGATTCCTGAGGTGGAAGGTGATGGCTTTATAAAAGAAACTATGTATGTGGAGTACGAATGGAGCCCTCTTAGATGTTCTTCTTGTTGTGTTTTTGGACATGATATTGATTCGTGTCCAAAAGTTCCGAGAAAACCTGTGGACAATGTCAAACAAAATCGTATGCTAGGCAAATAAGAAAGTCGCAAAGGAAAAGAGGTTCCTACTGTTGATGAGGATGGATTTATGGGCGTCCACAGTAAGAAGGTTGCCAGAAAAGGAGGGATTCAGGTGAGTAAGCAGAAACCAAAGTTTGAATATAGACCGGTTACTAACAATCGAAAGGATGATTTAAAAATTAAGTCACGAAATCCTAATATCCTTTCTAGTAATCCGTTTGATGTTTTGAATGAGGTTCCTTTGGACATTGGCCAAAGTAGTAAAGGGGGTAGTGGTGATCCGGATCAGTCTGATGAGGAAGAGGTGGTTGAAGTTTATAATGAAACGGATGATTTTCTCAGGGACGAAACTATTAAGTTTTCTAAAGGGGCAAGCACTCCTTCAACTGGGGTTTCTAATGGTTAGTCTTGCGGCATGGAATATAAGGGGGTTGAACCGCCCGCTTAAATAAAAGGAGGTTCGCCAAGTCCTCAAGGAGAGTAAGCTTTATTTTTGTGCGATTCTGGAGTCTCATGTTGAAGTTGGTAAGCTTGCTAATGTTTGTAACCAGGTTTTTAGTCGATGGGAATGGACGTCGAATGGTTCTTACTGTGATAAAGGAACTAGAATTGTTGCTGGTTGGGATCCGGATATTTTTGATGTTATTGTGATTGCTCAATCATCTCAGGTCATGCATTTGGAAATTATTTTTAAGAGCGATAAGAAGGTTCTATTATGTTCACTTGTTTATGCAGCTAACTATTATATTAACAGAAGAGAGTTATGGCAACAATTGTCGTATCATAAGTTGTTTGTCGGTAATAAACCTTGGATTATAATGGGGGATTTCAATTCGGCTCTCAACTTGGAAGATCATTCTATGGGAATTTCTTCTACTTCGATTGGTATGAGGGACTTTCAAGAATGTGTCTTGGAGATTGAGGTGTTTGATATTAATCGTTCGGGTTTTCATTATACTTGGAACCAAAAACCTAAAAAAGGAGTTGGAATGTTAAAAAAGATTGATAGGGTTATGGGCATCACGGCTTTTGTTTCTGAATTCCCTAACTCGGTTGCTTTGTTTCGCCCATATAGGATTTCGGATCATTGCCCTTGCATGTTAAAAATTCCTACAACCGGTATGATCAAACAAAGGCCTTTCAAGTTTTCTAACTTTCTTGTTTTCAAGCCGGGTTTCATGGAGATTGTAAAGAAAGCGCGGGATGTTCAAATTGATGGTGTGCATCAATTTCGAGTGGTGAAGAAGCTAAGATTGTTAAAGAATCCTCTAAGGGGTTTGTTATTTCGAGTGGTGTGCATCAATTTTGAGTGGTGAAGAAGCTAAGATTGTTAAAGAATCCTCTAAGGGGTTTGTTATTTCGAGTGGTGTGCATCAATTTCGAGTGGTGAAGAGATCCGTCAGAAGTTGGATAGTATTCAGCATAGTATCGACTCTAACCCTTCGGATGCGGACTTTCGAATCCAAGAAGCTAAGCTTACTGCTGATTTTCAGACAGCTTGTTTAGATGAGGAACGTTTCCTGAAACAGAAATCTAAGGTTGATTGGTTGCGTGCGGGTGATACAAATACAAAATTTTTTCATGCTTCGCTTAAAAGCAGAAATCACTTGACGCGGATTGAGGTTATCGCAAATGCTAATGGTGTCGTATTTGAGGGTGATGATGTTCCTAATGCGCTTGTTCAACATTACGAGAACTTCCTTGGTCGGGAAGATGATATTATTTCTCTACACCCCACGCTGGATCTTTTTGATAAAAGGCTTCTTCCTGATGTTGCGAATCATATGGTTCGATCGGTTACTAGTGTGGAGGTCAAGATGGCAATGTTCTCTATTGGTAATGATAAAGCTCCGGGTCCTGATGGTTATACGGCTGAGTTCTTCAAACATTCTTGGCAGATTATTGGTCAAGATATTTCTTGTGCCATTATTGATTTTTTTAATTCGGGTAAACTTCTTTGGGAGCTCAACAACACGCTTCTAGTTCTTATTCCAAAGAAGCCTAATCCGTCGAATGTTACGGATTATCGCCCCATTGCATGTTGTAATGTTGTTTACAAATGCATTAGTAAGATTATAGCTGACCGTATTAAACACTCCCTGAACCAAATTGTCAGCATTAATCAATCTGCTTTTGTTCCAGGAAGGAAAATCTCTGATAACATCTTACTTACGCAAGAACTGATGCATAACTATCACAGGAATTATGGACCTCCGAGATGTGCATTTAAAGTTGATATTCAGAAAGCTTATGATACGGTAGACTGGAGCTTTCAAAGCAGGTTCTTATTGGGTTCGGTTTTCATATGAAAATGGTTAATTGGATTATGCTGTGTGTTTCTTCTCCTATGTGCTCGATTTGTGTTAATGGGGAAGTCCATGGTTATTTCAAAGGAAGACGTGGCTTAAGGCAGGGTGATCCTTTGTCTCCTTATTTATTCACGCTTGATTTTTTTTTGGGAAAAGGGTTACCCCTGTGAAATTTTATATCAACCAAACAATCAAAACAGGGTGCATCGAGAAGCCGATACACACTACTAGACTTGGCATACCAAGACTAGGACCACAAAAGCCAACAAACCCGACATAATTCACAACCAAAAACAAACAAAACAACAAGACTAAAACACAACCCCGAACACAGACTAGACTAAAACAACAAAGCCGCTCTAGCCGGGTTCAACCTCTATGTTCTTCTTCGAGATCAGCCACCTGTCCAAAATCTTCTTTTGTTTCGGGTCTCTACCGAACCTGAAACCCATTATTCTGAGCCGCACCGTATCTATGATAACCTTAGCAAGCACACTAGCACTCCGCTGACTTTGAGAAAATAACCTGTTATTTCTTTCCTGCCAAACAAAGTACGTGGAAGCCGCCACCAGAATATTGCAAATAATATGATCCATAGTTCTAGAATTAGCATTAAGCTCCACCCATTGCATGATTGAATCCCATGTATCCGTAACATTCTCCATGTCAACCATATTCCTGACCAATCTCCAAACCTCTGAAGCATAGGAACATTGAAAAAACAGGTGATCTCTTGAATCACGATCAAACTTGCATAAAGGGCAACACATAAGCCGCAAATTAGTAGCACTACCCGCTTCCCAAATGGCCATCCTGTCTCGCATTTTCAACTTGTTTTTGATAACCAACCACAAGTGAAAAGAATGTCGAGGAATACATTGGCTGTACCAGACCGAGTTGGTCCAAAGGACCTTATTATGTCTATTCCGCAAACAATTCCAAACCTCCCAAGAATTAAATACTTGAAGATTACCTTCCAAGTCTTTCCAGCAAAACCGGTCATTCGTATTAGGAGTAATCTGAATAGAACCGATGTTTATAAGGACTGGGTAAAGATCATAACATGCCTGGGGCCATAACCATTGGCCATCCTCCGCAACAATATCAGCCACCGTTGTGTTTAAAGAAAAGCCAGCATTAGCAATAGCTCTAGGGGAGATGAATGACCGAATCGGACTGCATGTACACCAGTTGTCACTCCATACATTAGTTTGGCGGCCACTTCGAATAAACATCAAAAAAAACGAACGAACACTCGAACGGATAGATAAGAGTTTCCTCCATCCCCAGCTAACATTACCCCGACATTGCACTTCCCAAAAACTTTTACCTTTCAATTTGTATGAGTGAATCCATTGGACCCAAAGAGAAGAACGATTAGTGACTAAGCTCCATATATGGGATGTTAAAAGAGCCTTATTAACATCCACTATGCTCCGAATACCTAAGCCACCCTCATCTTTAGGCATACAAACATCCTTCCAGGCTACTTTAGCACGAACCGAACCTGGATTACCACCATTCCACAGGAATCTTCGAAGACGTTTCTCCAAGTCCTTTAAAACACTAGAGGGAAGCATCATAACCGAAGCCCAATAGGAGTATAAAGCCGTAAGAACAGAATTGATAAGTTGGAGTCTCCCTGCAAATGAAAGGGATTTTGACATCCAATTATCAACTCGTCTATCCATACGCTCCAAAAGGATCTTGCAATCCTTGGCCGCCAATCTAGTAGAAATCAACGGAACCCCAAGATAACAAACCGGAAATGAACCCTCTTGAAAAGGCATAATATTCATAATCTGATCTTTTACGGCACGAGGAACATTACTGAAGTATACGGTACTTTTAGCCAGGCTAGGAAGCAGACCCGAGACTAGAGAAAACTTATCAAGGGCCTCTCTCAGATGCTTAACCGAACCACTATCACCCTGAGAGAATAGAAACAAATCATCAGCAAATGAAACACTAATGATCTTTTGTTTAGAGCATCGAGCATGAAACTTAAACGACATTTGTGACGAGGTTTGATGTAATAGAAGAGTTAAGACTTCCATGACTAGAGTAAACAAATAAGGGGACATAGGATCCCCTTGTCTAAGCCCACGCTTACCCGCAAAATAACCATGAAGCTCTCCGTTAATGCTTAACGAATATGAGACCGTTGTAACACATGTCATAATCCAATTAACCATTTTATGATGAAACCCAAAGCTATGCAAAATGGACTCAAGAAACTGCCAACTGACTGTATCATACGCCTTTTGAATATCGATCTTGAAAGCACATCTTGGGGGCCCTCTATTAATATGATAGTTGTGCATTAATTCCTGAGTAAGGAGAATATTGTCGGATATTTTGCTACCCGGAATAAAGGCCGACTGATTTATGCTGACCAATATATTCAAACTTCCCTTAATCCTATCCGTTATAATCTTGCTAATACACTTAAACAGAATATTACAGCAAGAAATAGGCCGATAGTCTACAACCGAGTTAGGAGTATCCTTTTTAGGAACCAGAGCAAGAATGGTGTGATTAACCTGTTTTAGAAGTTTACCATTCTCAAAGAAATCGAGCACCGCATTTGTCACCTCATCACCCACAATATCCCAAGCATTCTTAAAGAACGCAGACGTGAATCCATCCGGCCCAGGAGCCTTATTCTCACCAATGTTAAACATGGCTTTTTTAACTTCTTCTCGAGTCACTTGTCTAACCATATGGGCCGCCGTATCTTGGCTAAGAGTGTTAATAAACAGATCTTCACCATTAAGAGTATGAACAAGTTGATCGGTACCCAAAAACTTCGAGTAATGGTCTAAAAGAGCAGCTGGGACATCATTACCCTCAAATCGATTACCATGCACATCGTTAATACAATGGATCTTGCTTCTAGTATTCCTGTTTTTCACAGAATTGTGAAAATAAGAAGTATTCGAGTCACCCGCACAAAGCCACTCCACCTTTGATTTTTGCTTAAGAAAACATTCTTCATCATAAGCTGCCTCTTGAAAGTCACGAAGACATTTGGCAGCCGAGTCTCGAGCTTCAGTATCTAGGGGATTAGCATCAACCAGCTGCTGGAGCACATCCAATTCACTACGAAGCCTAGACATCTTATCATGGAGATTACCTTGCTGGTGTAATAGCTTACGAAAGCAAGGTTTCAGGTTCCTCATTTTCTTAACCACCGAAAACATAGCGTATCCTTGTACTCCTTTAGCCCATTCAGTAGCAACATAATGCTTAAATTTTGCTTTAGTGGTCAGAAAGTTTGCAAATTTAAAAGGCTTGGTTTAGTATGAGTGATAGACGACAGCTTTAGGACACACGGAGAGTGGTCAGAAGTACGAGCAGGCTGAAATATCGCATACACATCCGGAAACAAGTCCATAAACTTAAGATTACCCATTACACGATCAATTTTTTTAAAAACTCCAATACCTTCTTTTGGCTTCTGGTTCCAAGTGTAATGACACCCATGATGTTTAATATCTATAAGCTCCGCAACTTGGATACAGTCAAAGAACTCTCTCATTCCTATAGTGTGACTGGAAGGACCATAAAGACAATCTTCCATATTAAGGGCTGTGTTAAAGTCCCCAAGCACCACCCAAGGATGACCATTAGCTACGGTACTATGTTTACATAAATCCTCCCACAAAACTCGGTGATCTTGATACTTTTTTTTGGGTAAAGGGTTACCCCGGTAAATTTTATAAATAACCAATAAGAACAAAGCATGTGCCTGACATAGCACACGCAACTAGACTTGGCATACCAAGACTAGGACAACAAGAAAACAAGACCAGAAACATACGTTCAAACATCAAAACACAAAGCCCAAACACTACCAAAGCAAACAATTGCTACAAAAAAAACTAAAGCATCTTCCTTAGCCTGGGTCTTCGTCCGATGCCCTACATAGAATCTGCCACTTTGAAAGAGTCCTCCGATAATCAACATGACCCCTATAGTCAAAACCCATAAGACGAAGTCGGACCATACTTTTGATTTTTTCGGTCACCTGTTTAGCCGTACACTCCGTAGACGTGAATAACCGATTATTCCGCTCTTGCCATATGTAGTAAGATGACGCAGCTATGACTAGCTTACACATGATGTGTTTCAGACTCGTGGATTCCGAGTTGTCTTCCATCCAATCTGAAATAGAGTTCCAGGAGTCGTTAATGTTATCCAATTCTACCAGCATCTTTATGTTTGACCAGACCTGTGAAGCAAAACTACATACGAAAAATAAGTGGTCTCTAGAATCCGTGCCATGCTTACAAAGGGGGCAACACATAAGTCTTCGGTTAGTTTCACTGCCCGCTTCCCAAACAGCCAACCGATCTTGTGTCTTAAGCTTGTTTTTTTTATCACCAACCATAAATGAAAGGAGTGTCTCGGGATACATTGACTAAACCAAATCATGCTAGCCCACTTAACTGGAGTGTCACGCGTCCGTAATGTTTGCCACACTTCCAAGGAGCTAAAATGCTGATCATGACCCTCCAAATCCTTCCAAACCAACCGATCCGCTAACTGGGAGTCCTGTTGGTTAACAGTTAACCCAATCAGGACCGGATAAATATCGTACCATGCTTGGGGCCATTTCCATTGCCCATTCTCATTAAGTAAATCGGCCACCGTAGACTGAAGATTAAAACCCGCGTTCGCAATATGCCTTGGCGTTATAAAAGACCTTAGAGGACTCAAATGACACCAATTATCACTCCACGCGTTCGTTTGCATACCACTCCGAATAATGCTCCAAAAAAACGGCCGAACATCATTCCGAATAGATAAAATCTTCCTCCAACCCCACGTCATACTACCTTTACACTGGACTTCCCAAAAATTCTGATTCTTCAGTTTATGAGAATAAATCCACTGCACCCAAAGAGAGTTTCGTTTCGAGAGAATACTCCAAATATGCTTAGCGATTAGGGCCCTATTGACATCCGCAATTCGCCTAATACCCAATCCACCCTCCGCTTTTGGCAGGCATATATCGTTCCACGCCACCTTCGCTTTAACTCTCCCATTATTACCCGCATTCCAAAGATAACGCCGCATACGCTTTTCTAACTCATTGATCACACGGGCCGGAATAATGAACACCGAAGCCCAATAGATATGCATGGCTGAAAGAACAGAGTTTATGAGCTGCAACCTACCTGCAAAAGATAGAGTCTTTGATATCCAGTTATCGATTTTCTTCTCCATTCTATCCACCAACAATTTACAATCTTTTGCTGCTAACTTCGTAGTAATCAGCGGCACACCAAGATACCGAACAGGCAAGATGCCTTCCTGAAATGGCATAATATTGAGAATATGCTGCCTGACCTGCTGACTAACATTACAGAAAAAGACCGTACTCTTTGCATGGCTCGGAACCAGTCCTGAAACATTAGTGAACAATTCTAACGCATCCTTTATTTTGTTTACTGAAGAAACACTCCCATGAACAAATATGAATAAGTCATCAGCGAACGAGACATTAATTATTTTCTGCTTCACACAATGTGCATGATACTTAAAAGACGTGCTTGATCGAGCATTATGTTGTAGAAGTAAGGTTAGAACCTCCGTAACAAGAGTGAACAAATAAGGAGACATCGGATCGCCTTGACGAAGCCCCCTTCTCCCCTTAAAAAAACCATGAAGATTACCGTTGATACTCAAAGAATAGGTAGCCGTGGTAACACACGCCATAATCCACTTCACCATCTTTCTATGCAATCCAAATTGATAAAGAATCTTTTCCAGAAACGACCAATTAACAGTGTCATACGCCTTTTGAATGTCAATTTTAAAAGCACATCTTGGCGGGCCTTTATTCAAATGATAATTATGCATCAGTTCTTGCGTTAAGAGGATATTATCGGAAATCCTCCTACCAGGCACAAACGCAGACTGATTAATGCTTACCAGGATCTCCAAACACCCCTTTAATCTCTCCGTTATAATTTTACTGATACACTTGTAGAGAACATTGCAACAAGAGATTGGACGGTAGTCCAGGACCGAATCCGGGGTCTCAACTTTGGGAATCAGAGCCAAAATTGTGTGATTTAATTGCTTCAGAGTTTTGCCATTATCAAAAAAATCCAGAATCGCTTTTGTAACCTCAGTCCCCACAATATCCCATGCATGCTTGAAAAATGCAGACGTGTAGCCATCCGGACCAGGAGCTTTGTTCTCACCAATGCTGAACATAGCATTTTTAATTTCTTCAGGAGTAACTTGTCTGACCATATTACTTGCCACTTCCGGACTAAGAGTATTAAGACATATGTCCGTCAAGTCCAGAGTAGACACTTGATCCTCTGTGCCTAAAAAACCAGCGTAATGATTAACTAACGCGTCCGTAACTTCATCTCCTTCATATCGGGTTCCAGCCAAATCACGAATGCAATGAATTTTGTTCCTAGCGTTTTTGCATTTCAGGCTATTATGAAAAAATGCCGTATTCGAATCCCCAGCACAAAGCCACTCAACCTTAGATTTTTGTTTCAAAAAACACTCCTCATCATACGCCGCAATTTGGAACTCCTTTAGGCATTCAGACTCGTTATTACGAAGCACCACATCAAGAGGATTCTTGTCTAGCATTCTTTGAATCTCATCAAGCTTTTTCCGCAGCTCACTCACCTTTAAATGCAAATTCCCTTGCTGATTCAGGATTTTCCTAAGACCGGGCTTTAAGTTCTTCAGCTTAGTGATAACCGAGAACATAGATATCCCATCAACCGTCTTCACCCACTCACGCTCTACACAAATTCTGAAATCAGGTTTTGAAGTAAGAAAATTAGCGAATTTGAAAGGCTTCGGCTTAGACACTTTCGTCTCCTTGGTCAGCTTTAGAATACAAGGGGTGTGATCAGAGACACGATACGGATGATACATAACATAAGCTTCTGGAAACATATCAATACCCTTAACGTTACACATAACCCTATCAATCTTACGAAGTAATCCAATCCCCTCCTTCGGCTTCTGGTTCCAAGTATATTGCATACCATGCCCCTTAACATCAAGTAGTTCTGAGTTTTTGACACAATCATAAAACTCTCGCATACCTATAGTTTGAGTTGACGTACCAAATAGCGAATCATCCATATGAAGAGCCGAATTGAAATCACCCATGACAAACCAAGGCTTATCCCAACACAATATCGCATGCGCACATAAGTTTTCCCAAAGAACCCTTCGATCTTGATATTTATTCTTTGCATAAACAAAATGTCACACCCCCAAATTCCACCTGCGGAGTACCGTCCGCTTGAGGGCGTGACCGACCAGGATCCAGCCACCAATTATACTAAGCATTGGTTAATAGTAAGGTAATTGCTATCTAAAGTAGTTAGCAACGTCATAGTTTAAGTTCGATAGTAAGTTTAAACAAAACAGCGGAAGCATAAACCAAATAGTTTTAAAAGATAGTTCATGGTTCAAGATAAGTAAAACCCAACACACGGGTTTTGACGAACACTACACATCCCCAAGCAGCAGCTCCTCAGTCACTGGTTACCTGCAAAGCATGCAGTAAGGTGTCAACAATAATGCTGAGTGAGTTCACTAGTTGTCCAGTTTTAATTACCAAAAACTTGTTTCACCAGTTAATTTATCCGTTTATACATGCCATGGGGAGCTACCCCAAAAGTTAGCGACAAAACTGTGTTTCCAATACCGAACACTAGGTGACCGTTGCGTATCCGCAGAGTGCCCCGATGTCAATGTTCTATCATCATTGACGGATGCCTGAGTACATTAGTTCACGACCGATCCCATACCTTGGCACGGTGTGAGGTTGGTAAGACCTAAATAGCGCTATCAACTAATAACCCGTTCGCCTGGCCCCGGCGACTAATCGGTATTATGTAGTAGGGACTTTAAGTGATAGAGTTTCGTTTAGTGCCGTTTGTTGCAATCCGTATAAACAGTAATTAACTAAAAGGTTCCCAATAACAAGGGAAGAAAAGTAAGTTGTATCCCTCATAAGGGGATAGAGTTGTTTTTAGTTCCGTTTCCCAAACCACCGGGAATACATGCTTTAGGTTGTGAACTCACCTTGGGTTGCTCGGTAGATTAAATACCCGGTCAATCACGTTGGTCACCACGTCCTAGCATGGTTACCAGATATAGGTCAAGTTGGGGTACAAGTAATCACGTATAGCAAACACGTATAGACACACTTAATCATGCATGCATTCAAACAGTAACAGATATACATGCAGATAGTCCAACAAGCTTTTGGCCCAATAACACTTAGGCAGCCCAGCCGAGACAAGGGCGGTTTCGACTCGAGAATGCACGGTTTCGAGTCGCAACCAAGGGTTCCGACTCGCAACTTCGGTTTCGGTTCATCATGTGCTGCTTGCGAGTCGCAACCGGGAGATCTCGACGAATCACGTTTTGGTCTCGAGTCGCAACCAGGGTTTCCGACTCGCAACCAGGGTTTCCGACTCGCAACCACTGTTACGTGCACCTGAATCCTTCTAGAACCTGTCCTATGTACTAGCCAATAGCATTTTGATTTCATGAAATTTTGTACTATCCAATGAGAAATCACAAACATGTTTTATTGTCTAAATCATAACATAATCAGATCAAAACAAGCATTTTGAATATTCACATCACCTTCAAACTTGTTCTTCATATGTTCATATTACTCATATACATCGGTTCATGCATTCCTAGATTCAAAATACATCTATAACTTATATCATGAGATTTTATGAACAAGAATCATGAGACACTATCATTAAACCCAATATTGCCCTATTTTAACATCATAAATCGGATGGTAATCATCATCATCAACATTCATCATTCAAATACAATATCACATTTTCATTAACACTTTTAACACATGAATCATCATTATTAGTAACATTTCTAGCTAAGAACATGGTAAGCACTTATCATCAACTCCTAGCCGTAACATATTATCAAACAATCACTTTCATCATCAAACATTCTAAGCACAAAGGTTCATCTTTCATTCATCATTTAACCAATCAAGCAAAACAACTAAAACATATGTATACTAACCGGTTAGAAGTAGGAGTACAAGAAATTGATAAACCAAGCTCCAAGTGTTGATCTCTAGCTAGAAATCCGAGAGCCTTGATGTTTCGGTTGGATCCGAGAGAGGGGAGAGGGTGAGGAGGTGATCTTGGTTTGCTAGGGTTTTAGGGTTTTAGTGAGAGGTAGAGAGTGTGAGAGTTGTGAGGGTGAAATGAATGAGAGTGTAAAGGAGAGTGTGGTGAGGGTTTTGGGTTTTTATACCCGTTTCAAGGCCGGCACCTTTGGTTCCGAGTGGCATGGCCCAACCGGCCCAAATGTTCATTGTTCACTCGAGACCGGGTGGTCTCGAGTTGGGCTTCGTGGTCTCGGCTCACTTCTACTCTAATATATATTTATACATACATACATATATATAATATACATACATATATATAATATTCATCACACTTAGCACAAGGATCACATAAAATCATCGAGATAACACGCACTATCATTTAATAACGTATATACACATAATGCTAATACAAGATATTTGCTCGGGAAAACCTAGAGTGTCACATTATCCCCAAGTTCTAGGAACTTTCGTCCCGAAAGTTAAGGCAGTCACTGTCAAGCTAGTGTAAGTGAGAACGTTTCAACGGGGTGTCACATCATCCCCCCGTTAATTTGGAATTTCGTCCCGAAATTCGGTTGTAGCTTCAGTGCTGGGAGTTTCATTAGGGAACAACTGGGGATATTTGCGCTTCATCTGGTCTTCCCGCTCCCAGGTAAATTCTGGGCCACGGCGTGAGTTCCAACGAACTCGCACGAGAGGTATCTGGCTACGTTTGAGGGTTTTGATCTCACGATCCGTGATCTCAACCGGTTCCTCAGTAAAGTGTAGCCGTTCGTCAATAGTGAGTTCCTTGAAAGGAATGATGAGTGTTTCATCTGATAGACACTTCTTCAGATTAGACACGTGGAAGACGTTGTGCACAGCACTCAGTTCTTCAGGCATATTCAATCTATAAGCGGCCGTACCGATCTTTTCGGTTACTTCAAAGGGTCCGACATATCTTGGATTAAGCTTGCCCCGTTTTCCAAAACGAACCACACCCTTCCAGGGTGAGACCTTAAGTAGAGCCCGTTCACCAACCTGGAACTCTAGCGGTTTCCTATCCTTATCAGCGTAGTGCTTTTGACGGTCACGAGCTGCCGCCATGCGTTGCCTAATCTGGGCAATCTTTTCTGTGGTGTCAACTACATGTTCCGGGCCTGTGATCTGACTGTCACCAACCTCCGCCCAGCAGAGAGGTGATCGACATTTACGACCGTACAATGCCTCAAAGGGTGCCGCCTGAATGCTGGTGTGGTAGCTGTTGTTGTAGGAGAATTCCACTAACGGTAGGTGCTTCTCCCAATTCTTGCCAAAATCAATCACACATGCCCTAAGCATGTCTTCGAGGGTTTGGATGGTGCGTTCAGACTGCCCATCCGTTTGCGGATGATAAGCGGTGCTCATGTCTAAACGCGAGCCAAAAGATTTGTGCATAGCTTGCCACAATTCAGAAGTAAAACGTGCATCTCGATCAGAAATAATAGAGGTAGGCACTCCGTGCTTCGAAACCACTTCTTTTAAGTATACCTCTGCTAGGGTAGAGAACTTGTCTGTTTCTTTGATAGCCAAAAAGTGTGCAGACTTAGTTAAGCGATCCACTATTACCCAAATGGTGTCATTTCCGCGTTGAGACCTAGGCAGGCCAGTAACAAAATCCATGGAAATCTGCTCCCATTTCCATTGCGGGATCTCTGGCTGTTGGAGTAGGCCTGATGGTTTCTGATACTCAGCCTTGACTCTTGCACAAGTTAAACATTTTCTGACATAGGTTGCTATGTGGGCTTTCATACCAGGCCACCAATAGGTAGTTCTCAAGTCGTGGTACATCTTATCCGAACCTGGATGTACTGAGTAACGGGACTTATGAGCTTCATCCATCACAAGGTCACGTAAATTTCCATAAAGCGGAACCCATATGCGTCCGGCTACGTAGTAAGCACCGTCTTCTTTTTGTTCCAATCGTTGTCTCGATCCTCGTAGGGACTCAGCCCTGATGTTCTCGGCTTTCAATGCTTCAACCTGAGCATTCCGTATTTGATTAGGGAGGTTCGAGTGGATAGTGAGCTGTAAGGCACGAACACGCTTGGGTTTGGTCTCCTTTCTACTGAGGGCATCGGCTACCACATTAGCCTTGCCTGGATGATATTTAATTGCACACTCGTAGTCATTTAGGAGTTCGACCCATCGGCGTTGCCGCATATTCAACTCCTTTTGTTCCATTATGTGCTGGAGACTCTTGTGATCAGTGTAAATCGTGCACTTGGTGCCGTACAAGTAGTGTCTCCAAAGCTTGAGCGCGAAGACCACAGCTCCAAATTCTAAATCATGCGTCGTGTAGTTCCGTTCGTGGATCTTGAGTTGTCGCGAAGCGTAAGCAATAACCTTCTCGCGTTGCATTAACACGCATCCAAGCCCTTGAATAGAAGCATCGCAGTAAACAACAAAGTCGTCGGTACCTTCAGGTAAGGAAAGAATAGGAGCACTACAAAGATTTTTCTTTAGTTCCTGGAAGGCAGATTCCTGAGCATCGCTCCACTTGTAAGCAACACCCTTCTGAGTGAGGGTCGTAAGTGGTTGAGCGATCTTAGAGAATCCCTTGATAAATCTTCGATAGTATCCTGCCAATCCCAAGAATTGGCGAACTTCGGTCGGAGTCTTAGGTACAGGCCAATTCTTAATGGACTCAATCTTAGCGGGGTCGACATGAATCCCTTCCTGATTGACGATGTGCCCAAGGAAATGGACTTCTCTAAGCCAGAAATCACATTTCGAGAATTTGGCGTACAGTTGCTCATTGCGAAGGAGTTCGAGAATAAGACGCAGGTGTCGTTCATGCTCCTCTTGGCTCTTCGAGTAGATTAAAATGTCGTCAATAAACACAATTACGAACTTGTCGAGGTAGGGTTTGCATACTCGGTTCATGAGATCCATAAAGATCGCAGGGGCGTTGGTCATTCCGAAAGGCATAACAAGGAATTCGTAGTGACCATAGCGGGTTCTGAAAGCAGTCTTAGAGATGTCCTCATCGCGGACTCTCAGCTGGTGATAACCCGATCGCAGATCGATCTTGGAATAATAGCTCGACCCTTGCAGCTGGTCGAACAAGTCGTCGATACGGGGAAGTGGATAACGGTTCTTGATGGTAACCTTGTTAAGTTCGCGGTAGTCAATGCACATTCGGTATGAGCCATCTTTCTTTTTGACGAAGAGCACTGGGGCTCCCCAGGGTGATGAACTAGGACGGATAAAACCTTTGTCCAAAAGTTCTTGTAGTTGAGTAGAAAGCTCCTTGAGCTCCGCGGTGGCTAATCGATAAGGTGCACGAGCTATAGGCGCTGCTCCGGGAGCTAGCTCGATTTGAAATTCAACCTGACGGTGAGGAGGGAGTCCAGGTAGTTCTTCCGGGAATACCTCGGGATAGTCACGTACAACTGGAAAATCTTCAATCCTGTTTTCCATTTTCTGTGTGTCGGCAACGAGTGCTAAGATAGCGGTGTGCCCTTTTCGTAGACACTTCTGGGCCTTCAAGAATGAAATGATGCCCGTGACTTCTCCGCTCTTGTCGCCTTGAACTATAAGAGGTTTGCCAGGGGGACGAGGAATACGAATAGCTTTCTCCTGGCAGAGGATTTCAGCTCGATGTTTGGATAACCAATCCATACCAATAATGACGTCAAAGCTTCCAAGAATGATGGGGAAAAGATCGATACGGAAGGTCTGACCAGACAACTCTAATTTGCAGTTACGAATTATGTGTGAGGCCTCGAGGTTTCTACCATTAGCTATTTCAACGGTGTGCTTAGAGCTTAGCGGCGTAAGAGTGAGCTTAAGTTTCTTTCTAATACGTAGGGATACATAACTAGCATCTGCTCCGGAATCAAATAGTACGGAAACATAACGATCATTTAGTAGGAACTTACCCGCCACAACGTTGGGGTCATTCCTTGCTTCCCCAGCTCCAATCACAAAAGCTTTTCCTCTAGCACCATTCCCAGCATTGTTGTTATTGTTCCCAGCACCTTGATTGTTGTTGTTTTGATTCAGTTCAGGGCAATCCTTTCGCAAGTGCCCCGTTGCTCCACACTTAAAGCATCCACGGTTGTTTCCTTGTTGCTGCTGTTGCTGTGGTTGTTGCTGATTCTGCCTAGCGGGGAACTGGCTTCGGCAGTCTTTGGCTTCATGCCCCATCTTGTTGCATCGCTGACATTGACCTTTTCCACATGGCCCACTGTGATGTCGGTTACATTTGTTACACTTAGGGTGGTTTCCTCGATAGCCACCCTGTTGCTGAGGACCTTTGTTGTTCTCAGTCTTCCTTTGTTGAACTGGGGCCTGAGTGGGGTTAGCATCCTTTCCCTGACTTCCATCCCACTTTCGCTTGTTATCGCCAGAAGTTCCAGTAGTAGCACCGATCCTCTGAGGCAGCTTGCCCTCTTCCACAGCCTGATTGGTGAGTTTGTGAGCAAGGCGAACCACGGGCTGTATAGTATTGAGGTTGGCTGAGGTCACATGACTTCTGATTTCTGGGACCAAGCCTTTGATGTACAATTCGATCCTTCGATACATAGGTCGGGACATGTTTGGGCAAAGTGCAGCATAGTCGTTGGACTGCTTGGTGTAGGTCTCGATCTCTGATCCAACCATCTTGAGCGCATAGTACTCGTTCTCGAGTTTGTGAATGTCATCCCTGTGACAGTACTCTTCCTTGATCATATCCTTGAAATCTTCCCATGCAGTGGCATTAGCAGTCTCCAAACCAAGCATTTGAATTTGCGCCTTCCACCACGAAAGCGCACTACCCTCAAGAGTACCAGTGGCAAACTTTACCCAATTAGCTGGGGGACATTCGCAGACAGCGAAAACAGCTTCGACCTTCTCGATCCAGTGAAGAAGACCTATGGCACCCTCAGTGCCATTGAAAGGAAGAGGCTTACAATCCATGAAAGTCTTGAAAGTACAAACACGTGGTTGCACAGGCGCATGCTGACCTGTTGTGAGGAGTGAAGCGAAATGGGTTTAGAGGTGTATAGACGATGCGGCGGTAAGATCTAAACATCCTAAAACAACGAGCTTACCTCCAGGGTGAGCTGCGAAAGCCGCAGCCACCGTGTTGAGTAGGTTGGTGAACTGAGCCTGAGTCATGTTGACGTTTCCTCGTCCGCGTCCACTCATTGTCTTCATAGCCAGAAAACATAGTATGAGTGGGATGTCGTAATATAGCGAGAATGAGATAGAAGAGGAAAGGCATATCTATCTACTTAGGCAAACTAGTACGTATAGCAGAGCAGAAAGCATAAGACAAATCAAGCAAGTAAACATGGGTCCGAGCTATGAGGTCAGATAAGTCGAGCCTTGCACTTGGAGTGTAGTGTCGTCACGAGTCACGGGTTATAGTCTGGTTTTTCTCAAAAAGATTTTTCCCCTTTTTAAAACCAAGTTCACTATAACCAATGGCTCTGATACCAATCTGTCACACCCCCAAATTCCACCTGCGGAGTACCGTCCGCTTGAGGGCGTGACCGACCAGGATCCAGCCACCAATTATACTAAGCATTGGTTAATAGTAAGGTAATTGCTATCTAAAGTAGTTAGCAACGTCGTAGTTTAAGTTCGATAGTAAGTTTAAACAAAACAGCGGAAGCATAAACCAAATAGTTTTAAAAGATAGTTCATGGTTCAAGATAAGTAAAACCCAACACACGGGTTTTGACGAACACTACACATCCCCAAGCAGCAGCTCCTCAGTCACTGGTTACCTGCAAAGCATGCAGTAAGGTGTCAACAATAATGCTGAGTGAGTTCACTAGTTGTCCAGTTTTAATTACCAAAAACTTGTTTCACCAGTTAATTTATCCGTTTATACATGCCATGGGGAGCTACCCCAAAAGTTAGCGACTAAACTGTGTTTCCAATACCGAACACTAGGTGACCGTTGCGTATCCGCAGAGTGCCCCGATGTCAATGTTCTATCATCATTGACGGATGCCTGAGTACATTAGTTCACGACCGATCCCATACCTTGGCACGGTGTGAGGTTGGTAAGACCTAAATAGCGCTATCAACTAATAACCCGTTCGCCTGGCCCCGGCGACTAATCGGTATTATGTAGTAGGGACTTTAAGTGATAGAGTTTCGTTTAGTGCCGTTTGTTGCAATCCGTATAAACAGTAATTAACTAAAAGGTTCCCAATAACAAGGGAAGAAAAGTAAGTTGTATCCCTCATAAGGGGATAGAGTTGTTTTTAGTTCCGTTTCCCAAACCACCGGGAATACATGCTTTAGGTTGTGAACTCACCTTGGGTTGCTCGGTAGATTAAATACCCGGTCAATCACGTTGGTCACCACGTCCTAGTATGGTTACCAGATATAGGTCAAGTTGGGGTACAAGTAATCACGTATAGCAAACACGTATAGACACACTTAATCATGCATGCATTCAAACAGTAACAGATATACATGCAGATAGTCCAACAAGCTTTTGGCCCAATAACACTTAGGCAGCCCAGCCGAGACAAGGGCGGTTTCGACTCGAGAATGCACGGTTTCGAGTCGCAACCAAGGGTTCCGACTCGCAACTTCGGTTTCGGTTCATCATGTGCTGCTTGCGAGTCGCAACCGGGAGATCTCGACGAATCACGTTTTGGTCTCGAGTCGCAACCAGGGTTTCCGACTCGCAACCAGGGTTTCCGACTCGCAACCACTGTTACGTGCACCTGAATCCTTCTAGAACCTGTCCTATGTACTAGCCAATAGCATTTTGATTTCATGAAATTTTGTACTATCCAATGAGAAATCACAAACATGTTTTATTGTCTAAATCATAACATAATCAGATCAAAACAAGCATTTTGAATATTCACATCACCTTCAAACTTGTTCTTCATATGTTCATATTACTCATATACATCGGTTCATGCATTCCTAGATTCAAAATACATCTATAACTTATATCATGAGATTTTATGAACAAGAATCATGAGACACTATCATTAAACCCAATATTGCCCTATTTTAACATCATAAATCGGATGGTAATCATCATCATCAACATTCATCATTCAAATACAATATCACATTTTCATTAACACTTTTAACACATGAATCATCATTATTAGTAACATTTCTAGCTAAGAACATGGTAAGCACTTATCATCAACTCCTAGCCGTAACATATTATCAAACAATCACTTTCATCATCAAACATTCTAAGCACAAAGGTTCATCTTTCATTCATCATTTAACCAATCAAGCAAAACAACTAAAACATATGTATACTAACCGGTTAGAAGTAGGAGTACAAGAAATTGATAAACCAAGCTCCAAGTGTTGATCTCTAGCTAGAAATCCGAGAGCCTTGATGTTTCGGTTGGATCCGAGAGAGGGGAGAGGGTGAGGAGGTGATCTTGGTTTGCTAGGGTTTTAGGGTTTTAGTGAGAGGTAGAGAGTGTGAGAGTTGTGAGGGTGAAATGAATGAGAGTGTAAAGGAGAGTGTGGTGAGGGTTTTGGGTTTTTATACCCGTTTCAAGGCCGGCACCTTTGGTTCCGAGTGGCATGGCCCAACCGGCCCAAATGTTCATTGTTCACTCGAGACCGGGTGGTCTCGAGTTGGGCTTCGTGGTCTCGGCTCACTTCTACTCTAATATATATTTATACATACATACATATATATAATATACATACATATATATAATATTCATCACACTTAGCACAAGGATCACATAAAATCATCGAGATAACACGCACTATCATTTAATAACGTATATACACATAATGCTAATACAAGATATTTGCTCGGGAAAACCTAGAGTGTCACATTATCCCCAAGTTCTAGGAACTTTCGTCCCGAAAGTTAAGGCAGTCACTGTCAAGCTAGTGTAAGTGAGAACGTTTCAACGGGGTGTCACACAAAAGAGCCGAAAACACTAGTATTATCCGCTTTTGACCACAATTGAGCATGAATGACTTGATCTGACTGTGACAAAATCATGACATCCACAATATCACTATTCCACCCAAGGATAACTCTTGTACCCCGATCACAAAGGCCCCCATTAGATGTCCAACTCCAATTTCTAAACACCTTTTTACAAACTCTATTTAGATTAGCAACATCCACATGCGATTCTAAGATAGCACAAACAGACACTTTGTTTTCCGAAAGCATAAGACGAACCTCATTTTGTTTCAGGGGTTGGTTCAAACCCCTTATGTTCCATGTGAGAAAGCTATCCATCAAAACCACTCTGACCGGGAGTGCTTGCCCCCTCAGCAACCGCTTCATGGTTATCATTCCGCATAAATCTGGCTGTTTCAGTTGGTATAGAATCGACCACCTCCTCAGGTTGAACATGCTTTCCACCTGTTAGGTTGACATCAGGTTGGCCATTTTTTCCAGCAGTTTTGTTTGCATACTTCGGCTGTTGCTGGGCATTCTCCATGTCATTACCCTCATTAGAGTCTAAAGCTTCAAAAGAATTCCGAATAATGACCCCCCACCCGGGTTTTGATTCGAACTCTCCCCCATGTTTCTTTGATCATCCTTCTTCGTACCAGAGGTGCTCGGACCATTTTTAGAAAGCTTCGGCTTATAGACAAACTTAGTCTTCTGCTTCTTATAAACTGCACCCTGCCTTGCCATCTTCCTTTTATCCATAACGAATCCATCATCATCAACCACCACTTGTTTTGCTTTGTTATTGATGTTCTTCACACATGATTGATCCGTATGGCCAAAAACACAACACATAGAACATTGTTGAGGCCTCCACTCATATTCCACAGCCACTTTCTCAGTGATGTAGCCTTCTTCATCTAGTTTTGGAATAGCCACTACAATATGATCTTTCAAAACATTATCAGCATTGACTTCAACTAAAACACGAGCAAAACTACTCCTACCCCAACTATCCAAACACATATCTGCAGTATAACTATCCAATCTCTTCGGCTTACCAATCTTTGAAGCTAACAAGCTTAAACCCTCATCCGTGTATACCGCAATGGGAACATTGTGTAACTTAACCCATACCGGAACTGATTTGATCCCCTCCTTTTTAAGACAGACAGAAGGAGACCAACTATTCAAGAATAACGGCATTTTCCGAATTAACCAAGGCCCCCCTTCAAGCACTTTAGCCATTCCCTCTTTGGAATCAAATTTAAAGAAAAAGAATCCGTTAGAGTTCATCATCATTTTCTCGAAACCAAACTTAGCCCATACATTCTTTGCATAATACTCTACCATAGGAAACGGAAGCCGATTACCTAGAAAATAACCATACAAGACATTGTCAAATCTTTCTTGAACTTTTTTAACAACTTCCCTAGGTATCACGACATCAGCATCTTCAAGGGTCTCCATTGACTCCATGAGTCTAAAGTTAACCTCTCGTTTATTACGCACATTAGACTGAAGTTTTTCAGCATAAGAAATCGGAGAAGATGATGAATGAATCTGATCATCCGTAACATCAGCATTAGCGGACACCAGAGGAACCGGAACAGTAACTTTTTCCAATTCATCTATAACATTAATAACTCCACGCCGAGGTACCATAGTTTTACCATCAATGTTTATCGGCTTGCTAAACAATGAAGGCTTATCAGCAAAAGATTGAAACCCTAAATTCTCCAAGCCCCTACCATCACGAGACTCCTGAACATGCATCGGCATTGCACCCTTCGACTTAATAAAGATATCCCCATGCAGTTTTTCGGTAAAGGAATGGAACCCTAAATCCTCCAAGCTTTGATCCCTATTTCCCTCCATGCATACAAAACAACGATCAAAGCATATAAAAACCCCAACAACATGCAGCTACCAAGAACCCTAAACCTTTAAAACCCTAGTGATAATCGTCAACCCTTAATCGATTAATCTAGAGTTTTCGATCTAGCTAAATTAATCTCAGTTAACCGCAATCAAAAACTACAAGATTAATAAATCAGAGAATCAAAGTAAACACTAAGGAGGCGATAGGAAAAAACGAAAAGAAATAAAACCCTAATTCGAAATTGGTCACAGTTGCTAACAAGTTCGTTATAGAGCTTTGAAGGAATCAAATCTCCAATCACAGACTGTTATGCAATAGATCACAAAGAAGAATCAAGGTTGAGTCAAGGTTTACGAGAATCTTCAGGATCGCCAAGGTTTAGAGACCGGTGATCTTGATACTTATTTTCAGCATATACAAAGGAGCAAAAGAAAACCTTGGAATCAACTTTTAACCGGATCTGGGTGTGAACGACCTGATCAGATTGGGAGAGCACCATGAGATCAACATCATCCGTATTCCACCCTAGAATAATTCTTGTGCCTCGCTGACATAAACCCCCATTAGATGTCCAACTCCACCTACGAAAGACTCCCTTGCAAACTTTGACAAGACTGTTAACATTAACATGCGTCTCTAAAATAGCACAAACACTCAACTGATTTTCAGCAATAAGTACACGGACCTCGTTTTGTTTCAGGGGACGATTCAAACCCCTTATGTTCCAAGCAGCGACACTACCTATTGAGACCCATAGAACCGGGAGTGCTTGCCCCCTCAGATTGACTGTCGTTTAGATTACTACCCATAAATCTCGACATTTCAGTAGGATTGGTTTCTAAAACCTCATCATGCACCAGAGTTATCTTCTCTATACCTCCATCCACTTGGGCCGAACCATTACCAGCTTCTGGTCTCTCATCTTCATTATCCTTAGCTAACACCTGAAACGAGTTAGCCATTTAACTGATGGTGGTCCATTGTTAGGATAACCATCCTTCTTCGTTCCAGATGTACTAGGTCCATCTTTGTTAACCTTTGGTTTATACATAAACCTAGGTTTTTGTTTCTTTTGAGGGAAACCTTGTTTAGCCACTCGCCTCCGATCAGTTACAAAACCTTCCTCATCTACCATAACCTGTTTTGCCTTGTCCTTGACAAGTTTGCTACACTAGAATGATCATGGCCAAATAAGCAACATGTGGGACAACGTAAAGGCTTCCATTCATATTCAACTTTTACTCGTTCCATAATGTATCCCTCCTCATCCATCTTAGGAATAGCTAGAGTAATGTAGTCTTTAAGATCATTATCCGCACTCACCTCAATCATTGCACGAGCAAAGCTACTCCTGCCCCAATTCTCCACACACATATCAGCCGTATATGAGTCAAGCCTTTTTAGAACACCAAATTTAGAAGCCAACAAACTTAACCCATCATCCGTGTAAACCGAAATCGGAACATTGTGCAGTTTAACCCACAGGGGAATTGCTTTTACACCATCCTTCTTCAAGCTAACCTTCGGCGACCATATGTTCAGAAATAACGGGACTTTTCTTATCAACCAAGGTCCTCCTTCCAGAACCTTCATTAACCCATCCCTTGAATCAAACTTGAAGAAAAAGAAACCAGTTGAGTTCATCATAAGCTTTAGAAACCAAAACTTTGCCCAAACATTCTTCGCATAGTACTCTACTACAGGAAACGGTAAACGACTTCCTAAAAAATAACAATAAAGAACATTTTCAAATTTTTCTTGAACCTGTTGAACAACCTCTTTCGGAATAACTATATCAGCATCTTCTCTAGTTTCTAACGGCTTCATAAGTCTAAAGTTGATTTCTCTCTTGTTACGAACAGTAGACTGAAGTTTTTTCCGCATAAGATACTGGCTCTGACGGCACCACATGCTGATCATCCTGACTATCAGTTATGCTAGTTACTGGTTGAACTGGAACCGTGATTTTCTGCAACTCATCAATAACATTGATGACCTTATGATCTTCCTGCACAACACCCCGACGAGGCATCAATGGATTCCCATCAATCCTAATCGGCTTACTGAACATAGACGATTTATCACGCATATCCTGGACATTCATTGAACCCTTTGACGTAATGAACACATTCTCATGCATCCTTTCCGAGAAGGACTGAAACCCTAGATCCTCCAAACCCCTATCACGATTATTATCCTTGAAAAAGAACGTAGAAAATAACCAGATGGCATAAACATGCAACAAGAATCGAACAGAAAAAAAGCAAAACCCACAGCGACAGAAACCCTAGAAAGAAACGAAACGAAAACGAAAACCCTAATACCAACTTCAACAGATTAGAAACCAGGGTAGAAGTCTAGAAACCTTACTCAGAAGGATCGACAACACCCCAATACGTAACCCAGATCGATCGAAATTAAGGTAGAAGATCAAGAACTAGGGTTTTTAGTGTAGTCGCCAAAATCGCCTAAGGGACCAGAGAAAAGCCAAAATCGCCTAAGGTAGAAGATCTCTTATTCACGCTTGTTATGGAAATTCTAACTTGTATTCTGCACCAGGCGTCTCGGTTGGATAACTCTTTTAGATTTCACAAGTGTGAAAAGCAACGGATTATTAATCTCTGTTTCGCGGGCGATTTATTTTTGTTTGCTCGTGGTGATGTTTCATCGACTCGTTGTATTATGGATTCTCTTTCTCAATTCACAAACATGTCTGGATTGGTTCCTAGTATTCAGAAAAGCACCGCTTTCTTTTGCAATGTTCCTAACCATGTGAAAAGTGCTATTTTGGATATTCTTCCTTTTGAGGAGGGTCGATTACCAGTCAAATACTTGGGGGTGCGGTGCCGCTTATCTCTTCAAGATTAACAATCAAAGATTGTAATATTCTTCTGGAGCAGTTGGATCAAAGGATTATGAATTAGAAAAATAAGCTATTATCTTTCGCGGGAAGGCTTCAATTAATTATTTCAGTGTTGTCTTCCATAAATGTGTATTGGGCGTCGGCTTTTATTCTTCCTATTCGGGTTATAAAAGATCTTGAGGCAAAGATGAGAAACTTCTTATGGTCTCAAGAGGCTTCGTTTCATAGAGGAAAAGAGAAAGTGTCATGGAAAGTGATATATGTGCCCAAATATGAGGGTGGTCTTGGTATTACACGGCTTTGGGATGTTAATAAAGCTCTGATGGTTTCTCACATCTGGAGTATTCTTAAGAAAAGGAACTCGTTATGGGTGCAATGGATTTATTCATACCGGCTAAAAGATAGGAGTTTGTGGGAATGCAAAACTATCGCTAATTGTAGCTGGAGCTGGAGGAAACTTCTTCAGTTACGGCCTAATGTTAGGGAGCATATATGGTCGTCTCTCGGTATGGGTAACACCATTTCAGCTTGGTACGACACTTGGTGCCATCTCGGCCCCGTATCTATCATGTTATCGCCTCGTGTTATTACCAATGCAGGATTTACCTTGGATGCCACGGTCTCAGATGTTTTTAGGAATGGTGTTTGGGCTTGGCCGACTGCATGGAGGGATTTGTTTTCGGTCTTAAATCAGCTGGATCAAACTCGGCCGATTCCGAATAAGCATGACCAGCTATATTGGAAAGTTGGTGATGAGTTAATGGAGTACTCTTCCTTTTCGGTTTGGAATTCGATGAGAATGAGCCAGCAGGAAGTCGATTGGGCTGTTTAGTTTGGTTTCCTCAATGCATTCCCAGGCATGCCTTCCTGGTGTGGCTGATTATACGCAAGAAATTACTCACTCAAGACAAGATTCTGACTTGGGGTCTAGAGAGGAGGAAAAATATGAATATGATGTGCTGTCTCCTATGCTATGCGGATGTCGATTCTCATGATCATATCTTCTTTGAATGTAATTTGTCTGCTCAAGTGTGGTCTCTGGTTCGCACAAAGGTCGGTATGGATATAGTAGAACCTAAATGGAGTTAGATTGAGAACTGGTTAATGTTGAGGCGAAGATCGAAGACGGCTGCTAATTTTGTAGCGCGTATTATCGTGGGAGCGACGGCTTACACCATTTGGCAAGAACGTAATGCGAGACTTTTCAAAAATCAAACAAGACCGCCGGATAGCCTATGTGAAATAGTTTTAAAGATTGTTCGTTATAAACTCATGGGAATGAAATTCAAGTCGTGTGCTAATGTTAGGCGGTTGCTGGGAGCTTGGGAGATTCAGGATGATGCTATGAAGATCGACGGAGGCTAATTAATTAATTAGTTTTTTCTTTTGGTTTCTAGATGGTTGTCTAGTCGTTTGTTTTTGTCGTTGGTTTTTTTTTTGTTGGTTTTGGTTTACGTTCATGGGGCATGTCTCATGAATGAACTAGTGAGGGCTTTTCCTCTCTACTTGTGCTTTGTTGGTTGTGAATATATAAAATCACCGGGGTAACCCTTTACCCAAAAAAAAAACGTATTGGCTCAACATCCAAACCTCCTACTAACAGGCCGAAAGTAGACGAGGATGGTTTCACTGAAGTTCAGGTTAAGAAGAGTGCAAAGAAGAATGGCTTTCAAGTTAATAACCAGAAGCCTAAATTTGAGTACAGACCGATGGATAGGAAGAAAAAGACCGTTGCTACTCAGCAGGTTTCTACTTCCCATAAAATTCAAACTCATAATCCGTTTTCTGCTCTTGATTATGTTGCGGGACATGGTGGTTCAATTCAAGGGAGAAATAAAGGGGGTAGACAGATTCATGTGGATTTAGATGAGGAAGGGGTTGAAGTTGTCTATGATGAAACCAATGAGTCTATGACTTCGGGTACATATCCTTCGTCTTCTAGAGCAGGGGCAAGCACCTCTTCCACAAAGTTCTCCAATGGTTAGATTGTCTTTGGTTCGTCTAAAGGGGCTGCCGTTTCGTGGCAACTTCATTTTTGATGATGGAGGTTGAAGATTTTGGTTATGTATTGTTTTGTCTGCTAGATATCTTTGTATGATGTATAGTAGGCTAGGTTGATGTGACGTCATAGCTACTTTTATGTTTGTTGGCTTACATATATGGGGCATGTCCTGTATATGAACTAGTGTGGAACTCATCCTCACTACTTGTACTTATTTGCGGTTGTTATAATAGATTCACTGGGGTAACCCTTTACCCAAAAAACCTGCATGAAAATGTTAAGAATGCGCGAAAGAAGCTGGATGAGTGTCAAATTGATATTGATAGACATCCTTTAAATGCTGAGCTGCAAGTGCATCATAGTCGCCTTTTACAGGAGTATAAGGTGGCGGTTCAGGATGAATGTTCGTTTTTAAAACAGAAGTCCAAGGTTGAATGACTTTCTTTGGGTGACTCAAATACGAAATATTTTCACAATGTTGTTAAAGCAAAAAATCACCGGAGTAGAATTTTTGCAATCCGGGATGGGACTGGTACACTGTATTAAGGAGGCAATGTTCCTCAGGTTATGGTGAATCATTTTTCAAATTTTTTTGGTAGTGTTGGAGACATTGCTGAGCATCCTACGCCCGATCTGTTCACTAAGGTCCTTTCAGAAGATAAAGCTACGGCTATGGCACAGATGGTAAGCAATGAGGAAATTAAGCAAGCTATGTTTTCTATCGCTGGGAATAAAGCTCCTGGCCCGGACGGTTATACATCGGTTTTCTTTAAAAAATCATGGGATGTAATTGGCAATGATATCTGCAGTGCGGTGCGTGATTTTTTCGATAATGGTAGGCTTCTTAATCAGCTCAATCACACGATTATTTCTCTTATTCCCAAGGTTAGTACCCCGGCTTTAATTACCGATTACCGGCCCATCTCGTGTTGCAACACTTTGTATAAGTGTATTAGCAAAATCATCACTAATCGTATTAAAGAAGGGTTATGTGATATTGTTAGTATTAACCAATCGGCTTTTGTTCCGGGTAGAAGGATTTCTGACAATATTCTTCTAACCCAGGAATTAATGCATAATTATCATCGCAATCATGGTCCTCCTAGATGTGCTTTTAAGGTGGATATTCAAAAGGCGTATGATACGGTTGACTGGAATTTTTTAGAGCAAATTCTCATGGGGTTTGGGCTCGACCAAAAGATGATTAGATGGATTATGGCTTGTGTAACTTCCACTACTTTCTCGTTGGCTATTAATGGAAATCTTCGTGGTTATTTTCCGGCTAAGCGTGGTCTTAGACAAGGAGACCCTCTGTCACCATACTTTTTTTTTTGGGTAAAGGGTTACCCCGGTGATTCTATATATTCACAACCAAAAAAACACAAGTAGTGTAGGTAGTCTACACTAGTTCAATCATGGGACATGCCCCATGAAAGTAAAACAACTAGAAAACAAATAACACCACCAAACGGAAAAACAACTAGACTAGACTCTAGAACAAAAACCAAAACTACTCAATCAGCCAGCGTCTTCAAGAAGATCAGCTCCAATAATCCCCCAATCACCAAGAAGCCTTCTGACATTGTCACAATTCTTTAGTTTCACTCCCATCAATTTGTATCTGACCTGTTGGATAATAAGTTCAATAATAGCTTCTGGAGGTCTAACTCATTCTTGAATAATCTAGCATTACGCTCCTGCCAGATGAAATAAGCAGTGGCCGCTACCAACAACCTTGCAACATAGTTATTCGCTGACTTCGAACTGGATCGAACTACCAGCCAATTAACAATATCCTCCCAATTCGATTGAACCGACTCCATGCCCACTTTATGTCTAACCTTATGCCAAACTTGATCCGAGAATTTACACTCGAAAAATAGATGATTATGAGAATCATGATTGGCATAACATAACAAGCAACACATCATATTCATGTTTTTTCTACGCGATATATCCCAGCTCAAAATCTTATCCTGAGTAAGTAATTTGCGCCTCATAATAAGCCACATTAAAAAAGCATGACGAGGGATGCATTGGGCGAACCAAACAATACGACACCACCCTACCTCCAACTCAGGATGTCTGAAAGAATCCCATGCTCGAGCCGTAGAAAAATCATGTAGCTGATCCCCTTATCGCCATAAGAGCTTATCAGCCTTATTCGGATTAATAGACATGTTATCGAGTTGAATAAGGACCGGAAAACGATCCCTCCATTCATTAGGCCAACCCCACGAAGACTCCAAGCAAATATCAGAAACTTTAGAATCCAAATTGAAACCTGCATTAGCAATAAGTCTCGGAGAAATGAGCTGAATCAACGGGCCTATATTATTACACGTATCGAACCAAGCTGAAGTAGATAAACCATTCCCAATTTCGGACCAAACAAAACTCCTCATAACCGGCCGGACCTGAAGAATCTTCCTCCATGACCAGCAACAAGAAGAAGGAACTTTACAATCCCAGAAACTTTTACCTCTTAATCTGTAAGAATGAACCCACTCAACCCATAAGGATTCACGCCTTGAAAGAATGCTCCATATATGCGATGACATAAGGGCTTTGTTAACATCATCAATACGACGAATCCCTAACCCACCCTCATACTTAGGAACACAAACTGCTTTCCAAGAAACCTTAGCCCGGCCTTTTTGAAACGTATTGTCATGAGACCATAAAAAATTTCGCATCAACGCTTCCAAATTAGAAATCACCCGAGCAGGCAAGATAAACACAGACGACCAGTAAATATGCAGCGAGGACAAAACCGATATAATAAGTTGCAATCTACCTGCGAAAGAAAGTAATTTATTCCTCAAATGCATGATACGTTTTTCGAGCTTCTCCACCAACACCTGACAGTCTTTGTACAGTAACCGCGACGATATAAGAGGAACTCCAAATATCTCACTGGCAACGTACCCTCTATAAACGGCATAATATTCAAAATAGCAGTTTTAACAAACGATGGAACATTAGAGAAAAAAACTGTACTTTTCTGAATATTTGGCATCAAACCCGACATCTTTGTAAAAGAATATTTGTCACCATACTTGTTTACGTTGGTTATGGAAGTCCTTACCCTCATCCTTCAAAAGCATATTTCAATATCTAATGAGTTCAGATTTCATAACAAATGTGAGAAACAACGGATAATCAACCTATGCTTTGCGGATGATCTATTCTTGTTTGCTCGGGGTGAATTCAATTTGACTAAGATTATTATGGACGCTTTATAGACCTTTAAAAAGATGTCAGGATTGGTTCCAAGCATGACTAAGAGTACTGTATTTTATGGAAATGTGTCTAACCTGGTTAGAGAAAGCATTCGGACCTTTATTCCTTTTGATGAGGGTATATCGCCAGTTCGATATCTTGGGGTGCCTTTGATATCGACTAGACTTACGTATAATGATTGTAAGCGGCTGGTGGAAAATATGGAGAGCATGATTACGGATTGGAAATCTAAGAGCTTATCGTTTGCTGGGAGAGTTCAATTAATTCGTTCGGTTATGTCATCAATGCATATTTATTGGGCATCGATGTTCATATTACCAAAACGAATTGTCAAAGAATTGGAGGATAGAATTCTAAGATTTTTGTGGGCTCAAGGTAATAATATTAAAGGAAAGGCTAAGGTGAAATGGAGCCAAGTGTGCCTCCCGAAGCGCGAAGGTGGTCTAGGTATTCAGCGTGTCAGGGACATGAATAATGCTCTAATGGTTACGCATTTGTGGAGCCTTATCACTCTTAGAGAATCTCTTTGGGTTAAGTGGGTTCATTCATATCGCATTGGCGGAAGAAGTTTCTGGGATTTACCGGTCAAACAAAATATCACATGGAGTTGGAGAAAAATGTTACAGTTACGGCCGCTTGTGCATCAGTATGTCTGGTCCAAGATTGGTGGTGGTGCTCGCACTCTTGTTTGGTTCGATATATGGCATGAGGTGTGTCCCCTTAAAAATTTTATTACACCACGAATGATTTCTAATGCTGGGTTTCAAATGGAAGCTACGGTTGCGGATATGTGCCAGTCAGGGGAGTGGATATGGCCGATGTCATGGTTACACCAAGCTTCAGATCTGCGCAATCTTCCTAATATAGCTATCACAGCTGGAGTTCAAGATAAAATTATTTGGAGAACAAGAGCGACTAAGGAGATGGAGTTCACGGCTGCGGCTTGCTGGAATGATTTACGCCAGGTGCATCCCGAAGTCCCTTGTGCCGACGCTGTTTGATTTCCTCAGTCAATTCCTCGGCATTCCTTTCTAATGTGGCTTTTAGTGAACAAGAAACTTAAAACGCAGGATGTTATGAGTAAGTGGAATTCTACAGGAAATGCAAACTTCAACCTCATGTGTTGTTCGTTATGCACGGCTGGACCGGACTCTCATGATCATTTATTCTTTGAGTGCAATTATTCGGCTCTAGTGTGGAAGGCTATTCGGAAGAAATCAGGGATGGAGGATGTTCAGAACTCTTGGGCTGGGATTTTTGATCATTTGCTTCTTGTTGCGCAGTCAAAAGCGGTCGAGCATATTATTGGGAAACTTGTTGTTGGTGCGGCATCCTATTTTATCTGGCAAGAGCAGAACCAAAGACTTTTTTCAGTTAAGAGAAGGAGTACGGATCAACTAATAGACGTTATTCTCACAACGGTGCGTTTGAAGCTACATATGATGAGATATAAACCAACGCGCCAAGCTATAGCAATGTTACAAGATTGGAGTCTACCGCGAGGGATGCTGATGGAGGATGATGATAATGGCTAATTCCTTTGTTTAATTTTTGTTAATAGGTTGTCTTGTGGTTTGCGTTTTAGCTTGTTTGAGGGTTTGTTTGTCTTGTTTACTCGAGTATGGCATGTCATACTTGAGAACTGAGGGATATTTTTTTTTTGGGTAAAGGGTTACTCGAGTTTTATTTGGTTGATGATATAGAACTGAGGGATATTCTGTCCCCCACTTGTTTTTTGAGGTTTTGTTGATATAATATTCACCGGGGTAACCCTTTACCCAAAAAGAAAGATTGTTAATTGGACGACTAGGGCTTTGTCTTTTGCTGGCCGTTTGCAACTTATTAACCCGGTTCTCTCGTCTATGCATATCTATTGGGCGTCAGTTTTCATTATCCCAGCTCGGGTTATTAGTGAGCTTGAGAAAAGAATTCGTAGGTTTTTGTGGAATGCGGGTTCGGACGGTAGAATCCGTGCTAAGGTTGCTTGGAAAGATGTGTGTTTGCCTAAAGATGAAGGTGGTTTGGGTATTCGAAGCATTTCTGATGTTAATAAATCGCTAATGGCGAACCATATTTGGAGTATTATTACTAAACGGGAGTCTATTTGGGTGAGATGGGTTCATGATTACAAGCTTAAAGGTAGAAGTTTTTGGGAGGTTCCTTGTCGAGGGAGTATGAGTTGGGGATGGAGAAAGATTTTGTCTATTTGCAATATCATTCGGCCTCACATATGGTCTTCTCTCAAGAGTGGTTTACAAACTAATGTGTGGAGCGATACTTGGTGTTCATTGAGTCCTCTTAGTTTGTTTATCACGCCTAGGTCTACTGCTAATGCTGGTTTCAACTTACAGTCTACGGTTGCGGATGTTCTTGATTAGAGTGGTAACTGGAGATGGCCCCAAGCTTGGCTTGATCTATTTCTGGTTTTAATCACGATTCCAGTCCCTTGTCTTGTTCCTAATGTTCCGGATCGACTGATTTGGAAAAGTTTGGATGGGAAGATGTGTGAGTTTCGATCGGCTCTAGTTTGGAACACTATTCGGAATAGGGATCATCATGCGCTGTGGGCTAACATGGTTTGGTTTTCTCAATGTGTTCCGCGGCATTCGTTTCATATGTGGCTGGCTTTCAGGAACAAATTAAAGACTCAGGATCGATTGGCAGTTTGGGAAGCGGGTAGTCAAACAAACCTTAATCTGATGTGATGTCCATTGTGCAAGTATGATCGTGATAGTCGTGATCATTTGTTTTTCCAATGTGCGTTTGCAGCTCAAGTGTGGAGTAACGCTAAGGGAATGGTAAACTTGGAGAGTGTGGATAATACATGGCAATCATTATTGATTTGGGTGGAGCAACATTCCAGGTCCAAGAAAGTTGATGATATTGTGTGCAAATTGTTTTTTTTGGGGGGGTAAAGGGTTACCCCGGTGATTCTATTAAAAACAAACCCAAATAAGTACAAGTAGTGAGGATGTGTTCCACACTAATTCATATACAGGACATGCCCCATATATGTAGACCAATCAAAAACAAGCGAAACTAATGCACCACAAAACCTAGCCTACTCATCATGCAAAGATATAAAGTAGACAAGACCCAACAAAACCAAAAACAACTAAAATCAACCTCCATCATCAAATACGAAGGTGCTACACGCTAGCAGCCCCTTAGCACGCAACAAGGACATCCTATCCATTGGAGAGTTTCGTGGAAGAGGAGCTTGCCACTGCTTTGGAAGGCAAAGGAGATGTACCCGAACTCATAAAATCATTAGTTTCGTTATAAACTTCAAGAACCTCCTCATCATCCGAGTCCTGCTGGTAATGGTGCTCGGTATTAGTTTTACCCCTAATCGGATCCTGATCCAGCAACACACCGAACCGATTTTGAGTATTAACCTTAGATGAAGGAACCAATGAAGGTGCCCCCCCCCCCCCATTAGGTTTAGAGCCAACCGGCCTATATTCAAACTGCTGCTTCTTCTTATTAACAGGAAATCCAGCTTTCCTAGCCACTCTCTTACGATCCACATCCATGAAACCATCCTTGTCTACAACAGGCGATTTCCCTTGTTGATGAGTATTGTTCCCAACCTGCTGTTTCAGAGTCTTTGCAGGCTCTTTTGGAGCCCTCCTAGTCTGCCTCGGGCATGTATCATCTGAATGTCCAAAAATTTTACAGTGAGCACACCTATGAGGACTCCATTCATACTCCACATACATTTTCTGTTTGCTAAACCCATCACCCTCCAGATCTGGAATCGCTATAACTATCTCATCCTTAAAATCATTATCAGCTGAGATTTCTAAAAGAGCTCGAGCATAACTACTCCTTCCCCACGTATCCATACACATTGACGAAGTATAAGAGTCCAACAATTTCGGCTCACCAATAGCCGTAGCAATCATACTCAATCCATCCTCCGTATACGCAACAATCGGAACATCATGGATTTTGACCCACACTTTTTTTTTTTTTTTTTGGGTAGCAACTTCTTTACCTCCTTCTTTTCAAGTTTTGAAGTTGGAGACCAAATGTTAAGAAAAATAGGCTGAGCTCGGATAATCCAAGGACCCTCCTTAAGCACATTCAACATTCCAGCTTCATCAGCAAACTTAAAGAAGAAAAACCCATTAGCATTCATCATGGATTTTTGCAATCCAAACTTTTTCCAATTATTCCGCACAAAATATTCCACTACTGGGTATGCAACTCGATCCCCCAAGAAGTATCCGTACAATGTATATGCTAACTTGTCCTGAACAGCCCGAACATATTCTCGAGGAAGCACCACATCACAACCTTCATGCAAAGCAGGGCTAGCAAGAGGTCTGAAATTTACCTTGACAGGCTTGGCTTGCAAAACCGAGTCCGCATAAGACTTCGGAGCTGAGCTTTTACCTTCATCACGTCGATTAACCTGAGACCCTTCATAAGGTTGCACAATATCCGAAACCCTAGAGGCCGGCTGCACCTTCTCCCCCTGATCCGAACCAGTGCTCGTTGATAATTCATCAACAAAGAGAGATTTAGCACAAATATCACCCTTTTCCCGCTTTCGCACACGAGCAGGACTGACATGATTTAGCGAGAGCACAAATGATACCTTTCGCTTATCAAAACCCACTGCATAATCCTCATCTGGTGAATCAGAACAGCCAAGAACGTAGTCAGTATCATTCAGCGGTAACATGAACCGAACCTTCTTATTACCCACTTCTGAAACCGTAGGAATTTGTGACGTTTGTCTTGGCTCAAATGGTTTCCCATCAATACTTCGGATCTTTCTCGCAAAAACGTTTGAATTATCCTCAGTTTGTTCATCCTTATCAACAGCCATAGCAAAGGTTTGTGCAGGTGTTTGCGTAACACCTGATGATAACCCTAAGACACGATTGGATAAGAAGAAGTACAATCTGATCGCACATCAAACCGCAACAGATGGAGCAGGACCTAATGCGAAAAACCCTAATCTGCAAACCGATCCACGAAACCCTAATCTGAATTGAAAAAGATTCGAGACAAAGAAACCCTAATCCGTAAACAATCAGCGTCGCAGCCCCGGAATCGGAAAACAAAAGATAACAGAAACCCTAATAACAAGAACCCTAATCTGATTTCAATCGGTTAGATACGAAGGAGCGAAACAGGATTCCTTACCAGAGAGAAATCAAGGCTCCCTAGATGCTAAACAATTTCGATCAAGACCAGGATTGGATTGAATGATGTAGGGTTTCACGAAGTCAGCGAAATCGCCCAGATCGCCCAGAGCACAGCCATTTTTTCAAGTTTTTTTTTATTGTGTGCAAATTGTTGATAGCTGCATCTACTTATTACATCTGGCAAGAGAGGAATAACAGGCTTTTCAATAATAAGCACATGATGGTATCCCAAGTGAGTGAGAAGATCAAAAGTGCGGTTAGATTGCGGCTGATGGGGTTCAGATTTCGTGTGAATTCGGCTAGGGAGAGGATTTTCATATCCTGGAAGATTGAAGATTTCAAAGATAATGAAGCTGATCCGGGCCGGTAGCTTTACATGTTTTGTTTAAGTTCGGTTTTGGTTGCTTTGTTTGGCTGTTTTTTTGTTTAGTGTTGGTTCTAGATTGTGTTGCTAGTTGGCCTAGGCTTGGTATGTCAAGTCTAGTTGGTGTGTCTCTCTGACACACCCTTGTACTTATTGTTTCATTTATAAAATTCATCGGGGTAACCCTTTACCCAAAAAAAAAACTCATCCAACAAATACAGTAGCTCCTGGAATCTCAAACTATCAATGCTATTTATCAGAATATCATAGTAGGTTTCCCTAAGAAAGCCGGGCTTAAAATGAATAATGTTATTCCCATATAATAACCGAACCGCTTCATCCCCAAAGGTTCTCTGAATAGCTTCAGGCATGGTTAAGCCCGGTGGTAATACCATCCCGTCTTCACGCAAAATCCTGCCGCACTCATTACCTATTTCTTGGTATAACTGGGAAAAGTCAAGTGGAGCGCTTCGCGCGTCGGACGCTGTTGAAGAGGCAGCGGAAGCCGCCGAAGAGGCAGCGGAAGCCGCCAAAGAAGGGAAGGAATCCCAATCCGTCTCCACAAGAGCGTCCATCTCACTCCTTCGTAGTACGAGTTGCCTACTGTTAATCATTTGATCTGTTTTCATTTTCTGTGTAAAAATTAGGAATTCCTCTTCCAACTCATCCCAGAATGGGCGTTATGGCAAAGAACAAGAAGAAAACAAAAGGAGAGATTTGTCCAATAGTCACAAATGGTGCCTCCACAGGTTGACATCCGATCCAACCTAGTAGTAAGCGATCCACCAAAAGCAACCAAAATATTCCTTGGTGAATCGGGCGAAAACTTGAACTACGTACATACATACTTTTAAAAAAAGTAAAGCCAACAGACATACAAAAACTGGTGCTAATTTGAATACACCTCCCGCTTTGTCAGGTATACTACCAAGAATGGCATGGATCAGTAGGAAATACCATTCCGGTACAATATGAGACGGGGTGGGCATCGGATTAGCAGGTATATAATTGTCGGGATGCCCCAAAACATTAGGAGCATAAAAAATAAAAATGGAAGAAAAGATAGCAAAAGCTACCCCACCTACTAGATCCTTTACATAAAAATAAGGGTAAGAAGCAAATTTATCCATCTCTGAATGTACCCCCAATGGATTATTTGATCCATATTGATGCAATGCGGCCAGATGAAGAAGACTGGCGCCTACTAAAAGAAAGGAGAGTAAATGATGAAGACTAAAAAAACGATTTAAGGTGGCATTGTCCACGGAGAAACCACCCCAAAGCCAAGTCACTATGGTATCTCCTACTACTGGTATAGCGCTAGCTAAGCTTGTAATGACTGTAGCCCCCCAAAAGCTCATCTGACCCCAAGGTGGTACGTATCCTATAAAAGCTGTTACAATCATTAATAGTAAGATTACAACTCCGATACGCCGAACAAATTCGCTAGGACTGCTATAACTCGCATGATATAGACCACGAAAAAGATGAAGGTAAACCACAATGAGAAACATACTTGCCCTATTAGCATGCATATAATGGAGCAACCAGCCCCCTTCAACATCTCTCATAATGTGTTCTACGCTGTTGAAAGCTAGATCCACATGAGGTGTGTAATGCATAGCTAAAAAAACGCCAGTCACTATCTGAATGACTAAACAAATACCAGCTAACGGACCGAACCCCCACCAATAACTAAGATTGCTCGGGGTTGGATAATCTATCAAATGCTGATTCAGTGTGGAGAAGATAGGTTGTTTATGAATCGATAATCGTTGGTTCCTTATAGTCACTTATTTTTATTTTGATTTTTTAGAAAGAGAACTCAAGTTCGCTCACCTTTTAGCGTTCTGGGGCCTTTATATATATAAAAAAACAAAAAAGATCTCAAAATATTTAAAGTACCCTTAGCGTAGGCCGAAAGAAAGTCAATATGAGATTTGCGTTTTTCCAACGAAACAGTGAAAGATGCTGTTTTATCCTTATCCATGGATGGAGGGAGTGGATGGGGTCGCATCCGCGTATACGCCGAATTGCCTACATATCTTCTTCAAAAGAATCAGACCATTGTAGTTCAGTTAAAAAGACGTTTTAAAAAGCAATCAAAGATAAGATCGAAGAGAATGAAACGCACGTAGTGGTCATTATAGCGGTTCCTTCTGATTCTAGAAAACGCCCGAAAAAACCTGCTATGGAAGGGTCAGCGCGAACGAAGGTCTACAATAACGAAATGTAGTAGATCACACTGGAAAGGTATGGAATTTGACAAATAAACACAGCCGAAATCCGTCAATTTTCCATTTTCATTTACCCGTGTTACAGAAAGCCGTACCGGGAACCTTGCTACTAAATGAACTGAGTCCTCTATTGACCAAGAAGGTCGGTTAGACTTTAAGGGACCACTCCCTGTAAGGAATGCCGCTATTCACCCAAAGGGCGAACAGCCGAAAGCATTATATCCTCGCGTTCTACCGTTCATTCTTTTTCTTTCTCTTGCCGGTGCGGCCCTAGGAACCAGAGCATTGATTGCACTACGTACACTAATTCACAAACCTCGTGTGGGGCTAATGGTTTTCATTTCCCATCTAAGAGAACTCAGAAGAGAAAGAAAGGTTCGTGTAACACAACTGGGAGTTCTATTACTTAAGATGGTGTCCAGCTCCAGACTATATTTAGTCAGTTGCTTTCGCATCCTTACTCGATGTAATCAAGGCCTATTCGAAAACTGCCTATGCGGTGGGTTTGAATCCCACAGGAGTGAAATAGCTTGGTTTCTCACATAGACTTTAGAGAGTAGTGAGCTGCTTGAGATAGGGCGATGTCGTTTGCTTGCTAATGAGTTTGGTAGCAGCCTACTTTCTATAAGGAAGTGAAAACAAGCTTGTGAAAGGAAGCTACCTACCTTCGAACCGATATTTCTTTTCTATACAATAAAAACTAGTACATGAAAATTGATAGGGAAAGTACACGAGGCACTCACTTACTTATCTATTGAACAGAATAAAGGAGAAAAGGAGGTGCATACGATCTTCCCTTTTTTAAGGTGCATACGCTCTTGTTCAATCAGACGAGAATCCCTTTTTTAAGGTGCATACGCTCTTGTTCAATCAGACGAGAATCCTATAAAGAAGCCAATTTGACGCATATTTCACTTGCTCTAATGAGCCGGCTAAAACTCTGTTTCCGTTACAAGTTCTATTATTTTCTATCTCCTTGGTGTCTCGTACCTTGACTTTCGCTACCTATACCTAGGCTTTTCTACCTTTGTCTTTACGACCTTGGCTCTTTCCGTTCTCTGAGGTTCTTTCTATCTCGTAAGAGGTAAGGCTTTCCCGTCTTTACTCCCTGGGAAGCTAGACTTTCTTCTCTACTCATTTTGGAGAGCTAATCTGACTTCTATCTCTTCTCAGTTCTCTAGGGAAGGTAGGGATAACTTGAGCTTACCCATCACTTCATCATTCTATTTCCAGGGGATTCCTAAAGAGTAGAAGGAGTGCTTACTGATAGGCTAACTTCACTCCTTTCACATTTAAAGTATAGCCGGTCCTCTAAGCAAAGGTTACCTAAATAGCTTCTTCTAACCACTCCCTAGTTCTCTTTCATCGATTGATATGGGAATAGCAAGCAACCCCTCCACTTCTATTTATTATAGGGAATCAGACTCTATAGCGCCACTTCTTTTTCTTTTCACTTCTTTTCTATTATGCCTTTTCTCAACTTTAGTGTGAAACCTGCCTAAGGAAAGAAACTTGAGTTAAGAACATAGATAAGAAAAGGATGCGAAAGCTACTGACTATAGAGAGTAAGGATGCTTTAGCTACTTCCTATATATAAGAAGGATGTGAAAGCTACTAACTTATATTAGAGTTTGCTTCCTTTAGCTGACTTATAAGAGATCGAGAGAATTGCCATAAAGTGAAGACAGAAACCACGCAAAGGTGTACTAGTATCAAAAGTGAGTAGACAAGAAGGCTGTCATTGGGGGGACCCTGCTTTGAGACTCTATTACCTATAAGATATCAGTAAGATGTGATATGAGGAAGTTAATGGAAAAGTAAAGCATAGTCCTTAGGTACAAGATTAGAGGAGTCAAAGAGGAGATGCCCTACCGGGGAGGTGGCGGGCTATCATTAGAATATAGAAAGCAAGCAAATGGGGGAATTATCCACCTTGGCACCAGATCTTTTTTTGCCGCACCTTTGCCTCACAGATCGATCTCCCATATGGTAGGCATTGGCCCATCTGGAACTTTCGACGAAATAAGTTCTCCACCCCTTTTCTGGTGCTTCGTGCCTGCTATGATTGCTTGTCTCTTCAATTGCCGGACCTATCTCCGATCATGTATTTGATAGAGTTGGAACCACTGCTTAATAAAGATCTGCTTGATATCCCGCCATAATTCATAAGAAGATGGTCGCCCATCTGATATGATAGCCTCACTCCCCCTCCCCTCGATCTATTTACCGACTGAAGGCAATGGTCCTTACCCTTACGATAGGCGAATGGTTCTACAACTACAAGCACATGAACTCGCTCTCATAGACAGACTACGGGCTAGAGGGACGAAGACTCCAAAGCACAGACCGAAGCAAACGTAAGATAAAAAGAAGTACTTGATGCGGGAGAGAAGGTAGAAAGACTAGAGGAAAGGGGAATGGCCCCTCCTGATACGATTCTAGGCTAATGCTGATAGACCCAAAAAGCATTCAATCGCTACAAAAGCATATCATCCAAGCTAATTATAAGGAAAAAGCCTCGCGGATGGAACTCCACAAGACCAGGTCCTCGCCCCGATACCCGACACTACGGGAATGATGCTAAACCCTCTTACCGGACCACTGGAGGGACATCCCAATCTCCAAAGTTTGAGAAAACATGGTATTTTTGGCATAACTCCCAATCCGCTTTTTCTCATTTTGAACCTCCACTCTAGACTAAGGAGAAAGATAGGCATCAGATTGCTTCTTCCTTCTTGAGGGACAGTCTAATAGGGAAGCCCCGCTTTTAGGGAAATGCTCTTGGTCTACATTCGATGTGGTCAATTCCGTCCTAGCTGTCCGGTCTGCTTGTCTGAAAAGGATTCAATTCCTAAAAAGTGGTCCAATCGTGGAAGGTACTTCGAATCGAATAAAGGTGTGACAGAGCGAGCTTATGTGCCGCCATTGACATATGGTCTGGCCATTTCCTTAACAGAATTTCAATCGTAGGTCCCCTCGTCCGGCTATCCCCTGTGTCTATGTCGAGTATTCGATTCCCTCTAGGCTATTCCTACGTAAAAAATGACCTCTCGTGGTCCGCCGGCTGTGCTTTTCATTCTGTTTTATCTTCGAGCGAGGGCCTCTGCTTTCATGGAGAATGCCCAACTGCTTTTCCGCGGGCAGGCATTTTTTCTTTCTTTTTTTTTTCTTTTTTTACTTGGTTCCAGCCTCGGTGGTCCTACAAGGGTTTACTTTACCATACCATTTAGCATCCTTTTTCTTCGAACCTTTTTCCTATCTCTGAAGTGTATCCGCTGCTCCCCGCCGGTATAGGTCTAAGGTCCCCTATCTCTCAATAGCATGGAACAAGATATATGTTGTAGCGGTTTCGTCGCCTATTCTAAGGTAAATGGAGTCAGAGGAGAGGTAGGTTGTATGCCTTTCCCCATTCTGCTAGGGTGGCTTTTCTTAACTGGGCTAGTGTCCCCTTCTGTCTAAGGTGCATTTTCTTTTCGACTGGTCCTATAAGTAGTTTTGTGAGGGGGTGCGCGCCTCTTTTTCTTCTTCCGGGCTTGACTTCTTAATGCCTGAAGGGAAAGACTCTTCGACCACATTAACGGCTTGAGCAAGAGCATTGGTGCTTACACGATGAAAGTAATTTGGATTGTTCTCCCTTGCTTGCATTCAAGCTATCTTTCATTCTATGTAGCCTTTCGTTCATTCGTTTGGCTATTGTGCCGTGCCGTGGGCAGACCTTCACTATGTATCTAAGCCCGTCAAACAGTCGCTAGAATGAATAACAACAGAGATCGGACTCTTTGAGAAATTCGACCCATACGGTTATTACCCGCGCCTTATGTTAGGCTCTAGAGCGAGAAAGGTGCTGCTAAGGTATGATATATTCTATATAGCATATCTTAGGCCTTACCGAGGGAATTGATTGATCTGGCACAAGCGATCTTCCTACTTGGATCAACTCAATCTCGTTTACTTAGATTGATTGCTCTTTGAGCCTTCTACTTTAGTTCATCATTTTCTTTGCAACTCTCTTGAAAACTCTTCTCTCGTTATCGGTCGACCTTCAAGACTTGCTTACGATAGGAGGGAGTCGAAAGGCTAATCCGTGAAAGACAAAAAAGAAATTCCATTCCCAATATATCAAGCCGAGGTAGTAGACCAAATCGTCTATCAACGTCCTCCACTTACTCTACTAGGTTGGCGAAAGCCTTGTTACGAACTATTGACCGAAGAGCCTTACTACCAGAGCTAGCGGAAGAGCTCAGCTCCTACTAGAAGCTGATGAAGGTGATTCGCCTCAACTATGGGATGAACGTCGGGTAGAGCTCCTCTTCCGTGTCTGCATCTTCCTCATATGTAGTTTCTATGCCTTCTGAAAGGCCTATTCTTGATCCTCGAGAGGCTATAAATAAGGTACATTCGGATTAAAGCGGTTTAAAGTGGATCCGGTTGATTAAATAAGGTATATCTGATCAGGTTGTTCACACGCAAATCCGGTTTAAAGTGGAGTCCAAGGTTTTCTTTTGCTCTTTTGTCTATGCTGAAAATAAGTATCAAGATCGTCGGAAGCTTTGGGAGGATTTGTGTAGGCATAGCATTGTTGCTAAAAATTGTCCTTGGGTGGTGCTAGGGGATTTTAACACAGCCCTTAACATGGAAGATTGCCTTTATGGGCCATCTTGCCATACTATAGGAATGAGAGAGTTTTTTGACTGTATTCAAATGGCGGAGATTATAGATATTAAACACCATGGTTGCCATTACACCTGGAACCAGAAGCCTAAAGAGGGTATTGGAGTTTTAAAGAAGATTGATCGTGTCATGGGTAATCTTAAGTTCTTGGATTTATTTCCAAATGCTTATGCGATATTCCAGCCGGCTCGTATTTCGGACCACTCTCCGTGTGTTATAAAGCTGCCATCTATTAAGCATACTAAACCTAAGCCTTTTAAGTTTGCAAACTTCCTAACTTCTAAACCAGAATTCAAGCAGTATGTTTCTACTGAATGGGCTAAGGATATGCAGGGATATGCTATGTTTTCGGTGGTCAAGAAAATGAGAAACCTGAAACCTTGCTTTCGTAAACTTTTACGTCAGCAAGGTAATCTTCATGATAAGGTTTCTAGGCTTCGTAGTGACCTGGATGAGCTCCAGAAACAGGTGGATGCTAACCCTCTTGATACTGTGTCTCGTGATTTAGCTGCCAAGTGCCTCCATGAATTCCAAGTGGCAGTTTATGACGAAGAATGTTTTCTTAAACAAAAATCTAAGGTTGAGTGGCTTTGTGCGGGTGATTCGAATACCTCTTACTTTCACAACTCTGTGAAGAGTAGGAATGCTAGAAACAAAATTCAGTGTATTAAGGATGTGCATGGTAATTGTTTTGAGGGTGATGATGCTCCAGCCGCTATTTTGGATCATTACTTGAATTTTTTGGGTACTGACCAGCCGGTTCAAAACCTTATTGAGGATGATTTGTTTATTAACACCCTGAGCCAAGATATGGCGTCCCAAATGGTTAGAGAGGTGACTAGAGAAGAAGTTAAAAAAGCCATGTTTAACATTGGTGAGAACAAGGCCCCAGGCCCGGATGGTTTCTCATCTGCGTTCTTTAAGTCTGCCTGGGATATAGTGGGTGAAGAGGTGACAAATGCGGTTCTTGATTTCTTTGATAATGGTAAGCTTCTAAAACAAGTTAATCATACCATTCTTGCTCTGGTGCCTAAAAAGGATACGCCTAACACTGTTTTAGATTATCGGCCAATCTCTTGCTGTAACGTTTTGTTTAAGTGTATCAGCAAGATTATAACGGATAGGATTAAGGGGAGTTTGAATCACTTGGTCAGTATTAATCAGTCGGCTTTCATTCCGGGTAGGAAAATTTCTGACAATATTCTCCTTACCCAGGAGTTAATGCATAATTATCATCTTAATAGAGGGCCCCCTAGATGTGCGTTCAAGATTGATATTCAAAAGGCTTATGATACAGTCAGTGGGCAGTTCCTTGAATCTATCCGGCATAGTTTTGGGTTCCATCATAAAATGGTTAATTGGATAATGACGTGTGTTTCTACGGTGTCATATTCGGTAAGCATTAACGGAGAGCTTCATGGTTATTTTGCGGGGAAGCGTGGGCTAGCAAGGGGATCCTATGTCCCCTTATTTATTTACCCTAGTCATGGAAGTCTTAACTCTTCTATTACATCAAACCTCGTCCCATACGGCGTTTAAGTTTCATGCTCGGTGCTCAAAGCAGAAGATCATTAGTATTTCTTTTGCTGATGACTTGTTTCTATTTGCTAATGGCGACAGTGGTTCGGTTAAGCATCTTCGTGAGGCCCTTGACAAGTTTTCTCTGGCCTCGGGCTTGTATCCTAATCTGGATAAGAGTACGGTATTCTTAAGTAATGTTCCTCGTCCCATTAAGGATCAAATTATGAACATTATGCCATTTCAGGAGGGTTCGTTTCCAGTTAGGTATCTTGGGGTCCCGTTGATCTCTCCTAGACTTACGGCCAAGGATTGCAAAACTCTTTTGGAGCGCATGGATAGGCGTATTGATAACTGGATGACAAAATCTCTCTCTTTTGCAGGGAGGCTCCAGCTTATCAATTCTGTCCTCACGGCTTTATACTCATATTGGGCGTCGGTTATGATGCTCCCGTCTAGTATCTTAAAGGATGTGGAGAAACGTCTTCGTAGATTCCTTTGGAATGGTGGTAAGTCAGGCCCGGTTCGTGCTAAAGTTGCCTGGAAGGATGTTTGCATGCCTAAAGATGAGGGTGGCTTAGGTATTCAAAGCATAATAGATGTTAATAAGGCTCTTTTAACTTCACATATTTGGAGTTTGGTCACCAATCGGCCTTCTCTTTGGGTTCAATGGATCCACTCGTACAAGCTGAAAGGTCAAAGCTTTTGGGAGGTTCAATGTCGAGCTAATGTTAGCTGGGGTTGGAGAAAACTCTTATCTATCCGCTCGAATGTTCGCTCGTTTTTTTGGATGTCTATCCGGAGCGGCCGTCAAACAAACGTATGGAGTGATAACTGGTGCTCTTGTAGTCTGATTCGGTCTTTCATATCCCCTAGAGCTATTGCAAATGCTGGTTTTTCTTTAAATTCTAAGGTGGCTGACATTGTGATGGCCAATGGCTATGGCCTCAGGCATGGTATACTCTCTTTCCTGTCCTTATAAATATCGGCTCTATCCAGATTACTCCTAATATGAATGACCGATTTTGCTGGAAAGATTTGGAAGGTAATCTTCAAGGTTTTAGTTCTTGGGAGGTTTGGAATTGTTTGCGGAATAGGTGTCATAAGGTATTATGGGCAAGTGCGGTTTGGTTCAGCCAATGTATTCCAAGACATTCTTTTCACTTGTGGTTGGTTATCAAAAACAAGTTGAAAACGCAAGACAGGATGGCCATTTGGGAAGCGGGTAGTGCTACTAATTTGCGTCTTATGTGTTGCCCTCTATGCAAGTCTGACCGTGATTCAAGAGACCACCTGTTCTTTCAATGTGTATATGCTTCTGATGTTTGGAGATTGGTCAGGCATTTGGTCGATATGGAGAATGTTACGGATTCCTGGGATTCTATCATGCAATGGATGGAGCTTAATGCTAATTCTAGAACTATGGATAACATCATTAGTAAGATCCTGCTAGCGGCTGCAACGTACTTTGTTTGGCAGGAAAGAAATAACAGGTTATTATCTCATAATCAGCGGAGTGCGAGTGTGCTTGCAAAGGTTGTCATTGAGACGGTTCGACTCAGAATTATGGGGTTCCGGTTTGGTAGAGACCCGAAACAAAAGAAGATTTTGGATAGGTGGCTGATCTCGAAGAACAACATAGAGGTTGATCCCGGTTAGAGAGGCTCCTCTGGGTTTTGGCGTGTTTGTTTAGGGCCGTGTTTATTTATCTTGTATTTCTGTTTGGTTTGGTTGTGACGCATGTCGGGTTTGTTGTTTTTATTTTCCTAGTCTTGGTATGCCAAGTCTAGTAGTGTGTATCGGTGTCTCGATACTCCCTGTTTTTAATATTTGGTTGATATAAAATTTCACCGGGGTAAAACCCTTTACCCAAAATAAGGTACATTCGGATATATAGGACATATAAAAGAAGTCCAGAAAGGAGGGAACTTAAACGAAGATACATGCGAATGGTACTGCTACTTTTAAGCCTAGGGCTAATAGCAAGGCAGAGAGATTCGTGACGTGGAGAGATGTGCTAGACTTTCATTTTATCCTAATTCCCCTATCCACTTTCTGATTCCAGTTACCATCAGAATGAATGACCAACAGATGATAGCAAGGCTAAACAGATTCGAGATTCGAGATCAGATGAGCGAACAGGGCAAGCACGTACTACCTACCAGAAGAGTAGAGCTCAGAGCGAGAGAAAGGTGAGGGCCGAAGAAGGCATTGACTTGAAAGAGACTTATCTGTAAGTGATATCTAGTAAACTACCTTATGTGTGATGTGATGCAAGGTTTTCTTACTCCGCGTCTGCTGCCATTGACTCTTTTTGAGTAAGATCAGTAGGCGAGAAGCTCACATCCCGCTCCATAGAAGAAAAAGAGTCATCTTATCTCCCTAGAAGGGAGAAATGCTTTGAATAGCAATCTTTCGTACCCCATTCAATAGACTTCCCTTGTAAGATGGGAAAGCTTAATGGAGTGACCAAGCCAAGACCTTAGACGAAGAGAGTGTCCAGGCCAAGAAGTGAAATGAAAATGCCACCTAACACATTGACTTCGATTTTCTTTCCTAGGTCAAGCCCGGGGGAAGTTGAATCTAGCTCTAGGGTAGGGAGGTCTTTTCTTAACAACATACCTAGTCGAGAGACTCCGTAACCTCTCTTTCAAGCCAATGCCTTTCCATAGCTTTTTCGGTACTGTGTTGTTGAACCGCTTGTTTGATTGTGTGGCTTTCGCCTCCGGATCTACTGTATCTTATCTTCATCTTATCTTCTTTCAAGGGTTTCGAGCACAAGCCCAACTTATTTAGCCTCTATCGCGCAAAAGGGACTCCACAGGTATCGTTACATTAATGCCTAAACGTAGGAAATCGGCTAAAAAGAGCAGCCGTTGGAACGCAATAAGCTAGCCTCTCCCTCTAGACAAGCTACTCTGTTCCTCTCTCGCTGGTCGAGCTACTCCGTTCCTCTGATAGGGTTATTTTGCTTTCCGGAGACAAGCCATTCAACAAGATAGTTAGGAAGTTTACATGCTGAGTGTTATACGCGCAGGAAGGAACCGATCTTCTGACTCCAGACTTGCCATATCGACACCCGGCAGCATGAACTAAGTAAGAGTAGGGTTTTTTTGAACAATTACTGTACACAGGACCAATTCCCTGAAGAATTCACATGATGTGAGCTAAACTAAACTGGCTCACCCACCTTCAAGTTCAAGAGTCGTAAGCCGAAACGGCAGCATCATCGTTGAAGGATTCGAGTATGCTGCTTAGCTTAAGGCTTTGACTTATATTATATTATATAATATATATATATATAATATAATGTAAATGGAATCAGAGGAGAGGTAGGTAGTATGCCTTTCCCCATTCTGCTAGGGTGGCTTTTCTTAACTGGGCTAGTGTCCCCTTCTGTTTAAGGTGCATTTTCTTTCCGACTGGTCCTATAAGTAGTTTTGTGAGGGGGTGCGTGCCTCTTTTTCTTCTTCCGGCTTGAGTTCTTAATGCCTGAAGGGAAATACTCTTCGACCACATTAACGGCTTGAGCAAGAGCATTGGTGCTTACACGATGATAGTAATTTGGCCAAGCTAGAGGATTTTCCATCGATCGTGACTCAAGAACGTAAGGAACTGAAATCGCTCAAAAAGAAAAATCATTACTGGCAGGAGGTACCACAGTCTCACAGACATAATTTCCTCCTTTTCATACGGAAAAAACTATCAGACCTACTATATTTGGTCACAATGACCAAAATTGTCCTAAAAATGTTAATGTCAATCCGAAACAAGTTACGGTGGATGAGGAGGGGTTTATTTCGGACAAAAGGAAGGTGGCTAAGTTTGGAGTTGGACACAAGAAACAGAAATCGAAGTTTGTTTACAAACCAAAGACAACTAAGTCGGGTGCGAGCACATCGGGAACGAAGAGGGATAACAACTCGGGTCCTAGTCTTATTAAAACAGCCAACTCGTTTGATGTTTTAGCGTCCGAGGATAACAAAGATGAGGAGAACATAGCGGTGAAGAAGGATGAGCCGTATGATAAGTCTAAATGGATTTCAAAGGATGATGATGAGATGAAGGAGGTTACTCCAACGGAAATGGCAGACTTCATGTCAAATGAGCGGCATCTTAACAGTTCTGAGGGGGCAAGCACTCCCGGTAATCACGGTTTAAATGGGTAGCTTAATGTCTTGGAATATAAGGGGATTGAACCGTCCCCTGAAACAAAGTGAGGTTCGTAATCTTGTGGCGGAAAATAATTTAGAGTTGTGTGCTATTCTTGAATCGCATGTGGATGTTAGTAAGCTGGCTAAAGTGTGTAAGTTTGTTTTTCGTAATTGGAATTGGACTTCTAATGGTGGTATGTGTAGTCATGGAACGAGAATTATTCTAGGATGGAATGCGGATAATCTGGATGTTATGGTTATTGCCCAAACCGATCAGATTATTCATACTCAGGTGATTTTTAAAGCTAGCAAAAAAGTTCTGTTCTGTTCGTTTGTTTATGCTGAAAATAAATATAAAGATCGTAGATTGCTTTGGGAGGATTTATGTAAGCATAAGGCGTTGTGTCATGATAAGCCGTGGATAGTTATGGGAGATTTTAACTCTGCTTTAAACATTGAAGACGCGTTATATGGTACCTTGAGTCAATCTATTGGCATGCGGGAGTTTAACGAATGCGTCCAACAAGCTGAATTGATGGATATTAATGCTCATGGATTGCAGTATACATGGAACCAAAAACCCAAGAGTGGAGTGGGTCTTTTGAAAAAGATAGATCGAATAATGGGTAACGTGTTTTTTTTGGATCAGTTCCCTTCTGCATATGCGATGTTTCACCCTTTTAGAGTTTCGGATCACACACCTTGTATCCTTAAAGGTCTGGGAACCAATGGGTATCGGCCAAGAGCTTTCAAATTTCCGAATTTTATAGCCTCTAAACCGGAATTTAAGGAAACTGTTAAGCTTGAATGGATGAAAAGAATTGAGGGAGTTACCATGCTTTCGGTTGTTAAGAAATTAAGAAACTTAAAGCCTAAGTTGAGGAAAATCTTATTCAACCAAGGTAATTTGCATGTGAAGGTTAACGACTTGCGTAAAAAGTTAGATGAGCTGCAGGTCCAGGTTGATCGTAATCCATTGGATGGTCAGTTGCGCCAATTGGAAGCTCAATGTTTGAAAGAATTTCAAGCAGCTGCTTATGACTAAGAATGCTTTTTAAAGCAGAAGTCTAAGGTTGAATGGTTGTGTGCTGGAGATTCAAACACAAAATTCTTTCATAACACTGTCAAATCCAAGAATGCAAGAGCAAAAATTTATAGTGTTGTGGATTCAATGGGGACGAGACACGAAGGTGATGGTGTAGCCGATGCCATGGTGTTACATTATTCGAATTTTTTGGGTTTGGAGGCTCAAGTGGATACGGCTAATCTGGATAACTTGTTTTCTAATGTTCTGTGTAATGATGTGAAGGGGTAAGGTCCCAAAAACCTCATAAAAAGGATTTGAGACCATACCACAAACCAACCTTTTAAGCCTTTCGACCTTGCGCGGCCGCGCATTGGTCTTGCAAAGAAGAAGAAGTCAGCGATTCATAATCGCGCGCCCAAAGGAAAACATAAATCCTTGCGCTTCTCTCATTTAACAAAGGATTAAAATCCTTTGTTCAATACCTCCGCCTAAATATCCAGACTTGGATATTATTTTTCCAGACTTGGGATTTATTTTGTCTGTGTCCACACAGCAAGGTGTCACACCAGATTACAGCAGCAATCTTCTAGAAAGAAATACAATCGTGCATCACCCAGACGGTTATAACCGTCTAGACACGTGTCATCACCACAAGCAACCCTGAAATCACAACGAAGGCATGCAATTGGAGAGTAATCTTCACTTAATCACCTTCCACGTGGCATTTCCCCCAGCCATAGATCAATCCACGATCCGTGTGCATTCACATCGGATCGAGACAACTTAACGATGGATCAAAGAACTTAACGGAAGAGGAAATAACCGCTACGGCGTTAGCATCTTCCGTCATCTTTTCAATAACAAGTTTTCCCTCCCAAACTCCCGGCTATAAATAAGAGAACTGTTCAGGTATAAACTCAGATCACACTCACCTCTCAAATACTTATCTTCTCCATTACAAATACTTATTCTCACGCCGGAGTCGGGTCAAGGAGAGAACCCTCTTCTCCCCTTGACGAGGCTAACGGTGTTCTTTTTTGCAGAACCACCGGAGAAGAGATCCCGTTACCACTGAATCAACCGAGAGAGAGCTAACCCTTTTATGCGGATTCAAACCCCCTAACTATCTCGGTTCCGACCATTTAGTTAGTGTTTCTTCATTGGCGCCCACCGATTTCTCAGTTTTTCTAGTTTCTACCTCGTTTCGATTCAGTTCATTTCGTTTTCTATTTTTTGCACATGGCAGAAAATTCGTCATCTCACCGGCAACCTGGTCCTCGACCAAACGTCGGAAACAATTTACCAGTAGAAGGGATCGTAGAAGAGGCCTCAGACGATAATGAGGTTCAATCTAATCGAGCAAATGATCCTGTTACTCCAGGGATGATACCAGCAAACCCTGCACAATCAATCTTACCACCAGGAGAAACTCCGATATCATGGTATGTCCGGTCCCAAGGGGCATTAAACGCAGTATACACACAATTGTGTGCTCAAACTGCTCCTGTAACCCAATCACGGAGGCCGGGATCTAGAGCTCATGCCTCTCAGCGAGAAGAGTCAACTTATGACAATACAGGCAGTTACCAGAGACAACACCATGGTGAACCACACCCTCGTCGAAGACAATCGGTTCATGATAGGTTGGGTTCCCAACGGGACGCTCACACCGATGAATCCGATCAAACATACCGCTTGAGTGCAAACACCAGCGTATTCAACAGACTGCAGCCAAACTATAACAAATGCAGGCCTCGGGCGATCTATAATCCTGAAGCAGAGCATAACTATGACTTAGTTTATCGCCCTGATGAAGCGGCAGAAAACTCGAAGTTCATACTGGAGATAGCTCTGGCCCCATTGGAGAGGGCCAAATTACCATCTAACATTGGGAAATTCAATGGGTTAACCGACCCCGATGATCATCTAAGAGTATTCACCAGCGCAGGGTTGGTTGGCGGCTGGACTCTTCCGCTGTGGTGTCATTTGTTTGTGCAAACACTAACCGGCCCAGCGCGAATCTGGTTTGATAATCTACCGACGGGACAGATCGAGTCGTGGAAGGATCTGCGGAGAAAGTTTTTAACATACTTCAGCCAACAAAGGCGGTCAAAACGTGATACATCCGACGTCATGAACATCTGGCGACGCGATGATGAGAATCTGGAAGATTTTATTACCAGATACAATAAAGAAGTGTTAGAGATTGGAGGTGTTAACGAACAGCTAATCCGTGCTCAGTTTAAGTACGCGGTTAGATGTGACAACATGGTCAAAGTATTATCGGGAACAGAAGGCCTTCCCACGAGTTGGGAAAAAATAATGGCGGCGGCCAAGGTTTATGCGCAGACCGAGAAAAACCTTACTACAAACAGGCCACCGCCACCACACAACAGGCCCGCAGATTTAAGCGCAACTGGTGAAAGAAGGTACAAAAAATCATGGCGCGAGGCATCAGGAAGTCGTTCCTCTGAAGATGCCCGCACAACAATCAACAAGCTCTCGGCGCAAAGAGAGAACAAGCATGAAAATAGGGAGAGGCAGTGGACTCCCCTAATAAAAACCCCGGCGGAGGGTCTAAGTACTGAGGACCACCAATTCAAACCTCCGATTCCGATGAAGAGCAAACGTGGTCAAGACCCGACGCAATACTGCGAATATCATAAGGATAACGGGCACACCACGAACAACTGCATATCTCTGCGCACGGAAATAGAAAAGGCTCTCAAGAATGGAGAACTTACGCATTTGCTCCAGAACATGCGCAAGGAGATTAAGCAGATTACCCGGGGAGAAGAAAGCTCAAGCAAACGGGCTAAAACTTAAAGGACTCTATAAGCTTCCGCAGAAAAGACATGACTTATCAAAAGCGGCGGAACTATCAGGGAGTAAGTTAAGTTCCATTTAATTATCCAAAAAGCTTTGTAATGCCTCTGAGCACTATCCATGAATAAAATTACAAAGTTTCTATTATTTTTGTGTTTACAAAATGCATGCAATTTCTTTTTAGTAAGTGCAAAAACATTATGGTAATATAGCACAAAGCTACATGCGCGGTCAGTGATCACGTCACGAACGGCCATAAACTCACACATGAGCTTCATACCAACTTTATTCGCCTTACTCAAAGCAAAAGTAATTGTACTCATGCAAAATATTGTAAAGACATTTAACAAAACAAATAGAAACATACTATTTCGGCGTACAAATACGTCTTAAAAAGTTTAGACACAGCAGTGTTTAAAATCCTTGCGCAACAGCGCACCATCAGAACAAGGATCAACATCCTACATAAAAAAAAAATTGTTCACATACAATTTCATCTTATTCTAAATCTTCTCCCCCATCCGGAAAGATTTCTTTAAGTTGCGCAACGTGATCGTCCGATTGCAGCGCCACGTTTATCAACTCCATCACTGGAAGTTGCAAGTTATTAAACTCTGTCTTCATAGCAGCAAGCGCGCTGGCAGTATTAACACCAAAGGTAGCAGACTTGCTATCATCCCAGTTAACTTTTAAAGCACTATTCACATGTTGGGAACATTCCGCATAACCTTGCGCGTAACCATCTCGTCGCGCAGCAACCATCAAATTCGCAACAGTTTTATCCAGTTCTTCAGAATTTAATACAGATTCAGCAACCTATAAAATCAAGATAAGCGCATCAAAACAAGAAAAGCGCATACATGAACAAAAAAGAAGAAAGAAACTTACACAAGCAATCCCGCGATCTTTCAACCAGGCCATATCATTCTTCAAAGGCTCAAGCTCGCTTTCTGCTGAAACCCGCGCCATTTCTGAATTCTCCAGTTTCTCTTCAACCTCAGTCAAATGGCGGGAGGTTTCAGTATTCTCAGAACGCGCAACCTCCAATTCCTTCTTCAGTTGTTCCTGGTCAGAAACCAAAGCGGTCAGTTCTTCTAACTCTCTATCTTTAAGGGCGAGAGTGGCTAAAGCTTGTACCTCCCTTTGCTCACTACGTTCCCTATGAGAACGCGCCTCCGCCAGCGCAGCTTCCACATCAGCTTTTTCTTTCTTCAATCTTTCCACCTCCGCATCTTGATTTTTCAATTTTTCATCCTCAGCCTTGAGGTTATTTATGACATTACGAAGGCTTACCTTCTCAGCATTGTCTTTTTCGCAAATTCTTCTCCAGTTTTTGCGCTCCTCAGACAAAAGAGCAGCTTCAGCTTCTGCTTTCCTCTTCCAACCAGCAGCAGACCATTCCTCAGTCTTGCGTTCAGCTTCAAACGCGGCTTGCTCAGCTTCTAATTTAGCCTTCAACTGAGCTACACGTTTTTCATCTTTTGAAAACTTCTTTTGAGATGCTATAAAAGATGCCTGCTCCTTATGCATGCTATACCACTCGTGCACTATGCGGTGAGTAGTAGAAACATGTGAAGCAGTCTCTGCAAGATAAGACTGATAGGTCTGTTCATACGATCGACTTTCCTGAAATTTGATTTCTCCAGGAGGAAGTATCCCCTGCAACCAATCTTGGCACACATGCTAATCCGAAAAAGTATCGCCTTTCTTTATATTCCAAACAGGGGCATGAAGATCAGCAGCATCTTTCTCTGTATAAGTCCGGTAGTAGTAGTCTCCTAAAGTCTCTTTCGGACGAATCGGAGAGTGTTTACCAATACCAGTAGATGCATCTTGCTCCTCAACAGTCACTTTCTCCACACGCTCAGGCACAGCATCAGAAGGGTTAAGAGAAAGAGTTGAAGTTTCTTCAGCAATCTGCTCTTTTCCCAAATCCTGCGCAACAGTTTCAGAGGAGGGAGGATTATCAATATCATCTACTGTACCCGGTTCAACAACCTCTTCAGCCTCTGTATTAGCACCAACAGGCTCCTCAGCCTCAACAGTTTTCTCAACACCCTCTCCAGCTGTCTCTAAAGACTCCAACGGGTCTGCAGCAGCAGCGCACGGGGGGGTAGGGGAAGTTCTTTATTAACCACAGATGGTTCTTCTACAGGAACAGGGGAAACAGGAACGTCTGCTCAAATGAAAGTCTGTAAGAATTCCATCCGCTTAAAGAAAAAGAAATAAATACTTACCAGGAACAGATTCTGAAACAAAAGCATCAAGGTTTCCTTTTCTAGTGATTTTCTTCCTCTGCACTTTTTTGGGAGGTTGACCCTCCGCATCAGCATCAGCTTGCTTTCTCTTACCAGCCTTCCTATGAATCAAATGTTCGGGACTGGAATCCAGATCAATAGGCTCATTCGGGTTAGAAGGAGGAATGTCAGCAGATTCCTTTGGCTCCGGCTTTGGTTCCCGCATAGTCACTATAGGAATAAGACCCTCCAAAGAGTCAGAAACCACCACATAATCACATCTGGAGACAGAAGTACGGCGCGTACCTTTCTTCTCTCCAACAGTTTTCGTTTTCAAAGGTTGAGTCTTAACAGTCTCACTTCTCTTCGGTACGGAAGTAGACGTAGTCGCGCGTTTTTTTCTTTTCAGGGCCTATGCCCAGATTCAACAATTCACCTACAAAAGCGCAAGACAAAAAATTACTCAAAGCAAAAAAGAAGAAAGGGAAAAACAGATGTAAACTTACCAGCACCAGCTGCCGGTTGAACAGATAGATCCGCATCCCGCGGAAGAACAAAATTTTTCACAATTCGATGATACCAAAGCTCTTCTTCAGGCTTCTTCTTGATAGTACCCATTCTCCCGCCTTCTCTCTTGAAGGCAACAACATATAGAGAAACAACTACATTTCGAAGGGAGAGCAGGTCAAAAAAAAAAAAAACAAAACAAAACAGTGAAAAAGCCCCAAACTTACTATGACCATCCTCGGTATATACGGGTTTATCATCACGTTCCATCTTCCAGTTCAAACTCATGCCGGCTCCGACTAGAGCTTTTTCCGGCAACGCAATATTGGGCACATCCTTCAAATCCTGGTACCAATTTTCATCAACCGGAGTCTGAAGGGTTTCGATCGGAATATCTTCTTTCCCTCTAAGAACCATCCTCACAGGAATCACTCCAGCCTTGATATAAAAGAATTTTTGCTTCCAATCATGAAAAGATTTTGGGGGTTGATGTAAAATTTTCTTCGCAGAAGCCCTCTGAACAAATGAATAAAACCCCTGGATACAGTGCATTTGATAAAAAACCCTAAATCGGGGAACGGTTGGCTCTACATGCATAGTCCGACATACGAATTCAAAGTGTCGAACCCTAACCATACCAATAGGGTGAAGTTGGGAGATGTGTAGATTGTAGAATCCAAGAATTTCAAGAAAAAATCTGGTGACAGGCAAGCGAAAGTTACCGTCACAAAAGAAATCCCAAAAGAGGGTAATGTACCCGGCCGGAGCATTCGCCGCCGTTTGCCCCTCTCCAGGATATAAAGCACCCCAGTTTTCCGGAAACTTAAGGTTCTGAATCAAACCTTCAAAAGACGCCCTGGGCCACTTCAATGGTGGAAGTTCAGTCGACATATCTTCAACAAGTTCTTCTTGACGTTCCCCGGTTGACATAAGCGAGAGAATGATAGGAAGATTTCTTAAAAACAAGGAAGAAGGATAAGTTTTCAAACAGAACAATGATTACTCAGCAGGGGTTACCCAAACGATTATATACCCACCGCAATAAATAGCATCGGTAACCGTCACAGTACTGTTCCGGGTATCACGTTTCCCCAAGCAACAGAAAAAAGCAGATGTCAGAACATACACGCGTTTACACGCGCGCGTGTAAGCCACGAACAGTAAAAGACAAACTGACAATGACAGGTTGTCAAAATCAATTTACTGTGCTACCTTCAAGTCAAAGATTTTCCATCAAAAATCTTTACAAATTCAAATCTTCTCATTGAAGCTTTCTTACCTTTTCGCGCCCAAAAAACCCTTTCCCTCTCATAAAGTCCAGTGCTCCACTTATTTGCATAAGTACAACACTAGACTGGGGGGACTTGAAGGGGTAAGGTCCCAAAAACCTCATAAAAAGGATTTGAGACCATACCACAAACCAACCTTTTAAGCCTTTCGACCTTGCGCGGCCGCGCATTGGTCTTGCAAAGAAGAAGAAGTCAGCGATTCATAATCGCGCGCCCAAAGGAAAACATAAATCCTTGCGCTTCTCTCATTTAACAAAGGATTAAAATCCTTTGTTCAATACCTCCGCCTAAATATCCAGACTTGGATATTATTTTTCCAGACTTGGGATTTATTTTGTCTGTGTCCACACAGCAAGGTGTCACACCAGATTACAGCAGCAATCTTCTAGAAAGAAATACAATCGTGCATCACCCAGACGGTTATAACCGTCTAGACACGTGTCATCACCACAAGCAACCCTGAAATCACAACGAAGGCATGCAATTGGAGAGTAATCTTCACTTAATCACCTTCCACGTGGCATTTCCCCCAGCCATAGATCAATCCACGATCCGTGTGCATTCACATCGGATCGAGACAACTTAACGATGGATCAAAGAACTTAACGGAAGAGGAAATAACCGCTACGGCGTTAGCATCTTCCGTCATCTTTTCAATAACAAGTTTTCCCTCCCAAACTCCCGGCTATAAATAAGAGAACTGTTCAGGTATAAACTCAGATCACACTCACCTCTCAAATACTTATCTTCTCCATTACAAATACTTATTCTCACGCCGGAGTCGGGTCAAGGAGAGAACCCTCTTCTCCCCTTGACGAGGCTAACGGTGTTCTTTTTTGCAGAACCACCGGAGAAGAGATCCCGTTACCACTGAATCAACCGAGAGAGAGCTAACCCTTTTATGCGGATTCAAACCCCCTAACTATCTCGGTTCCGACCATTTAGTTAGTGTTTCTTCATGATGTTGCCGAGCATATGATACGTCCGATTACACGTGAGGAGGTCAAGAGCGCCATGTTTAGTATTGGAGATGACAAAGCTCCAGGGCCTGATGGGTATACTTCGGGTTTTTTCAAGCAAGCCTGGGAGATAGTGGGAAATGAAGTTACGGATGTGGTTTTACAGTTTTTCGAAAACGGTAAACTTCTGAACCAGATTAATCACACTATCCTTGCTTTACTTCCGAAAAAAGACATTCCGGACTCGGTCTTGGATTATAGGCCGATTTCATGCTGCAATGTTTTGTATAAATGTATTAGCAAGGTTATCACTGATCGTTTGAAAGGCAGTTTGGGGTATCTAGTCAGCATAAACCAATCAGCTTTTGTGCTGGGGCGGAGGATTTCGGACAATATTCTTCTTACACAGGAGCTGATGCACAATTATCATCTTAACAGGGGCCCGGCTAGGTGTGCGTTCAAAATTGATATTCAAAAGGCGTATGATACAGTCAGTTGGAAGTTCTTGGAGGATATTCTGGTTCGGTTTGGGTTTCACCATCGAATGGTGAAGTGGATCATGACTTGTGTGTCCACGGTTTCGTATTCTCTGTGTATTAATGGCAATTTGCATGGTTATTTCAAGGGTCAACATGGGTTAAGGCAAGGGGATCCAATGTCTCCCTACTTATTCACATTGGTTATGGAGGTCTTATCGTTGCTTCTTCCATTGTCATCGGTTCAACAAGTCAATGATAGGTATGCTAACACTTTGTATGGATATTTTTTTTTGGGTAAAGGGTTACCCCGGTGATTCTATTAAAACAACTGCAAATAAATACAAGTAGTGAGGATGAGTTCCACACTAGTTCATAAATAGGACATGCCCCATATACGTAAACCAAGAAAAAACAAATGTATCAATGACACCACATAACCTAGTCTACTTTACATCATGACAAATGTATCAAAAGACTTTGTATGGATATTTTCTGGGTAAACGGTTGGCATTTCCTGTGGTCGATTATTTTGCAAAAGACAACTGGGTTAAATATGGTCTGTCACTGCTAATGATGAATGCAAACGGGTTCTTTTTCTTTAAGTTTAAAACTAAGGAAGGGATGAATCAAATGTTAGAGGATGGGCCTTGGTTGATCAGAAATGTACCGATAATCTTGAAGGAATGGTCGGCTTCTTTAAAGATGGAAAAAGAGGATATTAAAGTTGTTCCAGTTTGGGTCAAGATGCATGATGTGCAGTTAGCGGCATTTACCGAGGATGGTCTTAGCTTGGTTGCTTCTAAGATTGGGAATCCTAAGATGTTGGATTCGTATACTGCCACGATGTGTGCTGAGTCTTGGGGAAGAAGCAGCTATGCTAGAGCGCTTATTGAAGTTCATGCAGAGGCTGAGTTAAAGAAGAGTGTTACTGTTGCAATTCCATCTTTGGATGGTAATGGTCATTCAAAGGTAGAGGTCAAAATTGAGTATGATTGGGAGCCTCTAAGGTGCTCCTCTTGCTGTGTGTTTGGTCATGACGATAGCTCGTGCCTAAAGAACCCTCAGGTTACTTCAAGTGGGGATTCTGTAAAGAATAATGATGATTTTCAGGGTGTGGGTGCTAAGAAAAAGAAAGTTAATAACCAAGGCCTCCATATGAAAAATCAGAAGCCTAAGTGTACAGACCAGTTGTCAAACCTAAACCAAAATCATCCTTGAGGAGTCCGATGAATAACCAGTTTTCAACGTCAAACCCGTTTGACATTCTTAAGGACGATGATGGTAATCAGGGAGGTAGCACTGTGGGTCGAGTGGAGAAGAAAGCTGCGCATACTAGTAGGACAAGCAGGATTCGGATGAGGAGGAGGTCGTTGAAGTCTATAATGAAACTAGTGAATTTATGACCTCGGGTACACATTCGTCATCTTCGAGAGCAAAGGCTAGCTCCTCTTCCACAAAATTCTCCAATGGATAGATCTTTTTTGGTTCGTGTGAAGGGGTTGCCGGTTTCTGGCAATTTCATTTTTGATGATGGCGGATGAGGATTTTATTTTTGTTTGTTTTGTTTCGTCTACTGATGTATAGTAGGCTAGGTTATGGGGTGTCATAGTTTTCCTTGGTTTTTTGTGATTTACATATATGGGGCATGTTCTGTATATGAACTAGTGTGGAACACATCCTCACTACTTGTACTTATTTGCGGTTGTTTTTAATAGAATCACCAGGGTAACCCTTTACCCAAAAAAAAAAGTGTGACCTGTTAGCCCATAAGTAAGTACTGTGACAAAGTTCCTGATGCCCTAGTCAATCATTATGTGATTTTTTTGGGTTTTCAAGGTCAGACCTCTCTTGATCCTTCTCCTGAGCTTTTTACTAGAAAGTTAAATATGGTAGTGTCTAACAACATGGTGCGGCCTGTTACTCTTGACGAAATTAAGTCGGCTATGTATGCTATTGGTAATGATAAAGCTCCGGGGCCAGATGGATTCACAGCTGCTTTCTTTAAGCATGCATGGGATATAGTGGGTAGTGATATTTCGAATGCGGTCCTAGACTTCTTCAACATGGGGAAGCTTTTAAAACAATTAAATCACACTCTTCTTGTGTTGATTCCGAAGATTACGACGCCTACAAGAGTTACTGATTACCGTCCGATCTCTTGTTGTAATGTCATCTATAAATGCATTAGTAAGGTGTTGGTGGATCGCATAAAAGATGCTTTAAGTGGGATAGTTAGTATTAATCAGTCTGCTTTTGTTCCGGGAAGGAAAATATCGGATAGCATTCTGCTTACTCAGGAACCGATGCATAATTATCATAGGCATTTTGGTCCTCCTAGATGCGCTTTTAAAGTTGATATTCAGAAAGCGTATGACACGGTTGACTGGGGATTTCTTAAACAAGTTCTCGTGGGTTTTGGCTTCCATCGAGTTATGGTGGACTGGATTCTGGTATGTGTGTCTACTACTTCATACTCGTTATGTATTAATGGTAATGTTTATGGATTCTTTGATGGTAAGCGGCGCTTAAGGCAGGGTGATCCTCTCTCCCCGTATCTTTTTACGCTTGTTATGGAGGTGCTAACCTGTATTTTGCAGCACATGATTAGGATTGATTCCTCATTCAGGTTCCATAATAAATGTGAAAAGCAACAGATTGTTAATTTATGTTTCGCGGATGATTTATTCCTTTTTACTAGAGGAGATGTTGATTCGGCTCGATGTATTATGAACTCCCTTGGTGATTTCTCTAAAATGTCGGGTTTGATACCTAGCTCTCAAAAAAAGTACGGGGTTCTTTTGTAATGTTCCAGATCATGTTAAAATGGCTATTCTGAGTACTATTCCGTTTGTGGAGGGGAATCTTCCGGTTCGTTACTTGGGTGTCCCTCTTTTATCTTCTAGACTCCTCTATAAGGATTGCAGTATTCTGGTTGAGCGGTTGGATCAGCGTATTCATAACTGGAAGAATAAGCTTCTTTCTTTTGCTGGTAGATTAAAGCTTATTATCTCGGTTTTATCAGCCATGCATGTCTACTGATCTTCGGTGTTCATCTTACTGGCTCGAATTATTCATGAGTTAGAAGCTAAAATGCGGAATTTCCTATGGTCTCAGGGCTCCTTTCAACGTGGGAAGGCTAAGGTTTCGTGGAAATCTGTTTGTGTTCCTAAGATAGAAGGTGGTTTGGGTATTAGAAGGATTGGTGATGTTAACAAGGCTCTTATGGTTTCGCATGTTTGGAGTATTCTTACAAATTGGGAATCCCTTTGGGTGGCTTGGATTCACTCGTACAGGTTAAAGGGTAGAAATTTCTGGGATTGTAAAGCAGTTCTGAATTGCTGTTGGAGTTGGAGGAAATTGTTACAGTTGCAGCCGTTAATTAGAGGGTATTGTTGGTCAAAACTTGGTAACGGTAGAGACACTTCAGTTTGGCATGACAATTGGAGTGTTATCGGCCCGTTGAGCTCCTTTCTATTGCCTAGGACTATCACAAGGGAGGGGTTTTGGTTAAAAGCTACAGTAGCTGATTTGTCTTCTAATGGTTCGTGGTTATGGCCTGTTGCTTGGAGAGACACCTACCCAGTTCTTATACAGCTTGATCAGGTGCAACGGGATGCTAATAATCAAGATCGTTTGCTCTGGAAAGACGGGGACGAGGTTAGCGATTATTCATCTTCGGGGGTATGGAATTCTATCAGAACTAGCGAACCGGAGGTGGCTTGGCACAGTATTGTTTGGTTTTCGCAATGTATTCCTCGTCATGCTTTCTTTATGTGGCTTATTATGCGGCGTAAACTGGTGACTCAAGATAAAATCATGCATTGGAACTCCACAAGAAGAACTAATATGAATATGATGTGCTGCCTCTTATGCTATGAGAATATAGACTCGCATGATCATTTGTTTTTTGAGTGCAAATTTTCGGCTAAGGTTTGGGAGTTGGTTCGTACAAAAGCAGGTATGGGTAATGTGGAAGCTAACTGGAGTGTTATTATAGAGTGGCTTTGGCATCGAGCTAGGTCCAAGTCCACTGCTAACTTAGTGTGTCGGTTGATTGTTGCTGCTACTGCTTATGTTATTTGGCGGGAAAGAAACATTCGTTTTTTCAAGTACCATGAAAGGCCCCCAGAAACTTTATGTGCTTCGATTTTTGATACAGTCCGATATAGGTTGATGGGTTTAAAGTTCAAGAATACGTCTAAAGTGAGGAGACTTCTTGAGAAGTGGGAGATTCATGGAGATCCGGTTGTAGATGATGGAGGCTGATTGACGTGTTTTTTCGTTATATTTTGTTTCCTAGATGTTTAGTCTAGTCGTTGTTGCTTAGGCTTGTTTTCTCTTGTTTTGATTGTTTCACTTTCATGAGGCATGTCTCATTATTGAACTAGTAAGGGTTTTCCTTACTACTTGTTTTGTTTGTTTTGTGAATATATAAAATCACCGGGGTAACCCTTTATCCAAAAAAAAGTAAGTACTGTGACGAAGCGGCTGTTGCTCACCCGACACGATTGTACGAGGTCACAATTCACCCAACACGATCATCCGGGGTGAACAAGAATTGGGGATCGGATGCGGGCGAAATTCCCGCCAATGGCTGAGATGTTCAGTCGACTCCCTCCCCCTTTTGTGGGGTCCGGACCTCTACGAGTGAGCAGAAGAGGGAGGAGGAAAGAGGCCCTAGCGAACCGTCATAATTGGTGAACAAGTGTAAGCTTCGCAGCCCGACAGTATGGAGTACTGACCACACCGAGGGATAGGCCCTGAAGCGAAGGACGGGAACGAGCAGAATCAATTTGTTCTAATTTCTGGCCTTGCACCGACCATCCAATGGACCATAGACTAAACGGCCACTGCCTGAAAAGACTATGTCCATGGGACCGCCGCCCCCCCCCCCCCCCCACAAGGTACATCTCGCGCCTATGGGCCGCTATAACTATCCAAGAATACACTCGAAACTGGAAGGATAAAAAACCCACCCGGTGGACTGCCAAGCTACAAGTCACGCCTATAGGCCGCTATAACTATCCAAGAATACACTCGAAACTGGAAGGATAAAAAACCCACCCGGTGGACTGCCGAGCTACAAGTCCTACGAGACAAGAGCGGGATTCTCTAAAAACCCAAGGTCGTGGGTGGCCAAGAGGGCCTACTTGGAGACTTGGGATCTCAGCAGGAAATGCGAAGGTTGCTTAAAGCCGGCCGGCCAATAGGCGAAAGAGAATAAACTAGTTCTGATCTGAGTAGGCTCATAACATAATAGGGAATACCTTAACCCTGGGAACCGGGGCCTGGCTATCCTTCGTTTGCGGTTGACGTTCCGGCAAAGTGTGTCCGTCGACAGCTGAATGTTTCGATCTGGTTCGATTCATGGTCTCATCTTATAATACCTAAGGAGCTAATGAAAGATTTTAGTAAAATGAAACTGTCTCAATTCCCTGGCAATCGCACTAAAAAATCGACTTCCTTTTTTATTTCCTTCTTGATCAATGACAACTGAAGCATTGTAATCATATCCTAAAAGGCCCTATTCTATAAATCACAGGTATTTACTAGGACTGCTACGTGGGGTAAGCTAGCGAAGTTCTTTCTTTCACGGTGCCTATCTCGATTCTTAAACAACCTGCTACGTGTCTCCTAACCCTGGAAGATGGGATTCCGAGACCAGGACCCTTTTTCATCACTTCCGCTCGTTGAATACCTTGCTCCACTACTGTACGAATAGCATTTCCCGCTGCAGTTTAAGCAGCAAACGGTGTCCCTCTTCTTGTACCCCGGAATCCACAAGTACTGGCGGAGGCCCAATAAACCACCCGACCCCTTACATCTGTAACAGTCACAATGGTATTGTTGAAGCTTGCTTGAACATGAATAAGTCCTTTTTCTACGTGCACTCTTGCGTGAACCAAGACGTCCATTCTTACGTGAACCAGTTTCTTTTCTTTTCTTTGCTTTTATTTATTTTCTTTTTCTTTCTTTTTTCTTTTTTTATTCATTCCGGATAAAACCTCCTTGAAGTATCAACTAATGGGGGAGGAGTGAGATTATACAACCCACCATTTCTCTTTTTTTCACAAATAGTAAATTTAGGATCTAATTCGGATATCAGAATACCATATATAACACAAAATTGATCCGCTGATTCCTTCGAATCTAGCCTCCCGGTCTGTCATTATACCTCGAGAAGTATAAATAATTACAATCCCCATCCCACCTAAAATTTGAAGAATTCGTTGATAGTTAGAATAGATTCGTAGACCAGGTCGACTGATCCGTTTTCAATTTTGAAAAGTTCTGTTAGGTTCTTAGTAGCAATCGGCGACCTTTTTTTCTTTTACTTCACAGAGCTTTTCATCTCCTTGATAGCTGGAAGTTCTCCAAAAGTATGAAAAGCTGGAGGACTTTGTACCATCCATTCCGGTGTGGTTGGATTCTGTTCAACAGCTTGGACTTGGAGCGCATCTTTTGTTGTTTCCACTGCTTGAAGTGATAGTTATGACCACGAAGAAACGACAAATCCCAACTACAGATATATAAGAGCCAGAACTGCTAAGGGCATTCCATCCAGCGTAAGCATCTGGATAATCTGGAATGCGACGTGGCATACCCGAAAGCCCTAAGAAATGCATGGGAAAGAAGGTCGGATTAACCCCGAAAAAAGTGATCCAAAAATGGATTTGACCTAAAGTTTCAGGATATGTTCGACCAAAGTTTTACCTACCCAATAGTGAAATCCTGCAAATAAAGCAAAAACGGCTCCCATAGAAAGTACATAATGGAAATGTGCAACCACATAATAAGTATCATGTAGAGCAATGTCTAGCCCAGAATTTGCCGGAACTATTCCAGTAGCCCCCCTATGGTGAACAAAAAGATGGACCCTACAGCAAATAACATGGGTGTTTTGTATTGTATCGAACCCCCCATATGGTAGCGATCCAACTAAAGATTTTGATTCCAGTGGGGACAGCTATGATCATGGTAGCTGTGGTGAAGTAGGCACGGGTATCAACGTCTAAGCCCACAGTAAACATATGATGAGCCCAAACAAGAGATCCAGGAACACCTATACTGATCATGGCATAAACCATGCCTAGATACCTGAAGACCGGTTTTCTCGAAAAAGTAGAAACGTTATGACTTATGATACCGGATCCAGGCAGAATGGGAATATACACCTCTGGATGACCAAAGAAACGAAAGAGATGCTGGTATAATATGGGGTCTCCGCCTCCAGCGGGATCAGAAAAGGTTGTATTAAAGTTTCAATCGGTTAATAACATGGTAATTGCCCCCGCCTGTACCAGAAGTGATAATAAAAGTGGGAATGCTTTCACTAGAACGGACCACACAAATAGGGGTGATCTATGCATAGTCATTCCAGGTCAACGCATGTTGGAGATAGTTGTTATAAAATTGATAGAACCTAAAATGGATGAAATACCAGATAGATGAGGACTAGAAATTGCTGAATCAACTGCTCCTTCAGAATGGCTGGTAATACCACTTAAGGGCGGATAGACCGTCCGACCAGTGCCACTACCCACTTCTACTAAGGCTGGGCTTAAAAGGAGCAAGAGACTTGGTGGCAACAACCAGAATGAAATATTATTTAATCGTGGAAATGCCATGTCAGGCGCACCTATCAGAATCGGAACAGACCAATTACCAGATCCACCTATCATCGCCGGCATAACCATAAAAAATGTAACAACTGTGCTTGTAATCATTGTGAACAGTTCTATTATCAATAAAGCAATGTTATTTGATCCCAATGTTTGTTTGGTTGTGTTTTACATTTTTCATGTTTTGACTTTTATGTAATTTCAAACTCTACATCACTTTCTGGAGAATTATACGCAAACTAGTGCGTAAACGTACTCAGTTTAATGCGAGAAATACTCCGGAACATCAAATTATACTCAACATACCTTAAATAACCTTTACATAACTTATAAATAAGTTTTGAAGGCTTTGGTATGGCAAAAACAAGTTAATTCGACTACAGGGACTAAACTTGACAAACTGCGAAAGTATGTCAATTTGAACTGTAACGAACATTCCGGAACATGACCATAAGTTAAAAACACCTTAAATATCCTTTACATAGCTTAGAAATAGGCTTTGAGGGGTTCGGTGTGCTAAAATAAACTTTTGGGTCATTCAGGGACTAAAAGTGTCAAAAAGTGCACAGGTTTGCATTTTCGCGCATAACTTACGTTCTGAATACATCCGGACATCCAAAAATTTATGTAAGCATGACTATATTATATTTTAGTGTTCTCCATAAGAAAAATCCATTCGTCGCGTCATTTGGATCGTTTTTCGCGCTTATGCGCATTTCGTCGTAATTAACCGAACATCGCGACCGTACGGCCAAACGAACCGACATCCGGGATATTTTTGAACACATTTTAAGTTCCCTATACTTTAACTTCATTTTAGAGCTTTGAAATGGGGTTAACGGGCCTTAAACGTGTCGAAAATGGGCTGAATGCATGACAGGGACTAAAAGTGTAATTCTGCCAAACTATGGCCTAGCGGTGCGCTACACTTTTAGTGTAGCGGTGCGCTAGCCTAGTTCAGACAGCAGAAAAATGGCAGAAACATTGAATCAAGTCCTTTCCTCATATGCACATGGTATTGGGTAATACTAGGGGCTCCAATGGTTTTCAAAAACCACCATCTTGATGTGTATGGCCAAGATCGAATCGCGTTTTCCAAGAAACGATCTCAACGGTGGACCGAAAACTATAAATACCCCAACACCCCTTTGCTAAAATCACAAGAAACTTGAATTGAGAAACTCTAAGTTGAAACATTTGTTTCATACTTGAGATTTTCGAATCGAGTTTAGCATTCGGGGACCCTTCGTAAGTATTCTTTCGTTCTTTTCCTTATTTTACTGCTTTTCGAGTCAGAAAGTCAAACTTTGTTTGACTTTCAGCGTTGACCAGTAATGGTCAATGCGAAGTTCGTTTGAACTTCGCAACGTGAGTGTAATCACGTTGGTCATAGTCCCTTGGGACTATGCCCACTGATTACCACGTTGTCTAGGGTCGTAGGGTAGGCGATCTAATAAATCGCCTATACCTTCGAACCCGACCCAGTTTGGTCGATCATTAGGATCCGACCAAATACATTAGGTGACCATAGTGTAGGGAATAACCTTCCGAGGTTATACCCTATGGTCACATCGTTTGAGTAGTTGTATGATAGGTTGTTTATATGCCTTAGGTAAATTACCAGAATACCCTTTTCATGCATAATTGGTAATTTAGCATATGTAACCTAAACTTTTGCCACATAACTGATTTTGTAACATGTTTAGGCATATAACACTTGTCATAGGGCTGGTTAGGCGTTCCGAACGCGTTTTACGCAAACGACGCGTTAAAGTAGCATAAGCTTCCTAAACGGGTCGTAATGGGTCGATAAGACTTAGGTTAAGTTTCATTTAGCATGTAGGCTTTGTTAAACCATATCATATGAGTTCCTACACTCATTTGGTTTACAAACCCTAATGCTACCCAGTCTTCCGATTTAGGTCCGGTTTATTAACATAGTTACCTATATTAGGTGCCGTTTGATTCCGAGATCTATAGCATTACTTGGTGGTCATCTTTAGACAATTGAGCAATCTCAAGTGAGTACATAGACCCCTCTTTTACTGTTTTCCAAACTGTTTTGGGGTGGAACACATGTGCCTACTTGTTACTTTCATGCTTTCCTGTTTTCACGTCATATACTTACTATGTTCGTTAGTACATTATAGTACATGATTACATTACATTTCATGCTAGGTGTGCCCATTGTGTGCATTACTTGGTACATTGTTTTACATTACATTTCATGCTAGGTGTGCCCATTGTGTGCATTACTTGGTACATTGTTTTACATTACATTTCATGCTAGGTGTGCCCATTGTGTGCATTACTTAGTACATTGTTTTACATTACATTTCATGCTAGGTGTGCCCATTGTGTGCATTACTTAGTACATTGTTTTACATTACATTTCATGCTAGGTGTGCCCATTGTGTGCATTACTTAGTACATCGTTTTACATTACATTTTATGCTACGTGTGCCCATTGTGTGCATTACTTAGTACATCGTTTTACATCACATTTCATGCTAGGTGTGCCCATTGTGTGCATTACTTAGTACATCGTTTTACATTACATTTTCACGCTATGTATGTTCATTTGATTACATACTTAGTGCATCACATGCTTACAGTTTTGGTATGACATTTGGTTTGTTTAACATGGAACAATACATTCATTAACATTGATCATGCCATTCGTTAGTAGGTAGTGGTACCATAGGAATTGACAACTCCCGTTCCGGACATCCCAGGGAAAGGGGACAGAAAGGAATGACCGAATTCGATATACATAATTTAGATAAATCTTTAATTTGTTTAAGGGTTTATCGCCTCAGTCTCAAGGCTTGGATGTATGCATTTTAACAATACCGCATAAATGTTTGTATCAGTATAGCATGCATTTGTTACACACAACATGACTTTGATTTAAACTGTGTTTTACTTCAATACCTTGTTGTTGTGCATTTTACATATGGTTTAGTTGATACATTTCACTTACCATACATGACATTTTGGTTACACATTACATAATCTACATTGAACATGAACATTTGGACATTGATATACACATTTGGTGGTTTACATTGGACATAGACATTTTGATATAGTTTACACAATAACACTTGACAATTGGTTTGTACATGAACATTTTACATCTTGATGGTTTGGTTTGATTAAGTGATTAAGTAACGATACGTGTGTAATATGATACAAACATGGTGGATACGCCGCTGGTACTTCCTATATATAAGTGTTTGTATAATATTACATAGCGTAACGTTATTTGAATCATTTCAGTTTGATACATATAACATTTTATACAAATAACATACTTTTCATAAGACATTGTTTTACAACCAACTTATCTTATACAAACTCATTTTACATGGTTATTCATTTAACCTTACATTTACTTATACATATCAACTGATCTTATCGTTTTTCAAATAATTTACAAGACAAAGCAAATTACAAGGTTCATGACTAAACATTTTCTCAAATACAAGTCATGAATCCTATTTTCACAAACCTATGTATCTCACAGGCATTTTTATGCTGACGTACCTATTTTCACATGTGTTTTCAGGAGCTTTTCCATAGGATGTTGATCATGATACTAGGGCGGACCTGTGCCTTAGAGACTTTAAAAGAAGATAGACTATGTTTAATTATGTTATAAACTCTTTTGTTTACTGTTCAAGACAATGTAACACCTTGTTTAATAATTAAATAAAACTTTGAATGCCATGGTTATGAAACAATTAATTCTGTCGCGATTCACTCCCCGGCGTTTCCGCCGCGGTCCGTTGTTATACGCGGTCGGGGTGTGACAGAAGAGTTGGTATCAGAGCCAATGGTTATAGGGAATTAGGTTATTAGTAATGCTTTGACCTAGACTATAACTTTTCTAGGACCCTAACACAAATTATTTGTGTTTAGATCCTAAAAACATGCACATCACCTATCCTTAGGTGATTATCAGAACAAAAGCCAAATTTTTTTTCCGAATCGATTTTTGAAAAAAACAATCATCTGTTTTTGAATGATTTATTACAAGGTTTTGAACCCTCAATTGTAAGGTTTTGAACCCTTTTCAGTTTGGTTTTTGGCCTTGTGCCTTCAAATTTTCAAAAATCTCGTCAAACGTTTTGGGTTTTAAATAATGTGAACATGTGCAAACTGGAAGGGTGAATGCCTGTATTCTGGGTTTTCTGTCTAGGCAAGCACTTCGTATACATCTCATCAGACGCGAGACCAGTTGTGCTTACCTGGGAATTCTTGGGATGAGTGTTCACTTATAGGCGAGCATGTCTTCATTATACATTATTTTTGACCCATTTACTTTGATTAGTCACTGTGTGTCGTTTGTTTGCTTTGTGATACGGACGAATGACCACCATCTTTGTTTTTGTTGATTTTGTTTCATCTCATTCTTTTCATCCAATCATCTCACTCGTTTCCTTTCATGTTTTCCTCTTTTAGAATGCCTCCTCGACGCGACAATCTGATAGCAACTGCCGAGCTGGCAGAAATTATTGCGCAGCAGATGGCTGCTCAATTTCCAAATCTCTTTGCTCAATGGAACCAAGCCAACAATAACAACAACAACAATGTTCCATGCAAATACAAGGATTTTAATCAGGCTAAACCACTCAAGTTTAGTGGTTCTGAAGGAGCGACTGGGCTTCTTCAGTGGTTCGAGAGCAGTGAGAATACTTTTCGCCATGTGCAGTGTCCGGATAATCGCAAAGTTGAGTTTGCTTCGAGCGTATTTCAGAAGAGGGCTTTGACATGGTGGAACGGGGTTATGAGAGATAGGGGTGCAGAAGTTGCTCTCGCACAGACATGGGCTGAACTGAGAGCCCTTATGATGAGGGAATTCTGTCCTCATCATGAGCAGCGAGCTTTGGAGAAGGAATTTGATGATCTGAAGCAAGATGGTGGTGAGCACAGGGCTTATACTGATCGGTTTGAAGAGTTGAGTCTGCTTTGCCCGACTATGGTTACCCCACTCGACAAGGCTATCGAGAGATACATCGACGTCCTACCTGACTCGGTACAAGATATTCTTACTGGTAGTAACCCTGCCACACTCCGTCAGGCAATCGAGTTATCAGCGACGCTGACTGAGTCGCAGATCAGAAAGAACAAGTTACACAGGAAGGGTGACAAGGGCAAGAAACAGTCGGCTGACAAGGGTGATAGCAAGAAAGGTCAAAACTTGAATGGAAAGAACTCTGGTTCTTCGAAGAGGTCAAGGAAGCGTAAGGCTTCCCAAAATTTTGCTATCACTGCCCAAGCTAACCAGGCAGCTCCCAACCAACCCGCACAACTTCCAGCAAAGAAACCTTATACAGGGAATGCACCTTTGTGCAATAGATGCAACAGTCACCATCAACCGCAACATCAGTGCCGTTTCTGTACTAGCTGTGGGAAGTCAGGTCATCTTGCCGAGGTTTGTCGGTTTGCTCAGAATCGCGTAGTTCAAAACCCGGCTCAACAAGTTGCACAGCCTCCTGCTCCGCAACAGGGTCAAGCTGCACGACCACAATACCCACCAGGTGCTTGTTACAATTGTGGGGACCTGACCCATTATAGGAATCGGTGCCCAAGACTGGCCAACCAGAACCAGAACCAGAACCAGAATCAGGCTCCGGCTCGAGGCCGAGTCTTTAACATGAATACCCAAAAGGCGCAGGCGGATGATAATGTGGTGAACGGTACGTTCTTTATTAATAATCAGCCAGCATCTGTTCTTTTCGATTCTGGTGCCGATAAGAGTTTTGTGTCTTTATCTTTTGAGCCGATGCTTCGCGTGTCTAGAACAAAACTAAGTAAATCTTTGACAGTAGAGGTTGCTAGTGGTGAACCCATTGTTCTTAATTCTGTTCTACGCAACTGCCAGTTGAACCTTAATGACCATCTTTTTCCTATTGACCTCGCGCCTATGCAACTTGGAAGCTTCGACGTTATTGTGGGAATGGATTGGTTATCCAAGCATCACGCAGAGATAGTTTGTTCTAAGAAGATTGTTCGTGTGCCGCTTTCGACAGGCGAGATCCTGCAGGTTCAAGGTGAGAAGCCTACCGTAGGTCTCAAACTTATGTCTTGTTTTAAAGCTCGGAAGTATCTGCAGAAGAACTATGTGGCTTTCTTAGCACATGTTACAGAAGATAAAGGCAAGGGTAAGTCTATTTCAGATATTCCTGTCGTTCGGGATTATTCTGAAGTGTTCCCTGAAGATTTACCTGGTCTACCTCCAGCACGCCAAGTCGAGTTCCGCATTGATCTCGTACCTGGTGCAAATCCCATTGCCAGAGCTCCATATCGTCTTGCACCATCTGAGATGCAAGAGTTGTCTAAACAGCTTCAGGAGCTCTCTGACAAAGGCTTTATCCGTCCCAATTTTTCACCTTGGGGTGCTCCTGTTCTTTTTGTCAAGAAGAAGGATGGATCCTTTAGGATGTGTATCGATTATCGTGAGCTTAACAAGCTTACCATCAAGAATCGATATCCCCTACCTCGCATTGACGACCTCTTTGATCAGTTACAAGGCGCTTCTTATTTTTCGAAGATTGATCTACGTTCCGGGTATCATCAACTTCGGGTGCAGGAAGAAGACATTCCGAAGACAGCGTTCCGTACTCGTTATGGGCATTATGAGTTCACAGTCATGCCATTCGGTGTGACTAATGCTCCTGCTGTTTTCATGGACTTAATGAATAGGGTCTGCAAACCTTATTTGGATCAGTTCGTCATTGTTTTTATTGACGACATCTTGATATACTCTAAGACACGAGCTGATCACGAGCAACATCTTCGTCTTACCCTAGAACTCCTAAAGAAAGAACAACTTTTTGCCAAATTCTCCAAGTGCGAATTTTGGCTTAAAGAAGTTCAATTTTTGGGGCATGTTATCAACGAACGGGGTATTCATGTAGATCCCTCCAAGATCAGTGCGATTAAGGATTGGGATACACCTTCTACTCCTACTGAAGTTCGTTCTTTTCTTGGTCTAGCGGGTTATTATCGCCGCTTCATAGAAAACTTCTCGAAGATTGCAGTTCCTCTAACTGCTCTAACTCAGAAGAAAATGCCCTTTTATTGGGGAAACAAACAAGAGGAAGCTTTTCAACACTTGAAGCAGAAGCTTTGCGATGCGCCTGTTCTATCATTGCCTGAGGGTGATGATGATTTTGTTGTGTATTGTGATGCATCGAAATTGGGTCTTGGCTGTGTTCTTATGCAAAGGAACAAAGTCATAGCTTATGCATCGAGGCAGTTGAAGATTCATGAGAAGAACTACACCACTCATGATCTTGAGTTGGGTGCAGTTGTCTTTGCTCTCAAGATCTGGAGACACTATTTGTACGGTACAAAATGTGTGGTTTTCACTGACCACAAAAGTCTTCAGCATATCTTCAATCAGAAGGAACTCAACATGAGACAGCGACGTTGGGTTGAGCTTTTAAACGACTATGACTGCGAAATTCGCTACCATCCTGGTAAGGCGAATGTCGTAGCTGATGCATTGAGTCGTAAGGAACGTACTAAGCTTCATTGTGTACGTGTTCAATCTGTTATTCAAGCTCGATCTGATATTCAAGCACGCATTTCTCAAGCTCAACAATCTTGTGTTTCACAAGGTTTGATGGATAAGGAATTTCCTTATCACATAACACCTGCTCTGGAACTGAAGGACAATGGATCATATTACTTCATGGACCGTTTGTGGGTCCCAAGCCAGGATGATCTTCGTACCTTGCTTATGGATGAAGCCCATAAGTCTCGTTATTCTATTCATCCGGGCTCAGATAAAATGTATAAGGACCTTCGTACTCACTATTGGTGGCCTGGTATGAAGAAAGACATTGCCTTATACGTATCCAAATGCCTTACTTGTCTTAAGGTTAAGGCTGAACATCAGCGTCCTTCTGGTTTATTGGAACAACCAGAGATCCCAGTTTGGAAATGGGAAAACATTACTATGGATCTTGTTACCAAACTTCCACGCACTAAGAAAGGTCATGATGCCATCTGGGTAGTCGTTGATCGTCTTACAAAGTCAGCACATTTCTTGCCAATCCGTGAGGATTTTCCTGCTGACAGACTTGCTCAAATCTATGTGGATGAAATTGTAGCTCGACATGGGGTTCCTTTGAACATCATTTCTGACAGAGATGCTCGTTTCACTTCTCATTTTTGGAGAACCATGCAATCTGCTATGGGGACCCAACTTAATCTGAGCACAGCTTATCATCCACAAACGGATGGTCAATCTGAGAGAACAATCCAGACTCTGGAGGATATGCTAAGAGCTTGTGTGATCGATTTTGGTGGTAGCTGGGATTCACATCTTAAATTGATTGAATTCTCCTACAACAACAGTTATCACACTAGCATCAAAATGGCTCCTTTCGAGGCTCTCTATGGTCGAAAATGTCGTTCACCAGTCTGCTGGAATGAGATTGGCGAGGCTCAACTTACTGGACCTGCCCTCATTTTAGAGACAACTGACAAGGTCAAGAAAGTTCGTGATAACCTTCAGGCAGCTAGAAGCCGTCAGAAGATTTACGCGGACCCAAAACGCAAAGCCTTGGAATTTCAAGTCGGTGATCGTGTATTACTTAAGGTCTCACCTTGGAAAGGTGTGATCAGATTTGGAAAGAAAGGAAAACTTGCACCTAGATACGTTGGACCATTCAAGATCGTCGAAAGAATCGGAAAGGTAGCCTACAGACTTGAGTTACCTCCTGAACTTGGAAATGTTCATCCAACTTTTCACGTGTCCAATCTCAAGAAGTGTTCAGCTGATGAGAACTTCTCCATACCGCTTGACGAAATCCGTGTTGGCAAAACACTGAAATTTGTTGAGAAACCAGTGGAAATCATGGAACGTGAAGTCAAGTGGCTTAAACGCAAGCGCATTCCTTTGGTCAAAGTTCGCTGGGAAGCTAAACGTGGACCTGAGTTTACTTGGGAACGCGAAGATCAAATGAAGGCGAAATATCCACATCTTTTTCCACGAGTTTCCTCTAAATAAATTTCGGGACGAAATTTCCACAAGTAGGGGAGACTGTAACAACTGTGCTTGTAATCATTGTGAACAGTTCTATTATCAATAAAGCAATGTTATTTGATCCCAATGTTTGTTTGGTTGTGTTTTACATTTTTCATGTTTTGACTTTTATGTAATTTCAAACTCTACATCACTTTCTAGAGAATTATACGCAAACTAGTGCGTAAACGTACTCAGTTTAATGCGAGAAATACTCCGGAACATCAAATTATACTCAACATACCTTAAATAACCTTTACATAACTTAGAAATAAGTTTTGAAGGCTTTGGTATGGCAAAAACAAGTTAATTCGACTACAGGGACTAAACTTGACAAACTGCGAAAGTATGTCAATTTGAACTGTAACGAACATTCCGGAACATGACCATAAGTTAAAAACACCTTAAATATCCTTTACATAGCTTAGAAATAGGCTTTGAGGGGTTCGGTGTGCTAAAATAAACTTTTGGGTCATTCAGGGACTAAAAGTGTCAAAAAGTGCACAGGTTTGCATTTTCGCGCATAACTTACGTTCTGAATACATCCGGACATCCAAAAATTTATGTAAGCATGACTATATTATATTTTAGTGTTCGCCATAAGAAAAATCCATTCGTCGCGTCATTTGGATCGTTTTTCGCGCTTATGCGCATTTCGTCGTAATTAACCGAACATCGCGACCGTACGGCCAAACGAACCGACATCCGGGATATTTTTGAACACATTTTAAGTTCCCTATACTTTAACTTCATTTTAGAGCTTTGAAATGGGGTTAACGGGCCTTAAACGTGTCGAAAATGGGCTGAATGCATGACAGGGACTAAAAGTGTAATTCTGCCAAACTATGGCCTAGCGGTGCGCTACACTTTTAGTGTAGCGGTGCGCTAGCCTAGTTCAGACAGCAGAAAAATGGCAGAAACATTGAATCAAGTCCTTTCCTCATATGCACATGGTATTGGGTAATACTAGGGGCTCCAATGGTTTTCAAAAACCACCATCTTGATGTGTATGGCCAAGATCGAATCGCGTTTTCCAAGAAACGATCTCAACGGTGGACCGAAAACTATAAATACCCCAACACCCCTTTGCTAAAATCACAAGAAACTTGAATTGAGAAACTCTATGTTGAAACATTTGTTTCATACCTGAGATTTTCGAATCGAGTTTAGCATTCGGGGACCCTTCGTAAGTATTCTTTCGTTCTTTTCCTTATTTTACTGCTTTTCGAGTCAGAAAGTCAAACTTTGTTTGACTTTCAGCGTTGACCAGTAATGGTCAATGCGAAGTTCGTTTGAACTTCGCAACGTGAGTGTAATCACGTTGGTCATAGTCCCTTGGGACTATGCCCACTGATTACCACGTTGTCTAGGGTCGTAGGGTAGGCGATCTAATAAATCGCCTATACCTTCGAACCCGACCCAGTTTGGTCGATCATTAGGATCCGACCAAATACATTAGGTGACCATAGTGTAGGGAATAACCTTCCGAGGTTATACCCTATGGTCACATCGTTTGAGTAGTTGTATGATAGGTTGTTTATATGCCTTAGGTAAATTACCAGAATACCCTTTTCATGCATAATTGGTAATTTAGCATATGTAACCTAAACTTTTGCCACATAACTGATTTTGTAACATGTTTAGGCATATAACACTTGTCATAGGGCTGGTTAGGCGTTCCGAACGCGTTTTACGCAAACGACGCGTTAAAGTAGCATAAGCTTCCCAAACGGGTCGTAATGGGTCGATAAGACTTAGGTTAAGTTTCATTTAGCATGTAGGCTTTGTTAAACCATATCATATGAGTTCCTACACTCATTTGGTTTACAAACCCTAATGCTACCCAGTCTTCCGATTTAGGTCCGGTTTATTAACATAGTTACCTATATTAGGTGCCGTTTGATTCCGAGATCTATAGCATTACTTGGTGGTCATCTTTAGACAACTGAGCAATCTCAAGTGAGTACATAGACCCCTCTTTTACTGTTTTCCAAACTGTTTTGGGGTGGAACACATGTGCCTACTTGTTACTTTCATGCTTTCCTGTTTTCACGTCATATACTTACTATGTTCGTTAGTACATTATAGTACATGATTACATTACATTTCATGCTAGGTGTGCCCATTGTGTGCATTACTTGGTACATTGTTTTACATTACATTTCATGCTAGGTGTGCCCATTGTGTGCATTACTTGGTACATTGTTTTACATTACATTTCATGCTAGGTGTGCCCATTGTGTGCATTACTTAGTACATTGTTTTACATTACATTTCATGCTAGGTGTGCCCATTGTGTGCATTACTTACGTGTGCCCATTGTGTGCATTACTTAGTACATCGTTTTACATCACATTTCATGCTAGGTGTGCCCATTGTGTGCATTACTTAGTACATCGTTTTACATTACATTTTCACGCTATGTATGTTCATTTGATTACATACTTAGTGCATCACATGCTTACAGTTTTGGTATGACATTTGGTTTGTTTAACATGGAACAATACATTCATTAACATTGATCATGCCATTCGTTAGTAGGTAGTGGTACCATAGGAATTGACAACTCCCGTTCCGGACATCCCAGGGAAAGGGGACAGAAAGGAATGACCGAATTCGATATACATAATTTAGATAAATCTTTAATTTGTTTAAGGGTTTATCGCCTCAGTCTCAAGGCTTGGATGTATGCATTTTAACAATACCGCATAAATGTTTGTATCAGTATAGCATGCATTTGTTACACACAACATGACTTTGATTTAAACTGTGTTTTACTTCAATACCTTGTTGTTGTGCATTTTACATATGGTTTAGTTGATACATTTCACTTACCATACATGACATTTTGGTTACACATTACATAATCTACATTGAACATGAACATTTGGACATTGATATACACATTTGGTGGTTTACATTGGACATAGACATTTTGATATAGTTTACACAATAACACTTGACAATTGGTTTGTACATGAACATTTTACATCTTGATGGTTTGGTTTGATTAAGTGATTAAGTAACGATACGTGTGTAATATGATACAAACATGGTGGTGTACTTCCTATATATAAGTGTTTGTATAATATTACATAGCGTAACGTTATTTGAATCATTTCAGTTTGATACATATAACATTTTATACAAATAACATACTTTTCATAAGACATTGTTTTACAACCAACTTATCTTATACAAACTCATTTTACATGGTTATTCATTTAACCTTACATTTACTTATACATATCAACTGATCTTATCGTTTTTCAAATAATTTACAAGACAAAGCAAATTACAAGGTTCATGACTAAACATTTTCTCAAATACAAGTCATGAATCCTATTTTCACAAACCTATGTATCTCACAGGCATTTTTATGCTGACGTACCTATTTTCACATGTGTTTTCAGGAGCTTTTCCATAGGATGTTGATCATGATACTAGGGCGGACCTGTGCCTTAGAGACTTTAAAAGAAGATAGACTATGTTTAATTATGTTGTAAACTCTTTTGTTTACTGTTCAAGACAATGTAACACCTTGTTTAATAATTAAATAAAACTTTGAATGCCATGGTTATGAAACAATTAATTCTGTCGCGATTCACTCCCCGGCGTTTCCGCCGCGGTCCGTTGTTATACGCGGTCGGGGTGTGACAAAAAAGATCATTAAAAAAGCGTGAGCCGTTATTAAAACATTATAAAGTTGATGATTCCCACCAAGAATTTGATCGCCGGGTCGTGTTAATTCCATACGAATCAGTACTGAGAAGCATGTGCCCATCCCTCCAGCAATGGCACCAAAGATGAAATATAGAGTCCCTATATCCTTGTGGTTAGTGGAGAAAAGCCATTGGACCGGATTTGTCATAAAATTGAGATTCTTTCTTGTAGTTCTGCTTCTTGCTCGAAAAATGAGGAAAGACTTGTCGGAAATAGTTGGCTTGGTCCGACCATGAAAGGCATGGGAGTTGTTGGGCATGAAAAAGAGCTTTTCGATCTTGTATCCGCTTGCTTCTATCTATAGAAAGATTCTCCTCTCCAACTGCTGACCTATTCACTACCAAGATTGACCTTAGTATCCGCCTTCATGCTTACACGTCCCCTTCAATCCTCCTTTTCTCCTTTATTCCCTGTTCTTTTTCCTCACGCTTCTCTTCCTAGGAAATTTGGCTTCCTTATAACATAACCTATAGAAAACAAGTATTTAAAGAAAGTTTAATATTGGTATAGACTCACGGAGACTAGATTCTATTTTTTGCTAGATCAACTGTGCGGGAACTTGAAATGCAATTAACTAGCAAAAAGTGTGGGTTAAGAGCTGCTGTTGAGGCTCTCTGTTGCAAATCCTTTCTATACGTTATTTTTTATCCAATCTCGCACTTGGTCTGATCCTATTCTTTACTAATGGTTGTTGACTAAAGGATGCATGGGACTCTTTTTTCTCGTTGCTAGGCTTTCAACCAAGTGCTTTTCCATCTTAGGTGAATGAGCTACGATCTCGCAAGGCACTACTGTAGAGCTCTTTGGGCCTGCCGCTGTCTCAATCGATAAACTTTGAAGATTAGCCTACTGAACGATTCCTCCATCCTATTCAATAGGCTATCGAGCCAAGCTAGATCTGCAGCCAGCGACGATAACTAAGTAGTTAGTATAATTAGTATAAGTAGTAGTTTACTGGGACGATCCACTAGATCCATAAGCCCGTAAGGGAAGATGAATAGCCTTTCTTTTTAAGAACCTCGTTCGATCCCGAACTGCATTCAAAAAAGTAAATAAAGCGAGGGATTACCAAGCTAGAAAGAAGAGTTGGTTTTGAGCTAACTTCCATGATAGGAAAAGAGTGAACTCGAGAGAAGAGAAAGCTATATGCTTAACACATGCAAGTCGGACTCTCTTTTTTAGATTCACTCTCTTCCTCTCCCTTATGGTCGACGTTCTCTCCTCCCATCCTCTCCTCTCCCTACCGGTCACCGAATAGAACTCTTCTTTGCCGTTCTGGTTAGCTTTAGGACTAGACAACCCCGCCGGGAGCCAAGAGAAGTAAGCTTAGACTGCACTGTGACAACAGTGTTCTGTAATCACCGTATAATGTAAAACAATGTTGATTGTCAATAAAACAATGTGCTTTGGTGTTATTATATGTGTAATTGTGTTTAGTGATTCACAATTTGATTCGATTCCGATTTCAAGCTTTAAATCACTTTCTGGAAGGTTATACGCAAACTGGTGCGTAAACGCAATCAGTTTAACGCGACGTACACTCCGGAACTGTGACGTAAGCCAAACATACCCTAAATATCCTTTACATAACTTAGAAATAAGTTTCGAAGGATTCGGTATGGCAAAAACATGTTTATTTGAACTAAAGAACTATTTACGACAAAACTGCGAAACGAACGTTGGTGACCGCCCGGATAATATTTAAATCGCAAAAATATTCTGTTATGATTAAAATTTTATTTTTAATCAGGTTCGTGTTGAAAAATAAATTAAAACGCTTAAAAACGTTATTTTTCAAGTTTAAACGCGTACCGCGTGTTTCTGCGCGACACAATGCTTATACTGCAAAACGCAGACAACGCAGCCAGTCTTGGCAACTGAAATTTATTTCAGTAATATTTTGGCGAGTTTATTTTTATAGAATAATAAAATAATTTAGAACGCCATAAACCGGGATTTAAACGCTAGATAAAATACCCGGTATCCAGTTAAACACCCGTTTTAGCCTACATATAACATATTTATAAAAAAAAAAATGCATGTATGAGAGTGGAAGGGGAGGTGGCGGCCTCACATACACCATCTTGCCACTTCTCTAATTTACATGACAAGTGTGGGTGCATAACATCTTTCAAATCTTCCAAATCTTATTTAGATCTTTCCATATCTCATAAGTATCACAACATCTTCACTCAACACTCAACCTCCTTCTCTCTCCTCTCTCCCAAACCGTCCACACCCCTTCATCACCATCTTCATCCTTTTTCAATCTTGTTCTTCATAATCAAACCCCTTTCCAAGCATATTTCAAGTTGGTGTGAAGATCCAAAGGTGTTTCCAAGGTACATTCAAGTGATTTCAAGCTCCCTATCATCAAAATCTCCTCCAAAAACTTACATCTTGAAGGTATAACACTTATGTTTAAATCATACTCTTGGTTCTTGGTTGTTCTTGATGATTTGAAGTTTCTCTTGAATCTTGGAATTTTCACAAACTTGAAATCTAAAAAGAAATGGGTCTTGATACAAATAAAAATGGTGATGTTTGTGTGTGTGTATGACCGTACATATATATGCATGTGTGTATGAGGTTTGAGCTTTATTTCTTGATAAGTACTTGTTTAAGTTACATGTTCTTGAATGATATTTAAAATGCAAGTGTTGGATGATTTGTGTATGTTATGTTAAATGTTTAAGTACATCAGCAAATAAACCTGAATATATCACATATTTGATGCATCTAAACTCATATAAAATGATGTTGATATGATAGTATGCTTTAGACACTTGTACATGAGGATACATGTTGAATTAAAGCTCAAGAAGTGATAAAAATGGTTATATGACAAAAATGATTTTTAACAGATTAGAAACACTAAAAATAACATTATTTGGTATATTATAATGGCATGGAACTTTGACATAGGTTTGATAGCTTTGCATGTTGTACACATAGCTTAAAAAGTGGTAAATTATGTGAAATTTGCATGATTTATATGATTTACTTAAGACCTGCACTATCATGAGTATAACCATTATTTTATTCAGTAAATAACATGGGTTATGTTAAAATTTCAAGTTGTTTCGATTTGGGATGATTCGGGTAACGTTTGATGCAAAACTATGCGGTAAAACGGTTAAAAATCGGCTTTTCGGAGTATTTTTACAAAACTGTTTTAGATCAGTAACCAAACAGATATTTTTGATATAAAAATAAGTATTTTAACTTATATTAAGTTTACTTGGTGTTTGGTTAGTCATACGTGACTTCCGACGCCCAAAAATGTTACCGAATCGTTAAAATAAGTGTTTTTCGACATAACTAGAATGGGTTGTTCATGGGTAAATTTTATGTATTACAATGTGCTATGTGTTTTTACAATATGTGTATGATGATGAGTTAGTGTTGGCAAGATTATGTGTATTACGCTTGAGTACATATATATACAAATACACCAAGATAATCAAAAATAATAACTTTTCGAGAAATCTTAAAGTTATGTGAAAATTCTAAGTATCGGAGAAACTTATGTATTTTTGTGGGTTTTGATTATTAAATCATTCTTATTTAATTTAGGACGAATAAACAATTTGAGAGATTGTGTTGTTGGACTCTGTATGCCCAAGACACATATTAAATTGATGTGGCTAGTACGTTATGATCCAAGTCGAGTCATACCCAATAACAAGCTAGACAAACACTTATATTATTTATTTGTGATATGATCAAACAAATAAATATTAACACTTACAATATTTAGAAATTGGTTTTCTAAATAATTACACTTGAGAAACCAATAAATTATGTGGATAATTTATTACGAAAGAATATTTTATTTTGTTATTTAATAAGTTAAATAACATTTTTAAAAGAGGTATATAAAGTCTTGAAAACATATAGTGTTTATTTTATAAAAGTTATAAAAATAAACAAGACTTTATTTAATAAAATAATTTTTTTTTTAAAATACCCACATGGGGCCGGCCCCTTTCTCTCTAACCAAAAAATTTGGTCCAATATCTTTTCATGCATATTGCATGTGGAAGAAGCCTCTTGATTGGGCAAAAAGGAGGTGGCTCTTCTCTCATCTTTTCTATATTTTGTATGACAAAAAATAAAAAGATAGAAGAGATAATCTCAAAGTGGAAGACTTGGATTTATGCTCGCTAAATTTCGGTCATAAGAGGCAATTTTCAAGTGTTCGGTTTTTTGTTTCAAGTGTTGAAATCCTAGCTACAATCGTAGTGTTTGTTGGAAGCTTGGGGTATACAAGCTTGAGGCCTTCTACTCTTGAAGGCAACCATTCTTGAAGCATCATCCGTTTCATCCTCATTACTCCAAGAAGGTAGTTTTCTAAACATCCTATGGTTGTGTTTGATAGTATGCATCTTCATATATGGATCCGGGTTTTGGGATTTTGCATATAAGTGGTTTTATATCTTATAAAAGTAACATGTTTTAAATATAATTCCGTTGCGTTTTTATTTCATAAGGATGAAATTGCTTTGATAAACATGTTAAAATCCCATCAATGGCATCTAGAGCCGCTTATATGAGTGCATGCTTCAATAGATTAAAAATTTCGGGTTTCGGGTTTGAATAAAACCCTATGGCCGAAAATTTTAAGATGGTTATCCCTTAGTTTTTCAAGATTATTTTCTTACATGCATAAGAGAATCTTGAAAAATTTATTTCATATGGATGATTTGTTTGTTTGGACAAAGGTTACCTTTTCGGTTTTTTGTACATAACCGAAAATGGTCATAAAAGGGAACCATTTTTTTTTCTATGCTTCTTGAAATTTATATATATATTTGGATATATATTTTGGTGCATATAACCTAGCCATGACCTTGTGTTGAATGATTGTGTTGTGATTTATTTTTATTAATTATTCATTGGGTTGTAATAATTATTATTTTGTTCTTTCATTAGAAGATATGTAATTTATTTATTTTATTTGGTTTGTAAAATAAATAGATTAGGTGCATTTTTTATTTTACTAGAAAAATGTATTAGGATATATTTTTTGTAAAAGAAGATGCACACAAAATGTGGTTTTGGTTTGGCCATATTTGGTCCAAAGAACTTCATCGTTCTTAACGGGATTTTAACCCGATAACCAAAACACATTTTTGAAGTCCAAAAGAGTTTGGAGCTGAATATAAAAGACTTTTGGAAGCTCAAAGAAGGTGGAGAAATCACAACACAAGAAGGATACTTGAAGCATTTGGATGCGGGATCAAGTGGGAGTCCATCGACACATTACTTGTGTCATTTTCACCCTTTAGGAAGGACCTTTTGGCACACTTGTTTCGGCTAACAAGGGTTGTCAAAATAGTTGGCTATGGTTATGCACCTATTGTTATGTATGTTATGCTTGTGTGGTTGCTTATTTTGTTGTTTTAGATGATATGTCGATATGCATGACAAACAAACTAATAATCAACAACAAGCGTAAAATGGTTCTTAACAAAATCATTAAAATGGTTAATAAAGGTTTTATTAAAAATTAATGATTTTATAATAAAATGGGTTTTATTAAAAGAACCTTGAAAATTAGTTTTCACCAAAGTACCATTGATTTGAATGCATGCAAATGTATAGTACATAATATTTTCTAAACTAGAATTTTAAAATATTAAAAACCCTTTTATAAAACAAGTCAAACACCATCCTTTTATACAACACTCGAAACACTTGGGAACTCTTGTTGTGGGATAAAGGTCACCTAACCACATTTGAGGGAACTTGTATGTTCGAGGTGGGTTTACCATGTTTGTGGGATAAAGGTCACCTAACCACTTATGTGCATAAACTCACACGTGTGTATAAGTTGGACGACTTGATTTGGAAACCATGAACTTAGGGTCACCAAAGCTTGGGGAACAAAGGTGTTGATGGGATTAAACATGCCAACTAAACATAAAGATGTTTAACCGATCCCATATGGCTAGAAGTTGCAAAGAGTTGCAATTGTCAAACGTTGACTACCTTGTTAATTTAAATAGAGGGATAAAGGTCACCTAACCAATATTTAAATGTAACGTTGGATTCTAGATTTTAATTATTAATTGTCTTTAAGACACAAAAGGGTATTAATGATTAAAATATAATAATATCGAAAATACTAAAATTGAACTTGTTAAATTTTGTAGATGGCCGCTAACAATGCAAACCCGACTAACCAAATCGTCCGAAACCTATCACTAAGAACCATCCTTGAAAAGGATCGTCTCAACCATAACAACTTCATGGATTGGTTTCGAAACTTGAGAATCGTTCTCAAGCAAGAGAAGATATCCTATGTGTTGGACGATCCTATTCCCGATGAACCTAACGTGGAAGATGTGGAAGCCTACAACGATTGGGTTAAGTATACCGAGGACTCCATGCAAGCCTCATGCCTCATGTTGGGAACTATGAATCCCGAAATTCAAAAGGATTTTGAACATCACGGGGCATACGACATGATTACCCAGTTAAAGGAAATGTTCCTACAACAAGCAAGGGTAGAACGCTTCGAAACTGTTCGGGCGCTTCATGCATGTCGAATGGAGGAAACCCAATCGGTATCATCTTATGTTCTCAAGATGAAAAGCCACATTGATCGCCTCGAACGGCTAAATTGTCCCGTCTCTAAAGAGTTGGCTACAGATTTGATCCTCAACTCTTTAACAAAGAAATTTGAGAGCTTTGTAATGAATTACAACATGAATGGATGGGACAAGAGCATTAGTGAGCTTCATGCAATGCTCAAAACGGCCGAAGCAGGAATGGGCAAAAAGGCTTTACCCGTCCTAGCGATCAATGAAGGAGGCAACAAAAAGAGGCCCCACCCCGACTCTAAAGCAAACTATGCTAAAAGAAAGGGACACGTTAAGGGAAAGGGAAAAGCTAAAGCAGAACCCACCAAACCAAAAGAGAAGAAGCAAAAGGTTGCTACGAACGACCCATGTTTTGAATGTGGTGAGATAGGACATTGGAAGAGAAATTGTCTGACCTATCTCAAAGAGTTGAAAAACAAGATGGATGCAGGGCAAACCTCAGGTACTATCTTTATGATACATGTTGAGCTTAATGTTATTTCTTCTAACACATGGGTACTGGATACCGGATGTGGAACTCATATTTGCAATTCGTTGCAGGGGTTCAAAAGAAATAGACATTACAAGAAGGGAGACGCTAGTCTCTTCATGGGCAACGGAGCAAAGGTTGAAGTCGAAGCTCAAGGAGACTACGTTTTAGAGCTTCCAAGTGGTTTGGAAGTTATTTTGAAAAATGTTTTGTATGCTCCTAGTTTAACTAGGAACATAATTTCAGTTTCCCTTTTAAAACAATGTGGTTTTAATTTTGAATTTGTTAACCAAGACATTTATGTTTCTATGAATGATGTGTTTTATTTTAAAGCTGTGTCTTTAAATGGTATTTATGAATTAGATCATGATAACACATCATATGATAGCTCAATGTACCAAGTAACCAACAAGAAACTCAAAATGGATTTGAGTGATTCCTACCTTTGGCATTGTTGCCTTGGACATATAAGCAAGAATCGCATGCATACACTTCAGAAAAATGGTCTTTTGAATACAAATGAAGATAATTCATTTGATGTATGCGAATCTTGTTTACAAGGCAAAATGACCAAGACACCCTTTTGTGGAAATTTTGAAAGGGCTAAAGACTTACTAGGTATCATACATTCAGATGTATGTGGTCCTTTTAAGTCGATGACTAGGAATGGTGAAAGATACTTCATTACCTTTATCGACGACTATAGTCGTTATGGTTATGTGTACTTACTAAGACACAAGGATGAAGCATTTGAAATGTTCAAAGACTTCAAAAGTGAAGTAGAAAATCAACTCAAGAAAACAATCAAAGTCCTTCGCACCGATAGAGGAGGTGAATACCTTAGTGGTGCTTTTCAAGATCATCTTAGGAGTTGTGGGATTATCTCACAACTTACTCCACCTGGAACACCACAAAACAATGGTGTGTCCGAAAGGAGAAATCGAACTCTATTAGATATGGTTCGATCTATGATGGCTAGAAGCACATTACCTCTATCATTTTGGGGTTACGCTTTGCTCTCCGCAGTCCGTATACTAAATATGGCCCCAACCAAGAAAGTGGAAAAGACACCTTTTGAAATATGGCATGGAAACCCTCCATCATTATCATTCTTAAGGGTTTGGGGTTGTGAAGCTTATGTTAAGCAATACACTCCAAATAAATTGGAAGTCCGATCTACTAAGTGTATTTTTGTAGGATATCCTAAAGATGATATAGGATATTATTTCTACGACCCAACCGAGCAAAAGGTATTTGTTGCTCGAAAGGGTAAGTTCTTAGAAGCTAAGTTCCTTATGGAAGGAACCAGTGATAGAACAGTGGAACTTGAGGAGGATCAAGAACCACAAGACGATACACGTTTGGTTGATACAAGCACTCAACAAGAGGTTGTTGAAAACGATCAAGAGGTTGATCAGAACATACAAAATGTTCGCAGATCTGGTAGAATTAGTAATCCACCTGAAAGATATGGATTTTTCATGGATGGATGCTACGTGGTAGATTCAGATGAACCAACCACATACCATAATGCAATGTCAAAATCCGATTCTGACAAATGGCTTGAAGCCATGAACATAGAGATGCAATCCATGTATGATAACCAAGTTTGGGAGTTGGTTGTGCCACCACTTAACTCTAAAGTAGTTGGAAGTAAGTGGGTTTTCAAGAAGAAAACTGATATGCATGGTAACTTGGATACTTACAAAGCAAGACTTGTAGCAAAAGGTTTCACTCAAACTCAAGGAATTGATTATGATGAGACCTTCTCGCCTGTGGCGATGCTAAAGTCAATAAGGATATTATTTGCCATAGCTGCATATTATGACTATGAGATCTGGCAATTGGATGTCAAAACAGCTTTTCTTAATGGATATCTTGATGAAGATGTCTATATGGATTACCCTGAAGGTTTTGTCGATCCAAAACATCCTGACAAAGTATGCAAGTTAAAGAAATCAATCTATGGATTGAAACAAGCATCTAGAAGTTGGAATCACCGTTTTGATGAAGAAATTAAGAATTTTGGATTCATCAAGAACGGCGATGAAGCTTGTGTGTTCAAGAAAGCTAGTGGGAGCATCATCACTTTCTTAGTACTGTATGTCGATGACATTCTACTATTTGGGAATGCCATTCCAACCATGGAAGGTGTAAAAGCTTGGCTTGGAAGTTGTTTTTCCATTAAGGATCTTGGTGAAGTCGCCTACATTCTGGGAATAAAGGTCTATAGGGATAGATCAAGGCGCTTGATAGATTTAAATCAAAGTGCATACATTGACAAAGTCTTGAATAGGTTCCAAATGGAGAACTCTAAGAGAGGTTTTGTACCTATTCAAAAGGGGACAATATTGAATACATCTCAATGTCCAAGCTCAAAGGATGAGCAAGAGAAAATGAAAAGAATCCCATATGCGTCAGCTATAGGATCCATCATGTATGCAATGATATGCACCAGACCGGACGTGTCATGCGCCTTGAGCATGACGAGTAGATACCAGCAGAATCCAGGTAACAGTCATTGGATGGCTGTTAAAAGTATATTGAAATATCTTAGGAGGACTAAGGATATGTTCTTAATATATGGATCTGGTGAGGAGGAACTCGTTGTAAAGGGTTACACTGACGCGAGTTTCCAAACCGATCGAAGTGATTCTCGATCGCAATCGGGGTATGTCTTCATTTTAAATGGAGGAGCAGTTTCTTGGAAGAGCTCAAAACAAGACATGGTAGCATTGTCCACTACAGAATCAGAATACATCGCCGCTTCATTGGCAGCCCAGGAAGCTGCATGGCTAAAGAAATTTATAGCCGACCTAGGGGTGGTCCCTACCACTCAAGACCCCCTAGAGATCTTTTGTGATAACGAGGGTGCGATTGCTCAAATCAAGGAACCTCGTGCGCACCAAAAGACTAGACATATCGAGCGGAGATTCAACTACATAAGGGATGAAGTTGAAAAAGGAAAGATATGTATTCGCCAAGTTCACACCGATCAAAACATTGCGGATCCACTCACGAAGCTCCTTGACAAAGGAAAACATGAGGGTCATACATGTTCCTTAGGACTTCGATATTCTAGTGATTGGATTTGATCTATTTTGTATTTGGATATTGAAACAATTGTTATTTTAACTCATTTATGGCATCTTGAGTTACGTTTCATATTAGCATGTTTAAATCCATGAATAAGTTAATTATTCTAAATGTCCGTAGTCGATCATAATTGTGGGAACAAATATGAATGTAAGACTATTATGAATTTGGATTGGTGGATATTCATTAGATGTGAATATAGAGCAAAGTGTTGCTGCCAAAGTTCATAGATAAATTGGGATACAAATATTGGACTGACTCGCTCTCAAATATTACTGCATGGAATCATCTTTGATTGATCATAAGTAAATTTGAGTAAAGGAGAATATCATAGTATCCTCTGACCTGAGATACATATTGGGTCTTGATATTCACCAAATATTGTACCTTGACTTATTTCTTCGCTGTCAGTAATATGACAGTACATAAGGCTAAGCTCAGGTGTGGTACAAGGTGATTGTGAGAGACGTATGTAGTCAAGATGGGATTTGTTCCTCTTATTCGTTGAGAGTAAGATGTCTAAGGCCTGCTAAAGTTAAATCAACAGAGAGTGATCACTCTGTGTCTCTGGATTTAACATGACATCTGTAACGAAAGGATAAATGATAGATTCACCTAAATCGTGTTCAAGTAAGGGACTTTAAAGCGATGATGTTATTGAATGGCAAATATAGTCATACGTATTGGGGGTAGTAAACCGTAGTTAGGCGTCATTTACTACTTGCATCAATCTTCTATGTATCTTGTGCAAGTGGGAGATTGTTGGACTCTGTATGCCCAAGACACATATTAAATTGATGTGGCTAGTACGTTATGATCCAAGTCGAGTCATACCCAATAACAAGCTAGACAAACACTTATATTATTTATTTGTGATATGATCAAACAAATAAATATTAACACTTACAATATTTAGAAATTGGTTTTCTAAATAATTACACTTGAGAAACCAATAAATTATGTGGATAATTTATTATGAGAGAATATTTTATTTTGTTATTTAATAAGTTAAATAACATTTTTAAAAGAGGTATATAAAGTCTTGAAAACATATAGTGTTTATTTTATAAAAGTTATAAAAATAAACAAGACTTTATTTAATAAAATAATTTTTTTTTAAAAATACCCACATGGGGCCGGCCCCCTTTCTCTCTAACCAAAAAATTTGGTCCAATATCTTTTCATGCATCTTGCATGTGGAAGAAGCCTCTTGATTGGGCAAAAAGGAGGTGGCTCTTCTCTCATCTTTTCTATATTTTGTATGACAAAAAATAAAAAGATAGAAGAGATAATCTCAAAGTGGAAGACTTGGATTTATGCTCTCTAAATTTTGGTCATAAGAGGCAATTTTCAAGTGTTCGGTTTTTTGTTTCAAGTGTTGAAATCCTAGCTACAATCGTAGTGTTTGTTGGAAGCTTGGGGTATACAAGCTTGAGGCCTTCTACTCTTGAAGGCAACCATTCTTGAAGCATCATCCGTTTCATCCTCATTACTCCAAGAAGGTAGTTTTCTAAACATCCTATGGTTGTGTTTGATAGTATGCATCTTCATATATGGATCCGGGTTTTGGGATTTTGCATATAAATGGTTTTATATCTTATAAAAGTAACATGTTTTAAATATAATTCCGCTGCGTTTTTATTTCATAAGGATGAAATTGCTTTGATAAACATGTTAAAATCCCATCATGTGTTAACATATAAAAACGCACCCAAAGGTGAGTACATAGATCCCCTCTGTTTACTGTTTTCGTTTGTTTTGGGGTGATTCATATGTATCAAAACGATTTCGATATTTTAAGGATGGTTTCAAAAACGATTAAGATGGTTTCGATAATGTGAACGAATTTGTTGGTTGTAGTTACATAACGAATGACATTCATTAGCATTGATCAAGCCGACCAGTATTAGGTTAAGGTACCATAGGATCTGACAAATCCCGTTATCAGACCGCACCCATGGTTATGTCTGGGTTAGGTGGGTAATGACTGAATCTGATGATTGTTAACTTACCCTTTGGAGGTTTGTTAATGCGAGAACGAGTTAAACGATGAACGAGTCACAAAGGTTTGAATGTTATTAGCGAGACGACCAAAAGTAGTTTTCACAATTAAAACGAGAACGATTTGAACGAGTGAACGATTTGAACGACTTGGAACGATTTGAACGATTTAAACAAATGAACGATGATCTACAACGAGAACGAGTTAAACGATGTCACACAACGATGTTTACGAAACTATATAAACCATACGAGTTTTATTACGAGAACGATTTATGATTTGGTTTACATAAACAAATGTTTTGGGTTAAGATTCATGGCATCGAGGTTTATAAATTATGACCAATCTGTCTTGACTTGTTATTCCTTTTTTTTTTGGGTAAAGGGTTACCCTGGTGATTCTATTAAAATGCAACCGCAATTAAGAACAAGTAGTGAGGATGTGTTCCACACTAGTTCATATACAGGACATGCCCCATATATGTAAATCAAAAGAAAAAACCAAAGACCTATAACACCCCATAACCTAGTCTACTATACATCATGACAAGACATCTAGTAGACAAAACATTGCAAACCACAAAACATAATCCTCAACTACCATCATCAAAGATAAAGTAGCCACAAAACAGCAGCCCCTTCAGACGAAAAGCAGACAGCCTATCCATTAGAGAACTTGGTAGAAGAGGTGCTTGCCCCTGCTTTCGAAGAAAAAGGATGAGTACCCGATGTCATAAATTCACTAGTTTCATTGTAGACTTCTTCAACCTCCTCCTCATCCAATTCCTGCCTGTCACTCGACGGTTTCTTCTCCACTGGACCCAAAGTGGTACCTCCCTGATTACCAGTATCATCCTTCAGAATGTCAAACGGGTTAGACGTTGAAACCTGATTCTGAATCGGACTCTTTGAGGACGATTTTGGTTTAGGGTTGACAACTGGCCTGTAAACTAACTTAGGCTTCTGATTTTTCATATGGATGCCTTGGTTGTTCACTTTCTTCTTCTTGACCTCTACAGCCTGAAACTCATCATTATTCTTTTCAGCATCCCCACTAGAAGTTACCTGAGGGTTCTTTGGGCACGAGCTGTCATCATGACCAAACACACAGCAAGAGGAGCACCTTAAAGGCTCCCAATCATATTCAATCTTGACCTCCACCTTTGAATACCCACTACCATCCATAGATGGGATAGCAACAGTAACACTCTTTTTTAACTCAGCCCCCGCTTGCACTTCAATAAGCGCTCTAGCATAGCTGCTCCTTCCCCAAGATTCAGCACACATCGAGGCAGTATACGTATCCAACATCTTAGGTATCCCAATCATAGAGGCAACCAAGCTAAGCCCATCCTCGGTAAATGCCGCTAATGGCACATCATGCATCTTGACCCAAACTGGAACCACTTTAATGTCCTCTTTTTCCATCTTGATAGAGGGCGACCACTCCTTCAAAATTATGGGAACACTTCTAATTAGCCAAGGCCCATCCTCTAGCATTTGATTCATCCCTTCCTTAGTAGTAAACTTAAAGAAAAATAACCCGTTTGCATTCATCATGAGCCGGGAAAGACCATATTTAGCCCAGTTGTTTTTAGAAAAGTAATCGACCACAGGAAATGCCAACCGTTTACCCAGAAAATATCCAAACAAAGTGTTTGCATACCTATCAGTAACTTGTTGAACCGACGACAATGGAATAACAACATCAGCACCATCAACTTTCTCGGCAGATTCCATCGCCCGAAAATTCACTTTAACCTTCTCCTTTGTGTTCTTTACAATGTTAGCGAAGGAAACAGGATCTGCAGGCCCCGAAGTTCGTGCTTTACCTTGAGCAGCCGAGAAATTCATTCCATTAAAACCTGTTGATGGTGAACATCCCATCTTGGGATAATCCCAACATTGCTCTGGTCGCTCAGCAGCCGATTTTACCACCGGTGATGTGACCTTTGTGAGTTCATCAATGATATTTATACCACGTTTTGGCTTTATATTGTTCCCATCAACATCAAGAATACGATCAGCAATTTCTTTAAATGACAGTGGTGGCTTTCCACCAATTTTCGTTTGTTCATCCATTAAACCCTAATCTTATCAATCAGAAAGGGAGTGATGGCTGAACCCAAAAAGAAACTGGCAAACCCTAGCAGCCGTGACAAAACCTGAATATAGCCGATTCTGCAATGATTAAACAGCCGCAACAAGCGCAGGACCTTGTGAACCCTAATCTGATGTAATACTGATTCGCCGTTCAGATCAGATTAAGAATAAACCCTAGTCACAAAATAGGCAGCCGTCACCCTAAACCAATCAGAAGATAAAGAAAAACCGGAACAGATTAGTAATAGGATGGACGGCGGCAAAGACAAAACAAACCTACTTGTAAAATCCCTAATCTTAACTTCAATTAATTAGGAATCAAGGTATAGTCAAGAGGCCTTAGCAGTAAAGGAATCGACAAACCCTAATCACTAATCAAAATCAATCAAGAACAGGTTAGAGACGAATGAAAGTAGGGTTTAGGAGAGAATCGCCAATTTCGCCCAGAGCTCCATCAGAAAGTATCTCGCTCCTTTTAGGCTTTTAATCTTGACTTGGTTATTCATTTTACAATACAAACATTTTACAAAACAAAATTTCTAATATCGATTAACAAAGTTGTACGAGATATTTCAACATGTAAACGAGCCATGAATCTGACACTCACACAAAACCTATGTACTCGCCAACATTTCTTTGCTGACTTTATTTTTACATATGTTTCAGGTGATGTTGCTTAATGTTGATTGCTAGGATGCATGAGTCACATAGGATCTGGACGAGACCTTAGTGACATAATAACAATGATAGTCGATGAATAACTTGTTTGTTTCATGCTAAGACAATGTTAATGTTTAATATTTAATAAAACGAAACTCTTTTGTACCCATGGTTGTGAAACAATAATTCTGTTACAACACTCCCCGATGTTTCCACCACGATTTGTTGTTTTACGTGGTCGGGGTGTGACAGAAGAAGTTGTTATCAGAGCCAATGGTTATAGGGAATTAGGTTATTAGTAAAATTTTGACCTAGACTATAACTTTCTAGGACCCCAACGCAAGTTGATTTGCATTTAGATTTTAAAAACAAAATCTGAATCTGCTTCAAAAATTAATCATCCATTCTAGGATGATTGATTACTAGGTTTTGAACCCTCTGTTGTAAGGTTTTGAACCCTTCCAGTTTGACTCATTTTTTGCTTAGTGCCTTCTGAGTATTCAAAATCTCGTCAAAGTTTGGGTCTAAATAATGTGAACACGTGCAATCTGGAAGAGTGAATGCCTGTACCCTGAGTTTTCTGTCTAAGGCTAGAGTGTTCGTACAAATCCACATAATCGGACCAGTCACTCTTACCTGGGAACTCTTGGGGTGAGTGTCCACTTATAGGCGAGCATGTCTTCGCGATACATTATTCTGATTCCTTACTTTGATTAGTCACTGCGTGTCGTTTGTTTGTTCGAGGTAACGAACAAATGATCGCCTTCCTTATGTTTCGTCGATATTTTCAATACCTCTTTTGTTTTTCCTAAGTGTCGACCTCACTCGTTTCTCATATTTCCTTGTTAGACAATGCCTCCTCGACGTGATGCATAATCTTTTACTGCTGAAGAAGTCGCAGCCCTTGTCTCTCAGCAAATGGCTGCTGTGCTTCCAGGCGTTGTGACCCAAATCCACGAGCTATACAACAACAATAATAATAACAATGCACAATGTAATTTCAAGAATTTCAATTCTGCTAAGCCGCTAAAGGTTTCTGGGTCGCAAGGAGCAACTGCGCTCCTTCAATGGTTCGAAAGTATCGAGAGCATATTCAGACATGTGTAATGTCCGAATGGGCGTAAGGTTGAATTTGCATCAAGTGTGTTTGAGAAGCGTGCTCTTACGTTGTGGAACGGAGTGATGCGCAATAGGGGTGCCGAAGTGGCATTGGCACAAACATGGGAAGAGCTTTGAGCTCTCATGAGGAGAGAATTCTGTCCCCGTCATGAAATTCGAGCTTTGGAACGAGAGTTTGACGATCTAAAACAAGATGGGGGAGAACACCGTGCGTATACGGATCGATTTGAGGAACTTAGTCTTTTGTGTCCTACTATGGTTACCCCGTTGGAGAAAGCGATAAAGAGGTATATTGATGGGTTACCCGATTCCATACTGGATATTGTGACTGGCGTTAATCCTACTACAGTTCGTCACGCGATCGAGTTATCTGCTACCCTGACTGAGTCGCAAGTCAGGAAGGGTAAACTTACCTGCAAGGGTGATAAGAAGAAGTCGACCGAATCTGTCAAGGAAAAGGGTAAAGGTAAGAAAGGCGAGTCGTCGAAGAAGTCGAGAAAGCGAAAGGGTGCTTAGAACTTTGCAGTTACTGCTCAGAACCCTAAGAACCCACCAGCTCAACCACCTGCGAAGAAAGCGTATGCTGGTACCGCACCTCATTGTGCTCGCTGCAACGGTCATCATGTTGCACAACAAGCTTGTAGGCAATGCACAACATGTGGTAAGCTTGGGCATCTGGCCAACATCTGTCGTTTAGGCCAGAATCAGATTGTTCAGAATCAAGCTCCGATTCAGGGGAATGCTGCTAGATTCCCACCGGGTACATGTTTCAATTGTGGAGAGTTTGGTCACTTCCGCAACAACTGTCCGAGGCTGGTGAATGCAAACGCGAATGCTAATGCGAACCCGAATGCGAATGTCAACGCAAATGTGAATCCCGCTCGTGGGCGAGCGTACAATCTGAATGCTAACGAAGCGAGGGCTGACAACGAGGTGGGTAATGGTACGTTTCTTGTTAACAATCGACCTGCATCTATTCTTTTTGATTCTGGTGCCGATAGAAGTTTTGTTTCATTATCTTTTGAACCTTTGCTTGCGATACCTAGAACTAAACTGAGGAAACCCTTATCTGTCGAAGTTGCTACTGGTAAACCTCTTGTTCTCGATTCTGTTATTCGTGATTGTCAGTTAAACCTTGATAACCATCTTTTTCCCATTGACCTCACGCCGATGCAACTTGGGAGTTTCGATATTATCGTGGGGATGGATTGGTTAACCAAACATCATGTTGAGGTGGTTTGTTTCGATAAAATTGTTCGTATTCCTCTTCCGTTTGGCGATGTTCTGGAAGTTCGTGGCGAGAAGCCATCTGGCGGATTGAAGCTTATGTCGTGTACAAAGGCCCAAAGTTGTTTGCGAAAAGGATATGTTGCTTTACTGGCACATGTCACCGAGGAGAAAGGCAAGAGCAAGAGTATTCAGGATATTCCGATTGTTCGGGATTATCCAGAGGTGTTTCCCAATGAACTGCCTGGTTTGCCTCCAGTTCGTCAAGTCGAGTTTCATATTGACCTTGTACCCAATGCCAACCCGATTGCGAAAGCACCTTATCGTCTTGCACCGTCGGAGATGCAAGAATTATTGAAACAGCTTCAAGAGTTGTCTGATAAAGGATTCATCCGTCCGAGCTGTTCGCCTTGGGGAGCTCCTGTCCTCTTTGTGAAAAAGAAAGATGGATCTTTTCGAATGTGTATCGATTATCGTGAGCTTAATAAGCTTACCATCAAGAATCGATATCCCCTACCTAGAATTGATGATCTCTTCGACCAGCTACAAGGTGCTTCATGCTTTTCCAAGATCGATCTGCGATCTGGGTATCATCAGCTTCGTGTACTCGAAGAAGATATTCCCAAAACTGCATTCCGTACGAGATATGGGCACTACTGTTGGACTCTGTATGCCCAAGACACATATTAAATTGATGTGGCTAGTACGTTATGATCCAAGTCGAGTCATACCCAAATACAAGCTAGACAAACACTTATATTATTTATTTGTGATATGATCAAACAAATAAATATTAACACTTAGAGTATTTAGAAATTAGTTTTCTAAATAATTGCACTTGACAAACTAATAAATTATATGGATAATTTATTTTGAGAGAATATTTTATTTTGTTATTTAATGGGTTAAATAACTTAATAAAAGTTGTATAAAGTCTTGTGAACATATGATGTTATATTTTATAAAAGTTATAAAATTAAAAAGACTTAAATTATTTTATAAAAAGAATTTTTTTTTATAAAAATACAAGTGGGCCGCCCCCCATCATGGGAATTCCCAAAAGATTTTTGCACCAATGACATTTCATGCAAGATGTCATATTTAGATGGCTCTTGATTGGGTGAAAATTTGGTCCAATAAACATACATGCAATTGCGTGGGTTTTGATTGGGTATGTAGGGTGGCAATGTCTCTCACTTCTTTTAAATGTAGTTGATCAAAAGGCTTTTTCAAGTTCATAAATAAAGTGCAAGAACTCAACAACCTCCTCTCTATTTTCGGCCATATGATGGTTTCAAGAGGGCTTCAATTGTGAGTTCATAAGTGTAGAAATCCTAGCTAAACAAAAGGTGTTTGTTGGAAGGCTTGGGGTATACAAGCTTGAGGTCTTCTACACTTGAAGGCAACCGTTCAAGAAGCATCATCTTCTTCATATCCATTACTCCTTGGAAGATAGTATTCTAAACACCCTATGGTTGTGTTTTATTTTGATAGCATGCATATTCGTATATGGAACCGGGATTGGGTTTACATATAAAATGGGTTTTATATCTTATAAGTAACATGTTTTTAAATAATAATTTCCGCTGCGTTTTTATTTCATAAGGATGAAATTACTTTGATAAACATGGACAAAAACCCAACAGTGGCATCAAAGCCGCTTATATGAATGCATGCTTCATAGGATATGAAATTTTCGGGTTTCGGGTTTGGTTAAAACCCTATGGCCGAAATTTTATATATGGTTATCCTTTTGTTTTTCAAGATTATTTTAGTACATACATAAAAGTATCTTGAAAAATTATGTCATTTGGATGATTTGTTTGTTTGGACAAAAACCCATTTTTTCGGTTTTTTCATTCTTGACCGAAAAGTAGGTTGTAAAAAGGAAACCATTTTTGCTTCTTGAATTTTATATATTTGGATATATATTTTGGTGCATATAACCTAGCCATGACCTTGTGTGAATATGTTGAATATTTGTGTTTGTGATTTATATTTGATTATTTCAATGGGTTGTAATAATTAATTATCTTTGTTCTTCCATTTGTGAAATATGTAATTTATTTATTTTCATTTGGTATTTATAGATTAGGTGCATTTTATTTTTACTAGAAAAATGTATTAGGATATTTTTTTTTTTGTAAAAGAAGATGCACACAAAATGCGATTTTGGTTTTGGCTAATTTCGGGCCAAAAGGACTTCATAGTTCTTAACGGGATTTTAGCCCGATAACCAAAACACATTTTTGAAGTCCAAAGGAGTTTGGACCTGAATATAAAAGACATTTGGAAGCCCAAAGAATGTGAAGAAATCACAACACAAGATGGAGACTTGAAGCATTCGGATGCGGGATCAAGTGGGAGTTCAACGACACATTATTTGTGTCAATATTCACCCCTTAGGAAGGACCTTTTGGCACACTTGTTTCGGCTAACAAGTGTGGTCAAAATAGTTGGCTATGGTTATGCACCTAATGATATGTGTGTTGTGCTTGTGTGGTTGTTTATTTTGTTGTTTGATGATATTTGGATATGCATGCTTAACAAACTAATAATCAACAACAAGCTTAAAAATGGTTCTTTAAAGATCATTAAAATTGGTTAATAAAAGGTTATTAAAAATTAATGATTTTTATAATAAAATGGGTTTTATTAAAAAGAACCTTGAAAATTTGTTTTCACAAAAGTACCAAGGATTTGAATGCATGCAAATGTATGGTACATAATGTTTTCTAAACTAGAATTTTTGAAAACTCAAAATCCCTTTTATAAAAACAAGTCAAACACCATCCTTTTATACAACACTCGAATCACTTGGGAACTCTTATTGTGGGATAAAGGTCACCTAACCACATTTGAGGGAACTTGTATGTTCGACGTGGGTTTACCATGTTTGTGGGATAAAGGTCACCTAACCACTTATGTGTAAACTCACATGTGTGTGTAAGTTGGACGACTTGATTTGAAAACCATGAACTTAGGGTCACCGAAGCATGGCGAACAAAAGGTGTTGATGGGATTAAACATGCCAACTAAACATAAAGATGTTTAACCGATCCCATATGGCTAGAAGTTGCAAAAAGTTGCAATTGTCAAACGTTGACTACCTTGTTAATTTAAATAGAGGGATAAAGGTCACCTAACCAATATTTAAATGTAACGTTGGATTCTAGATTTTAATTATTAATTGTCTATGAGACACAAAAGGGTATTAATGATTAAAATATAATAATATCGAAAATACTAAAATTGAACGTTGTAAATTTTTGTAGATGGCCGCTAACAATATTACCCAAACCATCCGTAACCTATCATTGAAAACGATTCTAATCCCGATGAACCTCTTATGGAAGATAAGGATGCCTATGACGATTGGATTAAGTATACTATGCAAGTTGCCTCATGTTAGGAATTATGATTCCCGAGATTCAAAAGGTTTTGAACATCATGAGCATACGACATGATTACCCAATTGTAGGAAATGTTCCTAAGGGTAGAACACTTCGAAACGGTTCGAGCGCTTCATGCATGTCGAATGGAGGAAAACCAATCGGTCTCATCTTATGTCTTTAAGATGAAAAGCCACATTGATCACCTCGAAAGGCTCAATATGGGTAAAAGGGCTTTTATCCATTCTAACGATCAATGAGGGTGGCAACAAGAAAGGGCATCACCCCGACACCAAAGCAAATGTTGCAAATGATAACGGGAAATTCAAAAGGGAAATGATTAGAAAGACTAAAGCGAAACCACCAAAACCAAAAGATAATAAGGCAAAGGTTGCCATGAACGATCCATGCTTTGAATATGGTGAGATAGGACATTTGAAAAGGAATGGTCCATCCTATCTCAAAGAGTTGAAAAACAAACTAAGAGGAATGCAGGGCAAACCTCAGGTACAATCTTAATGATACATATTGACCTTAATGTTATTTCTTCTAACACATGGGTACTAGATACCGGATGTGGAACTCTTGTTTGCAATTTATTGCAAAAGGTTCAAAAGAAATAAGCATTTCAAGAAAGGAGACTATGTTTTGAAACTTCCAAATGGTTTGGAAATTGTTTCAAAAATGTTTTTGAATGCTCCTAGTTTGACTAGGAACATTATTCAAGTTTTCCTTATAAGACAATATGGTTTTGAGTTAAAGTTTTTTTTTTGGGTAAAAGGGTTACCCCGGTGATTCTATATATCAACAAACAAAAAGCACAAGTAATGTGGAGAGCCCACACTAGTTCAAACATGGGACATCCCCCATGAGAGTACACCCGAAAAAACTAACACAAACAAACCAAGACATCAAAACAAACCCTACTAGACTATAATCTAGATAAAACAAAAACAAACTACTCAGCCGCCTTCATCCTCTAGCCTGCTTGAGAAAATCTCCCAGGATTCCGACAATCTTCTAACATTAGTGCTCTCCTTAAACTTCACCCCCATTAACTTATAACGAACCGTCTGCAGGATTAAATCACTCAGAACATCAGGAGGTCTAGTCTGGTTCTTGAAAATTCTGGCGTTACGCTCTTGCCATATAAAATAGATCGCAGCCGAGACTATGAGGCGACTAATGAAATTAATCGCTGTTTTAGACTTTGCACGAGCCGCTAACCAGTCAACAATAGCTTCCCAATCTGGATGAACAGTATCCATACCCCCTTACCACGAACCTTTATCCAAACTTGAGTAGAGTAGTTACAGTCAAAAAATAAATGGTTATGAGAATCAGTATCCGCATAGCATAGAAGACAGCACATCATATTCATGTTTTTCCTTCTTGACAAATCCCATTGCAAAATTTTATCTTGAGTAAGGAGCTTACGACGAATCACCAACCACATGAGAAAAGCATGCTTAGGAATACATTGAGAAAACCATACAAGTTTTGTCCAATCTACCTCCTCAGCTCGATATCTAATAGAATGCCAAACCCGAGATGAAGAGTATTCAGCGAGATCATTACCATCCTTCCACATGAATTGATCAGATCGATTGGAATCCGGCCGAACATTGTCAAGCTGAATTAAAACGGGATAAGTATCTCTCCACGCCTCAGGCCATCTCCAAACCCCATCGTCATAAATTTCCTGCACCGTAGACTTAAGAGAAAAACCCGCATTAGAGATTGTTCTGGGCGTCAAAATATTACCAAGCGGACCTAGATGGCTCCACCAATCAAACCACGCTGAAGTATTGCTTCCATCACCCAACTTAGACCAAATAAACTTCCTAATAATAGGTCTAAGCTGCAATAACTTCCGCCAACTACAACAAGAAGATGCCACAGCCTTGCACATCCAAAAGCTATGACCTTTAAGCCTATACGTGTGAACCCACTCCACCCACAAAGAGTCACGTTTAACCAAAATACTCCAAACGTGAGAAATCATTAACGCTTTATTAACATCTCCAATCCTGCGAATACCTAAACCACCCTCATATTTTGGAACACAAATAGATTTCCAAGAGGCTTTGGCCTTCCCCTTATGAAATAAACCATCCGAAGACCACAAAAAATTACGCATTTTGGCTTCCAACTCAAGAATGATCCGATTCGGAAGAATAAACACAGAAGACCAGAAAATATGCATAGACGAGAGAACCGAATTAATAAGCTGTAATCTACCTGCAAAGGAGAGAAGCTTATTCTTCCAGTTGGTAATACGATGCTCCAACCTATCCACAAGAACCCTGCAATCTTTATAGAGAAGACCAGTTGAGATAAGAGGAACTCCCAAATATTTAACCGGCAACAACCCTTCAACAAACGGCATGATGCTCAAAATATGATTTTTAACATGAGAAGGCACATTACAAAAAAATCCCGTGCTCTTAGGAATACTAGGAACTAACCCAGACATATTTGTGAAATTTCAAAGGGACGTCATAATGCATTGAACCGAATAAATATCTCCTCTAGCAAACAGGAATAAATCATCCGTAAAACAAAGGTTGATAATCCGTTGCTTCTCACATTTATTATGAAATTTGAAGGACTTATCAATCCAGGCGGTTCGCTGAAGAATACAGGTCAAAACTTCCATAACCAACGTGAACAAATAAGGAGAAAGCGGATCACCTTGTCGAAGACCACGCTTGCCCTTAAAATATCCATGAATATTACCATTAACACACACAGAATAAGATGTAGTAGTGACACACATCATAATCCAATCGACCATCTTCTCATTAAAGCCAAACCCAATCAACACATTTTTCAAGAAGCACCAATCAACCGTATCATACGCTTTCTGAATATCTACCTTGAAAGCACAACGAGGAGGACCCGTATGCCTGTGATAGTTATGAAGTAACTCTTGAGTGAGAAGGATGTTGTCTGAAATTTTCCTACCCGGAACAAAAGCTGATTGATTTATACTCACCACTTGGTTAAGAACATTCTTTATACGATCCACAATAATCTTGCTCACACATTTGAAAAGAACATTACAACAAGCTATTGGTCTATAATCAGTAACTAGACCAGGAGAAGAATTCTTCGGAATAAGCGCAAGAAGAGTATGATTAATCTGACCAAGCAATCTACCTGTATTGAAAAAATCAATAACAGCCAAAGAAACATCACCTCCAACAATCGGCCAGGCAGCTTTAAAAAATGCAGCAGAGTAACCATCAGGACCCGGGGCCTTATCGTTTCCTATAGAGAACATGGCATTCTTTACCTCCTCAACCGTAATCGGCCGTATCATATGAGAAGCATCAACGGGGTTCACATGCTTAGTAAAAAGATCAGGAGTAGGATACAAAGATAAATTATCTTGGCATCCTAAAAACATCTCATAATGTTTAACAAAAGCCTCTTGAACCGCATCTCCTTCATAAACCACCCCATTCATGTCTCGGACAACTTGAATTCGACATCTATGGTTTCGGCTTTTAACCGTGGCATGGAAAAACGCTGTATTAGCGTCTCCAGCTCTTAACCACTCCATTTTAGCTTTTTGCTTTAAAAACCTTTCTTCATCAAGCGAAGCAACCTGAAATTCAGAATTTAACTTCGTTTCAAGAGCCCTAAGATCTGCATTCATGGGATCCTTATCAATTTGAGACTGAACATCATTTAAACTATCACGGAGACCAGCCACTTTCTTGTGGAGATTACCCTGTTTGAAAAGTAAGGCACGCAAAGGGGTTTTTAGAGTCGTAAGTTTTTTAACTACCCGAAATTGATGAACTCCACTAACATTATATTCCCAGGCATCCTTCACAATTTTAAGGAACTCCGGTTTATGAATCAAAAAATTTGCAAACTTAAACGGCTTTCGCTTATTAGACTTGGCTCGATTCATAGTCAGGACACATGGGGAGTGGTCCGACAAACCATACGGATGAAACACAGCAACTGAGTTAGGAAAATCAGCTAGAAACGAGGTATTGCCCATAATACGATCAATTTTCTTTAATAAACCCACACCCTTTTTTGGCTTCTGGTTCCATGTAAAATGGAGACCCGACTGGTTGATATCCATCACCTCAATATTCGCCACACAATCCTGAAAATCCCGCATACCCGTAGTGATGGATGACACACCCATAGACTTATCTTCTAGACGAAGGGCAGAATTAAAATCACCCATAACAAGCCACGGTTTATCACCAACTAGCCGCTTATGATAAGAAAGATGAGACCAAAGATCACGACGAGTAACATAGTAGTTTGCCGCATACACTACCGAGCAATAAAGCAACTTCTTATCCTCTTTAACAATAAGTTGTACATGCATAACTTGGTCAGTTTGAGACAGCACCATTACATCAAAAATATCCGGATCCCAACCTATAATTATACGAGCACCCCTATCACACATACCCCCATTCGAGGTCCAATCCCATCGACGAAAGACCGACTTACATACCTTACTTAGGTTATCAACATCAACGTGAGATTCAAGAATAGCACAAAGACTTAACTTTCTATCTTTAACAACGGAACGAACCTCTTTTTGTTTCAGAGGGCGGTTCAACCCCCTAATATTCCAGAAAGCAAGACTAATCATTTTTAACCCCCACAATAGGAGTGCTTGCCCCTTTATTATCTTTTGGATTAATAGTACCTTCTTTCATAAACTCATTCGTTTCATTAAACACCTCTACTACCTCTTCCTCATCCGAAAGATTTTGATCACCCCCTCCATCTTTACTACTTTGACCCGTCTCCAAGTTATCATCAAAATTTAAAGCATCATAAGGGTTCGAAATTTTAACCGAGTGAATCTGACCTGAATCTGGACCCTTCGGCTTTGAAACAATGGGCCTATATTCAAACTTTTGCTTATGATTGTTAACAGGAAATCCTACCTTCCGTGCCACTTTCTTCGGCTGCACACCCATATACCCTTCATCATCAACCATCGGTTTCTTTTCATGTCTCCGATCTTGCACAAAAGCCTTAGAAGACTTCTCTCCATTGAAATGCTTACCCATCTTCCGCGGTTGTTTAGGACAAATGTCATCTGTATGACCAAAAACACAGCAATGAGAGCACCTCTGCGGATTCCATTCATACTCAACATACATGGTTTCTTTAACATATCCATCCCCTTCCAGCTCCGGAACAGCCATGGTTATTTCCTCTTTAAGTTTCTTATCAGCCGACACTTCAATCAACGCCCTAGCATAACTGCTTCGTCCCCAGGAATCCAGACACATCGCTGTGGTGTATGAATCAAGAAGCTTTGGTTCCCCAATCGCTGTAGCAATCAAACTAAGACCATCCTCCGTATAAGCCGCTAGAGGAACCTCATGAATTTTCACCCAGATCTGCATATTCTTGACCTCCTTTTTAATAAGTTTAGTACTTGGCGTCCACTCACTTAAAAATAAAGGTTGAGATCTTATTATCCAAGGACCTCCATTTAGAGCTGCCATCATACCCGTATTATCCGTAAACTTGAAGAAAAAGAATCCATTCGCGTTCATCATTATTTTCTCCAGCCCATACTTTTTCCAATTATTTTTGACATAATATTCCACCACCGGGTATGCAATCCGATCTCCCAGAAAGTATCCATAAAGCGTGTTTGCTAGCTTATCTTTTACCACTCTAATAGATTCCTTCGGCAATACCACATCACAATCATCACGGCGATCAGCAGTAGCAAGAGACCTAAAATTTAACTTTTTACCAGCAGCATTCTTCACGGACTCCGCATAAGATAATGGTTTGTTACCCTTCTCCTCATGCATAAACAAACCAGCCATGGATGGCTGATCCGCAGACTTACAAACATGTTGCACATTATCCTCAGTTACAGGAACAGTAATCTTAGAAAGCTCATCTATCACATTAAACTTAGGCTGCTCATGTGTAGTAGAAGCAATGGTACCCCTACGTGGCATTAAAGTTTTACCTTCAATGTCAACCACACGAGAAGCTAAACCCTGATGTAGTGAAGAAGTAAACGGCGGTTTATACCTACCATCGTGCACATCCCCCTCCGATTTCTTACGATCATCCATACTAGAAATAACACCTCTCTCAATTGACAACTCAGCAACTTATCATGCAAGACAGAAACCCACGAACCAGATAAACCAAAAGAACAGAAAACGGCAAAACCCTAATCCTTGAAACCCTAGAATCTGATCTCAACTCTTGATCGATTAACCTAGTGTATCAATCTAGCTAAATTAGTCTCAGCTAACCGCAATCAATAACATCCAAGTTAATAAATCAGAGTATCAAACAGATTACTAAGGCAGCGATTTATGAAAACAAGAAAAAACCCTAGTTTTTAGAATGATCCCAAATGCTAACAAGTTCGTTATAGAATTTTGAAAACAAAATCCTAATCACAGACTGTTATGCATATGATCACGAAGAAAAAACCAAAGAAATCATGAAGAAACCAGAAAATCGCCACAAGGAGAGAGAGTTTAGGGTTTTTCCTATTGTTTTGAGTTAAAGTTTGTGAACAATGACATTTATATTTCGATGAATGACATGTTTTACTTTAAAGCTATACTTTCAAATGGTATTTATGAATTGGTTCATAATAATACATCATTTGATAGTTCAATATACCAAGCAATCACCAAGAAACTCAAAATGGATTTGAGTAAGACCTATCTTTGGCATTGTCGTCTTGGTCATATAAACAGAAATCGCATGCAAGCACTTCAAAAGAATTGTCTTTTGGAAACAAATGAAATTGGTTCATTTGATACATGCGAATCTTATTTACAAGGTAAAATGACCAAGTAATCCCTTAGTGGGAAAAGGGCAAAAGATTTATTAGGTATCATACATTCGGATATATGTGATCCTTTTAAGCCAATGACTAGGAATGGTGAAAGATACTTCATTACTTTTACCGACAACTATAGTAGTTATGGTTATGTGTACTTGCTGAGACACAAAGTTGAAGTTTTGAAATGTTCAAAGCTTTCAAAGGGTGAAGTATGAAATCAACTCTTTTAAAATTCGTCGTTCCGATAGAGGAGGAATCGAACTCTATTTGGATATGGTTCGATCTATGATGGCTAGGAGTGCATTATCTCTATCATTTTGGGGTTACGCTTTGCTCTCCATGGCACGTATGTCCAATATGGCCCCAACCAAGAAAGTGGATAAGACACCCTTTGAAATATGGCATGGAAGGACTCCATCATTATCATATTTAAAGGTATAAGGTTGTGAAGCTTCTGTGAAGCAATACACCCCAAATAAAAGTACGATCCGCTAAGTGTATCTTTGTAGGATATCCTAAAGATAGTATAGGATATTAATTCTACGATCCAACAGAGCAAAAGGTATTTGTTGCTCGAAAGGCTAAGTTCTTGGAAGCTAAGTTCCTTATGGAAGGAATTAGTAGAACAGTGGAACTTGATAAGGATCAAGAACCACAGGCCGATACACGTTTGGTTAATACTAGCAATCAACAAGAGGTTGTTGAAAATGATCAAGTGATTGATCAATACACATAAAACGTTCATACATCTGGTAGAATTAGTAGTCCACCTGAAATATATGGATTTTTCTAGATGGATGCTACGTGGTAGATTCGGGTGAACCTACCACATACCATGATGCAATGTCAAAATTCGATTGTGACAAATGGCTTGAAGCCATGAACGTAGAGATGCATCCATGTATGACAACCAAGTATGGGAATTGGTTGTGTTACCTCTTAACTCCAAAGTAGCTGGAAGTAAGTGGGTTTTCAAGAAAGGCTCATTTAGTAGACAGCGAGCGAGCAGCAAGCACCTACTCCTATCAAAATGAAAAGAAGCTGAACTTGAATTGAAGAAGCGAGCCTCTATCAGAGAAAGGAAAGCCGTTGCGCGTTAGCGCATCCGTTTTCTTGCTCGTTAACGCTCTTCCTTCAGCTGGCTTCGCCTTATCTATTCATCTCTTTTTTAAAATGGAGATTTAGGGATCTCTCTTGTTCATAGATCTTGAAACCAGATCTATCCCCGGAAGAACCAACACTTAAAGGGTGTAAGAAACGGAAGGTTCTCACCCTGTCCCCGACATTGTTCTCCGACGATGTCCCCAGGGCGAAAGGGGACACCATTCTCTTTCTTTCTTCAATCATTCTGATCAGGAAAAGTGGGTTGGTTCGTTTCGTCCTCCAATCTACGCAATTCTCTGTCTTCGTTCGTGATCATGTTGGACGAAAGGTAGTTGTAGAGGAGCGGCTGTGAAAGGGCTCTTCCCCCCTTTCCATTGAAGTAGGGCGGGCTTCCTTCCCCACCATTCTGGCCTATTATAGGGATTTTACCGATGCTGAAGGTAGCTTGCTTACCAAGCCACCCACTTGAGAAGCTGGTCGCTAGAAAGAAGCGACGAGGAAGCGAAGCTGTCTACGAAGCTTTGCTTCTCCCCCTGTAGTCGTAATACTCATCTCGTCTCTACTTTGATTCAAAAGGTAACCGATGGTTCCCGACTTTCTCTGGTTTCCGTAATCGGAACCTTTTTTCCGATTACATAAACTTTTTTCTTTTTCATAGCGATACGCTCTAAAAAAAGTGAAGGATAAGCAACCCTTCTAGAAGCGGTAGCTTCCCGCCTCCTTCATTCCTACTGCCTCCTTCGGTGAGAAGTTCCCTTCCTTTTCTAAAAAAAGAAACTGCCTGATTGGTCTGCTCAGCAAACGTACAAAGTGGACCGCTGTTTGGCTAACCCCCTTCTTCCCATTCGAGTTGGGTTGACCCAGAAGTACAGTAAGAAGGAATGGAACTGCTTGAGAGTCGTCTGAAGTTCACACTTGGGTAAAGACGACTGACTTTGGAAACGGAACACGAACCAATTTCAGCTATTCCGGCTTCTTATTGAGCGTAGCGAAATCAAGGTTTATGAGAAAGTCAGCGAAGTTTCTATTATGTTCTACCTTTGGGCAGTCTCACTCCACAGTGACAGCGGAAGGCTCCGCACCTGAGCCTCGTTAGACTCAGCAGAAGTGTAAGGTGTAAGTGAAGAAAATAGAAGAGATGAAGTCCGCCCCTTAGCCTAGTCTATATCCACAGCTGACGCAACTCCGTCTCCCTACTACTTAATTAATTAATGGCTAAACTTTTTCATAACCTGAGCTTTCCTTAACCAGTTGACCTTACTTCGAAACCTTAGCCTCTCTTTCTTTATAGTTCGACTAAGTGACTTCGTAACCGAAACCTACTTTTTTTCTTACTGTAGCATAGGCCTTCGCCACTTCAAACGGGCACTTCGCCCCTCTTTTTTTCTTAGAAAGAGCGGGGCCTTACTTATTCAGGGGGTGGGGGAACCGTAGGAAGGGGGACGAACCGCCGAATTTACATCTGAAATTGCCAACATGAACACAAAAGAAATCTTTAATTTCGTATAGAAAGAAAACGAACCACTTCTATTCTCGGAGCCCACGGAGCGGTATATGAAGAATGGCTTTTTGGTCCCCTTCGTTCAGTGGTTAGGACATCGTCTTTTCATGTCAAAGACACGGGTTCGATTCCCGTAAGGGATAGGTACTTATTCCCGGCCGCTTTCAGTTAGTGTTCATTGCTGAGTGATCGCTAGCTATCTGGCTGGAAAAGGTGGTCCGGAAGCTTCCTCTCTCCCAGCAAGCAAGATGAGATCACCACTTCTCTCGGACTTCCTTTACTTCATAACCTTAGCTTTAGATGTCCTTTCATAGATTCTCAAACCTCCGACAGACTAATATCCATGCATGCGTTCTTTCTCTCCTCCCCTCAGCCATAGAGTCATCTTTCCCCCTTTTCTTTTTATTTCTTTTTATTTCTTTTTAGGCATTGAACCCCGCCGCTCCATGTTTCGTCGACATGAGAGTGATGAAACTCCCAAAAGTTTCATCGACAGCACAAGTGGTGAAACTCCCAGGTGTTTCGTCGACAAGACCAGTGGCGAAACTCCCAAGAGTTTCGTCGACACTGTTAATAGCTTCATGCATTAGCCCCAATTACTCCCGTAATTTCTGTAACATCAGCAAATAACTTTGGCAGTTTCAAATCAAATTAAACAGCATTGAATTCAGCAATTATGCACATTACATTACTTTAATCCTTCTCAATCAAGAATAGTAGCAATCTGATCATTAGATTAACGAGTTCTAACACTAACATGCAAATCATAACCTCAATTATTCGACTATTCCATATCATCGATCCCATGATTTTCATACGATTCGGATTATCACGGCAACAATACCACCAAATATTCATGCATATCCAGAACCCTAGTCTCATTCGGGTTTATCAACTCTACAGTTTGCAAATTCTTAACTTACCGAACAAAACATGAACCAATATCATAATCATTTACATGTTCCTGTTTAACATAAATTTATCAATTACACAACTAGCATGGAACCCTAGATACCACATAGATCTTAACAATCAAACAGTATAACAAGCAAGTCTAATCAGATAATCGCACACTAACCGATTACGAGATGGAGCAAGAATTCAAGAGGATTGGTGATTGCCGTCGCGTGCAAGATTGGGGAGGAGAGTCTAGGGTTTTCGTCGGTTATGATATTACTTAATGGAATGCGAATAAAAGGTATATATAACTGATGTGTTTGGGCCTCACCTGGGCCGAAAGCCCATTCCTACGAAACATCAAAGGGGGCGACTAGAGGGGGCAATCTTGACCCAAAGTCTTTCAAATGGGTCAGTTTGGGTTGCTTTTAAAATTATATGGGTTGGTTTGGGTAAGATATTTTAACTAATTGGGTCACAATGGGTCACTTGAAATCCCATCTTGTTATTTTCGGGTCAAAGCGGGTCGACAACATTAAAGAAATGGGTCGATGTGGGTTAGTGCCTTAAAGAAACGGGGTCGGTTCGGGTCGGGTTTTGGGCCGACACGGGTTTCTGCACGGGATGGGTTTCAGATCGCAACGAGTTTTGGGCCGGCATGAGTTTCCGCACGAGACGAGTTTCGGGTCGGGACGAGTTTCGTACTGTTTCGACCCGAGCCGTTTCGACGCGAACCGTTTCGACCCGTACCGTTTCGACCCATACCGTTTCGACCCGAACCATTTCGACGAGTACCGTTTCGAATCGAACCGTTTCGACGGGAACCGTTTCGACGCGAACCGTTTCGACCAGTACCGTTTCGACGCGAACCGTTTCGACCCGTACCGTTTCGACCCATACCGTTTCGACCCGAACCATTTCGACGAGTACCGTTTCGACGGGAACCGTTTCGACCCGTACCGTTTCGGCCGGTACCGTTTCGAATCGAACCGTTTCGACCGCACCGTTTCGACCAGTACCGTTTCAAGGCGAACCGTTTCGACCAGTACCGTTTCGACGACGCGGACCGTTTCGACCCGTACCCATTTCAACCCGTACCCGTTTCGACCCGTGCCGTTTCGACCCGTACCGTTTCGACCAGAACCGATCCCATCATCAGTGACATACGAACCAACACCGATCAATTGCAAAATAAACTTGATCATGACGTTACCTGAGCACAAAATCAAACTCGTTTGTCTCATTATTCTTCACATATGACAATCAGTACTTCAAAATAAAAAAGCAAATACAAATTGTTGATACTTTTAACGACAAAAATCAAATAAAATACAGTAATAAAGAAAGCAATTATTCAAACACAGATCCAAAATTTGCAGTGTAAATAAACAATCAGAGATTGAATTTGGATATATTATAGCGACACATGATAGTCAACTCTGCAAAAAATGAAATCCTGTTTACCTAATTTCATGTACGTATTGAATTTATTGCGACGGTGAGTATAAGTATAAAATATATGTATAAAATTTAATTGTTAACAGTTAATCATACAGCAAAAAAATCTCAAAAACAGAGTAAATTATCAGCCTGACCCGACCCGACCCAAAACCCATTCTGACCCGAACCCATTTCGACCCGAACCCGTTCTGACCCGAACCCGTTTTGACCCGAAACCGTTTCGACCCGAACCCGTTTTGACCCATGATCCTACCCGACCCGACCCAACCCGTTTGCCAGGTCTAGGGGCGACGAAACTCCCTAGTTTTGTTGAGTTGAGAGAGTGATGAAACTCCCTAAGTTTCGTCGAGCTTGTTAGGGGCGAAACACTATGTTTCATCAAGTATTGTTTTTAACTTTTAAACAGTTCAAGAATTTATAAAACTAAACACCTTAGACACCTTAATCATATACCAAATAATAACACCATGTCTCAACATATAACACACGTGCACAATCACAAAACAAACAAGTTATAAATAACGTGTCGAGGAAAGACCTTGAAAACTCGAGTTGTCACATGGCAAGCCCACGTCGCCTTCGTCTCCCATTGTAGTCGCCTTCTTCATATGGCAAGCGCTACTCGTCGCTTGCACTACATTGTCTGACGATAACCTAGCCTGACCGCTTCCGCTTTGACTGAGCTGACCGTCGCACCTGACTTCTATATCCCATTATCCATAGATCTCCTTCCTTATCGTTGCCGGTCTAAGCAGAAGGTTGCTAAGTCAGATGTCTGGTGAACACATTCGTAATGAGTATGGGTCTAGTAGGTGTACTAGGAAGGAAGCGAGGTACTGAGTTTAGCGTCGACAAGTGGATCTTTATTCTCAATGATATGGGAGACAGTCAAAGCATCAGTCTCAGCATCAACAGAAGAAAAGGACTGACCGACCGCCGTTCAAGCGAGATCCCGGAGGCTCGAACTTTTTGCTAGCTTTGAAACATGGGCCGAAGGAAAGAGGAAGACCAAACAAAGTCGCAGTCAAAGCAAAGAAAAAGATGCCAAAAAAGATTCACTTTAGCTTCTAGCTCGCTTAGTGTAGGTTGCTTGCAATCCTGACATCCCGAGTTATAGTTTGGGGGATTGATTACGTGGCTAAATCTCCCGTTAAGGAGCTTTCCTACGTTCCTGTCCTTGATGTATCTCTCATTCCGAGGTGAGGGTGAGGTTGCTTGCAAGACTTTCCATAGCTGGCTCGGCCGAACGGAATCACCGATCTAGATACTAGATAGAAGGGTCGTTCACTCCCTATTCTTTAGAGGTTGCTTGCGACGGTAGCATTAGCTAGGCAATCAAGGCAGGTCGAACAGAGTCAGTCCTAGGGTGAAGATCATCGGATGGAAAAATGGATAGAGCTGGCTAATCACTTGATGACCCGGTGGACAATGGGAACAGAGAGTCGCTCCCATAAACGAAAGAATGGGACTCCTGGTCCTGATCGAACCAGAGATTCCGACAACCTGGGGAATCGGCAAAAGAGATGGGTCGAATGCTGGAATCTGCCCAGAAGTCCTGACTTTTTCGAGGCAGGGCTTCGATCCGTATCTGGCCAACTCCTCGAATTCCTGGCTTGCTTATAAAAAGTCGTATTCCATTCCAATTCTGGCTTCTCTCCCACTACTCCACCAAATTTATTCTTATTATTTAACTATTTTTGATTGAACAACAGACAGCTTATGCTTCTAATAGATTCCTAGCTAGTTATGAAAGTACCTGACAAGTAAGTAGGGAAAAGGGCACCCGAGGCTATATTCTATTCTCTTACGAGATTTGGAGGACAAAGAATAGCACGCTTCTCTTGCCTCTAGTAAGAATAGAAGGAACCTATCCTCTTATACAATCAGCTGTGCACAAAGATGTTCCTACCACTATTGAGAGGGAGATACTACGCTTAAGTGACACCTTACCTCTTATTGACTTGAACAAACCCTTCCCAGTGAGTGTAATATGTTTAGTAAGCTTCTTGTTTTCACGGAACCATTCTCTCATTTCCTCTATCCCTATGAGTCTCCTTTTCTTTTCTTTCTCTTATCCACTTCTGTATTTAGTAGTGACAAGTTGCTGTGGAAGAGTTTGACAACCGCTTGGCTTGGCTTGGGGACCAAATAGCGGGTACAAGTAGAAGAGGTAGAGGTACAAAACACGTGACCAGGGGGGACAAGATTCCTAAATATCTCGACACCTAAAAGAAAGAGCGCACTAAATTGGTGAAGTTGGCTTCCTTGATGGTTACTGGTACGGATTCACCTAAATATCTTCCCATTGAATCAAAGCTAAATAAACTACTGCTCAGGTGGCTGAAAAATTATACACTACTTTCACAATCCGCAAGAAAATAAGTTTTCCCAGTATCAATTTGTCTAAAAGGACAATTGCCTCTCTATGGCCGAGGAGAACTCCTAGTCCATAGTCGAAGCCCAACATGACTCTTTGACAGTCCTCCTCTTTAGAGTGGTTTCCTCCCACTTCCAGTCGAGTTTTATAGATTCCGATAGAGTCACCGCTCGCTTTTGCTTTTGACAAGATGCCCTAGTCCTTTTGGTAAGCGTAAGCATTTCGTAAGCAGAAAAAACTAGATATTAAACTCCCGGTATAAGTTACAATGCTCACTATTACGGATCCCACGAAGCCAGCTCCCGCTGAAGCAATTGTTGCTGCGGAGGTAGCTAAATTACCTATCCACTATAGACGGAAAAGGCATGCTGTGCCGGACTTAAATAAACCTTAGTTGAAAAAAAAATTGGTGGACCAGAAAGAAATTATTGACCTTGATATAACTTTATACCGGAGTAATTGAAGACTCCAAGAATGGCACGCACGAAGAAGCCTACTCAGAGTAGGAATCCCGCACATTATAAAAAAGGAAAATGGACCTGCAACTACCTTAGACTTTCTTTAAGGAAGATTGCAAATAAGAGCTGATCCTATAATTGTAATAGTAAGATTAGGATCCTGACTCATCTGTAAATTTAAGGCATATAAGGTAAATACATAGATATAGGGAAACTTACGTATACTATACCTATAGGATCCTCTCTTATGAAAAGGAAAACTACGGGATAGCTATGCCGCAGTCAAAAAGACATATTTATGGATATGTACTAAGCCAGCTCTTTATACTAAGGCGTATCAAAAATGGGGTTCGATATAGGGAGTCTTTGCTGTTTACTGTTTACTTTACCTTTACCCAGCTTAAAGAACTGTGCCATAAATTCATAAGAACTGCTATTTGTAGAGCTTCTATAGCTTCGAGCCCTTTAGTTCGTTATCAAGCGTATAGCTTAGAGGGTGATCGCTGGCCACAAACTTGCAAGAGTCAGCTATTTGTTCACATTCAAGCATTCGTTCCCCATGTTCGAGCTAGTCGAATCAGTACTTATTGTTATACCGTTCGTGCCCCTTAGAGCCACTTAACTCGCTTTCAAGAATCAAAATCCTGCTTCCAATTAATAGACTGAAATGAAAACTTTTAAAGATGTTATGGAGGGTTTAAAAGTCATCGGTGCTGGAACTGCTACAATTGCTTTAGCTGGAGCTTCAGTCCGAATTGGAAAGATATTCAGTTTCTTGATCCATTCAGTAGCACGGAGTCCGTAATTGGATACTAAATTGTTTGGTTACGCCGTTTTAGGCTTTGCTCTCACGGAAACCATTGCCTTGTTTGCTCTTATGATGGCCTTTCTGATCTTATTCGTATTCTGAGATTCGCTACCGTCAGTAGCCTTCCTCCCAAGGCGAGCGAAGTGACGTGTGGCGAGCGTCTGAGTGAGTTGAGTGAGGAAGTGAGGGCCCTGAGGAAGCGGAGGGAGCGAAAGCTGGATCGGGTTTCACTGTTTTGTTGGTTAATGCCCAACCACCTTCAAGAAGGCAAAGAAGTCAACTTCATAACCTTTTCCATTATCAGTAGCAGCAGTGGACGAATCGAGACAATAAAAATACAGGTAGGAATTTATCTACTTGCCTTTCAACCTCAGAGCATTCAGTTCAGGTACCGCAGCGGTCGACGACTTGGCTGGGGCAGATCTTCACTCATTATCCTTCTTCGAACCTTTTGGTATGTATTGCCCCCTAACTACAGATCAGATCCAGCAGACGAGAAAGAAAATTCTGCACTGCTGCGGAGTCGTCGGACTTATCCACCAAGGGATTCGTGGAATTTCTGTGGATTGCGTTGGGGGAAATCTACCAAAGCTAGGCAGATAGATAGACTCCTTTCCCGCTGCTAAGGGAGAGCAATGCTAACACGAGTAGTTTAACTCTGAATTACCTCGTAAGTGCGTTTCTCTTTTTTTTGCTTTGCTAGAAACTTTTGAAAAAGTCTTCAAATAGCCATTCATAGTTTACGAATTATGCTTAGTAGGGACCTAAACACATGAATGGTTCAGAGTCAGACCACGCCTTATGACAAAAGGGGGAGAAAGGACTGTCGATCTGTGATCAAAGAAAACTATACCTAAAGAATGGGATACAGATTGACCGGCACAAAAGCCATCTCTATCAATCTACGCTCATTGAGGAGACGACGACATAGAGAACTTTGTCACCCCGTTGTCACTTAAAAGTAAAGAAGAGATACAAACTTTTGAATATCAATTTGGTGCGATGGAGGATGGAATCGAATAGCGAATGCACTTGACCGACCCACCATCTCTTTCCTTCAATAATGCCTTCGCTTCACTTCAAGATGCTATTTGCCAATAAGAAAAAAACTACCTTTTTAAATGGAAGAAGCCGAAGGGGTGAACGAGCGCTGCGGTAATGAGCTTTCCTTCTGCCGGCCTTTATAGGAGTAGGGGAGCGTGGTGAGATAGATAGACGTCCAATCCTGCAGCAGCTAGTTGCTCAGCCTTAGTCTTGGGCTGATCTCACACTTCAATCTTGCCCTTCGTACTTCGATCCAATCAATCGATCGATCAAGAGGCTAATCTCTTTTGTTTGGGCCAGTAGCTAAAAGAAAGTCCTAGCTTTCTCTTGAACAAGGGAAGGGTAGCATAGCATTAGCTTCAATGAAACAAGCTCAACCTTGATCAAGGTGGTAGGCCGAAGAACCGGTGAACGCTTCAACTTGGCCACTGAAGAAGGCAAAGGCTGGGCGAGAGACTAGGCCAACTTACTGCTTACTGCTATGCCATGGTTGAAGCTTTAGGCTCCATAGACGGAACTATGTATTAAGTATTAGGGAGGGGAGGACACCACTCAGCACCCCACGGAGCGGCGGGGTTCAATGCCAAAGAAGAAAAATAAAGAAATAAAAAGAAAAGGGGGAAAGATGACTCTATGGCTGAGGGGAGGAGAGAAAGAACGCATGCATGGATATTATGTCTGTCGGAGGTTCAAGAATCTATGAAAGGACATCTAAAGCTAAGGTTACGAAGTAAAGGAAGTCCGAGAGAAGTGGTGATCTCATCTTGCTTGCTGGGAGAGAGGAAGCTTCCGGACCACCTGTTCCAGCCAGATAGCGAGCGATCACTCAACAATGAACACTAACTGAAAGCGGCAGGGATTGAGTACCTATCCCTTATCGGAATCGAACCCGTGTCTTCGACATGAAAAGACGATGTCCTAACCACAGGACGAAAGGGACCAAAAAGCCATTCTTCATATACCGCTCCGTGGGCTCCGAGAATAGAAGTGGTTCGTTTTCTTTCTATACGAAATTAAAGATTTCTTTTGTGTTCATGTCTGCGATTTCAGATGTAAATTCGGCGGTTCGTCCCCCTTCCTACGGTTCCCCCACCCCCTGAATAAGTAAGGCCCCACTCTTTCTAAGAAAAAAAGAGGGGCGAAGTGCCCGTTTGAAGTGGCGAAGGCCTATGCTACAGTAAGAAAAAAAGTAGGTTTCGGTTACGAAGTCACTTAGTCAAACTATAAAGAAAGAGAGGCTAAGGTGACCTGGGCAAATATGGTTTGGTTCGCTCAGTGTGTTCCTCTCCACTCGTTTCATATGTGGTTAGTGTTCCGGAACAAACTAAAAACTCAGGATAGGTTGGCGGTTTGGGAAGCTGGAAGTGCTACGAATCTTAATCTTATGTGTTGTCCGTTGTGCAAACCTGATCAAGATAGCCGATACCATTTGTTCTTTCAATGTGCGTTTGCAAATCAAGTTTGGACAAATGTGAAGTGTATGGTAAACTTGGAGAGTGTAGATAACACATGGTAGTCTTTAATGGTATGGGTTGATCAACATTCTAATTCTAAGAAAACAGATGACATTGTGTGTAAATTGGTGGTAGCGGCGGCTACTTATTATATTTGGCAAGAGCGGAACAGTCGGCTTTTTAGTTCTAACCAGTTGACCGTGTTGCAAGTTGCTGAGAAGATCAAAAGTGTGGTTCGGCTTCGGCTTATGGGTTTCAAGTTTCGAGTGGATTCGGCTAGGAGGAGGATCTACAGAATCTGGAAGATTAATGATAGCAAGGATGATGAAGCTGACCCGGGCTAGTAGTTTTATTGTCTTGTTTTAATGTTGGCCTAGGTTGCTTGTTTTCGGCCATGGTTGCTTTCTTTGTTTGTTAACTTCTTTTGGTTGGGTTGTTTGGTTGGTTTTGTGGTTTAGTGTCCTAATCTTGGTATGCCAAGTCTAGTTGGTGTGTCGCTTTGACACATCCTTGTACTGTTTTGGTTCATTTATAAAATTAATCGGGGTAACTCTTTACCCAAAAAAAAGCTCAGGTTATGAAAAAGTTTAGCCATTAATTAATTAAGTAGTAGTGAGACAGAGTTGCGTCAGCTGTGGATATAGACTAGGCTAAGGGGCGGACTTCATCTCTTTTATTCTCTTCACTTACACCTTAAACTTCTACTGAATCTAACGAGGCTCAGGTGTGGAGCCTTCCGCTGTCACTTTGGAGCGAGACTGCGCAAAGGTAGAACATCATAGAAACTTCGCTGACTTTCTCATAAACCTTGATTTCGCTACGCTCCATAAGAAGCCGAAATAGCTGAAATTGGTTCGTGTTCCATTTCCAAAGTCAGCCGTCTTTACCCAAGTGTGAACTTCAGATGACTCTCAAGCGGTTCCATTCCTTCTTACTATACTTCCGGGTCAACCCAGCCCGAATGGGAAGAAGGGGGTCAGCCAAACAGCGGTCCACTTAGTACGTTTGCTGAGTAGACCAATCAGGCATTTTCTTTTTTTTAGAAAAGGAAGGGAACTTCTCACCGAAGGAGGCAATAGGAATGAAGGAGGCGGGAAGCTACCGCTTCTAGAAGGGTTGCTTATCCTTCACTTTTTTAGAGCGTATCGCTATGAAAAATAAAAAAGTTTATGTAATCGGAAAATGGGTTACGGTTGCGGAAACCAGAGAAAGTCGGGAACCATCGGTTACCTTTTGAATCAAAGTAGCGACGAGCCGAGTATTACGACTAGGGTTTTCTTTTTTCGTTTTTCTTTTTCAAAATTCTATAACGAACTTGTTAGCATTAGGGATCGATCCAAAACTAGGGTTTTCTTTTTTCGTTTTTCTTTTTCAATCGCCGCCTTAGTCTTTCAATCTGAAACCCTGATTTATTACACTGGTTGTTATTGATTGCGGTTAACTGAGATTATGATACTCTGGTTTAATCGATTAAGGGTTAAAGATTGAAACTAGGGTTTAAAGGATTAGGGTTTACGTGTTCGTTCTTTGGTTTGCATGGTTTTCTGTCGTACGGCTGTCTTGAGGGTGTTATTTTCGTATTTTATTGCATGGAGAGAAATAGGGATCGGGGCTTGGAGGATTTAGGGTTCCATTCGTTTTCTGATAAGATGCAGGGGGATATCTTTATTACTTTGAAGGGATCTAAGCAGATGAGTGACCAATCGATACGAGACAAAGCTTCTTTGTTTGGTAAACCGCTAAACATTGATGGTAACCCATTGTTGCCTCGACGTGGAGTGGTTCAACAAGAACAGAAAGTGATTAATATTATTGACGAATTGGAGAAAGTGACCATTCCGGTTCCTTTGGTGCAGACTACTAATGAAGGTAATGATGATCAGAATCAGGTAAAATCTATGCCTATCTCTTACGCTGAAAAGCTTAAGTCTTCTGTACGAAATAAAAGAGAGATAAAATTCAGGCTCATGGAGTCAATGGAGACCCGAGAAGGTGCTGATGTTGTTATACCTAGGGAGGTTGTCAAAAAAGTTCAAGAGAGATTTGATAATGTCTTGTACGGCTATTTCTTAGGTAATCGGCTTCCGTTTCCGGTGGTAGAGTACTATGCAAAGAATGTATGGTCGAAGTTTGGGTTTGAAAAGATTATGATGAACTCCAACGGATTCTTTTTCTTTAAGTTTGACTCTCAGGATGGTATGCAAAAAGTTCTGGAGGGGGGGGCCTGGTTAATTAGAAAAATTCCATTGTTTCTCAATGTTTGGACTCCATCGGCTACTCTAAGAAAGGATGGGATTAAAGTAGTCCCGGTTTGGGTGAAACTCCACAACGTTCCTATTGCTGTGTATACGGATGATGGTTTAAGCTTACTGGCTTCTAAGATTGGTGTGCCAAAGCGTTTAGATAGTTTCACCGCTGACATGTGTGCTGAGAACTGGGGCCGTAGTAGTTTTGCCAGAGCCATGATTGAGATTAATGCTGATAATGATCTCAAGGACCATATAACAATTGCTATTCCGAAACTTGATGAGGAGGGGTATATTATGGAACAAGTTGATGTCGAGTACGAGTGGAAGCCCCAGAGATGTTCGTTATGTTGTATCTTTGGTCATGATGACCATAATTGTGCAAAAAATACTAATGCTAAGCAGGTAGTGGTTGACGAGTAGGGATTTGTTACGGACAAAAGGAGACTTGCTAAGCTGGGCAAGAAACAGAAACCAAAATTCATTTATAAGCCCAAGAATAAAACTTTGCAGCCAAGTACATCGGGTACGAAAGACCGATTCTGGATCACATAACACATCAGACAACGTCCAAGTTAGGAACAATTTTGAGGTTTTAGCTAAAACGGATGAAGAGGGGGTGGGAAATATTAAGGATCATAACGTTATTCTGAAAGAAGACAACAGAAATTCTAATCGGGTTGAAGACGAAGTGGCGGAGGTGATTCCAACAGAAATGTCTAACTTTATGAGGAATGAGAATCATGAAACAAATTCTGAGGGGGCAAGCACTCCCGGTCACATCGGTATCAATGGATAGCATTATGGCTTGGAACATAAGGGGTATGAACCGACCCCTGAAACAAAGTGAGGTTCGTTTACTTGTTGCTGAAAATAACTTAAAAATTTGTGCTATCCTAGAGTCTCATGTGGAAGTTACGAAACTGGTTAAAGTATGTAAAAATGTTTTTAGAAAATGGAGTTGGACATCTAATGGTAGTCAGTGTAGTCGTGGAACTAGAATTATTTTGGGATGGGACACAGATTCAGTAGATCTCATGGTTTTGGCTCAATCAGACCAAGTTATACATGTTCAAATGGTTTTCAAAGCTGATAAAAAAGTTATTTTTGGCTCCTTTGTGTCTGCTGAAAATAAGTATCAGGACCGGAGGGCTCTATGGGATGATTTATGTAAACATAATAGTCTGTGTCATGATAAGCCTTGGTTTGTTATGGGGGATTTCAACACGACTCTTCATTTTGAGGATTCGCTTTATGGGCCATCGAAACAAACTATTAGCATGCGGGAGTTCAATGAATGTGTTCAGAATTTGGAGCTCGTTGATATAAAAGGGCACGGCCTTCATTATACTTGGACTCAAAAACCAAAAAATGGCGTGGGTCTCCTTAAGAAGATTGATCGGGTTATGGGTAATATTAAATTCTTAGAGCTGTTTCCTGATGCTTATGCCTTGTACCAATCGTATAGAGTGTCTGATCATTCTCCATGCATCTTAAAGACGGCTAATAACTTGGCGAACCGTGCTAAACCTTTCAAGTTTCCTAATTTCATCACAGCCAAGCCGGAATTCAGGAAATATGTTATTAAGGAATGGACGAAGAGCATTGATGGTGTTCACATGTTTTCGGTTATGAAAAAACTCAGGAATTTAAAGCCGCATATGAGAAGAATTTTGTTTGATCAAGGTAATCTTCATGCTAAGGTGGTTGATATGAGGAAAAAGCTGGATGATATCCAGAACTTGATTGATAAGAACCCGCTGGATGCTACTTTATGGCAAACGGAGGTTCAATGTCTTCATGATTTTCAATCAGCTGCATATGATGAGGAGTGTTTTTTAAAACAAAAATCTAAGGTGGAATGGTTATGTGCTGGTGATTCGAATACAAAATTCTTTCACAACACGGTGAAAAGCAGGAATGCGAGGACTAAAATCCATAGTATTTTGGATGCTACGGGTACCCGTCATGAAGGAGATGGTGTTGTGGATGCGTTAGTGTCTCATTATTCTAAATTCTTGGGGGTCGAACACCAGGTAGATATGGTTAACTTGGAGGATGTCTTTGTCAATGTTCTTACTTCTAATCAGGCGGACTACATGGTTCGTGAGGTTACTCGTGAGGAGATTAAGCAGGCCATGTTTAGTATCGGTGAGAATAAAGCCCCAGGCCCTGATGGCTACACGTCAGCTTTTTTTAAACATGCGTGGGATATAGTGGGTGAGGAAGTTACTAATGCGGTGTTGGATTTTTTTGATAACGGTCAAATCTTGAAACAAATAAATCACACGATTATGGCTCTGATTCCAAAGAAAGAAACCGCTGACTCAGTTTTGGATTATCGTCCGATTTCTTGTTGCAATGTTTTGTACAAGTGCATAAGTAAGATTATCACGGATAGAATAAAGGGTAGCCTGGGTTCGCTTGTGGGTATAAATCAGTCTGCCTTTGCGCCGGGTAGGAAAATATCTGATAATATTCTTCTTACTCAGGAGCTCATGCACAACTACCACCTTCATAGAGGTCCCCCAAGATGTGCGTTTAAGATTGATATTCAGAAAGCCTACGATACGGTTAATTGGGGTTTTTTGGAGGATGTTCTTCACCGGTTTGGGTTTCATCATAAGATGGTTAGGTGGATCATGACCTGTGTAACTACTACTTCTTATTCGATAAGTATTAATGGGGATATCCATGGCTATTTTCGAGGAAAGCGTGGCCTGCGTCAAGGGGATCCTATGTCGCCATATTTATTTACGCTAATTATGGAGGTGCTTTCTTTATTGCTAAAACGGGCGGCCAACACGTCATTAAAATATCATGCACATTGTGCTAGGCAGAAAATCATTAACGTTTCCTTCGCTGATGATTTATTTATTTTCGTTAATGGTGACATCAGGTCGATTAAGAAGGTTAAGGATGCCCTTGAAGTGTTCACTCGTATTTCCGGGTTGGTTCTGAGCCCTTCCAATAGCACGGTTTTCTTTTGTAATATTCCTCAATCGGTTCGTCAGGAGATCCTTACTGTGATGCCTTTTCAACAAGGAGCCCTTCCCGTTCGGTATCTTGGGGTTCCTCTTATTACTACTAAGCTGAATTTTAAGGATTGCAAAGTCCTTGTTGACCGTATGGAGCGTAAAATAGCAAGCTGGATGAATAAAACTTTGTCTTTCGCGGGTCGGCTTCAACTTATAAATTCGGTTCTTTCTTCCATGCACATCTACTGGGCGTCTGTCTTTATCATTCCGGCCCGTATTATTAATGATCTTGAGAAAAGAATCCGCAGATTCTTGTGGAATGCGGGAACTGAAGGTAGAGTGCGAGCGAAAGTGGCTTGGAAAGACGTTTGCTTACCAAAAAATGAAGGTGGTTTAGGCATTCGGAGTGTTGCTGATGTGAACAAAGCTTTGATCACCAATCATATATGGAGTATTATCACTAAACAGAAATCTTTATGGGTCGATTGGATTCACTCATATAAGCTGAAAGGTAAGTCTTTTTGGGATATTCCGAGTCGTGGAAGCATGAGCTGGGGATGGAGAAAAATTCTCTCTATTCGGGATCTGGTGCGTCCTCATATTTGGTATTCTATTTGGAGTGGGTCTCGAACCAATGCATGGAGTGATAATTGGTGTGACTTGAGCCCGTTACGATCTTTCATTACTCCGAGACAAATTGCTACAAATTGCTAATGCAGGTTTTAACCTCCAAACCTGTGTTTCGAATCTGATTGACGAGAACTCTCAATGGAAATGGCCTCAGACTTAGTATGACTTATATCCGGTTTTAATTAACCTATCTGTTCTGAATTTGGATAATAATATGGATGATCGGCTGACTTGGAAGGACCTGGAAGGTGACACATGTACTTTCGGATCCGGAATAGTGTGGGACGCCATCCGTAACCGGGATGAGGTGGTTTTGTGGGCGAACATGGTGTGGTTTGCTCAATGTATTCCGAGGCATTCTTTTCACATGTGGCTTGTGTTCAAGAATAAGTTAAAGACTCAAGATAGATTGGCGGCTTGGGAAGCAGGAAGCGAAACTAATTTACGGCTAATGTGTTGTCCTCTTTGTAGGTACAATCGGGACTCGCGTGATCATATTTTCTTTCAATGTTCGTTTGCGTCTACTATTTGGAACACCGTGAAGCTTATGGCGGATCTGGATGGTGTTAATGATGCTTGGAGTTCGATTATGACATGGATGGAGCAATATGCAAAGTCAAAAAAGCTGGTTCATGTTATTTGCAAGATTCTAATTGCGGCGTCTTCATACTTTATTTGGCAAGAGAGGAATAATCGTTTATTCTCCCAAAATTACCGAACTCCTGAACAGGTGGCGCAAGTGATTATTCATACGGTTCGGCTAAAATTAATGGGATTTAAAGATGATACCAACCCGGTGAACAGAAGATTATTAGAGAAATGGAAGATCTCCTTAGAGAATCAAGTTAATGATCCAGGCTAAGAGTTGTTAATTTGTTTCTTGGGTGTCTTGTTTAGTAGTGGCTGTGTCTTTTTTTCGTGGTTCAGTTTGTAGCTATGGGTTGTTTTTGCCTTGGTTGTTCTTTGTGTCGGATTTCCTAGGCTTGGTATGCCAAGTCTAGTAGTGTGTGCCAGTTTCTTGTCACACCCTGTTTTTCTTGTTGATATATAAAATTCATCGGGGTAACCCTTTACCCAAAAAAAATATGGAGGATAGTACAAGCTGGAAAGACTTGGATGGTAACACAGGGCCTTTCGGGTCTATGGAAGTTTGGCAAAATACTCGCCATCGTGAACAACCGGTTACATGGGTTAATGGTGTTTGGTTTAGTCAATGCATTCCAAGACACTCTTTTCACCTATGGCTGGTAATCAAGAATAAGCTAAAGACACAAGATCGGTTAGCTATTTGGGAGGCGGGGAGTGAAACTAATTTAAGACTTATGTGTTGTCCGTTATGTAGGAAGGACCGTGATTCGCAAGACCATTTGTTCTTTCAGTGTTCGATTGCGTCTCAAATATGGCATAATGTTAAAACAATGGTGAACATGGGGAGTGTTGATGCTTCGTGGCATTCTATTATGGGATGGCTTGATCTAAATGCTAGCTCGAAGAAGACGGAGGATATTGTCAGCAAACTGGTCATTGCGGCTACCACGTATTTTGTATGGCAAGAGCGAAACAACTGCTTGTTCTCTAATATGAAACCAAGTGTGGAGTCGGTCAGTGAGAGGATTTTGAAGACAGTTCGATTACGGTTGATGGGGTTCAAGTTCAGAGGTGAAGCCAGTAACCAGAGGCTGCTGAAGAAGTGGAAGATTCTTCCTAGTGTTGAAGATCTCGACCCGGGCTAGATATAGAGTCTTTTGTTGTTAGATTTTTGTTGGGATAGGTTTGTGTTTTCTAGCTGGTTGTATGTTTTGGTGTGAGTCTGGTTGTTTCTTTTTGGATTTCCTAGGCTTGGTTTGTCAAGCCTAGTTGGTATGTCCGCTCAGGCATACCTTTGTTCTTTATTTGGTTATTTATAAAATTCACCTGGGGTAACCCTTTACCCAAAAAAAGACATGCCATACGGGAGTTCACAAATACAACCAGCTAGCAAACAAGACAACCAATTTCACTAGACATACAAATACAACCAAAATCTAATAAACATTAACCACAATCATCATCAGCAATAATAAGACCACACGGCAAACTCCAGTCTCGCAAAATCCCTTCAATCTGACTCATATAATCCATGAAAACCTCATTCATGAAAGCCTGAAATGAGGATGGAGCATTAGTTAAACCAAAGGGCATAATATGAACTCGTAATGGCCCTGGTGAGTTCGAAATGCAGTCTTGTGTATATCATCTTCAAACACCCGAATCTGATTGGTAACCACTTCTCAAATGAAGCTTCGAAAATATCCTGCTACCATGTAATTCATCAAGCAATTCCTCAATGGGGAATTTCTCTTTCATGGTGATGGCATGGAGTGCTCGATAATCCACGCAAAATCTCCAGGTATTGTCCATTTTTTTCACCAGCAACACTGAAGAGGCATAAGAACTCACACTTGCCCTGAGAATACCACTTAACAGCATCTCCTTGACATGTTTTTCTATCTCAGCCTTTTGGATGTGGGGGTATCTGTAGGGCCCTACACTCACAGGCTCACTACCAGGTTTCAAGGGAATGTGGTGATCGTGATTCCTCTTAGGAGGAAAAGGTCAGGCTAGTCGCTAAAGGCTTCGGCTTTACTCAAAGAAAAGACTTGATCAAAGGAACTATACAAGTATGGTGGGAAGGCTAAAGTCTTTCACTTCACAGATCAGATAGAGATCTACTTTTTATTCCATGGCCAGCTCAAGAAAGAGGTACGCTAGAAAGCATACGATCTGAGACTCTTACCTAAAGCCAGTAGGGTGGAAAGAGGGTCTTAGAGTGCTGGCTAGATGAGATAAAGCATATTAGTAAGCGATTGAGGGACGGCGAATGCCTACCCTCATAATAGTATACTTTCTAGTGATTCGACCTGAAGTTACAGACTTATCTTATCTATAGAACGAGGTTGGATTCCTTGTTCGAGCATCCTATCCTCAAAGACAGCCTTCTAGCTCTTACCCTTCTGCCTTTCGAATACCCCTTCCTACTTCTTCATCCTAGCTCTCCAATTGATTGTCTTACTCCAGCTTTCATTTCAGTTACTAATTCGCCTATCCTCTCCCTTCCGGTCGAGCTAGTTTTTATTCCTCTATCTAGGCCAACATTCATTCTAAGACTTTCACCAGCAAGGGCTGAAAGAGAAGAGCAGGGGTGGTAGGCTTAGTAGGGCTCGAACCTATAATATCACCGTTATGAGCGGTACGTTTCAACCAATTAAACTATAAGCCCCTACGGATCTCTACATGCAATCCGCTCACTTCGGAAAGAGCGAACGGAAAAAGGAGGCCTTTGCTCTATCTGCTTCTTCCTCTCCCCAGGAATGAACAATTGGAAAAAGAAAAAGATTCTATATATCTTTTTTTATAGATAGATATAGAATTCTATTTATTATATATATATATATATATATATATATATAATTCTTTTAGAATATAGAAAAATGAAGTTAACCCTTTCTCTCTCTCCTTATGGCGATTTCTTGTTCTTATTGATTCCCTTGTTTTTCTTTGTGATCTTTTGCATAACAGTCTGTGATTAGAGTTTTGATTCTTCAAAATTCTATAACGAACTAGTTAGCATTAGGGATCGATCCAAAACTATGGTTTTTTGTTTTTATCTTTCAATCGCCGCCTTAGTAATCTGTCCGAAACCCTGATCTATTAATCTGGTTGTTATTGATTGCGGTTAACTGAGATTAATTTAGCTAGATTGATACTCTGGTTTAATCGGTTTAGGGTTGAAGATTGATACGAGGGTTTTAAAGGATTAGGGTTTACGTTTTTTGTTCTCTTTGGGTTGCATGTTTCTGTCGTTGATTGAGGAGTGGGGTTGAATACGATCTTTTGTGCATGGAGAGAAATCGGGATAGGGGTTTGGAGGATTTAGGATTTCAATCATTTACTGAAAAGATGCATGGGGATATATTTATTAGTTCGAAGGGTACAATGCCGATGAATGCTCAGGAGACACGTGATGCTAGGGGTTTGGAGAATTTAGGGTTTCAATCATTTTCTGAAAAGCCTTCATTGTTTTGCAAGCCGCTAAACATTGATGGTAACCCTTTGTTGCCTCGTCGTGGAGTTGTTCAGAAGGACCAGAAAGTGATTAATGTCATAGACGAATTGGAAAAAGTTACTGTTCCAGTTCCTTTGGTGTCCGCTAATGCTGATTGTAAGGATGATCAGAACCTGAAAACATCGTCGACGATCTCTTATGCTGAAAAACTTCAGTCTAATGTGCAAAACAAATGAGAGATTAACTTTAGACTCATGGAGTCAATGGAGACCCGAGAAGATGCTGATGTTGTTATACCTAGGGAGGTTGTTAAAAAAGTTCAGGAAAGATTTGATAATGTCTTGTACGGCTATTTCCTAGGTAATCGGCTACCTTTTCCTGTGGTAGAGTACTATGCAAAAAATGTATGGTCTAAGTTTGGCTTCGAGAAGATGATGATGAATTCCAACGGATTCTTTTTCTTTAAATTTGATTCTAAAGAGGGAATGGCTAAGGTGCTTGAAGGGGGGCCATGGTTAATTAGGAAAATGCCGTTGTTCTTGAATTTTTGTCACCTTCTGTTAGCCTGAAAAAGGAGGTGATCAAATCAGTTCCAGTGTGGGTTAAGTTACACAATGTTCCCATTGCGGTATACACGGATGAGGGGTTGAGTTTGCTAGCTTCAAAGATAGGTAAGCCGTAGAGATTGGATAGCTATATTGCGGATATGTGCTCAGATAATTCGGGTAGGAGTAGCTTTGCTCGTGCTTTGATTGAAATTAATGCCTAGAATGTATTGAAAGATCATATTGTTGTGGCTATTCCAAAACTAGATAAAGAAGGGTACATCACGGAAAAAGTGACTGTGGAATATGAATGGCGGCCTCAGCGATGTTCCATGTGTTGTGTGTTTAGCCATACTGATCAATCTTGTGTGAAGAACGTCAATAATGAAGCCAAACAAGTGGTAGTTGATGATGACGGGTTCGTTATGGATAAGAGGAAGACGGCCAGGCAGGGTATGGTTTATAAGAAGTAGAAGACGAAATTTGTCTACAAGCCTAAGTTTAGTAAAGCTGGACCGAGCACCTCTGGTACAAAGAATGACGAGCAATGCGGCATGGGTGAGAGTACAAAGCAGATTCCAGTCGGGGGGTGACTACCAGGAATTCTTTTGAAGCTTTAGATTCAACTGAAAGCAATGATAGGGAGACTGCCCATTATCAGCCGAAGAATATAAACAAAACATGTGGAAAACATGTTCAAGCTGATGAGGTTCTGGAAACAATGCCTACGGAGATGTCGGCCTTTATGGGGAACGATAAACCTGAGCATACTTCTGAGGGGGCAAGCACTCCCGTATCAACAGGTTTAAATGGGTAGTATTATGTCCTGGAATATAAGGGGTTTGAACCGTCCCCTGAAACAAAATGAGGTTCGACATATCGTAGCTGAAAATAAGTTAAATGTTTGTGCTTTGCTCGAGTCTCATGTGGATGTTTCTAAGCTAGTTGACGTTTGTCAAAAAGTGTTTCGGAATTGGCATTGGACCTCAAATGGTGGGTTATGTAGTAGGGGCACGAGAATTATCCTGGGTTGGAATCCAGATATGGTCGACGTTATGGTTCTTTCTCGATCGGATCAAGTCATCCACTCGCAAATTATATTTAAAGCTCATAAAAAGGTTTTATTTTGCTCGTTTGTGTATGCGGAAAACAAGTATCAGGATCGTAGAAGCTTATGGGAGAGTCTTTGCAATCATAAGAGTCTTTGTCATGATAAACCTTGGGTAGTGATGGGAGACATTAACTCAATGCTACACCTTGAGGATTCTCTTTATGGGCCATCTAATCAAATGATCAGTATGAATGAATTTAATGATTGTATTCAGTTCACGGAGTTGCTTGATGTTAAAGGCCATGGCCTCCACTATACGTGGAACCAAAAACCAAAAGATGGAGTTGGGCTTCTGAAGAAAATAGACCGTGTTATGGGTAACATTAATTTTTTAGATATGGTTCCGGATGCTTTCGTCATGTATCATCCTTTTCGTGTGTCTGATCATACGCCATGTATCTTGAAAATGATTACCATGAATGACAATAAGCCAAGGCCGTTCAAGTTTCCAAACTTTATTACCACGAAGCCCGAGTTCAGGAAGTGTGTTGAGCTAGAATGGTCGAAATCTGTCCAAAGTTTTTCTATGTTTTCAGTTACCAAGAAACTTCAGAATCTTAAACCTCACCTAAGGAAGATTTTATACAAGCAAGGTAACCTTCATACTAAGGTAACCGACCTTCAGAAAAAACTAGATGATATTCAGGTTGAAAACCCGTTGGATGTTAGCATTCGGCAGTTAGAAGCGTTGTGCCTTCAAGAGTTTCAGATTGCGGCGTATGATGAGGAGTGTTTTCTCAAACAAAAGTTGAAAGTTGAATGGTTATGTGCTGGTGACTCGAATACTAGATTCTTTCATAATGAAATCAAAGGTAAAAATGCTAGGAATAAGATCCATAGTGTTAAAGATAGTGCTGGGAACCGATATGAAGGAAATGGGGTGGCGGATGCTTTAGTCCCTCATTACTCTAACTTTTTGGGAGTTGATGGTCAGGTTGAAAGCATGAATATTGATGGTCTTTTTGTCAATGTTCTTAGTCCAATTGAAGCGGATAATATGGTTCGTCAGGTAACTCGTGAGGAGATTAAAATGGCCATGTTTAATATCGAAGAAAATAAGGCCCCGGGTCCCGAAGGCTATACTTCAGCGTTTTTCAAGCAGGCATGGGATATTGTTGGGAATGAAGTTACGGATGCGGTGTTAGCTTTTTTTGAGAATGGTAAAATTCTTAGACAAATAAATCACACAATCTTGGCGTTGATTCCTAAAAAAGAAACTCCTGACTCTGTTTTGGATTATCGTCCTATTTCTTGTTGTAATGTATTATACAAATGCATAAGCAAGATTATTACGGACATGATTAAGGGAAGCTTGGATGCTCTTGTTAGTATCAACCAGTCCGCTTTTGTGCCCGGAAGGAAAATTTCTGATAATATCCTCCTCACTCAAGAGCTGATGCACAACTATCACCTAAATCGAGGACCGGCTAGATGTGCTTTTAAAATAGATATTCAGAAGGCCTATGACATGGTGAATTGGTCTTTCCTGAGATCTATTCTTGTTCGGTTTGGTTTCCACCAAAAAATGATCGAGTGGATTATGACATGCGTTTCGACGGCTTCTTATTCGCTTTCTATTAATGGTCACCTTCATGGTTATTTTCCTGGTAAGAGGGGGTTGCGTCAGGGGATCCGATGTCGCCATATCTTTTCACACTTATTATGGAAGTGCTCTCCTTATTGCTTCAACAGGTGGCGGCCCCTAACTCGTCTTTTAAATTTCATCATCAATGTGCCAAGCAGAGAATTATTAACGTGTATTTTGCGGATGACCTATTCATCTTCGTGCATACGGACACGGGATCGGTTAAAAAGGTTAAAGAGGTATTGGAAACCTTCACTAGTATTTCCGGGCTAGTGCCGGTCCTTCTAAGAGCACGACTTATTTTTTGAATGTCCACAATTCGGTGAAGCAGGAAATTCTAACATTGATGCCGTTTGAAGAAGGTAGTATCCCTGTTCGGTATCTAGGAGTTCCTCTAATTTCCACAAAGCTCATTTTTAAATATTGTAAAGTTCTGATAGATCGAATGGAGAGCAAAATAAATAACTGGATGACTAAATCTTTATCGTTCGCGGGTCGTCTCCAGCTTATTAATTCGGTCCTGTCCTCTATGCATATTTATTGGGCCTCTGTTTTCATCCTTCCCACTCGTGTAACATCTGAGTTGGAGAAAAGAATGCGACGGATCCTGTGGAATAATGGCTTCCAAGGTAGGGTTCGAGCTAAAGTAGCGTGGGTCGATGTTTGTTTGCCTAAATCGGAGGGGGTTGGGTATTAGAAGTGTGATGGATATGAATAAAGCTCTCATGGAGAATCATATCTGGAGCATTATCTCTAAAAGAAACTCTTTATGGGTTCAATGGATCCACTCGTATAAGCTAAAAGGTCGGTGTTTTTGGGATGTCCCGTGTCGGGGTAGCATGAGCTGGGGATGGAGGAAGATTTTGTCTATCCATAACTTGGTGCGGCCTTACATTGGGTTTTCTATTCGAAGTGGATCTCAAGCTAATGCCTGGAGCGATAATTGGTGTCAATTGAGTCCGATCAGTTCTTTTATTTCTCCAAGAGTTATAGCTAATGCAGGTTTTAATATGCAGTCAACTGTGGCGGATCTTATGGATGAGTCTGGTAAATGGAGATGGCCCGAGCTTGGTATGACTTATACCCGGTTCTAATAAACCTTCAACCTCCATCTCTAGTGCAAAATGTGAATGATATACTAATTTGGAAGGATTTGCAAGGTAAAGATTCTTATTTCAGCTCGGCGTAAGTGTGGAACAACATTAGGTCTCGGGTTGATGTAGTTCCTTGGTCCAACATGGTGTGGTTTTTGCAATGTATTCCCCGACATTCGTTTCATATGTGGTTAGTGATCAGAAACAAGCTCAAGACTCAGGATCGCCTAACCGAGTGGGAAGCAGGAAGTGATACGAATTTGAGGCTTATGTGTTGTCCCCTATGCAGATATGATCGAGATTCTCGTGACCATTTATTCTTTCAATGTGCTTTTGCGTCGCAAGTTTGGAACAATGTTAAAAAGATGGTGAAATTAGATAGTGTAGATGACTCCTGGCAAGCCATCGTTGCATGGATGGAGCAAAATGATGGCTCTAAGAAGATTGACATTATTATTTGTAAGCTCGTGATTGCAGCCTCTTCGTACTTTATATGGAAAGAAAGAAATAATTGGTTGTTTTCTAATAACCACAACACGGCTACTACTGTAACGGAGTGGATTAAGAGTACGGTTCGGTTGAAGCTCATGGGTTTCAAGTTTCGCGAGGACACTTGCCGTCGAAGGATTTTGAAGGCTTGGAAGATCTATTCCAGCGATGAAGAAGAAGACCCAGGCTAGATGTGATTCGAGTGTTTGGGTTTTTTGAAGCTTTTATGCTTGCTTGTTTGTCTTTGTGGTTTTTTTGGTGTCTTGTTTGTATGTTGCAAACTGGTAGTGTGTTTTTGCTTTCTCCTAGGCTTGGGATGTCAAGTCTAGTTGGTGTGTCACTTTAGGCACACCCTTCTACTTATTTGGTTGATTTATAAAATTCACCGGGCTTGCTTCTCATGAGGGCTGGCTGTCTGGGGACAGACCAGAGATGACAGAGGAAGGTATTTGGTTCAAAAAAGATACGGCAGTCAGAACAGCTTCAGTCCAAAATTGACCAAGGACATAAGCAAGCTACAAGCATTAGCATCCGCTTTCGTTTAATCATAAAAAAAAAGAAGCAGCGAAGAAAACAAGACAGTAAGTTGTTGCACTAACCCGCTAGCGCTAGCGCACCACGGCTTTTCAGCCTCCTTCAGTTCATTCCATTCCCTTCGCTACACTCGACTTAAACCACCTACGAACTCACCCATAAGGAAACTTGTCAAGTAGGTCTTTCGACCCTTTTCTTATTTTACAAATCCGGTAAGGTGGGGTGTTATCCTTAAGTCTGCTTTATAAATCTTTAGTCGTCTTTCAGTACTGGCGAAGCTTTAGTTGAAGACCCTTCAGTGCCGTTTAGTTTGGTCCCCTAGGTACCTTCTCCGCACTTAGCTGTAAGCATTTCAAGTAGATAAAATCATAAAAGAAGAAATGGGAAGGAGTACTTACATTACGTGATGCGCTATTATTTGAATCCGAAGGGCAATCATTCCCAGTGAAGGTATGGGGGGAAAAGGAGTACGTTAGTCAAATAGAGGGCTCTCACGGGGGCGTAGTCCACGGCTTTTGCCTTAAGCTTGGGCTGTAGTTCTTGTATTGGGCGAACCAAAGCGTTAAATAGCGCCGTTTAGTGGCGTGCAGGGGGTAGTCGTCTTGTTGTGCTGGTAGGTGCGACTATGTGAGTTGACAAGAATACACTGCGGTATGTGTGAGTAAAGATTTTCCTTAGTGATCCAAAGGAGCAAGTAGAGTTACTGCAGACTGGCTTCCCCCCGTATACCCCCGCGGATGTGGATTTCCTACCATTGAAGGAAATAGATCAAACTGCTAATCCCACCCACGCGATGCCCTACCTGATCCATTTTCAAATCCAGCCGGAGGTCTTCGAGCCTTGTTACGAACTAAAGTTCTAAAGCAAAGCGCCCTCCCCAGCCCAGGTCAAAGGTCTCCCCGCTCTTATTAGGGGGTTCGTTACGGTCAGCAAATAAGCCCCGCATCGTATCGATAGCGATTCAGATCACCTCCCCAAGCCTGCCTAACCTAATTGTGTGTGAGCAATCAATCGTGACAAGTCGACCGATCCATAATGAAAGCACCTGTAGATAGAAGCCGTTTGCCGACCGGTGGACTCATCCTCAATGTCGTTTAGGCTCCCCAGTTCAGTCGGTTGTCCGCCGCTTTTCTTTCCCATGCCGGGTATGGCCTTATGGGTAGCAGCCTCCCACAGTGGTGGCTTTGTGGTCACCTTCTATTCTGCTTGTCGGAAGGTTCATCCGGGCCCGGGTCAACCCACCCTCAACTAAGAATCATGAGAAGCAGTACTGGTTGAAGGATCGGCTTTGGAACAGGCCTATGTACGGTCTCTCCACTAAGCTTTGATCTACGCGCGCTAGCTTTCTCGGCGACTAATACCCTTCCGCGGGTCTTTCGTTCATTGCCTATGGTGTCCGGTAAGTTGTCTATAGTTCACTTTCGTCTATGGCCCTGCTCTCTCTTCAACTTAGTTATTAGTACTTCGGAGTGGTGCTGACTCTCTGGCTTGGTTATTGAATGAATCTTATGCTTGTCAAGTCCACACTTGGGTGGTGTCAACCAAGGGCGCAAGAAGTTCTCACATAAATAGACGTTTGAATATTAGCTCAGTAACATCATTCTCTTATGCCAGCTCTACCTCAATTCCCTTCTTAGCCTCAACAGCTAAAGCATCCCTTTCTGCAGCTCAAGGAACAGCAGAAGAAACTGGAGTTTATGATACTGGCAGGAGAGGTTCTTTTATAGCTCAACAGGAGTGGTTTATGCTACTATTTTCAGTTACTGAGAAACCTTTCTAGTTGAATTAAGAGGACATTCCTATACTGCAACTAAAGAAAGAAAAGCTGGTGAATGCCTGACCGGTGAAGCCTTTATCCGAGACTTATTCAGCTCCGGCTAAACCATTCGTCATCCCTCCATCTGTGAATGTCTTTCAGGCATAAGAACCTGTTAGAGGTCTCTTACAGTAGATAGTAAGGAATCAGCTATGGAATAGACTCTGGAGGGAAATCTTTGACTTGATGCCCCACCCGAGCTCTCCATACTCAATTTATCAAGGATAGTTTTTACCAACCCTGCCATCCTAGAACGTTAGCGTACAAGAGGGGCATTTCTCAATTGAGTTTGTCGCACATGGAATCTCAGATGTTGAAGTTTTCTTCCGGCTGCACTCTAGGTCTCCCCTAAGATCCTTAGTCTATCCGAGGCTATCGTTACTGGGGCGCGATAGAACCAATGGTCAGTACCTCTTTACTAGGGATGGGGTTCCCGGGAGATTGCTCTGGTTCGTGCGCATTAGAAGTAGACATGAGCGGTTGTCTTAGCGCGCATCGAAGCATGAAAGACCTTGCCTTTGAGGGATTCCTTCTCGCTTGCTTGCTGTCTAAGCTCTTCGATCCTGCCCTGCTTTTATTCTTGTGCTTGCTTGTACCCCTTCTTTCTTTGGCGCTTGCCTGGATCACTATCCTATTAGCAGTAGTGCTGTTTTCTATTTGAGCTTCTCTTTTTTTCCTTTATCGAGCATAATGATTCAGATCGGTAAAATTCTTTGCCGAAAGAGTTCTCCCTTATTGGATGGCATCAGATGCCGGTTAGCGTTCTTTATGGGTATTATTTAGTGTCTGTGGCCTCTTAGCTTTGTGGGTGATATCGTATGGCTGGTATCTCACCGCATAAGTGTTAGGGATGTCGTAGTTCATTAGTGCTTTCCGAGGATGTCTGTGCGTGCTCTCCCGTCTTTAGTCTTTCTCGACGTCAACCCCAAATACAAAAAGAATTTGAGCATTACCCGCTCTATCAGATAGGACGACCTACTCCTTAGTTGAACCAAACTTTGCCACTCACCTTCATCCGAAAGAGACCGCACGAAAGCAGTTTTTCCTAAATGGTGATACCGCCTGGTTTGAAAATTCAATCTTTTAACAGCTTGCGGGGCCTGAAGGTGATATTAATACCACTCCAGCCCCTGCAGCACCAAATTGCTAGATCCATCGAAGTAGAGAGCCCATGGAACCACCTCTGCAAAGGCGAGGACTTCTTCATCGAGCTCGAAAAAATTCATGGTATGATCTGCCAAGAAGTCTGTAAATACCTGTCCTTTGACCGCCTTCATAGGAACATACCGAAAACTGAACTCGGATTGCCCTAGGACTCGCTTCTCCCCTTCAACACGGGTCAGCATATACTTAATCAGGTTTGTTCGAGTAATTACCAACACTGTTGTGGAAAGGATGTAGTGTCGGAGCTTGGTTGCTGCAAAGTAGAGCAATAAGCACATCTTCTTAGGGGTATGTAAGACCCTGCTGAGATAATACACGGCCGGCTCCTACCCGATAGTTGAACTGGAATTACCTTCTCTACCCACTGGTACTACTCCTTCGGAAGGCCTGCTTTCAGCACCTATTCAATACCGGTTTCACCTTCCGTTGTTGATTCCTCTCCCGGGACTCCTACTGCGGGTTCCCCATTTATGATGGTCTTTCACCTAGAGTAAAGAATTATGGAAAGGTTTCGAGGCTTAATAGATGGTAAGCTAGAAGCATCCAAGTTAGATGAGCTTGAAGGCATCGGTTGAAGCCCTTAGTTGCAAGGTTTTTGACTGTGCCGGATATATAAGAGATCTTATATAGTTCCGGAAAGATAGAACACACTACTGCACGCTAATAGGTGCTTCTACCTAAAAGAGTTAGTAAACTACCTCCGGTCGAAGCAACGGTTGTTGTTGGGTGGATTTGGAATGGCTATATCCTTTGCTGTTAGCAGGCAGGTTTCCATTCTTTGTTGATGAAAGTATGGCATATGATCGAATAGGTGGGTGGCCTATCTCCTTCTCCAACTACTAGAGGTGCTGTATTTATCGAATATCCGCTTGAAGTGAGAACTCCTAGCTACTGGCTATAGCTGATGACTTGCAGCAAAGGTGGGACTGGAATGAGTTGATAGAGTGATCTGGAGTATTAGAAGATCCCCGTATGAGACTCGACATCGATCAGCTCGAAGAGGGTGCTTTCTCTCCCATAGTGTGTTCATGAATGAAGCCCTATAAGTCTCTTGCTTAGACTTATGGTTTCTTACTGAGGAAGCCTTCTGGTTCACTTTGGTTGTCAAGGAATCTTCACCGGACATGGAGAAGGTAGACAATTCTATGGATGACGGTGGGTGTTTACAGGAGTTTCGTCTAAAGAGTTTAGAGCCGGATGAGGGTATGGCTGTTCCAAAACCGATGTCATATGCTGAATCATTAGTAAGCTCATCAAAGAAACAGGTAAATTTTCGATCTTTGATCAGTGATGCCAAGCAGGAAGGATGTGATGTTGTGCTGCCGCGTGAGTCTGTTAGAATGGTTCAAGCTAAGCTAGCTAACACGTTGTATGGCTATTTTTTGGGTGATCGATTAGCTTACCCGGTGGTGGAATACTTTGTGAGGAACAACCGGAAGAAATTTGGTCTTCAAAAAACAATGATGAACGCGAACGGATTTTTCTTTTTTAAATTTGCTGATCAAATGGGTATGATGAATGTGTTGAAAGAAGGCCCCTGGATTATAAAATCCCAGCCGTTAATTCTTAATGAATTGTCCCCGAATAGTAAGTTGGAGAAAAAGGAGGTAAAGAAATTACAAGTATGGGTTAAAATACACGATGTTCCGATTGCAGCCTATACGGAAGATGGATTGAGCTTAATAGCGACGACGATTGGTAATCCGATAGCTTTAGACTCGTATACTACATCGATGTGTGTTGATATTTGGGGTCGGAGTAGCTATGCGAGGGCTTTGATAGAAATTTCTGCGGAAAATGATTTAAAAGAGGAGCTTACATTGGCTGTGCCGGATCTTCAGGGAGAGGGTTTCCATAAGGAAACAATGTATGTAGAATATGAATGGGCTCCTCACATATGTGGGCATTGTTGTGTGTTTGGGCATTCGGATGAAACATGCCCAAGGCAAATAAGGGCGACATCAAAGAATACCAACTTAATGGATGAGGATGGGTATACTCAAGTGCAAAAGCGGAAAACTAATAAGAAAAGTGGGTATCAAGTTACAAAAAAGAAGCTGGAATATAGGCCAAAAGCCAAAGCGGTTGATGTGGGTACGAGTAGCATCAAAAAACAGGAGTCTAATAGCCAATCAAAATTTTTGACGAAAAATCCTTTTGATTTGCTGCATAATGATCAGGTTCTGGAACCGATAATCTCTGGTGGTACGGAATCTACGAGTGGGACGAGGAAGCATGATGAGGGATCTGATGATGATGAAGTTGAGGAAATTTATAATGAAACTTCGGTATTCATGGCAGCAAATACGACATCAGGGGCAAGCACTCCTGCAATGAAAGGTATTAATGGTTAGTCTAGCATCATGGAATATTAGGGGGTTGAACCGCCCCCTAAAACAAAAGGAGGTTCGCCATTTCGTTAAGGAAAATTCTCTAAGTTTGTGTGCTATTTTAGAATCTCATGTTGATGTTTCTGCGCTTTTTAAAGTTTGTAAGAATGTTTTCAAGAGCTGGGATTGGACGTCTAATGGTAATTTATGTGCGAAAGGAACAAGGATTATTCTGGGGTGGGATTCATCTGTTATTGATGTTATGGTGCTGATGCAAACTGATCAGGTTATCCACACTCAGGTGGTGTTTAAAAAGGAGAAAAAGTTGCTGTTTTGTTCTATTATTTATGCCGACAATTACTATATAAACCGAAGGGAGTTATGGGGCAATTTAGTATGTCATAAACAGTTTGTGAAGGATGCTCCATGGACCTTGTTGGGTGATTTTAACTGTGCTTTGAACCTTGAAGATAACTGTATGGGATCCTCTACGATTAGTGCAGGTATGCGAGATTTTAAGGAATGTATTGAGCAAGTGGAGCTTTTTGATGTGAATAGTTCAGGTTTTCATTATACGTGGAACCAGAAGCCGAAGACGGGGATAGGGATTCTGAAAAAGATCGATAGAATTATGGGGAATGTGGCTTTTACGGATATGTTTCCAACATCGGTGGCTGTTTTCAGTCCGTATAGAGTGTCCGATCACTCTCCTTGCATTCTGAAAATTCCGAATATGAATAGATGTAGACCCCAACCTTTTAAGTTTGCAAATTTTCTGGTGTATAAACCAGCGTTTTTGCAGATTGTAAAGAATAATTGGGAGACTCAAGTGAGTGGGGTAAAGCAATTCCAGATTGTCAAAAAGTTGCGTTTGATGAAGAGTCCGATGCGTGCTTTATTTCATCAGCAGGGTAATTTGCACAAAAATGTTGAGTCTTTGCGAAATAAGCTGGATGAAATTCAGAAAGCGATTGACTTAGATCCGTTGGATGTGAATCTACGAGTTAATGAATCTAAATGTATCCAAGAGTTTCAAGAGGCTAGTCTTGATGAGGAAAGATTTTTAAAACAGAAATCAAAGGTTCAATGGTTGGCGGAAGGTGATGCTAATACATCTTTTTTTCATATATCCTTAAAGTGTAAAAATCATCGTAACAGAATATATATGATAAAAGATAATAATGGGGTTTTGTATGAAGGAGGTGAAGTCCCGAATGCTTTTGTGAACCATTTTGAAAATTTTCTGGGTATAAACGAAGTTATGGATGTTCGTCCGTCTCCAGATTTATTTACACACACGCTTGATGATATGTCTGCGGAACACATGGTTCGGCCAGTGCGTAGAGAGGAAGTTAAAAATGCTATTTTTTCTATTGGGGATAACAAGGCTCCGGGGCCTGATGGATATACTTCAGCATTTTTCAAGAAAGCATGGAGTGTTATTGGGGATGATGTGTTTAAAGCGGTTCAAGATTTCTTTGAAGAGGGGAAGCTTCTTCAGGAGTTGAATCATACTATTATTGCTTTGGTTCCAAAGGTTGCTACGCCATCTCTTATTACGGATTACAGACCGATTTCCTGTTGTAATGTTGTTTACAAATGTATAAGTAAGATAATGGCTGATCGAATTAAGGATTATCTTCGTATGATAGTAAGCATAAATCAGTCTGCGTTTGTTCCAGGAAGGAAGATAACTGATAATATATTATTAACCCAGGAATTGATGCATAACTATCATAGGAATGTGGGGCCTCCTAGGTGTGCTTTTAAAATTGACATACAAAAAGCGTATGACACGGTTAATTGGGAGTTTCTTGAGAAGATCCTTTGTGGTTTTCGTTTTCATCCGAAGATGGTTCATTGGATAAAGACGTGTGTTTCAACATCATCCTTTTCCATAGCTGTGAATGGCAATCTTCATGGGTATTTTAAAGGTAAACGTGGGTTGAGGCAGGGTGACCCGTTGTCGCCTTATCTTTTTACTCTAGTAATGGAGATACTTACTCTTGTTCTTCAGCAAACTATGCGGATTGACACGTCGTTCAGATTTCATAACAAGTGTGAAAAGCAAAAGATTATAAATCTTTGCTTTGCTGATGATCTGTTCATTTTTACCAGAGGAGAGTTTGGGCCCGTGAAGTGTATTATGGATTCTTTGAATAATTTTACAAAGATGTCAGGTTTAAAGCCAAGTATCGCTAAAAGTATTGTTTATTTTTGCAATGTTCCTGATCATGTAAAAGCTCTTATTCTAAGCCATATGCCGTTTACTGAAGGCGTGCTTCCAGTTAAGTACTTGGGAGTTCCTTTAATATCTTCGAGGCTTAGATATGCGGATTGTTGTATGCTTGTGGAAAGGATGTCTGACCGAATTTCCAGCTGGAAAAATCGTTATCTTTCTTTTGGGGGTCGGTTGCAACTTGTTATCTCTGTTCTCTCAGCTATGCATGTTTACTGGTCTCTGGTGTTCATATTACCTGCACGGATTATTAAGGAGCTTGGAGCTAAGATGAGAGGTTTTTTATGGTGTCAAGGGCCGATGGCTAGAGGTAAAGCTAAAGTGTCATGGGATGCTGTTTGTATGCCAAAGTATGAAGGAGGTCTTGGAATTCGGAGGATTAGTGAGATGAATATAGCTCTGATGGCGTCGAATGCTTGGAGTATTCTGATTCATAGAGAGTCTTTATGGGTTGCGTGGATACATGCTTATCGGTTGAAGGATAGGAATTTTTGGGATTGCCAAATTCCGAACAATTGTTCGTGGAGCTGGCGTAAAATTCTCCAGATACGTTCTCTTATCCAGCCGTATGTTTGGGCTAAGGTGGGGTAATGGAGAAAAAAATTCTGCTTGGTATGATAAATGGAATGAAGTGGGTCCGCTTATAAGCTTCTTATCTTCTCGGGCTATTTCAAATGCTGGTTTTAATCTCAAAGCAAAAGTTAAGGATATATGGTTTGATGGCAGATGGTGCTGGCATGAGGAATGGCTTCGATTATACCCTATTTTGAATGGAATTTCTCAGCAGGTGTTGGTGGAAGAGATCCAAGACAAATTTTATTGGAAATCTGATAATAAAATGCTGGATTTTTCGTCTTCTGTGGCTTGGCAATCGGTTCGAAATCATGGTAATGAGGTAGCGTGGGTGGATATTGTTTGGTTTTCTAAATGTATTCCTAAGCATGCTTTCTTGATGTGGCTTATTATGCGGGAGAAGCTGTTAACCCAAGACAAGATTTTACGTTGGGAGCATATGAGGGGGTCGAATATGAATATGATGTGATGTGTGTTGTGTTACGAGAATGTTGACTCCCATGACCATCTATTCTTTTCATGTAAATACTCTTCGCAGGTGTGGAATCTGATTCGTGATCAGGCTAATATGGAGGATGTCAATCCGGTTTGGGAGGAGATTATAACATGGTTATTGGATAGACGATCTCTAAAGAAACTCAATAATGTTGTGGCCCGGTTAATCACTGCTGCTGCGGCTTATTATATATGGAGAGAGAGAAATGCCAGACTATTCAGGAACACCACAAGGCCACCGGATGTGTTAGCAAAGCATATTCTACTTACTGTTCGGTACAAGCTTATGGGAATGAAGTTCAAGAATACCTGTCAAGTTGTGGAAACATTGAGGAAATGGAGTATTCATGGGAACCTGATAGTTGACGGTCATAACCAGGCATCTAATATGGATACGTAGTCATTGTTGGGAGTTATCTAGTGTGTTAGGCTAGTTGTTTGTCTTGTTTTGCTGGGTTTTTTGTTTGTTTTTTTTGGTTTCCATAGCTAGGGGTTTGTCCCTGCTATGCTCTAGTGTATGACTCTCATGCACTACATGTGCTTTTTTGGATGAATTTATAAAATCACCGGGGTAACCCTTTACCCAAAAAAAAGCCTTCTGGTTCATTCGAGTTCGATGTACCTTTTGTAGTTGGGTTCCTCCTCGTTGTCTCTCCCCCGTGTTAGTCTTCTCTGGTTCTGCTTCTATGTAGTCTTTTAGGAGAGGTGCTTTAGTTCAATATCATAGTTGGATTATTCTCCCTTGCTTGCATTCAAGCTATCTTTCATTCTATGTAGCCTTTCTTTCATTCGTTTGGCTATTGTGTCGTGCCGTGGGCAGACCTTCACTATGGATCTAAGCCCGTCAAACAGTCGCTAGAATGAATAACAACAGAGATCGGACTCTTTGAGAAATTCGACCCATACGGTTATTACCCGCACCTTATGTTAGGCTCTCTAGCGAGAAAGGTGCTGCTAAGGTATGATATATTCTATATAGCATATCTTAGGCCTTACCGAGGGAATTGATTGATCTGGCACAAGCTATCTTCCTACTTGGATCAACTCAATCTCGTTTACTTAGATTGATTGCTCTTTGAGCCTTCTACTTTAGTTCATCATTTTCTTTGCAACTCTCTTGAAAAATCTTCTCTCGTTATCGGTCGACCTTTAAGACTTGCTTATGATAGGAGGGAGTCGAAAGGCTAATCCGTGAAAGACAAAATAGAAATTCCATTCCCAATAGATCAAGCCGAGGTGGTAGACCAAATCGTCTATCAACGTCTTCTACTTACTCTACTAGGTTGGCGAAAGCCTTGTTACGAACTATTGACCGAAGAGCCTTACTACCAGAGCTAGCGGAAGAGCTCAGCTCCTACTAGAAGCTGATGAAGGTGATTCACCTCAACTATGGGATGAACGCCGGGTAGAGCTCCTCTTCCGTATCTGCATCTTCCTCATATGTAGTTTCTATGCCTTCTGAAAGGCCTATTCTTGATCCTCGAGAGGCTATAAATAAGGTACATTCGGACATATAGGACATATAAAAGAAGTCCAGAAAGGAGGGAACTCAAACAAAGATACATGCGAATGGTACTGCTACTTTTAAGCCTAGGGCTAATAGCAAGACAGAGAGATTCGTGACGTGGAGAGATGTGCTAGACTTTCTTTTTATCCTAATTCCCCTATCCTCTTTCTGATTCCAGTTACCATCAGAATGAATGACCAGCAGATGATAGCAAGGCTAAACAGATTCGAGATTCTCGATCAGATAAGCGAACAGGGCAAGCACGTACTACCTACCAGAAGAGTAGAGCTCAGAGGCGAGAAGCTCACATCCCTCTCCATAGAAGGAAAAGAGTCATCTTATCTCCCAAGAAGGGAGAAATGCTTTTAATAGCAATCTTTCATACCCCATTCAATAGACTTCCCTTGTGAGATGGGAAAGCTTAATGGAATGACCAAGCCAAGACCTTAGACGAAGAGAGTGTCCAGGCCAAGAAGTGAAATGAAAATGCCACCTAACACATTAACTTCGATTTTCTTTCCTAGGTCAAGCCCGGGGGAAGTTGAATCTAGCTCTAGGGTAGGGAGGTCTTTTCTTAACAACATACCTAGTCGAGAGACTCCGTAACCTCTCTTTCAAGCCAATGCCTTTCCATAGCTTTTTCGGTACTGTGTTGTTGAACCGCTTGTTTGATTGTGTGGCTTTCTTCTCCGGATCTACTGTATCTTATCTTCATCTTATCTTCTTTCAAGGGTTTCGAGCACAAGCCCAACTTATTTAGCCTCTATCGCGCAAAAGGGACTCCACAGGTATCTTACATTAATGCCTAAACGTAGGAAATCGGCTAAAAGGAGCAGCCGTTGGAACGCAATAAGCTAGCCTCTCCCTCTAGACAAGCTACTCCGTTCCTCTCTCACTGGTCGAGCTACTCCGTTCCTCTAATAGGGTTGTTTTTCTTTCCGGAGACAAGCCATTCAACAAGATAGTTAGGAAGTTTACATGCTGAGTGTTATACGCGCAGGAAGGGACCGATCTTCTGACTCCAGACTTGCCATATCGACACCCGACAGCATGAACTAAGTAAGAGTAGGTTTTTTTTGAACAATTACTGTACACAGGCACAATTCCCTGAAGAATTCACATGATGTGAGCTAAACTAAACCGGCTCGCTCACCTTCAAGTTCAAGAGTCGTAAGCCGAAACGGCAGCATCATCGTTGAAGGATTCGAGTATGCTGCTTAGCTTAAGGCTTTGACTTATATTATATTATATTATATAATATATATAATATAATGTAAATGGAGTCAGAGGAGTGGTAGGTAGTATGCCTTTCCCCATTCTGCTAGGGTGGCTTTTCTTAACTAGGCTAGTGTCCCCTTCTGTTTAAGGTGCATTTTCTTTTCGACTGGTCCTATAAGTAGTTTTGTGAGGGGGTGCACGCCTCTTTTTCTTCTTCCGGCTTGAGTTCTTAATGTCTGAATGGAAAGACTCTTCGACCACATTAACGGCTTGAGCAAGAGCATTGGTGCTTACACGATGATAGTAATTTGGCCAAGCTAGAGGATTTTCCATCGATCGTGACTCAAGAACGTAAGGAACTGAAATCGCTAAAAAAGAGAAATCATTACTGGCAGGAGGTACCACAGTCTCACAGACGTAATTTCCTCCTTTTCATACGGAAAAAAACTATCAGACCTACTACATATAGAGTTGGAATGCTTGGGATGAAACCCTTAGGACTCAGGGAAAAGAAGATGAACCTTACTACTGCAAGACTCAAAAGATAGAACAGAAAAAGTACTCGCTCACTGAAGGTGCAAAACGAAAAAGAGGTTCTTTCGTCAAGTGAAGAGTTACCACAGTCTCAAGCCATAAAGAAAAAGCAGACAGCTTTCCTAAGCGATAGCCCAATGGTGAAAGACCAGAAGCCACATTCCTCCGCTTTCACTTTATCTTCCTAGGAGTCCTCTAGTCTTGCATTCGTTCTAATATGACATAATTAAGAATTCGATTCATTTTCAATTAGGCCTTGCTCTAGCCTCTTTAGGGGTTATTGATTTCTTGGTCGCTCAATGTACTCTTTACCCGCTTATACGTTCATAGCACAAGACTTTACTACTCAAGCTGCTTTATATACTCTAGATGGCAGCTAGCTGAGAACCCAAATGAATCCCATGCGCCTCTATCATTTGGCTATTAGGCTTGTGGCATAATTTGAGAGGATAGAAGGGCTTTCCAGCTATGTGCCATTGCCAAAATGTAAGTCTATCACCCTGGTAGAAGATACCTAAGTTTTCTGCTACTTACCTAACCCTTAATTCGCTACTTTTATTCTGCTCGTTCCCTATGGTCGAGCGCTTCGTTCATGAGTTGTTATCGCTTTAGCTATGATAACTGTAACTTAAGCTATCTTCTCGAGCGAAAACTGCTTTCCTTAGGATGAGCTTTTAGGGAAAAGTAGAAAGAGCTTATTTATTCGTCAATACCAAGCCTTTACTTCAAAGAAAAAGGAATAGAACCGGAAGCTAGCTTTGATGGTAGTAAAGTCAGTCCATCTACACAAACAGATTCTCTCTATTCTTCATATCGCCGCTTTATTTATATAAGCTCCAGTGAAGCAAAGCAAAGCAAGACAGATGGATAGAGGGATACTGATACTATAAGATAACCTACTCCTATTATCTTTCCCATCAAGCTATGCATGCTTACCTGAAAGTCCTTCTTTAAAGGCATAATTTCATTCCGGTATGATCTTCCCCCTACATAGGCTAAGCGGTCGGGTCATGGATCTTGCACTTCACTTGAATAGTTCTTTTTAAATGGCAAAGTCAAGAACTAAGCTGACTGAATCGAATCTCCTGTGCCCTCTTCCTTCTCCTTCATTGATCTAAAAAAACTCTTTTTTTTTTGTAAAGGGTTACCCCGGTGATTCTATTAAAACAAACCGCAAATAAGTACAAGTAGTGAGGATGAGTTCCACAATAGTTCATATATAGGACATGCCCCATATATGCAAACCAAAACAGAAATGTACCAATGACACCACATAACCTAGCCTACTTTACATCATGAAAAATAAAGTAGACAACCAATATACACCAAAACAAAAAACCCTCAACCTCCATCATCAAACACGAATGAATCACACACCATCCGCCCCTTAACACGAAACAATAACCGTCTATCCATTGTAGAACTTTGTGGAAGTTGTGCTTGCCCCGGCTCTTGAAGATGAAGAACGTGTACCCGAAGTCATAAGATCATTAGTTTCATTATAGACTTCAACAACCTCCTCCTCATCCGAATCCTGCTTGTCACTAGTCTGCTTAACCTTTTTCTCCACTCGACCCACAGTGCTACCTCCCTGATCTCCATTATCGTCCTTAAGGACATCAAATGGGTTAGATGTTGAAACCTGGTTCGAACTCCTCAAGGACTGTTTTGGTTTAGGTTTACTAATAGGTCTATAAACTAACTTGGGTTTCTGATTTTTCATGTGGAGGCCTTGGTTGTTAGCTTTCTTCTTTTTGGAACCCACAACATGAAAATCATCACTCATCTTTTCAACTTCCCCATTCGAAGCAACCTGGGGGTTCTTTGGGCATGAGCTATCTTCATGACCAAACACACAGCAAGAAGAACACCTTAAAGGCTCCCAATCATATTCAATTTTGACCTCCACCTTAGAATAACCATTACCATCTAAAGATGGAATTGCAACAGTAACACTCCTCTTTAAATCAGCTCCCGCCTGAACTTCAATAAGTGCCCTAGCATAACTGCTTCTACCCCAAGACTCAGCACACATCGTGGCAGTATACGAATCCAACATCTTGGGCACTCCTATCTTAGAGGCAACCAAACTAATACCATCCTCAGTATATGCCGCTAACGGCACATCATGCATCTTAACCTAAACTGGAATAGCTTTAATATCCTCTTTCTCTAGTTTGACAGAGTCCGACCACTCCTTCAAAATTATCAGAACATTTCTTATCATCCATGGTGTCCTCTAACATTTTGTCCATCCCTTCCTTTGTTTTGAACTTAAAGAAAAAGAATCCATTTGCATTCATCATTAATCTCGACAGACCATACTTCCTGTTGCTCTTTGCAAAAAAATCCACCACAGGAAATGCTAGACGTTTACCCAAGAAATACCCATACAGAGTGTTTGCATACTTGTCCGTGACTTGTTTAACCAAAGACAACGGAATGACAACATCAGCTCCATCAACAACCTCGAAAGACTCCAACTCCCTAAAATTCACCTTCACCTTCTCCTTAGTGTTGTTTACAATTTTAGCAAACGATAACGGTACCGCCGTCCCGGACAATTTTGTGTTCCCTAGACCAGCCGATTCAGCAACATCAAAATAAGAAATTGGCGCATATCTCATGCTAGACTGATCAATCCCATCTGTATCAGAAACCCTAGTAACTGGCCGTAGGTTTTCAGCCATGGTTGGAACAGAAACCTTTGACAATTCATCAATTATGTTTATCTTACGGGGTACAGTTGGAGACATCTGAACTGTGCCCCGTCGAGGTAACCACGTATTTCCATCAACATCAATAACTCGGCTGGCCAAACCCTCAAACGAGTATGAAGGTCTGCCGCCGCCATCAATATGAGTGTTATGCTCATCCATTCAGAAAAACCACCTCTCTATAACTGTATGTAGAATCAAACTCGAAAAAACAAATCACCAAACAAAGCCGTCGAACCAACAAAGAACGAAGAAACAGATCGAAACCCTAAACTAGCAAAGAAACCCTATTCCATGAATTCGAATAAATCGGATAACTTACTTGGAAAATCAGGCCGATCACCAATGAAAGAACACAAACTATCAAAGTATGGATTTGGGCGGCGATTGCAAGGAAAATACAGAAACCCTAGATGAAAATCGAAACAAATCTGCGAACCGACTTCGTATTAGACGTTCGAATCTTCTAAAGAACTAATCAGCAACAGAAATCACGATAAAAAACTAGGGTTATGGATGAAGGATCAGAATCGCCATTTGCTAGAGAGAGAATTACGGTTCTAAAAAAACTCTTCCTTGAAAGGAAAAAGGAAAGTGGAATGAATAAGCTCTTCTTATTCTTAGAGTCCTAAGAAAACCCTAGTAGGCCACTTCGTCCCTGTATCCTAGATTTACCTTAGCTTAAGGAACTTTTCTAACCCCAATCAATTCCACGATTCCATCCTTCTTGTGAGACTTTCATATTAACTTCTCTCCTCATTCCCGCAGCACGAAATGATGTTCCTCGGTCACTGTATAAGGGCTGGAACTATACGCATGGACAAGGAGAAGGTCCGTGCTATCACTGAGTGGCAGGCCCCAACCAAGATAAAGGTGCTTCAATCCCGATCTCTTTTCCCAATCCGAGGAACGAAGGCCTTTAGCTCGCCCTATTAGATTAATGAAATGAATCCGTAAAAGATTGAAGCGAGTGAAAAAAACTGGTTTCAAAGAAAGACTTAAGACTACTGCTTTGGGCTAGCAGTGGGATGGACTTCCGAAACAACCTGGGAACTAAAGTCAAAAGCGGCATCGGGATCAGGAGTGGACGGAGCTTCGAATGACTGAACTCTCATCACTGTAAGAAGAAAGGACTAGTAGCATCGCAGAGGAGTAATCTAGGTCGGAATGGAATAATGTATGGTTTTCTCGCACAGCGCTTCTGCCCTTGGGCATTGATTGGGGCCGCTAGCAAACACTTATGCTCTCCCCGGGGTCTTGTGCCTCCCCTCCAACACTTTATGGCCTGGTATCGGAGGCGACGGAAGTACTACCTGTCGCATGATGCTAACGAAACTGAAAGCCCGGGCGGCACTCTTTCTTGTGTGCTCAAAGGAACTCCAACTTACAACTATACTTTGTCTTTCACACTCCATAGGTCTAGCTCTAAGACCAGGATTTGGTTATTAACCCGAAGAGGTGCCCGTGAATGGAGTCCCTACGACTTCTTCTTTTATGGAGTTGGAGTTAGGGATCAGATACGGTGGCTTCTTCTTGTTCCTCCAATGGGCAGCCAATAACGAATGATGTCGACTATAGGTTCTATGTCCACCAAAAGCAGCGCTAAACCGCCCACGAAAACAGAGGAAGAGCAAGACACATCTGTTACACGAAGAAGGGAATGGCTGAAATTGAGCGTGATAATACCCAACACGTGCAAATATAACCTGCGGTAGAGAGCGAGCCCGGGGGTCGTCTTAGCGGTGGATTTACATCGTTTAGAGGCTTTGCTAAACTGGCTATCAGGATAGAGATAGAGTAAGATGAAATTTTATTTAATTTAAGGCGATTCCATTAGGGATTTCTACCTTAGTAGATGGAAGACCAACCAAATCTCAATTTCTAAAGATAGAACTTACTTCTTTCAAGCGATCGATGAAAGCTTTCTTTCACAAGCAGATCAGTGCTCTGATTCTACTTATTAGATTTTGAAAAATGAAAAGCTTTAACTAAAAAAGAGGGTCTTGCGATGCTTCTTCACCCCAGGTCACCAACCAGTGGAAGAGTCGAAAGCGGAGTAGAAACGAACCTTTAGTCACGTAGGGGCCCCTAGAGCGTTCTTTTGAGGATCTTAACTTAATCAGCAGAGGGGAGGAGTAATTCAGTGCCAAGTCCAGGTCTTCAATTCCATTCTATTGAGGGGTCAACAAGGACCAAGTGCTTTCTTCGTAGTTCACCCATGTAAAGCGATATGATGGAAAGCCGGATGCGCTACAGGAAGAAGATGAAATGAATGCTTCGTTTTAACTCTTGGATTGAGTTAGAACCGATAGTTAGAGCTTGCTCTCAATGAATGGCGAGCGGGGCACCAGACTTTTCGTATTTAGGAAAGAATCTGAGGAAAGACCCCCACTACTGGCTCTACAATAACCGTGGGGTCCTCGTCTGACCCTATTTTGTACGTCCGGTGCAGTCGTCTCCAAATGATCCGGTGCTAATTCCAGGGTTGGATAATCGGCTGCAGCATGGAATACTTCGAAGAGGGAAGTTTCAATTCATCATTGGCCCGCTCTATATCCCCACGGAGCGATAAGGTGAGTAAGTTTACTCACCCACCCGACCGACCAGACTGGAAAGGCACGAAGCGGAACTCCTGAAACAAAACAAGCAGTTCCCGTCGGACCAAACCAAAAGGAAGAGCAGCTAGCTACACCGGAACAACTGCAACTAAGACAACGGATCCTCACTCAGGTGCTAGAAGAAAGGGAATCGTCGAATGAGAACCTTTGAGGAGAAGAGGGGGCACCTGATGCCGATCAGCGAGAATAGACTGCGTCTGTCGGTGAATAATGGTCTGCTCCTTGAGATCTCTGTCTCTCTCGTCTGTAGCAAGAAAACCTAAGCCTACTGTATAATATAATAAGGGCCTCGGCCCCATTTATCTTCTTGCATCGAACTAGAGTCCTCTAGTCTTGCATTCGTTCTAATATGACATAATTAAGAATTCGATTCATTTTCAATTAGGCCTTGCTCTAGCCTCTTTAGGGGTTATTGATTTCTTGGTCGCTCAATGTACTCTTTACCCGCTTATACGTTCATAGCACAAGACTTTACTACTCAAGCTGCTTTATATACTCTAGATGGCAGCTAGCTGAGAACCCAAATGAATCCCATGCGCCTCTATCATTTGGCTATTAGGCTTGTGGCATAATTTGAGAGGATAGAAGGGCTTTCCAGCTATGTGCCATTGCCAAAATGTAAGTCTATCACCCTGGTAGAAGATACCTAAGTTTTCTGCTACTTACCTAACCCTTAATTCGCTACTTTTATTCTGCTCGTTCCCTATGGTCGAGCGCTTCGTTCATGAGTTGTTATCGCTTTAGCTGTGATAACTGTAACTTAAGCTATCTTCTCGAGCGAAAACTGCTTTCCTTAGGATGAGCTTTTAGGGAAAAGTAGAAAGAGCTTATTTATTCGTCAATACCAAGCCTTTACTTCAAAGAAAAAGGAATAGAACCGGAAGCTAGCTTTGATGGTAGTAAAGTCAGTCCATCTACACAAACAGATTCTCTCTATTCTTCATATCGCCGCTTTATTTATATAAGCTCCAGTGAAGCAAAGCAAAGCAAGACAGATGGATAGAGGGATACTGATACTATAAGATAACCTACTCCTATTATCTTTCCCATCAAGCTATGCATGCTTACCTGAAAGTCCTTCTTTAAAGGCATAATTTCATTCCGGTATGATCTTCCCCCTACATAGGCTAAGCGGTCGGGTCATGGATCTTGCACTTCACTTGAATAGTTCTTTTTAAATGGCAAAGTCAAGAACTAAGCTGACTGAATCGAATCTCCTGTGCCCTCTTCCTTCTCCTTCATTGATCTAAAAAAACTCTTTTTTTTTTGTAAAGGGTTACCCCGGTGATTCTATTAAAACAAACCGCAAATAAGTACAAGTAGTGAGGATGAGTTCCACAATAGTTCATATATAGGACATGCCCCATATATGCAAACCAAAACAGAAATGTACCAATGACACCACATAACCTAGCCTACTTTACATCATGAAAAATAAAGTAGACAACCAATATACACCAAAACAAAAAACCCTCAACCTCCATCATCAAACACGAATGAATCACACACCATCCGCCCCTTAACACGAAACAATAACCGTCTATCCATTGTAGAACTTTGTGGAAGTTGTGCTTGCCCCGGCTCTTGAAGATGAAGAACGTGTACCCGAAGTCATAAGATCATTAGTTTCATTATAGACTTCAACAACCTCCTCCTCATCCGAATCCTGCTTGTCACTAGTCTGCTTAACCTTTTTCTCCACTCGACCCACAGTGCTACCTCCCTGATCTCCATTATCGTCCTTAAGGACATCAAATGGGTTAGATGTTGAAACCTGGTTCGAACTCCTCAAGGACTGTTTTGGTTTAGGTTTACTAATAGGTCTATAAACTAACTTGGGTTTCTGATTTTTCATGTGGAGGCCTTGGTTGTTAGCTTTCTTCTTTTTGGAACCCACAACATGAAAATCATCACTCATCTTTTCAACTTCCCCATTCGAAGCAACCTGGGGGTTCTTTGGGCATGAGCTATCTTCATGACCAAACACACAGCAAGAAGAACACCTTAAAGGCTCCCAATCATATTCAATTTTGACCTCCACCTTAGAATAACCATTACCATCTAAAGATGGAATTGCAACAGTAACACTCCTCTTTAAATCAGCTCCCGCCTGAACTTCAATAAGTGCCCTAGCATAACTGCTTCTACCCCAAGACTCAGCACACATCGTGGCAGTATACGAATCCAACATCTTGGGCACTCCTATCTTAGAGGCAACCAAACTAATACCATCCTCAGTATATGCCGCTAACGGCACATCATGCATCTTAACCTAAACTGGAATAGCTTTAATATCCTCTTTCTCTAGTTTGACAGAGTCCGACCACTCCTTCAAAATTATCAGAACATTTCTTATCATCCATGGTGTCCTCTAACATTTTGTCCATCCCTTCCTTTGTTTTGAACTTAAAGAAAAAGAATCCATTTGCATTCATCATTAATCTCGACAGACCATACTTCCTGTTGCTCTTTGCAAAAAAATCCACCACAGGAAATGCTAGACGTTTACCCAAGAAATACCCATACAGAGTGTTTGCATACTTGTCCGTGACTTGTTTAACCAAAGACAACGGAATGACAACATCAGCTCCATCAACAACCTCGAAAGACTCCAACTCCCTAAAATTCACCTTCACCTTCTCCTTAGTGTTGTTTACAATTTTAGCAAACGATAACGGTACCGCCGTCCCGGACAATTTTGTGTTCCCTAGACCAGCCGATTCAGCAACATCAAAATAAGAAATTGGCGCATATCTCATGCTAGACTGATCAATCCCATCTGTATCAGAAACCCTAGTAACTGGCCGTAGGTTTTCAGCCATGGTTGGAACAGAAACCTTTGACAATTCATCAATTATGTTTATCTTACGGGGTACAGTTGGAGACATCTGAACTGTGCCCCGTCGAGGTAACCACGTATTTCCATCAACATCAATAACTCGGCTGGCCAAACCCTCAAACGAGTATGAAGGTCTGCCGCCGCCATCAATATGAGTGTTATGCTCATCCATTCAGAAAAACCACCTCTCTATAACTGTATGTAGAATCAAACTCGAAAAAACAAATCACCAAACAAAGCCGTCGAACCAACAAAGAACGAAGAAACAGATCGAAACCCTAAACTAGCAAAGAAACCCTATTCCATGAATTCGAATAAATCGGATAACTTACTTGGAAAATCAGGCCGATCACCAATGAAAGAACACAAACTATCAAAGTATGGATTTGGGCGGCGATTGCAAGGAAAATACAGAAACCCTAGATGAAAATCGAAACAAATCTGCGAACCGACTTCGTATTAGACGTTCGAATCTTCTAAAGAACTAATCAGCAACAGAAATCACGATAAAAAACTAGGGTTATGGATGAAGGATCAGAATCGCCATTTGCTAGAGAGAGAATTACGGTTCTAAAAAAACTCTTCCTTGAAAGGAAAAAGGAAAGTGGAATGAATAAGCTCTTCTTATTCTTAGAGTCCTAAGAAAACCCTAGTAGGCCACTTCGTCCCTGTATCCTGGATTTACCTTAGCTTAAGGAACTTTTCTAACCCCAATCAATTCCACGATTCCATCCTTCTTGTGAGACTTTCATATTAACTTCTCTCCTCATTCCCGCAGCACGAAATGATGTTCCTCGGTCACTGTATAAGGGCTGGAACTATACGCATGGACAAGGAGAAGGTCCGTGCTATCACTGAGTGGCAGGCCCCAACCAAGATAAAGGTGCTTCAATCCCGATCTCTTTTCCCAATCCGAGGAACGAAGGCCTTTAGCTCGCCCTATTAGATTAATGAAATGAATCCGTAAAAGATTGAAGCGAGTGAAAAAAACTGGTTTCAAAGAAAGACTTAAGACTACTGCTTTGGGCTAGCAGTGGGATGGACTTCCGAAACAACCTGGGAACTAAAGTCAAAAGCGGCATCGGGATCAGGAGTGGACGGAGCTTCGAATGACTGAACTCTCATCACTGTAAGAAGAAAGGACTAGTAGCATCGCAGAGGAGTAATCTAGGTCGGAATGGAATAATGTATGGTTTTCTCGCACAGCGCTTCTGCCCTTGGGCATTGATTGGGGCCGCTAGCAAACACTTATGCTCTCCCCGGGGTCTTGTGCCTCCCCTCCAACACTTTATGGCCTGGTATCGGAGGCGACGGAAGTACTACCTGTCGCATGATGCTAACGAAACTGAAAGCCCGGGCGGCACTCTTTCTTGTGTGCTCAAAGGAACTCCAACTTACAACTATACTTTGTCTTTCACACTCCATAGGTCTAGCTCTAAGACCAGGATTTGGTTATTAACCCGAAGAGGTGCCAGTGAATGGAGTCCCTACGACTTCTTCTTTTATGGAGTTGGAGTTAGGGATCAGATACGGTGGCTTCTTCTTGTTCCTCCAATGGGCAGCCAATAACGAATGATGTCGACTATAGGTTCTATGTCCACCAAAAGCAGCGCTAAACCGCCCACGAAAACAGAGGAAGAGCAAGACACATCTGTTACACGAAGAAGGGAATGGCTGAAATTGAGCGTGATAATACCCAACACGTGCAAATATAACCTGCGGTAGAGAGCGAGCCCGGGGGTCGTCTTAGCGGTGGATTTACATCGTTTAGAGGCTTTGCTAAACTGGCTATCAGGATAGAGATAGAGTAAGATGAAATTTTATTTAATTTAAGGCGATTCCATTAGGGATTTCTACCTTAGTAGATGGAAGACCAACCAAATCTCAATTTCTAAAGATAGAACTTACTTCTTTCAAGCGATCGATGAAAGCTTTCTTTCACAAGCAGATCAGTGCTCTGATTCTACTTATTAGATTTTGAAAAATGAAAAGCTTTAACTAAAAAAGAGGGTCTTGCGATGCTTCTTCACCCCAGGTCACCAACCAGTGGAAGAGTCGAAAGCGGAGTAGAAACGAACCTTTAGTCACGTAGGGGCCCCTAGAGCGTTCTTTTGAGGATCTTAACTTAATCAGCAGAGGGGAGGAGTAATTCAGTGCCAAGTCCAGGTCTTCAATTCCATTCTATTGAGGGGTCAACAAGGACCAAGTGCTTTCTTCGTAGTTCACCCATGTAAAGCGATATGATGGAAAGCCGGATGCGCTACAGGAAGAAGATGAAATGAATGCTTCGTTTTAACTCTTGGATTGAGTTAGAACCGATAGTTAGAGCTTGCTCTCAATGAATGGCGAGCGGGGCACCAGACTTTTCGTATTTAGGAAAGAATCTGAGGAAAGACCCCCACTACTGGCTCTACAATAACCGTGGGGTCCTCGTCTGACCCTATTTTGTACGTCCGGTGCAGTCGTCTCCAAATGATCCGGTGCTAATTCCAGGGTTGGATAATCGGCTGCAGCATGGAATACTTCGAAGAGGGAAGTTTCAATTCATCATTGGCCCGCTCTATATCCCCACGGAGCGATAAGGTGAGTAAGTTTACTCACCCACCCGACCGACCAGACTGGAAAGGCACGAAGCGGAACTCCTGAAACAAAACAAGCAGTTCCCGTCGGACCAAACCAAAAGGAAGAGCAGCTAGCTACACCGGAACAACTGCAACTAAGACAACGGATCCTCACTCAGGTGCTAGAAGAAAGGGAATCGTCGAATGAGAACCTTTGAGGAGAAGAGGGGGCACCTGATGCCGATCAGCGAGAATAGACTGCGTCTGTCGGTGAATAATGGTCTGCTCCTTGAGATCTCTGTCTCTCTCGTCTGTAGCAAGAAAACCTAAGCCTACTGTATAATATAATAAGGGCCTCGGCCCCATTTATCTTCTTGCATCGAACTAGAATAGCCCAATATAGTATTCTATTCTTGTCACCTACGTAATCTAATATAGCTTCACCTCCCCTAATAGGAAGAACATAACCAGAACAGCTGTCTGGTCTACCATATGTTGTTAGCGCCCGGCCGCCAATTGGAACAGACAGTACAGCAAAAACAGCTGGAAGAGCCAACCTCGATGCCATCCAAGCCCGGCCCAGAATAACCTCAACCTTTTAGAAAGAAAAACTGCTGAAAGAAAGGTCTTATTTGATACAGAAAGACTTTCAGGCAGAACTTGGGCTATACTTTGGTTGGGCAATGGTAAGCTAATTCGTTTCGGGGATGATGTTTCGCCATGCCACTCTACTCAGAGATGCATGCCATAATTTATATCAATTCACAAGGTTATCATGATCTCAAAGTGATAGACTACATTCAATATGATGGAGAAAAAAGGATTTCTCCCTCTATTCAACTACCCATCCAAGAGCATTTGGCTTCAGAATACTTTTTAAAGGGAGGATAATATCTTTTGGCAGCTTAATCCTCACGGTAATAATTATGCCAAGCCTAAAAATCTCTTCAGGTGATCAAGGGGGCCCCTTTTTCAGTAGATGAGATTAGGATGAAAGGTATTATCTCAACGATGCTTTTCTCTGGCTTGCTTTTCAAAATTGCATTTTGGCCTGTGCTAATGTAATCGGTATTTCCAAAAAATGTTTTTCTATGAAAGCAAGAGATGGAAAGTTTTGTTCGAAATTCTGCCTTATTCCATGAGATCTAGAAGCACTTCTACAACTTTATCTCTCTCCATTTCCCTCACTTTTTTTTTACTTCTTTCAAAGGGGAATGAAAACCTTCTTTAGAAGTTGTCGCTCGATCGAAAGGATATAATACATACAAAACCTTAACTTCACGGACTTTTCGAGGTATAACCTTCGCCACGACATTAGTGGCTTAGCTCTTCGCGCTTCCCGCAGGCTTTTTTTATAGGGAGAGAGTCAGGGGGCCGGTACGGAAGATTGGTCCGCTTCGCAAAGCTTAGCTTTTCGGTTCCCTCCCCCTATGTGGTCGGCCTTATTACCAGTCTGCCTCCTTTCTCTTGATGGAATATCTCAATACCCGAGCTCCTGCTTTCCTTGTGTTCTTCACCGGCGCTCGCCAGATGTATCACTCATCCCGCTCCTAAGGTAAGGAGTCTTCTGTGTTAGAATCTTTACGGGAATGAATCGCATATGTTGCTTGAGAATTTCTCGGGAATTCATTGATAATGATAATGACTTTGCCAGGTTCTAGGGGGCTACTATTCTTTTTTGTTGATCGAGCCGCTCTCCCTCATTCCACTCATCCAGCCCTCTTCACGAACTTGTACAATTGATGCCACAGAGATAGCCAACTCTATTATCAAAAAAATAAGGAAAGGGGCGACGATTTGGCACCAGATATCAGGAGGTGTGGAAAGAGCAGCTGTGAGAAGCGAAAAAACCATCAAAAACGACGATTGTTCATGGAGGTTTCCACAGAAAGACCCCTTGGTTCTGGCAAACGAATCACAATTACAGGTACCCGGGAGCATACCGATGGAATGAATGAAATACGAACAGTTAACATAATATGGTCATAGATCTTAGGTTGTAACTTGATCATGAGCGAATTTGTTGATGTTGCACCCATCAACCCGGGGAGGAGTTAGGAACAGGAACAAGGAGAAGCGAGAACCACTTAAATGGAGGAATCGATTGTATTTCGTCCTTTGTTCCACATAGAAACTGGGGATCAAAAAGCACCAAATTTGATGACTTATTAAGGGAAAGACGAAGTAAGAGCATGTTATTGAAGACGTTGCAAGATATGTCGGGGAGGCCTCCGTTGATTGTGTACGAACAAAATACGAGTCCAAAGGCAAGGTAAGAATAAGAAAGGGTTTTGCTAATGGAGATATTAACTCTTCCGGGAACCAGTAACGCGTAAACCATGTCAAACCAAGACCGATGAATATCCGAACGGAACGGATTCGAACTTCTCCTAGAATAGTTTCCGGTGCGAAATGAAATTCATAGGATATATGAGTAATTCAAAGGATAAATAGAAAGATTTTATAGGATTCTTTAGTAATGAAAAAAAATAGGATTATTATGTATCACAATTTCATCACTACGTCGAAGACTTTTTTGTAAATATATTGATAAGATAGCTTGGTATCCAAACTGTATCAATGATTGTGATCCTCATTGTGTAGTGTACATTATTCGTGTTAGGATCTACCAAAGAGGGTGGGTATAGGTCATCTAATAAAAAAGTTTCCATTTCTATCGGTCATAAAATCAATCAAAAAAGAAAAAGCAGACAGGAACAGTTTTATTCTCTAAACAAGCAGGTTTGGGGTTCTTTTTTTAACACCCTAATTCTCTTGTTTGTTGGCTTTAATACCATGAAATAAAATAGAGAAAAAGACCTTCAAGATAATAATCCATTTTCGAGAGACAAACTCCAGTGAACCACTTTCCTCCTCTCTTCTTTTCTTCATTCCATTCATTCCCCCTTTGAAAAAAGAAAAAAAATATAATGCTCTAGTCTAATTGAAGAGTTTCAACGCTCATGCTATTTGAAAGAGCTTTCAACACGGAGTGGAGACTCCATAACGTACACAAAGAGTAACCGCTCTATGAATATCATCCTAATTCAGGTCTTGTTCCGCACTTAAATGGATAACTCAAAGCCTTACCTTGACCAGGAAAACCTCGATGACATAATCGTTTATAGTCACTCACTGGAGGTTTGGAACCCTGAGTATAGTGTTCCGGGTGTAGCAGGAAAAAAGGCTGTACGTGAAAGGGTACTCAGACTAAAGTGCTATTTCTTGGCCACTGGATCAGCAAGGCTGTGATTCAAATGGATCAAGAGGTCTGTTTTGGACTGGGAAGTGCCGAAGAAGGAGAGAGTAGGCAGCAGTAGTGAAGCCGGATGCGCGAATCAATTTTATTTTTAGGAAGGAGGCGCCTCCCTCCTATGTTGTAAAAGGGAAGTGCAGATCTTTCTGCAACACTCTTCCGGCTTGATTACCCCCTAAGATAAGAGGAGGATATAGAAGCAGATTGAGTTGCAGGTAGGAGTGAGTCAACCCTGCAAAGCGGCTTCTCGCTTATCCCCATTCGGGAATGAGGAGATCCGACGTCAAGTGCAGGAATTGCTGTCGAGGGGGTGGGAGAGTCTCAGTCCGTGTTCAACGCCTGCTTGACTAGCTCAAAAGGAGGCAGCTGGAGTGTGTAGATGGACTTTGAAGCAGGGCCACAGATATTTCAAACGGAGACGGGATGGAAAGACTTTCGTGAGAAGAGATGGTAGGCTTGATACAGATACAGCTGCTTATCACCCACCTTAGAATTAACCAGTTCGACTATACCAGCCTGAATTCCCTCATTCAGGACAGATGGAACCAGGTTATGGATCTGTTCAAGTTGGTCGATCAATCCCTCCTTTGTTTCCCCTGCCTCCGGTGTCACACCCCGACCACGTATAACATACAAAGCGTGGCGGAAACATCGGGGAGTGTTGCAACAGAATTAATTGTTTCATAACCATGGCATACAAAGTTGTATTTTATTTATAAACAAAGGTGTTTCATTGTTTCAAACAGGAAATTAAAGAGTTCAGAACATAATTAAACATAGTCTATCTTCTTTTAAAGTCTCTAAGGCACAGGTCCGCCCTAGTATCATGATCAACATCCTATGGAAAAGCTCCTGAAAACACATGTGAAAATAGGTACGTCAGCATAAAAATGCCTGTGAGATACATAGGTTTGTGAAAATAGGATTCATGACTTGTATTTGAGAAAATGTTTAGTCATGAACCTTGTAATTTGCTTTGTCTTGTAAATCATTTGAAAAACGATAATATCAGTTGATATGTATTAATAAATGTAAAGTTAAATGAATAACCATGTAAAATGAATTGTATAAAACAAACTGTTTTGTAAAACAATGTCTTGTGGAAAATATGTTATTTGTAACATGTAATATATCAAACATTGAAGTGATTTAAGTAACGCTACGTCATGTAATATCACACAAGCACTTATATATAGGAAGTACCAGCGGCGTATCCACCATGATTGTATCATATTACACACGCCTCGTTACTCAAATTACTTATCCAAATCAACCACCAATGTAACTTGTCCATGTACAAACCAATTGTCAAGTGTTATTGTGTAAACCATATCAAAATGTATATGTCCAAGGTAAACCACCAATGTGTATATCAATGTCAAATGTTTATGTTCAATGTAGATCATGTATATGTAACCAAAATGTCATGTATGGTAATTGAAATGTATCAACTAAACCATATGTAAAATGCACAACAACAAGGTATTGAAGTAAAACACAGTTTAAATCAAAGTCATGTTTTGTGTAACAAATGCATGCTATACTGATACAAACATTTATGCGGTATTGTTAAAATGCATACATCCAAGCCTTGAGACTGTGGCGATAAACCCTTAAACAAATTAAAGGTTTATCTAAGTTATGTATATCGAATTCGATCATTCCTTTCATCCCCTTTCCCTGGGATGTCCGGAACGGGAGTTGTCAATTCCTATGGTACCACTACCTACTAACGAATGGCATGATCAATGTTAATGAATGTATTGTCCCATTGTAAACAACCCAAATGTCATAACAAAATGTAAGCATGTGATGCACTAAGTATGTAATCAAATGAACATACATAGCGTGAAAATGTAATGTAAAACAATGTACTAAGTAATGCACACAATGGGCACACCTAGCATGAAATGTAATGTAAAACAATGTACCAAGTAATGCACACAATGGGCACACCTAGCATGAAATGTAATGTAAAACAATGTACTAAGTAATGCACACAATGGGCACACCTAGCATGAAATGTAATGTAAAACAATGTACTAAGTAATGCACACAATGGGCACACCTAGCATGAGATGTAATGTAAAACAATGTACTAAGTAATGCACACAATGGGCACACCTAGCATGAGATGTAATGAAATCATGTACTATAATGTACTAACGAACATAGCAGGTATATGATGTGAAAACAGGAAAACATGAAAGTAACAAGTAGGCACATGTGTTCCACCCCAAAATGTTTGGAAAACAGTAAAAGAGGGGTCTATGTACTCACTTGAGATTGCTCAGATGTCTAAAGATAATCACCAAGCAACGCTAGAGATCTCGGAATCAAACGGCACCTAATATAGGTAACTATGTTAATAAACCGGACCTATCTCGGAAGACTGGGTAGCATTAGGGTTTGTAAACCAAATGAGTGTAGGAACTCACGTGATATGGTTTAACAAAGCCTACATACTAAATGAAACTTAATCTTAGTCTTATTGACCCATTATGATCCGTTTAGGTAGCTTATGCTACTTTAACGCATCGTGCGCGTGAAACGCGTTCGGACCGCCTAACTAGTCCTACGACAAGTGTTATATGCCTAAACATGTTACATAATCAGTTATGTGACAAAGGTTTAGGTTACATATGATTAATTACCAATTATACATGAAAAGGGTATTCTGGTAATTTACCTAAGGCATATAAACTACCTATCATACAACTACTTAAACGATGTGACCATAGGGTATAACCTCGGAAGGTTATTCCCTACCTACTATGGTCACCTAATGTGTTTGGTCGGATCCTAATGATCGACCAAACTGGGTCGGGTTCGAAGGTATAGGCGATTTATTAGATCGCCTACCCTACGACCCTAGACAACGTGGTAATCAGTGGGCATAGTCCCAAGGGACTATGACCAACGTGATTACACTCACGTTGCGAAGTTCAAACGAACTTCGCATTGACCATTACTGGTCAACGCTGAAAGTCAAACAAAGTTTGACTTTCTGACTCGAAAAGCAGTAAAATAAGGAAAAGAACGAAAGAATACTTACGAAGGGTCCCCGAATGCTAATCCCGATCCAAGAACTCAGGTATGAAACAATGGTTTCAACTTAGAGCTCTCAAATCAGAATTCTTGTGCAAAATGAGGTTGTGTGGGTTGGGTATTTATAGGAATACCCGAACCGTTAGGATCGTTCCATGGAAAACGTGCCATGAATCCAACCCGTACACTTGTCGGAACCTTATGGTGGCTGGAAATCCATCCTTATCAGATGACTAGACAATTATGATTATGTGGTTGTGGTTAAAACATGTGCAAACAGGCTGTTTAAACATTGCACCTGGTCTGGAGACCCCTAGCGCACCGCTACGCTAAAAGTGTAGCGCACCGCTAGGCTTAAGTTTGACAGATTTACACTTTTGGTCCCTGTCATGCATTCAGCCCATTTTCGACACGTTTAAGGCCCGTTAACCCCATTTCAAAGCTCTAAAATGAAGTTAAAGTATAGGGAACTTAAAATGTGCTCAAAAATATCTCCGATGTCGGTTCGTTTAACCGTACGGTTGCGTTGTTCGGTTAATTACGACGGAATGCGCACAAGCGCGAAAAACGATCCAAATGACGCGATGAATGGATTTTTCTTATGGCGAACACTAAAATATAATATAGTCATGCTTACATAAATTTTTGGATGTCCGGATGTATTCAGAACGTAAGTTATGCGCGAAAATGCAAACTTGTGCACTTTTTGACACTTTTAGTCCCTGAATGACCCAAAAGTTTATTTTAGCATACCGAACCCCTCAAAGCCTATTTCTAAGCTATGTAAAGGATATTTAAGGTGTGTTTAACTTATGGTCATGTTCCGGAATGTTCGTTACAGTTCAAATTGACATACTTTCGCAGTTTGTCATATTTAGTCCCTGTAAGCGAATTAACTTGTTTTTGCCATACCAAAGCCTTCAAAACTTATTTCTAAGTTATGTAAAGGTTATTTAAGGTATGTTGAGTATATGTTGATGTTCCAGAGTATTTCTCGCATTAAACTGAGTACGTTTACGCACTAGTTTGCGTATAACTCTCCAGAAAGTGATGTAGAGCTTGGAATTGAACAAAAGTCAAAACATGAAAAATGTAAAACACAATCAAACAAACATTGGGATCAAATAACATTGTTTTATTGATAATAGAACTGTTCATAGCGATTACAAGCACAGTTGTTACAGTCTCCCCTACTTGTGGAAATTTCGTCCCGAAATTTATTTAGAGGAAACTCGTGGAAAAAGATGAGGATATTTCGCCTTCATTTGATCTTCGCGTTCCCAAGTAAACTCAGGTCCACGCTTAGCTTCCCAGCGAACTTTGACCAAAGGAATGCGCTTGCGTTTAAGCCACTTGACTTCACGTTCCATGATTTCCACTGGTTTCTCAACAAATTTCAGTGTTTTGCCAACACGAATTTCGTCAAGAGGTATGGAGAAGTTCTCATCAGCTGAACACTTCTTGAGATTGGACACGTGAAAAGTTGGATGAACATTTCCAAGTTCAGGAGGTAACTCAAGTTTGTAGGCTACCTTTCCGATTCTTTCGACGATCTTGAATGGTCCAACGTATCTAGGTGCAAGTTTTCCTTTCTTTCCAAATCTGATCACACCTTTCCAAGGTGAGACCTTAAGTAATACTCGATCACCGACTTGAAATTCCAAGGCTTTGCGTTTTGGGTCCGCGTAAATCTTCTGACGGCTTCTAGCTGCCTGAAGGTTATCACGAACTTTCTTGACCTTGTCAGTTGTCTCTAAAATGAGGGCAGGTCCAGTAAGTTGAGCCTCGCCAATCTCATTCCAGCAGACTGGTGAACGACATTTTCGACCATAGAGAGCTTCGAAAGGAGCCATTTTGATGCTAGTGTGATAACTGTTGTTGTAGGAGAATTCAATCAATTTAAGATGTGAATCCCAGCTACCACCAAAATCGATCACACAAGCTCTAAGCATATCCTCCAGAGTCTGGATTGTTCTCTCAGATTGACCATCCGTTTGCGGATGATAAGCTGTGCTCAGATTAAGTTGGGTCCCCATAGCAGATTGCATGGTTCTCCAAAAATGAGAAGTGAAACGAGCATCTCTGTCAGAAATGATGTTCAAAGGAACACCATGTCGAGCCACAATTTCATCTACATAGATTTGAGCAAGTCTGTCAGTAGGAAAATCCTCGCGGATTGGCAAGAAATGTGCTGACTTTGTGAGACGATCAACGACTACCCAGATGGCATCATGACCTTTCTTTGTGCGTGGAAGTTTGGTAACGAGATCCATATTAATGTTTTCCCATTTCCAAACTGGGATCTCTGGTTGCTCCAATAAACCCGAAGGACGCTGATGTTCAGCCTTAACCTTAAGACAAGTAAGGCATTTGGATACGTATAAGGCAATGTCTTTCTTCATACCAGGCCACCAATACTGAATACGAAGATCCTTATACATTTTATCTGAGCCCGGATGAATAGAATAACGAGACTTATGGGCTTCATCCATAAGCAAGGTACGAAGATCATCCTGGCTTGGGACCCACAAACGGTCCATGAAGTAATATGATCCATTGTCCTTCAGTTCCAAAGCAGGTGTTATGTGATAGGGAAATTCCTTATCCATCAAACCTTGTGAAACACAAGATTGTTGAGCTTGAGAAATGCGTGCTTGAATATCGGATCGAGCTTGAATAACAGATTGAACACGTACACAATGAAGCTTAGTACGTTCCTTACGACTCAATGCATCAGCTACGACATTCGCCTTACCAGGATGGTAGCGAATTTCGCAATCATAGTCGTTTAGAAGCTCAACCCAACGTCGTTGCCTCATGTTGAGTTCTTTCTGGTTGAAGATATGCTGAAGACTTTTGTGGTCAGTGAAAACCACACATTTTGTACCGTACAAATAGTGTCTCCAGATCTTGAGAGCAAAGACAACTGCACCCAACTCAAGATCATGAGTGGTGTAGTTCTTCTCATGTATCTTCAACTGCCTCGATGCATAAGCTATGACTTTGTTCCTTTGCATAAGAACACAGCCAAGACCCAATTTCGATGCATCACAATACACAACAAAATCATCATCACCCTCAGGCAATGATAGAACAGGCGCATCGCAAAGCTTTTGCTTCAAGTGTTGAAAAGCTTCCTCTTGCTTGAATCCCCAGTAAAAGGGCATTTTCTTCTGAGTTAGAGCAGTTAGAGGAACTGCAATCTTAGAGAAATTCTCAATGAAGCGGCGATAATAACCCGCTAGACCAAGAAAAGAACGAACTTCAGTAGGAGTAGAAGGTGTATCCCAATCCTTAATCGCACTGATCTTGGAGGGATCTACATGAATACCCCGTTCGTTGATAACATGCCCCAAAAATTGAACTTCTTTAAGCCAAAATTCGCACTTGGAGAATTTGGCGAAAAGTTGCTTTTTCTTTAGGAGTTCAAGGGTAAGACGAAGATGTTGCTCGTGGTCAGCTTGCGTCTTAGAGTATATCAAGATGTCATCAATAAAAACAATGACGAACTGATCCAAATAAGGTTTACAGACCCTATTCATTAAGTCCATGAAAACAGCCGGAGCATTAGTCAAATCGAATGGCATGACTGTGAATTCATAATGCCCATAACGAGTACGGAACGCTGTCTTCGGAATGTCTTCCTCTTGTACCCGAAGTTGATGATATCCAGATCGCAGATCAATCTTCGAAAAATAAGAAGCGCCTTGTAACTGATCAAAGAGATCATCGATGCGAGGTAGGGGATATCGATTCTTGATGGTAAGCTTGTTAAGCTCACGATAATCGATACACATTCTAAAGGATCCATCCTTCTTCTTGACAAAGAGAACGGGAGCACCCCAAGGTGAAAAACTAGGAGGTATAAAACCTTTGTTAGAGAGCTCTTGAAGCTGTTTAGACAACTCTTGCATCTCAGATGGTGCAAGACGATATGGAGCTCTGGCAATGGGATTTGCACCAGGTACGAGATCAATGCGGAACTCGACTTGGCGTGCTGGAGGTAGACCAGGTAAATCTTCAGGGAACACTTCAGAATAATCCCGAACGACAGGAATATCTGAAATAGACTTACCCTTGCCTTTATCTTCTGTAACATGTGCTAAGAAAGCCACATAGTTCTTCCGCAGATACTTCCGAGCTTTAAAACAAGACATGAGTTTGAGACCACCGATAGGCTTCTCACCTTGAACCTGCAGGATCTCGCCTGTCGAAAGCGGCACACGAACAATCTTCTCAGAACAAACTATCTCTGCGTGATGCTTGGATAACCAATCCATTCCCACAATAACGTCGAAGCTTCCAAGTTGCATAGGCGTGAGATCGATAGGGAAAAGATGGTCATTTAGGTTCAATTGGCAGTTGCGTAGAACAGAATCAAGAATAATGGGTTCACCACTAGCAACTTCTACTGTCAAAGGTTTTCCTAGTTTCGTTCTAGACACGCGAAGCATAGGCTCAAAAGACAAAGACACGAAACTCTTATCGGCACCAGAATCGAAAAGAACAGATGCAGGCTGATTATTAATAAAGAACGTACCGTTCACCACATTATCGTCAGCCTGTGCCTCTTGGGCATTCATGTTAAAAACTCGGCCTCGAGCCGGAGCCTGATTCTGGTTCTGGTTCTGGTTCGCCAGTCTTGGGCACCGATTCCTATAGTGGGTCAGATCCCCACAATTGTAACAAGCACTTGGTGGGTATTGTGGTCGTGCAGCTTGACCCTGTTGCGGAGCAGGAGGCTGAGCAACTTGTTGAGCCGGGTTCTGAACTGCGCGATTCTGAGCAAACCGACAAACATCGGCAAGATGACCTGACTTCCCACAGCTAGTACAGAAACGGCACTGATGTTGCGGCTGATGGTGACTGTTGCACCTATTGCACAAAGGTGCATTCCCTGTATAGGGTTTCTTCGCTGGAGGCTGTGCGGGTTGATTGGGAACTGCCTGATTAGCTTGGGCAGTGACAGCAAAATTTTGGGAAGCCTTACGCTTCCTTGACCTCTTCGAAGAACCAGAGTTCTTCCCATTCAAGTTTTGACCTTTCTTGCTATCACTCTTGTCAGCCGACTGTTTCTTGCCCTTGTCACCCTTCCTGTGTAACTTGTTCTTCCGGATCTGCGACTCAGTCAGTGTCGCTGATAACTCGATTGCCTGACGAAGTGTGGCAGGGTTACTACCAGTAAGAATGTCTTGTACCGAGTCAGGTAGGCCATCGATGTATCTCTCGATAGCCTTGTCGAGTGGGGTAACCATAGTCGGGCAAAGCAAACTCAACTCTTCAAACCGATCAGTATAAGCCCTGTGCTCACCACTATCTTGCTTTAAATCATCAAATTCCTTCTCCAAAGCTCGTTGCTCATGACGAGGACAGAATTCCCTCATCATAAGGGCTCTGAGTTCAGCCCAAGTCTGTGCGAGAGCAACTTCTGCACCCCTATCTCTCATAACCCCGTTCCACCATGTCAAAGCCCTCTTCTGAAATACGCTCGAAGCAAACTCAACTTTGCGATTATCCGGACACTGCACATGGCGAAAAGTATTCTCACTGCTCTCGAACCACTGAAGAAGCCCAGTCGCTCCTTCAGAACCACTAAACTTGAGTGGTTTAGCCTGATTAAAATCCTTGTATTTGCATGGAACATTGTTGTTGTTGTTGGCTTGATTCCATTGAGCAAAGAGATTTGGAAACTGAGCAGCCATCTGCTGCGCAATAATTTCTGCCAGCTCGGCAGTTGCTATCTGATTTTCGCGTCGAGGAGGCATTCTAAAAGAGGAAAACATGAAAGGAAACGAGTGAGATGATTGGATGAAGAGAATGAGATGAAACAAAATCAACAAAAGCAAAGATGGTGGTCATTCATCCGCATTACCAAGCAAACAAACGAATCACAGTGACTAATCAAAGTAAATGGGTCAAAAATAATGTATAATGAAGACATGCTCGCCTATAAGTGAACACTCATCCCAGGAATTCCCAGGTAAGCACAACTGGTCTCGCGTCTGATGAGATGTATACGAAGTGCTTGCCTAGACAGAAAACCCAGAATACAGGCATTCACCCTTCCAGTTTGCACACGTTCACATTATTTAAAACCCAAAACGTTTGACGGGATTTTGAAAATTTGAAGGCACAAGGCCAAAAAAACCAAACTGAAAAGGGTTCAAAACCATATAACAGAGGGTTCAAAACTTTACAATTGAGGGTTCAAAACCTTGTAATAAATCATTCAAAAACAGATGATTGTTTTTTTTTCAAAAATCGATTCGGAAAATTTTGTGCTTGTTTTGATAATCACCTAAGGATAGGTGATGTATATGTTTTAAGATCTAAACACAAGATAGCTCGTGTTAGGGTCCTAGAAAAGTTATAGTCTAGGTCAAAGCATTACTAATAACCTAATTCCCTATAACCATTGGCTCTGATACCAACTCTTCTGTCACACCCCGACCACGTATAACATACAAAGCGTGGCGGAAACATCGGGGAGTGTTGCAACAGAATTAATTGTTTCATAACCATGGCATACAAAGTTGTATTTTATTTATAAACAAAGGTGTTTCATTGTTTCAAACAGGAAATTAAAGAGTTCAGAACATAATTAAACATAGTCTATCTTCTTTTAAAGTCTCTAAGGCACAGGTCCGCCCTAGTATCATGATCAACATCCTATGGAAAAGCTCCTGAAAACACATGTGAAAATAGGTACGTCAGCATAAAAATGCCTGTGAGATACATAGGTTTGTGAAAATAGGATTCATGACTTGTATTTGAGAAAATGTTTAGTCATGAACCTTGTAATTTGCTTTGTCTTGTAAATCATTTGAAAAACGATAATATCAGTTGATATGTATTAATAAATGTAAAGTTAAATGAATAACCATGTAAAATGAATTGTATAAAACAAACTGTTTTGTAAAACAATGTCTTGTGGAAAATATGTTATTTGTAACATGTAATATATCAAACATTGAAGTGATTTAAGTAACGCTACGTCATGTAATATCACACAAGCACTTATATATAGGAAGTACCAGCGGCGTATCCACCATGATTGTATCATATTACACACGCCTCGTTACTCAAATTACTTATCCAAATCAACCACCAATGTAACTTGTCCATGTACAAACCAATTGTCAAGTGTTATTGTGTAAACCATATCAAAATGTATATGTCCAAGGTAAACCACCAATGTGTATATCAATGTCAAATGTTTATGTTCAATGTAGATCATGTATATGTAACCAAAATGTCATGTATGGTAATTGAAATGTATCAACTAAACCATATGTAAAATGCACAACAACAAGGTATTGAAGTAAAACACAGTTTAAATCAAAGTCATGTTTTGTGTAACAAATGCATGCTATACTGATACAAACATTTATGCGGTATTGTTAAAATGCATACATCCAAGCCTTGAGACTGTGGCGATAAACCCTTAAACAAATTAAAGGTTTATCTAAGTTATGTATATCGAATTCGGTCATTCCTTTCATCCCCTTTCCCTGGGATGTCCGGAACGGGAGTTGTCAATTCCTATGGTACCACTACCTACTAACGAATGGCATGATCAATGTTAATGAATGTATTGTCCCATTGTAAACAACCCAAATGTCATAACAAAATGTAAGCATGTGATGCACTAAGTATGTAATCAAATGAACATACATAGCGTGAAAATGTAATGTAAAACAATGTACTAAGTAATGCACACAATGGGCACACCTAGCATGAAATGTAATGTAAAACAATGTACCAAGTAATGCACACAATGGGCACACCTAGCATGAAATGTAATGTAAAACAATGTACTAAGTAATGCACACAATGGGCACACCTAGCATGAAATGTAATGTAAAACAATGTACTAAGTAATGCACACAATGGGCACACCTAGCATGAGATGTAATGTAAAACAATGTACTAAGTAATGCACACAATGGGCACACCTAGCATGAGATGTAATGAAATCATGTACTATAATGTACTAACGAACATAGCAGGTATATGATGTGAAAACAGGAAAACATGAAAGTAACAAGTAGGCACATGTGTTCCACCCCAAAATGTTTGGAAAACAGTAAAAGAGGGGTCTATGTACTCACTTGAGATTGCTCAGATGTCTAAAGATAATCACCAAGCAACGCTAGAGATCTCGGAATCAAACGGCACCTAATATAGGTAACTATGTTAATAAACCGGACCTATCTCGGAAGACTGGGTAGCATTAGGGTTTGTAAACCAAATGAGTGTAGGAACTCACGTGATATGGTTTAACAAAGCCTACATACTAAATGAAACTTAATCTTAGTCTTATTGACCCATTATGATCCGTTTAGGTAGCTTATGCTACTTTAACGCATCGTGCGCGTGAAACGCGTTCGGACCGCCTAACTAGTCCTACGACAAGTGTTATATGCCTAAACATGTTACATAATCAGTTATGTGACAAAGGTTTAGGTTACATATGATTAATTACCAATTATACATGAAAAGGGTATTCTGGTAATTTACCTAAGGCATATAAACTACCTATCATACAACTACTTAAACGATGTGACCATAGGGTATAACCTCGGAAGGTTATTCCCTACCTACTATGGTCACCTAATGTGTTTGGTCGGATCCTAATGATCGACCAAACTGGGTCGGGTTCGAAGGTATAGGCGATTTATTAGATCGCCTACCCTACGACCCTAGACAACGTGGTAATCAGTGGGCATAGTCCCAAGGGACTATGACCAACGTGATTACACTCACGTTGCGAAGTTCAAACGAACTTCGCATTGACCATTACTGGTCAACGCTGAAAGTCAAACAAAGTTTGACTTTCTGACTCGAAAAGCAGTAAAATAAGGAAAAGAACGAAAGAATACTTACGAAGGGTCCCCGAATGCTAATCCCGATCCAAGAACTCAGGTATGAAACAATGGTTTCAACTTAGAGCTCTCAAATCAGAATTCTTGTGCAAAATGAGGTTGTGTGGGTTGGGTATTTATAGGAATACCCGAACCGTTAGGATCGTTCCATGGAAAACGTGCCATGAATCCAACCCGTACACTTGTCGGAACCTTATGGTGGCTGGAAATCCATCCTTATCAGATGACTAGACAATTATGATTATGTGGTTGTGGTTAAAACATGTGCAAACAGGCTGTTTAAACATTGCACCTGGTCTGGAGACCCCTAGCGCACCGCTACGCTAAAAGTGTAGCGCACCGCTAGGCTTAAGTTTGACAGATTTACACTTTTGGTCCCTGTCATGCATTCAGCCCATTTTCGACACGTTTAAGGCCCGTTAACCCCATTTCAAAGCTCTAAAATGAAGTTAAAGTATAGGGAACTTAAAATGTGCTCAAAAATATCTCCGATGTCGGTTCGTTTAACCGTACGGTTGCGTTGTTCGGTTAATTACGACGGAATGCGCACAAGCGCGAAAAACGATCCAAATGACGCGATGAATGGATTTTTCTTATGGCGAACACTAAAATATAATATAGTCATGCTTACATAAATTTTTGGATGTCCGGATGTATTCAGAACGTAAGTTATGCGCGAAAATGCAAACTTGTGCACTTTTTGACACTTTTAGTCCCTGAATGACCCAAAAGTTTATTTTAGCATACCGAACCCCTCAAAGCCTATTTCTAAGCTATGTAAAGGATATTTAAGGTGTGTTTAACTTATGGTCATGTTCCGGAATGTTCGTTACAGTTCAAATTGACATACTTTCGCAGTTTGTCATATTTAGTCCCTGTAAGCGAATTAACTTGTTTTTGCCATACCAAAGCCTTCAAAACTTATTTCTAAGTTATGTAAAGGTTATTTAAGGTATGTTGAGTATATGTTGATGTTCCAGAGTATTTCTCGCATTAAACTGAGTACGTTTACGCACTAGTTTGCGTATAACTCTCCAGAAAGTGATGTAGAGCTTGGAATTGAACAAAAGTCAAAACATGAAAAATGTAAAACACAATCAAACAAACATTGGGATCAAATAACATTGTTTTATTGATAATAGAACTGTTCATAGCGATTACAAGCACAGTTGTTACATCCGGGCACCTTAGAATAGATTTGATTGGAAGGAGGGTAAGGAACGAAGACAGTGGTTTGACTGCTGGGATCCCAATCGGCCTTCATCAGCTGAAAATGGAACTATCGAATCATGGGTGACTCCCTTTATCGGGATGAGAGGAATTGCTTAATCGGCATTTCTGTCAATCGGCGGAAGACTCATGCATCCTGGGAGGGTACGACTTCAAGGGATGGACTCGATCGAATGGCCAACCACTTTCCATTTTTGTAGGATATTAAATCCAAAAGACCATTATTAGCGTGGAGTAGATTGGCCCGAGTGCGCAATACGCCAGTCGAGAAGAAATCCCGTCAACGGATACGGTAGAGGAACGAAAGTGGCCGGCGGCGGTGTAGAGCTATAGCTATAAGGAACAAAGCTCACACACACCGGCTGATGTAGGGTGGGATAAAGTTGCCATTGCAAGTCACGCGCAGAGTTGGACACTTTTTTCAGCGTGATGCTGATAAGTCCACTCAATAAGATACAACTTCCGAGGCCTTATGGGGGCCTTGGTTTAGCTACTGATGACGGGGCTGCATCGGGGACCGGAACAGGGACACGAAGCTGCTCCGTGATATTCCAGATGAGTTGAAAGACTATGATCCCCTCCCTTGACATCCACTCACCCTAATGAATAAGCAGGAGAAAATCCACAAGCTTTTACCCGCACCATGGCCTGCCAAAAGTAGAATCGGGGGAGGCTTTGGAAGAAAGGTTCTGAACTAGAGAAGGACCTCCCTACCCCACGACAGATTCACTAGAGGAATGTCAGGTTATTTTTCAAGGAGGCGGTTGAAAGACCGGCCTTGAGAGGACATTCTTTTTCTTGAGCTTTCGTGGGTTACAAGATCGACTAGCACATCCAGCTTACTCTATCGACAGCCCAGCCAGATGAAGGATCAAGGAAATCGGGATCTGCTGCCTTTACTTTATTTAAAGGGGGTCTTGAATCTCATGTCATCAAAAGAAGGCAGGCTTTGAACAACCAGATAAGAATCAGTTTCACAAGGGCTTTCGTCCATCTTTCGTCCATCTATCTCCAGATGCAAGCATTTATCTTGAATGGTGCAGTTATCATATCTCTTAGGAGGCACTACCTCCAGACCTGCCCGACTTCCTCAACCTATCGGTCGAGTCACTTCCTTCCACTCGCCTTACAAGGACCTACTGGACTATCGGCTTTAGATAGTCATCTTCCTCCCCCCTTTTCACTCGCTTCCTCTCGTCTTTGAGTCGAGTAGCTTCTTTCCGGCAAAGCTTACCAATCCTTACACTCCTTTCTCCTATTTATATTGTTAGAAAGTGAGAGCTTTTACCTTCAAGGAAAATTCCGGTCCCTTTCAATATGACTTTACCTGGGATAGAGATGGAATTGACATGCCCTCATAGATCGGCCTTACGGGTTGGCAGGGAGGGTTGTCTCCTACCCCCTGGGATGGTTCAATCAAAATACATACAGTAAGTTCAAAGCTTGGGCAGAACAGTATGAATATACCGAGTCGAGTAGTAGCCTCTCATCTTTGAACATTTTTTTGATGGACATATAAAGAAAGGGGAACCCCATGTACCGAAGGCTTCCTGCCTAGTAGTTATCACTGGTAGGCTTGAGCTTGAGTAAGAAGAAGGAAGTCAAAGGCCGATAAAATGCGCCCAGATCTTTGACACTATGGGTGCTTGGCAGGAAAGGTGCTCTATCGTCCTTTTCGCTCTTGTCTTTTCCTACCGCTAGGGTTACGTAGACTCTGGAGACGAGGTCTTGAAGAGCCTCAAGATCGGTTCAGTGGTGTGGACTAAAGGAATAGCACAAGCGCTAATCTAAGGATAGTTTTCAATCAATCCCTATATGGATGAAAAGAGTGCGTCTAAACAGAGTCCTGTGGGGATATAGAAATAGAAACCCTCTCTTCGACTCTTCTGCTGATCGTAGACCATCCTTTGATTTCAAATCAACAGATTCATTGTGCAATTCTTGAGTAAACTAATAGAATTCAAAGAATTAGCGTAGTATCAGGACTCAAACTCCCTCTACAGACCTTCTCTCTGCTCGTCTAGCTTGCGCTACACCTTTATCTTTCTCGATATAGTCCCCTGGAAATAGAAATGAGCTAGAGCTCCCAGTCCTTTCTAAGGTACGAAGTGGCTTAGTTGAACATAGTGAGACTAAGGGGCGAAGCTGCTTACTTGATAGAGTAAGGAATTTATACCCTTTGGATGGAACTAGGAATCATACATTCGCTAGCTGGCAACACAACTTTTACCACCAAAAAAAGATCTCAAGTGATTAGGCGGGGACAGGATTCGAACCGGTAGTCTTCAGATCATGAGCCTGATGAGTTGACAATTCCTTCACCCCGCTTCATCCATTCCCATTCCAAAAAGTCCTTCTTCGATCTTAAGGTGTGTTAAGCATATAGTCATTGTGGTTACAAACGGGTTCTGTTTCCGATTAGACTAAGAACCTTTCGTCTAAGAAACCTGCTTAACCTCTCCCCCCTGTCATGTATTGGCTCTCTCTCTCTCTTTCCGCTGATAGAGCAGTTTGCTAGTTTGCATTCCTCTATCTGAATCTCTAACACTAACAGGCGACAATCACCAACTTCATCACTGCCTTCTTGTGACACATCGATTGGGTTCCCACACCAGCTCTGAGTTAACTATTTCAGAGCTCTATCCCTTTCTTTCTCCCAACGCCGTTTAGCCGAGTCTAGTTTTCCTCTCACCCGGAAGGTGGCTAACTCCTTGGTCTTACGAGCCGCTTACGCTAACTCAAGCAGGTACCGGGAGGGACATCTTAGGCAGTAGAATCGAGCGGTGCCGTTCAGTGACTACATACGAGTTTACGAATCAATGAAATTTCCTCTTCTATTGTAACGATACGAACTCAGAAGCAATAGTAAAAGAAGCTTTCATTCCGGGGAGTCAGATGATTGTCTGGACTGGTTCTTTTGAGGGAGGCCTATAAATTGCATGGGTCCAAGCTTGATTGATTGATTCTTTTAAAACTAGCTCCTGTAACCAATCTCACCATTAGCATTTTCACCATTCTAATGGAAACTCAATTCTGTGGATTAAAGCCCTTCTTTAAAGAAGTCCTCTAACTAGATCAGCTAAGTAGGTAGCTTCGCTCAATTGATTCTATAACTCACCATAGCAAGGTAAGCTGCTCTGTCTGAGTCATTACTAACAACCGAGAAGCCAGTCTCTCAGCTGATAGCTCATTGGATCATGCAGCTCCTGATCTGGTCATAGAAAGAAGGAAGTCCGAACTCAAAGCTAGTGTCTGAGCCAGCTGTCCTTAGTAGACTAGAAGCCAGATAAGGAAGTCTGGTCTAGCTCTCAAAAATGGAAGGCAGAAAAAAACAAAAAAGGATACCTAAAAGTGGGGAAAGTAGGGCTACTCACATTGATTTACAACCAAAAATCCTATCTTGAAAATGACATCTTCGTGAAATAGAGAAAGCCGCCCCGTCTCCAACTGAGGTCTTCTCGTCCGCTGCCAGGAAGATTCGATCCCAATGACCGCCTCACAAGACCTCTGTACTTTTTTATTATTATTGCCTTTCCTTATTTAATAAGGAAATCCACTTCTTTACTAGAGAGAACTCGATTTGAAGCTTTCATTCCTCTTCGGGTAGTTTGGTTTATCTTTATTTAGCTATTGAGCAACAAGAGTTCTCTACCTTTCTGCGTAATTTTTGTTTTCAGGGGCTTTGCTGGCTTGCTGGCTAGCTCGTGCAATCAATAAAAAATGATTCGCGTTAGTAAGCTAGCTTTGTAAGCTAAGCAAGCCTGGTTCTCCGGGCACTAGGGTAGGACGTGGATCGACCATGACGAGAATGGACTTCTCCATAATGTAATAGAAGAGTCACAGTCCAGTTCCACGGGCTTTCTCCCTTCTCGACCAGACGAAGGAGATATGAATTCCATTCAGGCAGGTAACGGCTTGGCTTGACCCTGTGTTCTCGGGTCGGAGGCGAAAACTGGCAAAGTTCATCATTCAGTGGTGGGGTGTTCGTAGAAAAGAAGGCGTCGCCCAACGAGTGGCAGATTTTGATGGAGTCTCGCTCGGATGCTGGGGAGATTCATAGATCTGAATAGAGTCCCCGGAATAGTACGCGCGCTAACGTGCTACAGCTTACGCAGTTGATCGGATCAGATAGCCTTTCGGGCAACCAACCAAACCCGGCACATCAAATTCCATTCCGATCAACAACTTGAAGGTATGGCTGAGTGGCTTAAGGCATTGGTTTGCTAAATCAACATACAAGAAGATTGTATCATGAGTTCAAATCCCATTTCCTCTGGAACAGAAGTGAAACGGGCGGGCGAAATGACGTGAGAGAAAGAACCATTTGGTGGAGTCCAGCCCCCCAGAATAGCACTACTTAGTGACTAGGAGCGGAGAGACCTTTGCGCGTTCTTTTTGTTTGATCGGCCTATCTTCTTTATATAAGCAAGCTCCCTCCGGCTATCCAGGGGCTGGACGGCTCTCGGTTCTTGAGGGGGATTAGGAGGCAGTTGAAAGAGCTGCTTGAAAGCTTGACGAAGAAGCGAAAAGGCCTATATATAGATTCTATTATTTCTTATTATTCATTATTATTCTATTTTTAGTACAAGGGCTTTTTACTAGTCAAGTGCTAAGGTAGGGCGCTATTCGATGAAGAAAACATCTTTTAGGAAAGTGGTTCAGGTAGCTCAGCTGGTTAGAGCAAAGGACTGAAAATCCTTCTGTCAGTGGTTCGAATCCACTTCTAAGCGGGCCAAGGGTCCAAAGGCCGGATTTTGAAATTCAAGTGCAAGAGTAAGCCAAAAAATGTGAGCGCTCCTGCACTATACGGCTTTTTTGCGTCGCCCTATCTTGCTGGAGGCATATTCAAAATAGATATATAAAATAGAAAATATATAAAATCTATCAAAATGGAAAAAAAGCTGTTTCTTAGGTTCTCGCGTCCCTGTGCCCAAAAGGATGGGTGAGTTCGGTTTGAGTGTTCATCGATCGGGTGGATCTATATGCTCCGGGGTGGTGAGACGAGGTGTAGCGCAGTCTGGTCAGCGCATCTGTTTTGGGTACAGAGGGCCATAGGTTCGAATCCTGTCACCTTGATGTGAGGCATTCCGTCAGCAAATACTCAAATATGAACATCCATCGACCGTTACCACTACCTCTTACTTGTGACTCGTATATGTACTTTCTATAGCAAGCACACGAGACCTATACTCAGCAACTTTGCTTAGAAACCTTTTTCCGGTTTCTTTATGCCCAGGTTCCCTAAGTTTTCTGATCAAATGATCAGTTATCATTCCTACAATCCGGCGAAATTCGGGTATATAAGTGTATCCTTATGGGTATGCAAGCACTAGAACAGGGAAGGACGGCATACTATGATACTTTCTATTTTGTCGAGCCTTGCTTTGGTCTCTGGTTTGATGCTTGTACGTGCTAAAAATCCGATACATTTTGTTTTGTTTCCCATCCCAGTCTTTCGCAACACTTCAGGTTTACTTCTTTTGTTAGGTCTCGACTTTTTCGCTATGATCTTCCTAGTAGTTCATACAGATAGCTGTTTCATTCCTATTCGTTGTTATGATGTTCCATATTCAAATAGCAGAGATTCACGAAGAAGTATTGCGCTATTTACCAGTGAGTGGTATTATTGGACTGATCTTTTGGTGGGAAATGTTCTTCATTTTAGATAATGAAAGCATTCCATTACTACCAACCCAAAGAAATACGACCTCTCTGAGATATACGGTTTATGCCAGAAAGGTACGAAGTTGGACTAATTTGGAAACATTGGGCAATTTACTTTATACCTACTATTCCGTCTGGTTTTTGGTTCCAATTCTGATTTTATTAGTAGCCATGATTGGGGCTATAGTACTGACTATGCATTGGACTACTAAGGTGAAAAGACAGGATGTATTTCGACGAAATGCTATTGATTCTAGGAGGACTATAATGAGGGGGATGACAGATCTACTAAAGGAAAGTAGCTTGATAGTGGTTCGAATCCAATTCGTGAGATGGCCATCTTGGTCATATAGATATCTTGACACCCTTCTTTTCTTTTCTCATTTCCGAATGACTGTCCCATTCCATTTTTGGTATAACTTCAAGCCTGGACCCGCTATACGATGTATTAGTAGAACCCTTGGGATACGACGCCTGCTCCTTGAGTATCATGGGATTGAATACAAAGACTTTAAGGAGTCACTTTCATACAATCTTAATTTGGAGAGTTTTCTTCTACACGGAATTAGAATGAGAGGTTCACCACCACATCATTGCATGCAAGGGGAGCTCGCTCGATTCGCAGATTGGTCCGACTCGTAATTCACTTCTGACCCCGTGTTCGATAGCCCGACCGTAGTGATGTTAATTGTAGTTACATCCATAAGTAGCTTGGTCCATCTTTATTCCATTTCATATATGTCTGAGGATCCACATAGCCCTCGATTTATGTGTTATTTAGCCATTCCAACTTTTTTTATGCCAATGTTGGTGACTGGAGATAACTCTCTTCAATTATTCCTGGGATGGGAGGGAGTAGGTCTTGCTTCATATTTGTTAATTCATTTCTGGTTTACACGGCTTCAGGCAGATAAAGCAGCTATAAAAGCTATGCTTGTCAATCGAGTAGGTGATTTTGGATTAGCTCCTGGGATTTCGGGTTGTTTTACTCTCTTTCAAACAGTAGACTTTTCCACCATTTTTGCTTATGCTAGTGTCCCTAGAAATTCTTGGATTTCTTGCAACATGAGATTGAATGCCATAACTCTTATTTGTATTTTACTTCTTATTGGTGCTGCTGGGAAATCTGCACAGATAGGATCGCATACTTGGTCACCCAATGCTATGGAGGGTCCCACTCTAGTATCCGCTTTGATTCATGCAGCTACTATGGTAACAGCTGGCGTTTTCATGATTGCAAGGTGCTCCCCTTTATTTGAATACCCACCTACGGCTTTGATTGTTATTACTTTTGCAGGAGCTATGACGTCATTCCTTGTGGCAACCACTGGAATATTACAGAACGATCTAAAGAGGGTCATAGCTTATTCAACTTGCAGTCAATTAGGCTATATGATCTTTGCTTGCGGCATCTCTAACTATTCGGTTAGCGTCTTTCACTTAATGAATCACGCCTTTTTCAAAGCATTACTATTCCTGAGTGAAGGTTCGGTGATTCATGCCATGTCGGATGAGCAAGATATGCGGAAGATGGGGGGATTGCCTCCTCATTCCCTTTTACCTATGCCATGATGCTCATCGGCAGCTTATCTCTAATTGGATTTCCTTTTCCAACTGGATTTTATTCCAAAGATGTGATCTTAGAGCTCGCTTACTTTAAGTATACCATCAGTGGGAACTTTGCTTTCTGGTTGGGAAGTGTCTCTGTCCTTTTCACTTCTTATTACTCTTTTCTTTCACTTTTTCTAACATTTCTAGGACCAACTAATTCATTCGGGCGAGACATCTTACGATGTCATGATGCGCCCATTCCTATGGCCATTCCTTTAATACTTCTGGCTCTCGGGAGTCTCTTTGTAGGATACTTGGTCAAAGTGTGACCTGTTAGCCCATAAGTAAGTACTGTGACAAAGTTCCTGATGCCCTAGTCAATCATTATGCGATTTTTTTGGGTTGTCAAGGTCAGACCTCTCTTGATCCTTCTCCTGAGCTTTTTACTAGAAAGTTAAATACGGTAGTGTCTAACAACATGGTGCGGCCTGTTACTCTTGATGAAATTAAGTCAGCTATGTATGCTATTAGTAATGATAAAGCTCCCGGGCCAGATGGATTCACGGCTGCTTTCTTTAAGCATGCATGGGATATAGTGGGTAGTGATATTTCGAATGCGGTCCTAGACTTCTTCAACATGGGGAAGCTTTTAAAACAATTAAATCACACTCTTCTTGTGCTGATTCCGAAGATTACGACGCCTACAAGAGTTACTGATTACCGTCCGATCTCTTGTTGTAACGTCATCTATAAATGCATTAGTAAGGTGTTGGTGGATCGCATAAAAGATGCTTTAAGTGGGATAGTTAGTATTAATCAGTCTGCTTTTGTTCCGGGAAGGAAAATATCGAATAGCATGCTGCTTACTCAGGAACCGATGCATAATTATCATAGGCATTTTGGTCCTCCTAGATGCGCTTTTAAAGTTGATATTCAGAAAGCGTATGACACGGTTGACTGGGGATTTCTTAAACAAGTTCTCGTGGGTTTTGGCTTCCATCGAGTTATGGTGGACTAGATTCTGGTATGTGTGTCTACTACTTCATACTCGTTATGTATTAATGGTAATGTTTATGGGTTCTTTGATGGTAAGCGGGGCTTAAGGCAGGGTGATCCTCTATCCCCGTATCTTTTTACGCTTGTTATATAGGTGCTAACCTGTATTTTGCAGCACATGATTAGGATTGATTCCTCATTCAGGTTCCATAATAAATGTGAAAAGCAACAGATTGTTAATTTATGTTTCGCGGATGATTTATTCCTTTTTGCTAGAGGAGATGTTGATTCGGCTCGATGTATTATGAACTCCCTTGGTGATTTCTCTAAAATGTCGGGTTTGATACCTAGCTCTCAAAAAAGTACGGGGTTCTTTTGTAATGTTCCGGATCATGTTAAAATGGCTATTCTGAGTACTATTCCTTTTGTGGAGGGGAATCTTCCGGTTCGTTACTTGGGTGTCCCACTTTTATCTTCTAGACTCCTCTATAAGGATTGCAGTATTCTGGTTGAGCGGTTGGATCAACGTATTCATAACTGGAAGAATAAGCTTCTTTCTTTTGCTGGTAGATTACAGCTTATTATCTCGGTTTTATCAGCCATGCATGTCTACTGGTCTTCGGTGTTCATCTTACCGGCTCGAATTATTCATGAGTTAGAAGCTAAAATGCGGAATTTCCTAGGGTCTCAGGGCTCCTTTCAACGTGAGAAGGCTAAGGTTTCGTGGAAATCTGTTTGTGTTCCTAAGATAGAAGGTGGTTTGGGTATTAGAAGGATTGGTGATGTTAACAAGGCTCTTATGGTTTCGCATGTTTGGAGTATTCTTACAAATAATCCCTTTGGGTGGCTTGGATTCACTCGTACAGGTTAAAGGGTATAAATTTCTGGGATTGTAAAGCAGTTCCGAATTGCTGTTGGAGTTGGAGGAAATTGTTGCAGTTGCGGCCGTTAATTAGAGGGTATTGTTGGTCAAAACTTGGTAATGGTAGAGACACTTCAGTTTGGCATGACAATTGGAGTGTTATCGGTCCGTTGAGCCCCTTTCTATCGCCTAGGACTATCACAAGGGAGGGGTTTTCGTTACAAGCTACAGTAGCTGATTTGTCTTCTAATGGTTCGTGGTTATGGCCTGTTGCTTGGAGAGACACCTACCCAGTTCTTATACAGCTTGATCAGGTGCAACAGGATGCTAATAATCAAGATCGTTTGCTCTGGAAAGACGGGGACGAGGTTAGCGATTATTCGTCTTCGGGGGTATGGATTCTATCAGAACTAGCGAACCGGAGGTGGCTTGGCACAGTATTGTTTGGTTTTCGCAATGTATTCCTCGTCATGCTTTCTTTATGTGGCTTATTATGCGGCGTAAACTGGTGACTCAAGATAAAATCATGCATTGGAACTCCACAAGAAGAACTAATATGAATATGATGTGTTGCCTCTTATGCTATGAGAATATGGACTCGCATGATTATTTGTTTTTTGAGTGCAAATTTTCGGCTAAGGTTTGGGAGTTGGTTCGTGCAAAAGCAGGTATGGGTAATGTGGAAGCTAACTGGAGTGTTATTATAGAGTGGCTTCGGCATCAAGCTAGGTCCAAGTCCGCTGCTAACTTAGTGTGTCGGTTGATTGTTGCTGCTACTGCTTATGTTATTTGGCGGGAAAGAAACATTCGTTTTTTCAAGAACCATGCAAGGCCCCCAGAAACTATATGTGCTTCGATTTTTTATACAGTCCGATATAGGTTGATGGGTTTAAAGTTCAAGAATACGTCTAAAGTGAGGAGACTTCTTGAGAAGTGGGAGATTCATGGAGATCCGGTTGTAGACGATGGAGGCTGATTGACGTGTTTTTTCGTTATATTTTGTTTCCTAGATGTTTAGTCTAGTCGTTGTTGCTTAGGCTTGTTTTCTCTTGTTTTGATTGTTCCACTTTCATGAGGCATGTCTCATGATTGAACTAGTAAGGGTTTTCCTTACTACTTGTTTTGTTTGTTTTGTGAATATATAAAATCACCGGGGTAACCCTTTACCAAAAAAAAGTAAGTACTGTGACGAAGCGGCTGTTGCTCACCCGACACGATTGTACGAGGTCACAATTCACCCAAAACGATCATCCGGGGTGAAAAAGAATTGGGGATCGGATGCGGGCGAAATTCCCGCCAATGGCTCAGATGTTCAGTCGACTCCCTCCCCCTTTTGTGGGGTCCGGACCCCTACGAGTGAGCAGAAAAGGTAGGAGGAAAGAGGCCCTGGCGAACCGTCATAATTAGTGAACAAGTGTAAGCTTCGCAGCCCGACAGTATGGAGTACTGACCACACCGAGGGACAGGCCCTGAAGCGAAGGACGGGAACGAGCGGAATCAATGTGTTCTAATTTCTAGCCTTGCACCGACCATTCAATGGACCGTGGACTAAACGGCCACTGCCTGAAAAGACTATGTCCATGGGACCGCCCCCCCCCCCCCCCACAAGGTACATCTCGCGCCTATGGGCCGCTATAACTATCCAAGAATACACTCGAAATTGGAAGGATAAAAAACCCACCCGGTGGACTGCCGAGCTACAAGTCCTACGAGACAGGAACGGGATTCTCTAAAAAGCCAAGGTCGTGGGTGGCCAAGAGGGCCTACTTGGAGACTTGGGATCTCAGCAGGAAATGCGAAGGTTGCTTAAAGCCGGCCGGCCAATAGGCGAAAAAGAATAAACTAGTTCTGATCTGAGTAGGCTCATAACATAATAGGGAATACCCTAACTCTGGGAACCGGGGCCTGGCTATCCTTCGTTTGCGGTCAACGTTCCGGCAAAGTGTGTCCATCGACAGCTGAATGTTTCGATCTGGTTCGATTCATGGTCTCATCTTATAATACCTAAGTAGCTAATGAAAGATTTTAGTAAAATGAAACTATCTCAATTCCCCGGCAATCGCACCAAAAAATCGACTTCCTTTTTTATTTCCTTCTTGATCAATGACAACTGAAGCGTTGTAATCATATCCTAAAAGGCCCTATTCTTTAAATCACAGGTATTTACTAGGACTGCTACGTGGGGTAAGCTAGCAAAGTTCTTTCTTTCACGGTGCGTATCTCGATTCTTAAACAACCTGCTACGTGGCTCCTAACCCCGGAAGATGGGATTCCGAGACCAGGACCCTTTTTCATCACTTCCGCTCGTTGAATACCTTGCTCAACTACTGTACGAATAGCATTTCCCGCTGCAGTTTGAGCAGCAAACGGTGTCCCTCTTCTTGTACCCTGGAATCCACAAGTACTGGCGGAGGCCCAATAAACCACCCGACCCCTTACATCTCTAACAGTCACAATGGTATTGTTGAAGCTTGCTTGAACATGAATAAGTCCTTTTTCTAAGTGCACTCTTGCGTGAACCAAGACGTCCATTCTTACGTGAACCAGTTTCCTTTCTTTTCTTTTATTTATTTTCTTTCACTTTTTTCAGCGTGATGCTGATAAGTCCACTCAATAAGATACAACTTCCGGGGCCTTATGGGGGCCTTGGTTTTAGCTACTGATGACGGGGCTGCATCGGGGACCGGAACAGGGACACGAAGCTGCTCCATGATATTCCAGATGAGTTGAAAGACTATGATCCCCTCCCTTGACATCCAATCGGCCTAATGAATAAGCAGGAGAAAATCCACAAGCTTTTACCCGCACCATGGCCTGCCAAAAGTAGAATCGGGGGAGGCTTTGGAAGAAAGGTTCTGAACTAGAGAAGGACCTCCCTACCCCGCGACAGATTCACTAGAGGAATGTCAGGTTATTTTTCAAGGAGGCGGTTGAAAGACCAGCCTTGAGAGGACATTCTCTTTCTTGAGCTTTCGTGGGTTACAAGATCGACTAGCACATCCAGCTTACTCTATCGACAGCCCAGCCAGATGAAGGATCAAGGAAATCAGGATCAGCTGCCTTTACTTTATTTAAGGGGGGTCTTGAATCTCATGTCATCAAAAGTAGGTAGGCTTTGAACAACCAGATAAGAATCAGTTTCACAAGGGCTTTCGTCCATCTTTCGCCCATCTATCTCCAGATGCAAGCATTTATCTTGAATGGTGCAGTTATCATATCTCTTAGGAGGCACTACCTCCAGACCTGCCCGACTTCCTCAACCTATCGGTCGAGTCACTTCCTTCCACTCGCCTTACAAGGACCTACTGGACTATCGGCTTTAGATAGTCATCTTCCTCCCCCCTTTTCACTCGCTTCCTCTCGTCTTTGAGTCTAGTAGCTTCTTTCCGGCAAAGCTTACCAATCCTTACACTCCTTTCTCCTATTTATATTGTTAGAAAGTGAGAGCTTTTACCTTCAAGGAAAATTCTGGTCCCTTTCGATACGACTTTACCTGGGATAGAGATGGAATTGACCTGCCCTCATAGATCGGCTTTACGGTTCGGCAGGGAGGGTTGTCTCCTATCCCTAGGGATGGTTCAATCAAAATACATACAGTAAGTTCAAAGCTTGGGCAGAACAGTATGAATATACCGAGTCGAGTAGTAGCCTCTCATCTTTGAACATTTTTTTGATGGACATCTAAAGAAAGGGGAACCCCATGTACCGAAGGCTTCCTGCCTAGTAGTTATCACTGGTAGGCTAGGGCATTAGTAAGAAGAAGGAAGTCAAAGGCCGATAAAATGTGCCCAGATCTTTGACACTATGGGTGCTTGGCAGGAAAGGTGCTCTATCGTCCTTTTCGCTCTTGTCTTTTCCTACCGCTAGGGTTACGTAGACTCTGGAGATGAGGTCTTGAAGAGCCTCAAGTTCGGTTCAGTGGTGTGGACTAAAGGAATAGCACAAGCGCTAATCTAAGGATAGTTTTCAATCAATCCCTATAGGGATGAAAAGAGTGCATCTAAACAGAGTCCTGTGGGGATATAGAAATAGAAACCCTCTCTTCGACTCTTCTGCTGATCATAGACCATCCTTTGATTTCAACTCAACAGATTTATTGAGCAATTCTTGAGTAAACTAATAGAATTCAAAGAATTAGCGTAGTATCAGGACTCAAACTCCCTCTACAGACCTTCTCTCTGCTCGTCTAGCTTGCACTACTCCTTTATCTTTCTCGATATAGTCCCCTGGAAATAGAAATGAGCTAGAGCTCCCAGTCCTTTCTAAGGTACGAAGTGGCTTAGTTGAACATAGTGAGACTAAGGGGCGAAGCTGCTTACTTGATAGAGTAAGGAATTTATACCCTTTGGATCGAACTAGGAATTATACATTCGCTAGCTGGCAACACAACTTTTACCACCCCAAAAAGATCTCAAGTGATTAGGCGGGGACAGGATTCGAACCTGTAGTCTTCTGATCATGAGCCTGATGAGTTGACCATTCCTCCACCCCGCTTCATCCATTCCCATTCCAAAAAGTCCTTCTTCGATCTTAAGGTGTGTTAAGCATATAGTCATTGTGGTTACAGACGGGTTCTGTTTCCGATTAGACTAAGAACCTTCCGTCTAAGAAACCTGCTTAACCTCTCCCCCCTGTCATGTATTGGCTCTCTCTCTCTCTTTCCACAGATAGAGCAGTTTGCTAGTTTGCATTCCTCTATCTGAATCTCTAACACTAACAAGCGACAATCACCAACTTCATCACTGCCTTCTTGTGACACATCGATTGGGTTCCCACACCAGCTCTAAGTTAACTATTTCAGAGCTCTATCCCTTTCTTTCTCCCAACGCCTTTTAGCCGAGTCTAGTTTTCCTCTCACCCAGAAGGTGGCTAACTCCTTGGTCTTACCAGCCGCTTAAGCTAACTCAAGCAGGTACCGGGAGGGACATCTTAGGCAGTAGAATCGAGCGGTGCCGTTCAGTGACTACATACGAGTTTACGAATCAATGAAATTTCCTCTTCTATTGTAGCGATACGAACTCAGAAGCAATAGTAAAAGAAGCTTTCATTCCGGGGAGTCAGATGATTGTCTGGACTGGTTCTTTTGAGGGAGGCCTATAAATTGCACGGGTCCAAGCTTGATTGATTGATTCTTTTAAAACTAGCTCCTGTAACCAATCTCACCATTAGCATTTTCACCATTCTAATGGAAACTCAATTCTGTGGATTAAAGCCCTTCTTTAAAGAAGTCCTCTAACTAGATCAGCTAAGTAGGTAGCTTCGCTCAATTGATTCTATAACTCACCATAGCAAGGTAAGCTGCTATGTCTGAGTCGTTACTAACAACCGAGAAGCCAGTCTCTCAGCTGATAGCTCATCGGATCATGCAGCTCCTGATCTGGTCATAGAAAGAAGGAAGTCCGAACTCAAAGCTAGTGTTTGAGCCAGCTGTCCTTAGTAGACTGGAAGCCAGATAAGGAAGTCTGGTCTAGCTCTCGAAAGTGGAAGGCGGAAAAAAAAACAAAAAAGGATAGCTAAAAGTGGGGAAAGTAGGGCTACTCACATTGATTTACAACCAAAAATCCTATCTTGAAAATGACATCTTCGTGAAATAGAGAAAGCCGTCCCGTCTCCAACTGAGGTCTTCTCGTCCGCTGCCAGGAAGATTCGATCCCAATGACCGCCTCGCAAGACCTTTGTACTTTTTTATTATTATTGCCTTTCCTTAATTAATAAGGAAATCCACTTCTTTACTAGGGAGAACTCGATTTGAAGCTTTCATTCCTCTTTGGGTAGTTTGGTTTATCTTTATTTAGCTATTGAGCAACAAGAGTTCGCTACCTTTCTGCGTAAATCTTGTTTTCGGGGGCTTTGTTGGCTTGCTGGCTAGCTCGTGCAATCAATAAAAAATGATTCGCGTTAGTAAGCTAGCTTCGTAAGCTAAGCAAGCCTGGTTCTCCGGGCACTAGGGTAGGACGTGGATCGACCATGACGAGAATGGACTTCTCCATAATGTAATAGAAGAGTCACAGTCCAGTTCCACGGGCTTTCTCCCTTCTCGACCAGACGAAAGAGATATGAATTCCATTCAGGCGGGTAAGGGCTTGGCTTGACCCTGTGTTCTCGGGTCGGAGGTGAAAACTGGCAAAGTTCATCATTCAGTGGTGGGGTGTTCGTAGAAAAGAAGGTGTCGCCCAACGAGTGGCAGATTTTGATGGAGTCTCGCTTGGATGCTGGGGAGATCCATAGATCTGGATAGAGTCCTCGGAATAGTACGTGCGCTAGCGCGCTACGGCTTACGTAGTTGATCGGATCAGATAGCCTTTCGGGCAACCAACCAAACCCGGCCCATCAAATTCCATTCTGATCAACAACTTGAAGGTATGGCTGAGTGGCTTAAGGCATTGGTTTGCTAAATCAACATACAAGAAGATTGTATCATGAGTTCAAATCCCATTTCCTCCGGAACAGAAGTGAAACGGGCGGGCGAAATGACGTGAGAGAAAGAACCTCTTGGTGGAGTCCGCCCCCCCTGAATAGCACTACTTATTTACTAGGAGCGGAGAGACCTTTGCGTGTTCTTTTTGTTTGATCGGCCTATCTTCTTTCTATAAGCAAGCTCCCTCCGGCTGTCCAGGGGCTGGGCGGCTCTCGGTTCTTTAGGGGGATTAGGCGGCAGTTGAAAGAGCTGCTCGAAAGCTTGACGAAGAAGCGAAAAAGGCCTATATATAGATTCTATTATTTCTTATTATTCATTATTATTCTATTTTTAGTACAAGGGATTTTTACTAGTCAAGTGGTAAGGTAGGGCGCTATTCGATGAAGAAAACATCTTTTAGGAAAGTGGTTCAGGTAGCTCAGCTGGTTAGAGCAAAGGACTGAAAATCCTTGGTTCGATCTATGATGGCTAGAAGCACATTACCTCTATCATTTTGGGGTTACGCTTTGCTCTCCGCAGTCCGTATACTAAATATGGCCCCAACCAAGAAAGTGGAAAAGACACCTTTTGAAATATGGCATGGAAACCCTCCATCATTATCATTCTTAAGGGTTTGGGGTTGTGAAGCTTATGTTAAGCAATACACTCCAAATAAATTGGAAGTCCGATCTACTAAGTGTATTTTTGTAGGATATCCTAAAGATGATATAGGATATTATTTCTACGACCCAACCGAGCAAAAGGTATTTGTTGCTCGAAAGGGTAAGTTCTTAGAAGCTAAGTTCCTTATGGAAGGAACCAGTGATAGAACAGTGGAACTTGAGGAGGATCAAGAACCACAAGACGATACACGTTTGGTTGATACAAGCACTCAACAAGAGGTTGTTGAAAACGATCAAGAGGTTGATCAGAACATACAAAATGTTCGCAGATCTGGTAGAATTAGTAATCCACCTGAAAGATATGGATTTTTCATGGATGGATGCTACGTGGTAGATTCAGATGAACCAACCACATACCATAATGCAATGTCAAAATCTGATTCTGACAAATGGCTTGAAGCCATGAACATAGAGATGCAATCCATGTATGATAACCAAGTTTGGGAGTTGGTTGTGCCACCACTTAACTCTAAAGTAGTTGGAAGTAAGTGGGTTTTCAAGAAGAAAATTGATATGCATGGTAACTTGGATACTTACAAAGCAAGACTTGTAGCAAAAGGTTTCACTCAAACTCAAGGAATTGATTATGATGAGACCTTCTCGCCTGTGGCGATGCTAAAGTCAATAAGGATATTATTTGCCATAGCTGCATATTATGACTATGAGATCTGGCAATTGGATGTCAAAACAGCTTTTCTTAATGGATATCTTGATGAAGATGTCTATATGGATTAGCCTGAAGGTTTTGTCGATCCAAAACATCCTGACAAAGTATGCAAGTTAAAGAAATCAATCTATAGATTGAAACAAGCATCTAGAAGTTGGAATCACCGTTTTGATGAAGAAATTAAGAATTTTGGATTCATCAAGAACGGCGATGAAGCTTGTGTGTTAAAGAAAGCTAGTGGGAGCATCATCACTTTCTTAGTACTGTATGTCGATGACATTCTACTATTTGGGAATGCCATTCCAACCATGGAAGGTGTAAAAGCTTGGCTTGGAAGTTGTTTTTCCATTAAGGATCTTGGTGAAGTCGCCTACATTCTGGGAATAAAGGTCTATAGGGATAGATCAAGGCGCTTGATAGGTTTAAATCAAAGTGCATACATTGACAAAGTCTTGAATAGGTTCCAAATGGAGAACTCTAAGAGAGGTTTTGTACCTATTCAAAAGGGGACAATATTGAATACATCTCAATGTCCAAGCTCAAAGGATGAGCAAGAGAAAATGAAAAGAATCCCATATGCGTCAGCTATAGGATCCATCATGTATGCAATGATATGCACCAGACCGGACGTGTCATGCGCCTTGAGCATGACGAGTAGATACCAGCAGAATCCAGGTAACAGTCATTGGATGGCTGTTAAAAGTATATTGAAATATCTTAGGAGGACTAAGGATATGTTCTTAATATATGGATCTGGTGAGGAGGAACTCGTTGTAAAGGGTTACACTGACGCGAGTTTCCAAACCGATCGAAGTGATTCTCGATCGCAATCGGGGTATGTCTTCATTTTAAATGGAAGAGCAGTTTCTTGGAAGAGCTCAAAACAAGACGTGGTAGCATTGTCCACTACAGAATCAGAATACATCGCCGCTTCATTGGCAGCCCAGGAAGCTGCATGGCTAAAGAAATTTATAGCCGACCTAGGGGTGGTCCCTACCACTCAAGACCCCCTAGAGATCTTTTGTGATAACGAGGGTGCGATTGCTCAAATCAAGGAACCTCGTGCGCACCAAAAGACTAGACATATCGAGCGGAGATTCAACTACATAAGGGATGAAGTTGAAAAAGGAAAGATATGTATTCGCCAAGTTCACACCGATCAAAACATTGCGGATCCACTCACGAAGCTCCTTGACAGAGGAAAACATGAGGGTCATACATGTTCCTTAGGACTTCGATATTCTAGTGATTGGATTTGATCTATTTTGTATTTGGATATTGAAACAATTGTTATTTTAACTCATTTATGGCATCTTGAGTTACGTTTCATATTAGCATGTTTAAATCCATGAATAAGTTAATTATTCTAAATGTCCGTAGTCGATCATAATTGAGGGAACAAATATGAATGTAAGACTATTATGAATTTGGATTGGTGGATATTCATTAGATGTGAATATAGAGCAAAGTGTTGCTGCCAAAGTTCATAGATAAATTGGGATACAAATATTGGACTGACTCGCTCTCAAATATTACTGCATGGAATCATCTGTGATTGATCATAAGTAAATTTGAGTAAAGGAGAATATCATAGTATCCTCTGACCTGAGATACATATTGGGTCTTGATATTCACCAAATATTGTACCTTGACTTATTTCTTCGCTGTCAGTAATATGACAGTACATAAGGCTAAGCTCAGGTGTGGTACAAGGTGATTGTGAGAGACGTATGTAGTCAAGATGGGATTTGTTCCTCTTATTCGTTGAGAGTAAGATGTCTAAGGCCTGCTAAAGTGAAATCAACAGAGAGTGATCACTCTGTGTCTCTGGATTTAACATGACATCTGTAACGAAAGGATAAATGATAGATTCACCTAAATCGTGTTCAAGTAAGGGACTTTAAAGCGATGATGTTATTGAATGGCAAATATAGTTATACGTATTGGGGGTAGTAAACCGTAGTTTGGCGTCATTTACTACTTGCATCAATCTTCTATGTATCTTGTGCAAGTGGGAGATTGTTGGACTCAGTATGCCCAAGACACATATTAAATTGATGTGGCTAGTACGTTATGATCCAAGTCGAGTCATACCCAATAACAAGCTAGACAAACACTTATATTATTTATTTGTGATATGATCAAACAAATAAATATTAACAGTTACAATATTTAGAAATTGGTTTTCTAAATAATTACACTTGAGAAACCAATAAATTATGTGGATAATTTATTATGAGAGAATATTTTATTTTGTTATTTAATAAGTTAAATAACATTTTTAAAAGAGGTTTATAAAGTCTTGAAAACATATAGTGTTTATTTTATAAAAGTTATAAAAATAAACAAGACTTTATTTAATAAAATAATTTTTTTTTAAAATACCCACATGGGGCCGGCCCCCTTTCTCTCTAACCAAAAAATTTGGTCCAATTTCTTTTCATGCATCTTGCATGTGGAAGAAACCTCTTGATTGGGCAAAAAGGAGGTGGCTCTTCTCTCATCTTTTCTATATTTTGTATGACAAAAAATAAAAAGATAGAAGAGATAATCTCAAAGTGGAAGACTTGGATTTATGCTCTCTAAATTTCGGTCATAAGAGGCAATTTTCAAGTGTTCGGTTTTTTGTTTCAAGTGTTGAAATCCTAGGTACAATCGTAGTGTTTGTTGGAAGCTTGGGGTATACAAGCTTGAGGCCTTCTACTCTTGAAGGCGGTTCTTGAAGCATCATCCGTTTCATCCTCATTACTCCAAGAAGGTAGTTTTCTAAACATCCTATGGTTGTGTTTGATAGTATGCATCTTCATATATGGATCCGGGTTTTGGGATTTTGCATATAAATGGTTTTATATCTTATAAAAGTAACATGTTTTAAATATAATTCCGCTGCGTTTTTATTTCATAAGGATGAAATTGCTTTGATAAACATGTTAAAATCCCATCATGTGTTAACATATAAAAACGCACCCAAAGGTGAGTACATAGATCCCCTCTGTTTACTGTTTTCGTTTGTTTTGGGGTGATTCATATGTATCAAAACGATTTCGATATTTTAACGATGGTTTCAAAAACGATTAAGATGGTTTCGATAATGTGAACGAATTTGTTGGTTGTAGTTACATAACGAATGACATTCAATAGCATTGATCAAGTGGACCAGTATTAGGTTATGGTACCATAGGATCTGACAAATCCCGTTATCAGACCGCACCCATGGTTATGTGTGGGTTAGGTGGGTAATGACTGAATCTGATGATTGTTAACTTACCCTTTGGAGGTTTGTTAATGCGAGAACGAGTTAAACGATGAACGAGTCACAAAGGTTTGAATGTTATTAGCGAGACGACCAAAAGTAGTTTTCACAATTAAAACGAGAACGATTTGAACGAGTGAACGACTTGGAACGATTTGAACGATTTAAACAAATGAACGATGATCTACAACGAGAACGAGTTAAACGATGTCACACAACGATGTTTACGAAACTATATAAACCATACGAGTTTTATTACGAGAACGATTTATGATTTGGTTTACATAAACAAATGTTTTGGGTTAAGATTCATGGCATCGAGGTTTATAAATTATGACCAGTCTGTCTTGACTTGGTTATTCCTTTTTTTTTTTTGGGTAAAGGGTTACCCCGGTGATTCTATTAAAATGCAACCGCAATTAAGAACAAGTAGTGAGGATGTGTTCCACACTAGTTCATATACAGGACATGCCCCATATATGTAAATCAAAAGAAAAAACCAAAGACCTATAACACCCCATAACCTAGTCTACTATACATCATGACAAGACATCTAGTAGATAAAACATTGCAAACCACAAAACATAATCCTCAACTACCATCATCAAAGATAAAGTAGCCACAAAACAGCAGCCCCTTCAGACGAAAAGCAGACAGCCTATCCATTAGAGAACTTGGTAGAAGAGGTGCTTGCCCCTGCTTTCGAAGAAAAAGGATGAGTACCCGATGTCATAAATTCACTAGTTTCATTGTAGACTTCTTCAACCTCCTCCTCATCCAATTCCTGCCTGTCACTCGACGGTTTCTTCTCCACTGGACCCACAGTGGTACCTCCCTGATTACCAGTATCATCCTTCAGAATGTCAAACGGGTTAGACGTTGAAACCTGATTCTGCATCGGACTCTTTGAGGACGATTTTGGTTTAGGGTTGACAACTGGCCTGTAAACTAACTTAGGCTTCTGATTTTTCATATGGATGCCTTGGTTGTTCACTTTCTTCTTCTTGACCTCTACAGCCTGAAACTCATCATTATTCTTTTCAGCATCCCCACTAGAAGTTACCTGAGGGTTCTTTGGGCACGAGCTGTCATCATGACCAAACACACAGCAAGAGGAGCACCTTAGAGGCTCCCAATCATATTCTATCTTGACCTCCACCTTTGAATACCCACTACCATCCATAGATGGGATAGCAACAGTAACACTCTTTTTTAACTCAGCCCCCGCTTGCACTTCAATAAGCGCTCTAGCATAGCTGCTCCTTCCCCAAGATTCAGCACACATTGAGGCAGTATACGTATCCAACATCTTAGGTATCCCAATCATAGAGGCAACCAAGCTAAGCCCATCCTCGGTAAATGCCGCTAACGGCACATCATGCATCTTGACCCAAACTGGAACCACTTTAATGTCCTCTTTTTCCATCTTGATAGAGGGCGACCACTCCTTCAAAATTATGGGAACACTTCTAATTAGCCAAGGCCCATCCTCTAGCATTTGATTCATCCCTTCCTTAGTAGTAAACTTAAAGAAAAATAACCCGTTTGCATTCATCATGAGCCGGGAAAGACCATATTTAGCCCAGTTGTTTTTAGCAAAGTAATCGACCACAGGAAATGCCAACCGTTTACCCAGAAAATATCCAAACAAAGTGTTTGCATACCTATCAGTAACTTGTTGAACCGACGACAATGGAATAACAACATCAGCACCATCAACTTTCTCGGCAGATTCCATCGCCCGAAAATTCACTTTAACCTTCTCCTTTGTGTTCTTTACAATGTTAGCGAAGGAAACAGGATCTGCAGGCCCCGAAGTTCGTGCTTTACCTTGAGCAGCCGAGAAATTCATTCCATTAAAACCTGTTGATGGTGAACATCCCATCTTGGGATAATCCCAACATTGCTCTGGTCGCTCAGCAGCCGATTTTACCACCGGTGATGTGACCTTTGTGAGTTCATCAATGATATTTATACCACGTTTTGGCTTTATATTGTTCCCATCAACATCAAGAATACGATCAGCAATTTCTTTAAACGACAGTGGTGGCTTTCCACCAATTTTCGTTTGTTCATCCATTAAACCCTAATCTTATCAATCAGAAAGGGAGTGACGGCTGAACCCAAAAAGAAACTGGCAAACCCTAGCAGCCGTGACAAAACCTGAATATAGCCAATTCTGCAATGATTAAACAGCCGCAACAAGCGCAGGACCTTGTGAACCCTAATCTGATGTAATACTGATTCGCCGTTCAGATCAGATTAAGAATAAACCCTAGTCATAAAATAGGCAGCCGTCACCCTAAACCAATCAGAAGATAAAGAAAAACCGGAACAGATTAGTAATAGGATGGACGGCGGCAAAGACAAAACAAACCTACTTGTAAAATCCCTAATCTTAACTTCAATTAATTAGGAATCAAGGTATAGTCAAGATGCCTTAGCAGTAAAGGAATCGACAAACCCTAATCACTAATCAAAATCGATCAAGAACAGGTTAGAGACGAATGAAAGTAGGGTTTAGGAGAGAATCGCCAATTTCGCCCAGAGCTCCATCAGAAAGTATCTCGCTCCTTTTAGGCTTTTAATCTTGACTTGGTTATTCATTTTACAATACAAACATTTTACAAAACAAAGTTTCTAATATCGATTAACAAAGTTGTACGAGATATTTCAACATGTAAACGAGCCATGAATCTGACACTCACACAAAACCTATGTACTCGCCAACATTTCTTTGCTGACTTTATTTTTACATATGTTTCAGGTGATGTTGCTTAATGTTGATTGCTAGGATGCATGAGTCACATAGGATCTGGACGAGACCTTAGTGACATAATAACAATGATAGTCGATGAATAACTTGTTTGTTTCATGCTAAGACAATGTTAATGTTTAATATTTAATAAAACGAAACTCTTTTGTACCCATGGTTGTGAAACAATAATTCTGTTACAACACTCCCCGATGTTTCCACCACGATTTGTTGTTTTACGTGGTCGGGGTGTGACAGAAGAAGTTGTTATCAGAGCCAATGGTTATAGGGAATTAGGTTATTAGTAAAATTTTGACCTAGACTATAAATTTCTAGGACCCCAACGCAAGTTGATTTGCATTTAGATTTTAAAAACAAAATCTGAATCTGCTTCAAAAATTAATCATCCATTCTAGGATGATTGATTACTAGGTTTTGAACCCTCTGTTGTAAGGTTTTGAACCCTTCCAGTTTGACTCATTTTTTGCTTAGTGCCTTCTGAGTATTCAAAATCTCGTCAAAGTTTGGGTCTAAATAATGTGAACACGTGCAATCTGGAAGAGTGAATGCCTGTACCCTGAGTTTTCTGTCTAAGGCTAGAGTGTTCGTACAAATCCACATAATCGGACCAGTCACTCTTACCTGGGAACTCTTGGGGTGAGTGTCCACTTATAGGCGAGCATGTCTTCGCGATACATTATTCTGATTCCTTACTTTGATTAGTCACTGCGTGTCGTTTGTTTGTTCGAGGTAACGAACAAATGATCGCCTTCCTTATGTTTTGTCGATATTTTCAATACCTCTTTTGTTTTTCCTAAGTGTCGACCTCACTCGTTTCTCATATTTCCTTGTTAGACAATGCCTCCTCGACATGATGCATAATCTTTTACTGCTGAAGAAGTCGCAGCCCTTGTCTCTCAGCAAATGGCTGCTGTGCTTCCAGGCGTTGTGACCCAAATCCACGAGCTATACAACAACAATAATAATAACAATGCACAATGTAATTTCAAGAATTTCAATTCTGCTAAGCCGCTAAAGGTTTCTGGGTCGCAAGGAGCAACTGCGCTCCTTCAATGGTTCGAAAGTATCGAGAGCATATTCAGACATGTGTAATGTCCGAATGGGCGTAAGGTTAAATTTGCATCAAGTGTGTTTGAGAAGCGTGCTCTTACGTTGTGGAACGGAGTGATGTGCAATAGGGGTGCCGAAGTGGCATTGGCACAAACATGGGAAGAGCTTCGAGCTCTCATGAGGAGAGAATTCTGTCCCCGTCATGAAATTCGAGCTTTGGAACGAGAGTTTGACGATCTAAAACAAGATGGGGGAGAACACCGTGCGTATACGGATCGATTTGAGGAACTTAGTCTTTTGTGTCCTACTATGGTTACCCCGTTGGAGAAAGCGATAAAGAGGTATATTGATGGGTTACCCGATTCCATACAGGATATTGTGACTGGCGTTAATCCTACTACAGTTCGTCACGCGATCGAGTTATCTGCTACCCTGACTGAGTCGCAAGTCAGGAAGGGTAAACTTACCTGCAAGGGTGATAAGAAGAAGTCGACCGAATCTGTCAAGGAAAAGGGTAAAGGTAAGAAAGGTGAGTCGTCGAAGAAGTCGAGAAAGCGAAAGGGTGCTCAGAACTTTGCAGTTACTGCTCAGAACCCTAAGAACCCACCAGCTCAACCACCTGCGAAGAAAGCGTATGCTGGTACCGCACCTCATTGTGCTCGCTGCAACGGTCATCATGTTGCACAACAAGCTTGTAGGCAATGCACAACGTGTGGTAAGCTTGGGCATCTGGCCAACATCTGTCGTTTAGGCCAGAATCAGATTGTTCAGAATCAAGCTCCGATTCAGGGGAATGCTGCTAGATTCCCACCGGGTACATGTTTCAATTGTGGAGAGTTTGGTCACTTCCGCAACAACTGTCCGAGGCTGGTGAATGCAAACGCGAATGCTAATGCGAACCCGAATGCGAATGTCAACGCAAATGTGAATCCCGCTCGTGGGCGAGCGTACAATCTGAATGCTAACGAAGCGAGGGCTGACAACGAGGTGGTTAATGGTACGTTTCTTGTTAACAATCGACCTGCATCTATTCTTTTTGATTCTGGTGCCGATAGAAGTTTTGTTTCATTATCTTTTGAACCTTTGCTTGCGATACCTAGAACTAAACTGAGGAAACCCTTATCTGTCGAAGTTGCTACTGGTAAACCTCTTGTTCTCGATTCTGTTATTCGTGATTGTCAGTTAAACCTTGATAACCATCTTTTTCCCATTGACCTCACGCCGATGCAACTTGGGAGTTTCGATATTATCGTGGGGATGGATTGGTTAACCAAACATCATGTTGAGGTGGTTTGTTTCGATAAAATTGTTCGTATTCCTCTTCCGTTTGGCGATGTTCTGGAAGTTCGTGGCGAGAAGCCATCTGGCGGATTGAAGCTTATGTCGTGTACAAAGGCCCAAAGTTGTTTGCGAAAAGGATATGTTGCTTTACTGGCACATGTCACCGAGGAGAAAGGCAAGAGCAAGAGTATTCAGGATATTCCGATTGTTCGGGATTATCCAGAGGTGTTTCCCAATGAACTGCCTGGTTTGCCTCCAGTTCGTCAAGTCGAGTTTCATATTGACCTTGTACCCAATGCCAACCCGATTGCGAAAGCACCTTATCGTCTTGCACCGTCGGAGATGCAAGAATTATTGAAACAGCTTCAAGAGTTGTCTGATAAAGGATTCATCCGTCCGAGCTATTCGCCTTGGGGAGCTCCTGTCCTCTTTGTGAAAAAGAAAGATGGATCTTTTCGAATGTGTATCGATTATCGTGAGCTTAATAAGCTTACCATCAAGAATCGATATCCCCTACCTAGAATTGATGATCTCTTCGACCAGCTACAAGGTGCTTCATGCTTTTCCAAGATCGATCTGCGATCTGGGTATCATCAGCTTCGTGTACTCGAAGAAGATATTCCCAAAACTGCATTCCGTACGAGATATGGGCACTACTGTTGGACTCTGTATGCCCAAGACACATATTAAATTGATGTGGCTAGTACGTTATGATCCAAGTCGAGTCATACCCAAATACAAGCTAGACAAACACTTATATTATTTATTTGTGATATGATCAAACAAATAAATATTAACACTTAGAGTATTTAGAAATTAGTTTTCTAAATAATTGCACTTGACAAACTAATAAATTATATGGATAATTTATTTTGAGAGAATATTTTATTTTGTTATTTAATGGGTTAAATAACTTAATAAAAGTTGTATAAAGTCTTGTGAACATATGATGTTATATTTTATAAAAGTTATAAAATTAAACAAGACTTAAATTATTTTATAAAAAGAAATTTTTTTTATAAAAATACAAGTGAGCCGCCCCCCATCATGGGAATTCCCAAAAGATTTTTGCACCAATGACATTTCATGCAAGATGTCATATTTAGATGGCTCTTGATTGGGTGAAAATTTGGTCCAATAAACATACATGCAATTGCGTGGGTTTTGATTGGGCATGTAGGGTGGCAATGTCTCTCACTTCTTTTAAATGTAGTTGATCAAAAGGCTTTTTCAAGTTCATAAATAAAGTGCAAGAACTCAACAACCTCCTCTCTATTTTCGGCCATATGATGGTTTCAAGAGGGCTTCAATTGTGAGTTCATAAGTGTAGAAATCCTAGCTAAACAAAAGGTGTTTGTTGGAAGGCTTGGGGTATACAAGCTTGAGGTCTTCTACACTTGAAGGCAACCGTTCAAGAAGCATCATCTTCTTCATATCCATTACTCCTTGGAAGGTAGTATTCTAAACACCCTATGGTTGTGTTTTATTTTGATAGCATGCATATTCGTATATGGAACCGGGATTGGGTTTTACATATAAAATGGGTTTTATATCTTATAAGTAACATGTTTTTAAATAATAATTTCCGCTGCGTTTTTATTTCATAAGGATGAAATTACTTTGATAAACATGGACAAAAACCCAACAGTGGCATCAGAGCCGCTTATATGAATGCATGCTTCATAGGATATGAAATTTTCGGGTTTCGGGTTTGGTTAAAACCCTATGGCCGAAATTTTATATATGGTTATCCTTTTGTTTTTCAAGATTATTTTAATACATACATAAAAGTATCTTGAAAAATTATGTCATTTGGATGATTTGTTTGTTTGGACAAAAACCCATTTTTTTCGGTTTTTTCATTCTTGACCGAAAAGTAGGTTGTAAAAAGGAAACCATTTTTGCTTCTTGAATTTTATATATTTGGATATATATTTTGGTGCATATAACCTAGCCATGACCTTGTGTGAATATGTTGAATATTTGTGTTTGTGATTTATATTTGATTATTTCAATGGGTTGTAATAATTAATTATCTTTGTTCTTCCATTTGTGAAATATGTAATTTATTTATTTTCATTTGGTATGTAAGTAAATAGATTAGGTGCATTTTATTTTTACTAAAAAAATGTATTAGGATATTTTTTTTTTTGTAAAAGAAGATGCACACAAAATGCGATTTTGGTTTTGGCTAATTTCGGGCCAAAAGGACTTCATAGTTCTTAACGGGATTTTAGCCCGATAACCAAAACACATTTTTGAAGTCCAAAGGAGTTTGGACCTGAATATAAAAGACATTTGGAAGCCCAAAGAATGTGAAGAAATCACAACACAAGATGGAGACTTGAAGCATTCGGATGCGGGATCAAGTGGGAGTTCAACGACACATTATTTGTGTCAATATTCACCCCTTAGGAAGGACCTTTTGGCACACTTGTTTCGGCTAACAAGTGTGGTCAAAATAGTTGGCTATGGTTATGCACCTAATGATATGTGTGTTGTGCTTGTGTGGTTGTTTATTTTGTTGTTTGATGATATTTGGATATGCATGCTTAACAAACTAATAATCAACAACAAGCTTAAAAATGGTTCTTTAAAGATCATTAAAATTGGTTAATAAAAGGTTATTAAAAATTAATGATTTTTATAATAAAATGGGTTTTATTAAAAAGAACCTTGAAAATTTGTTTTCACAAAAGTACCAAGGATTTGAATGCATGCAAATGTATGGTACATAATGTTTTCTAAACTAGAATTTTTGAAAACTCAAAATCCCTTTTATAAAAACAAGTCAAACACCATCCTTTTATACAACACTCGAATCACTTGGGAACTCTTATTGTGGGATAAAGGTCACCTAACCACATTTGAGGGAACTTGTATGTTCGACGTGGGTTTACCATGTTTGTGGGATAAAGGTCACCTAACCACTTATGTGTAAACTCACATGTGTGTGTAAGTTGGACGACTTGATTTGGAAACCATGAACTTAGGGTCACCGAAGCATGGCGAACAAAAGGTGTTGATGGGATTAAACATGCCAACTAAACATAAAGATGTTTAACCGATCCCATATGGCTAGAAGTTGCAAAGAGTTGCAATTGTCAAACGTTGACTACCTTGTTAATTTAAATAGAGGGATAAAGGTCACCTAACCAATATTTAAATGTAAAGTTGGATTCTAGATTTTAATTATTAATTGTCTATGAGACACAAAAGGGTATTAATGATTAAAATATAATAATATCGAAAATACTAAAATTGAACGTTGTAAAATTTTGTAGATGGCCGCTAACAATATTACCCAAACCGTCCGTAACCTATCATTGAAAACGATTCTAATCCCGATGAACCTCTTATGGAAGATAAGGATGCCTATGACGATTGGATTAAGTATACTATGCAAGTTGCCTCATGTTAGGAATTATGATTCCCGAGATTCAAAAGGTTTTGAACATCATGAGCATACGACATGATTACCCAATTGTAGGAAATGTTCCTAAGGGTAGAACACTTCGAAACGGTTCGAGCGCTTCATGCATGTCGAATGGAGGAAAACCAATCGGTCTCATCTTATGTCTTTAAGATGAAAAGCCACATTGATCACCTCGAAAGGCTCAATATGGGTAAAAGGGCTTTTATCCATTCTAACGATCAATGAGGGTGGCAACAAGAAAGGGCATCACTCCGACACCAAAGCAAATGTTGCAAATGATAACGGGAAATTCAAAAGGGAAATGATTAGAAAGACTAAAGCGAAACCACCAAAACCAAAAGATAATAAGGCAAAGGTTGCCATGAACGATCCATGCTTTGAATATGGTGAGATAGGACATTTGAAAAGGAATGGTCCATCCTATCTCAAAGAGTTGAAAAACAAACTAAGAGGAATGCAGGGCAAACCTCAGGTACAATCTTAATGACACATATTGACCTTAATGTTATTTCTTCTAACACATGGGTACTAGATACCGGATGTGGAACTCTTGTTTGCAATTTATTGCAAAAGGTTCAAAAGAAATAAGCATTTCAAGAAAGGAGACTATGTTTTGAAACTTCCAAATGGTTTGGAAATTGTTTCAAAAATGTTTTTGAATGCTCCTAGTTTGACTAGGAACATTATTCAAGTTTTCCTTATAAGACAATATGGTTTTGAGTTAAAGTTTGTAAACAATGACATTTATATTTCGATGAATGACATGTTTTACTTTAAAGCTATACTTTCAAATGGTATTTATGAATTGGTTCATAATAATACATCATTTGATAGTTCAATATACCAAGCAATCACCAAGAAACTCAAAATGGATTTGAGTAAGACCTATCTTTGGCATTGTCGTCTTGGTCATATAAACAGAAATCGCATGCAAGCACTTCAAAAGAATTGTCTTTTGGAAACAAATGAAATTGGTTCATTTGATACATGCGAATCTTATTTACAAGGTAAAATGACCAAGTAATCTCTTAGTGGGAAAAGGGCAAAAGATTTATTAGGTATCATACATTCGGATATATGTGACCCTTTTAAGCCAATGACTAGGAATGGTGAAAGATACTTCATTACTTTTACCGACAACTATAGTAGTTATGGTTATGTGTACTTGCTGAGACACAAAGTTGAAGTTTTGAAATGTTCAAAGCTTTCAAAGGGTGAAGTACGAAATCAACTCTTTTAAAATTCGTCGTTCCGATAGAGGAGGAATCGAACTCTATTTGGATATGGTTCGATCTATGATGGCTAGGAGTGCATTATCTCTATCATTTTGGGGTTACGCTTTGCTCTCCATGGCACGTATGTCCAATATGGCCCCAACCATGAAAGTGGATAAGACACCCTTTGAAATATGGCATGGAAGGACTCCATCATTATCATATTTAAAGGTATAAGGTTGTGAAGCTTCTGTGAAGCAATACACCCCAAATAAAAGTACGATCCGCTAAGTGTATCTTTGTAGGATATCCTAAAGATAGTATAGGATATTAATTCTACGATCCAACAGAGCAAAAGGTATTTGTTGCTCGAAAGGCTAAGTTCTTGGAAGCTAAGTTCCTTATGGAAGGAATTAGTAGAATAGTGGAACTTGATAAGGATCAAGAACCACAGGCCGATACACGTTTGGTTAATACTAGCAATCAACAAGAGGTTGTTGAAAATGATCAAGTGATTGATCAATACACATAAAACGTTCATACATCTGGTAGAATTAGTAGTCCACCTGAAATATATGGATTTTTCTAGATGGATGCTACGTGGTAGATTCGGGTGAACCTACCACATACCATGATGCAATGTCAAAATTCGATTGTGACAAATGGCTTGAAGCCATGAACGTAGAGATGCATCCATGTATGACAACCAAGTATGGGAATTGGTTGTGTTACCTCTTAACTCCAAAGTAGCTGGAAGTAAGTGGGTTTTCAAGAAAGGCTCATTTAGTAGATAGCGAGCGAGCAGCAAGCACCTACTCCTATCAAAATGAAAAGAAGCTGAACTTGAATTAAAGAAGCGAGCCTCTATCAGAGAAAGGAAAGCCGTTGCGCGTTAGCGCATCCGTTTTCTTGCTCGTTAACGCTCTTCCTTCAGCTGGCTTCGCTTTATCTATTCATCTCTTTTTTAAAATGGAGATTTAGGGATCTCTCTTGTTCATAGATCTTGAAACCAGATCTATCCCCGGAAGAACCAACACTTAAAGGGTGTAAGAAACGGAAGGTTCTCACCCTGTCCCCACATTGTTCTCCGACGATGTCCCCTGGGCGAAAGGGGACACCATTCTCTTTCTTTCTTCAATCATTCTGATCAGGAAAAGTGGGTTTGTTCGTTTCGTCCTCCTATCTACGCAATTCTCTGTCTTCGTTCGTGATCATGTTGGACGAAAGGTAGTTGTAGAGGAGCGGCTGTGAAAGGGCTCTTCCCCCCTTTCCATTGAAGTAGGGCGGGCTTCCTTTCCCCACCATTCTGGCCTATTATAGGGATTTTACCGATGCTGAAGGTAGCTTGCTTACCAAGCCACCCACTTGAGAAGCTGGTCGCTAGAAAGAAGCGACGAGGAAGCGAAGCTGTCTACGAAGCTTTGCTTCTCCCCTGTAGTCGTAATACTCAGCTCGTCTCTACTTTGATTCAAAAGGTAACCGATGGTTCCCGACTTTCTCTGGTTTCCGTAATCGTAACCCTTTTTCCGATTACATAAACTTTTTTTTCTTTTTCATAGCGATACGCTCTAAAAAAAGTGAAGGATAAGCAACCCTTCTAGAAGCGGTAGCTTCCCGCCTCCTTCATTCCTACTGCCTCCTTCGGTGAGAAGTTCCCTTCCTTTTCTAAAAAAAGAAAATGCCTGATTGGTCTGCTCAGCAAACGTACAAAGTGGACCGCTGTTTGGCTAACCCCCTTCTTCCCATTCGAGTTGGGTTGACCCAGAAGTACAGTAAGAAGGAATGGAACTGCTTGAGAGTCGTCTGAAGTTCACACTTGGGTAAAGACGACTGACTTTGGAAACGGAACACGAACCAATTTCAGCTATTCCGGCTTCTTATTGAGCGTAGAGAAATCAAGGTTTATGAGAAAGTCAGCGAAGTTTCTATTATGTTCTACCTTTGGGCAGTCTCACTCCACAGTGACAGCGGAAGGCTCCGCACCTGAGCCTCGTTAGACTCAGCAGAAGTGTAAGGTGTAAGTGAAGAAAATAGAAGAGATGAAGTCCGCCCCTTAGCCTAGTCTATATCCACAGCTGACGCAACTCCGTCTCCCTACTACTTAATTAATTAATGGTTAAACTTTTTCATAACCTGAGCTTTCCTTAACCAGTTGACCTTACTTCGAAACCTTAGCCTCTCTTTCTTTATAGTTCGACTAAGTGACTTCGTAACCGAAACCTACTTTTTTTCTTACTGTAGCATAGGCCTTCGCCACTTCAAACGGGCACTTCGCCCCTCTTTTTTTCTTAGAAAGAGCGGGGCCTTACTTATTCAGGGGGTGGGGGAACCGTAGGAAGGGGGACGAACCGCCGAATTTACATCTGAAATTGCCAACATGAACACAAAAGAAATCTTTAATTTCGTATAGAAAGAAAACGAACCACTTCTATTCTCGGAGCCCACGGAGCGGTATATGAAGAATGGCTTTTTGGTCCCCTTCGTTCAGTGGTTAGGACATCGTCTTTTCATGTCAAAGACACGGGTTCGATTCCCGTAAGGGATAGGTACTTATTCCCGGCCGCTTTCAGTTAGTGTTCATTGCTGAGTGATCGCTCGCTATCTGGCTGGAAAAGGTGGTCCGGAAGCTTCCTCTCTCCCAGCAAGCAAGATGAGATCACCACTTCTCTCGGACTTCCTTTACTTCATAACCTTAGCTTTAGATGTCCTTTCATAGATTCTCAAACCTCCGACAGACTAATATCCATGCATGCGTTCTTTCTCTCCTCCCCTCAGCCATAGAGTCATCTTTCCCCCTTTTCTTTTTATTTCTTTATTTTTCTTTTTAGGCATTGAACCCCGCCGCTCCATGTTTCGTCGACATCCCAAAAGTTTCATCGACAGCACAAGTGGTGAAACTCTCAGGTGTTTCGTCGACAAGACCAGTGGCGAAACTCCCAAGAGTTTCGTCGACACTGTTAATAGCTTCATGCATTAGCCCCAATTACTCCCGTAATTTCTGTAACATCAGCAAATAACTTTGGCAGTTTCAAATCAAATTAAACAGCATTGAATTCAGCAATTATGCACATTACATTACTTTAATCATTCTCAATCAAGAATAGTAGCAATCTGATCATTAGATTAACGAGTTCTAACACTAACATGCAAATCATAACCTCAATTATTCGACTATTCCATATCATCGATCCCATGATTTTCATACGATTCGGATTATCACGGCAACAATACCACCAAATATTCATGCATATCTAGAACCCTAGTCTCATTCGGGTTTATCAACTCTACAGTTTGCAAATTCTTAACTTACCGAACAAAACATGAACCAATATCATAATCATTTACATGTTCCTGTTTAACATAAATTTATCAATTACACAACTAGCATGGAACCCTAGATACCACATAGATCTTAACAATCAAACAGTATAACAAGCAAGTCTAATCAGATAATCGCACACTAACCGATTACGAGATGGAGCAAGAATTCAAGAGGATTGGTGATTGCCGTCGCGTGCAAGATTGGGGAGGAGAGTCTAGGGTTTTCGTCGGTTATGATATTACGTAATGGAATGCGAATAAAAGGTATATATAACTGATGTGTTTGGGCCTTACCTGGGCCGAAAGCCCATTCCTACGAAACATCAAAGGGGGCGACGAAACTCCCTAGTTTTGTCGAGTTGAGAGAGTGGTGAAACTCCCTAAGTTTCGTCGAGCTTGTTAGGGGCGAAACACTATGTTTCATCAAGTATTGTTTTTAACTTTTAAACAGTTCAAGAATTTATAAAACTAAACACCTTAGACACCTTAATCATATACCAAATAATAACACCATGTCTCAACATATAACACACGTGCACAATCACAAAACAAACAAGTTATAAATAATGTGTCGAGGAAAGACCTTGAAAACTTGAGTTGTCACATGGCAAGCCCACGTCGCCTTCGTCTCCCATTGTAGTCGCCTTCTTCATATGGCAAGCGCTACTCGTCGCTTGCACTACATTGTCTGACGATAACCTTGCCTGACCGCTTCCGCTTTGACTGAGCTGATCGTCGCACTTGACTTCTATATCCCATTATCCATAGATCTCCTTCCTTATCGTTGCCGGTCTAAGCAGAAGGTTGCTAAGTCAGATGTCTGGTGAACACATTCGTAATGAGTATGGGTCTAGTAGGTGTACTAGGAAGGAAGCGAGGTACTGAGTTTAGCGTCGACAAGTGGATCTTTATTCTCAATGATATGGGAGACAGTCAAAGCATCAGTCTCAGCATCAACAGAAGAAAAGGACTGACCGACCGCCATTCAAGCGAGATCCCGGAGGCTCGAACTTTTTGCTAGCTTTGAAACATGGGCCGAAGGAAAGAGGAAGACCAAACAAAGTCGCAGTCAAAGCAAAGAAAAAGATGCCAAAAAAGATTCACTTTAGCTTCTAGCTCGCTTAGTGTAGGTTGCTTGTAATCCTGACATCCCGAGTTACAGTTTGGGGGATTGATTACGTGGCTAAATCTCCCGTTAAGGAGCTTTCCTACGTTCCTGTCCTTGATGTATCTCTCATTCCGAGGTGAGGGTGAGGTTGCTTGCAAGACTTTCCATAGCTGGCTCGGCCGAACGGAATCACCGATCTAGATACTAGATAGAAGGGTCGTTCACTCCCTATTCTTTAGAGGTTGCTTGCGACGGTAGCATTAGCTAGGCAATCAAGGCAGGTCGAACAGAGTCAGTCCTAGGGTGAAGATCATCGGATGGAAAAATGGATAGAGCTGGCTAATCACTTGATGACCCGGTGGACAATGGGAACAGAGAGTCGCTCCCATAAACGAAAGAATGGGACTCCTGGTCCTGATCGAACCAGAGATTCCGACAACCCGGGGAATCGGAAGAAAGAGATGGGTCGAATGCTGGAATCTGCCCAGAAGTCCTGACTTTTTCGAGGCAGGGCTTCGATCCGTATCTGGCCAACTCCTCAAATTCCTGGCTTGCTTATAAAAAGTCGTATTCCATTCCAATTCTGGCTTCTCTCCCACTACTCCACCCAATTTATTCTTATTATTTAACTATTTTTGATTGAACAACGGACAGCTTATGCTTCTAATAGATTCCTAGCTAGTTATGAAAGTACCTGACAAGTAAGTAGGGAAAAGGGCACCCGAGGCTATATTCTATTCTCTTACGAGATTTGGAGGACAAAGAATAGCACGCTTCTCTTGCCTCTAGGAAGAATAGAAGGAACCTATTCTCTTATACAATCAGCTGTGCACAAAGATGTTCCTACCACTATTGAGAGGGAGATACTACGCTTAAGCGACACCTTACCTCTTATTGACTTGAACAAACCCTTCCCAGTGAGTGTAATATGTTTAGTAAGCTTCTTGTTTTCACGGAACCATTCTCTCATTTCCTCTATCCCTATGAGTCTCCTTTTCTTTTCTTTCTCTTATCCACTTCTGTATTTAGTAGTGACAAGTTGCTGTGGAAGAGTTTGACAACCGCTTGGCTTGGCTTGGGGACTAAATAGCGGGTACAAGTAGAAGAGGTAGAGGTACAAAACACGTGACCAGGGGGGACAAGATTCCTAAAGATCTCGACACCTAAAAGAAAGAGCGCACTAAATTGGTGAAGTTGGCTTCCTGGATGGTTACTGGTACAGATTCACCTAAATATCTTCCCATTGAATCAAAGCTAAATAAACTACTGCTCAGGTGGCTGAAAAATTATACACTACTTTCACAATCCGCAAGAAAATAAGTTTTCCCAGTATCAATTTGTCTAAAAGGTCAATTGCCTCTCTATGGCCGAGGAGAACTCCTAGTCCATAGTCGAAGCCCAACATGACTCTTTGACAGTCCTCCTCTTTAGAGTGGTTTCCTCCCACTTCCAGTCGAGTTTTATAGATTCCGATAGAGTCACCGCTCGCTTTTGCTTTTGACAAAATGCCCTAGTCCTTTTGGTAAGGGTAAGCATTTCGTAAGCAGAAAAAACTAGATATTAAACTCCCGGTATAAGTTACAATGCTCACTATTACGGATCCCACGAAGCCAGCTCCCGCTGAAGCAATTGTTGCTGCGGAGGTAGCTAAATTACCTATCCACTATAGACGGAAAAGGCATGCTGTGCCGGACTTAAATAAACCTTAGTTGAAAAAAAAATTGGTGGACCAGAAAGAAATTATTGACCTTGATATAACTTTATACCGGAGTAATTGAAGACTCCAAGAATGGCACGCACGAAGAAGCCTACTCAGAGTAGGAATCCCGCACATTATAAAAAAGGAAAATGGACCTGCAACTACCTTAGACTTTCTTTAAGGAAGATTGCAAATAAGAGCTGATCCTATAATTGTAATAGTAAGATTAGGATCCTGACTCATCTGTAAATTTAAGGCATATAAGGTAAATACATAGATATAGGGAAACTTACGTATACTATACCTATAGGATCCTCTCTTATGAAAAGGAAAACTACGGGATAGCTATGCCGCAGTCAAAAAGACATATTTATGGATATGTACTAAGCCAGCTCTTTATACTAAGGCGTATCAAAAATGGGGTTCGATATAGGGAGTCTTTGCTGTTTACTGTTTACTTTACCTTTACCCAGCTTAAAGAACTGTGCCATAAATTCATAAGAACTGCTATTTGTAGAGCTTCTATAGCTTCGAGCCCTTTAGTTCGTTATCAAGCGTATAGCTTAGAGGGTGATCGCTGGCCACAAACTTGCAAGAGTCAGCTATTTGTTCACATTCAAGCATTCGTTCCCCATGTTCGAGCTAGTCGAATCAGTACTTATTGTTATACCGTTCGTGCCCCTTAGAGCCACTTAACTCGCTTTCAAGAATCAAAATCCTGCTTCCAATTAATAGACTGAAATGAAAACTTTTAAAGATGTTATGGAGGGTTTAAAAGTCATCGGTGCTGGAACTGCTACAATTGCTTTAGCTGGAGCTTCAGTCCGAATTGGAAAGATATTCAGTTTCTTGATCCATTCAGTAGCACGGAGTCCGTAATTGGATACTAAATTGTTTGGTTACGCCATTTTAGGCTTTGCTCTCACGGAAGCCATTGCCTTGTTTGCTCTTATGATGGCCTTTCTGATCTTATTCGTATTCTGAGATTCGCTACCGTCAGTAGCCTTCCTCCCAAGGCGAGCGAAGTGACGTGTGGCGAGCGTCTGAGTGAGTTGAGTGAGGAAGTGAGGGCCCTGAGGAAGCGGAGGGAGCGAAAGCTGGATCGGGTTTCACTGTTTTGTTGGTTAATGCCCAACCACCTTCAAGAAGGCAAAGAAGTCAACTTCATAACCTTTTCCATTATCAGTAGCAGCAGTGGACGAATCGAGACAATAAAAATACAGGTAGGAATTTATCTACTTGCCTTTCAACCTCAGAGCATTCAGTTCAGGTACCGCAGCGGTCGACGACTTGGCTGGGGCAGATCTTCACTCATTATCCTTCTTCGAACCTTTTGGTATGTATTGCCCCTAACTACAGATCAGATCCAGCAGACGAGAAAGAAAATTCTGCACTGCTGCGGAGTCGTCGGACTTATCCACCAAGGGATTCGTGGAATTTCTGTGGATTGCGTTGGGGGAAATCTACCAAAGCTAGGCAGATAGATAGACTCATTTCCCGCTGCTAAGGGAGAGCAATGCTAACACGAGTAGTTTAACTCTGAATTACCTCGTAAGTGCGTTTCTCTTTTTTTTGCTTTGCTAGAAACTTTTGAAAAAGTCTTCAAATAGCCATTCATAGTTTACGAATTATGCTTAGTAGGGACCTAAACACATGAATGGTTCAGAGTCAGACCACGCCTTATGACAAAAGGGGGAGAAAGGACTGTCGATCTGTGATCAAAGAAAACTATACCTAAAGAATGGGATACAGATTGACCGGCACAAAAGCCATCTCTATCAATCTACGCTCATTGAGGAGACGACGACATAGAGAACTTTGTCACCCCCTTGTCACTTAAAAATAAAGAAGAGATACAAACTTTTGAATATCAATTTGGTGCGATGGAAGATGGAATCGAATAGCGAATGCACTTGACCGACCCACCATCTCTTTCCTTCAATAATGCCTTCGCTTCACTTCAAGATGCTATTTGCCAATAAGAAAAAAACTACCTTTTTAAATGGAAGAAGCCGAAGGGGTGAACGAGCGCTGCGGTAATGAGCTTTCCTTCTGCCGGCCTTTATAGGAGTAGGGGAGCGTGGTGAGATAGATAGACGTCCAATCCTGCAGCAGCTAGTTGCTCAGCCTTAGTCTTGGGCTGATCTCACACTTCAATCATGCCCTTCGTACTTCGATCCAATCAATCGATCGATCAAGAGGCTAATCTCTTTTGTTTGGGCCAGTAGCTAAAGGAAAGTCCTAGCTTTCTCTTGAACAAGGGAAGGGTAGCATAGCATTAGCTTCAATGAAACAAGCTCAACCTTGATCAAGGTGGTAGGCCGAAGAACCGGTGAACGCTTCAACTTGGCCACTGAAGAAGGCAAAGGCTGGGCAAGAGACTAGGCCAACTTACTGCTTACTGCTATGCCATGGTTGAAGCTTTAGGCTCCATAGACGGAACTATGTATTAAGTATTAGGGAGGGGAGGACACCACTCAGCACCCCACGGAGCGGCGGGGTTCAATGCCAAAGAAGAAAAATAAAGAAATAAAAAGAAAAGGGGGAAAGATGACTCTATGGCTGAGGGGAGGAGAGAAAGAACGCATGCATGGATATTATGTCTGTCGGAGGTTCAAGAATCTATGAAAGGACATCTAAAGCTAAGGTTACGAAGTAAAGGAAGTCCGAGAGAAGTGGTGATCTCATCTTGCTTGCTAGGAGAGAGGAAGCTTCCGGACCACCTGTTCCAGCCAGATAGCGAGCGATCACTCAACAATGAACACTAACTGAAAGCGGCAGGGATTGAGTACCTATCCCTTACCGGAATCGAACCCGTGTCTTCGACATGAAAAGACGATGTCCTAACCACAGGACGAAAGGGACCAAAAAGCCATTCTTCATATACCGCTCCGTGGGCTCTGAGAATAGAAGTGGTTCGTTTTCTTTCTATACGAAATTAAAGATTTCTTTTGTGTTCATGTCTGCGATTTCAGATGTAAATTCGGCGGTGAATCCACCACACGCGGGTTCAATCCCCGTCGTTCGCCCATCAATAAATGGACCATTTGTTAAGGAGACAGAAGACAAACCTAGAAAGCTTTTTTTCTGCAAGTCATCTCGAGGCTTCAAACGCATTCAAGCTTTTTTTGGTATCTGATTGAAGCATAGAAATAGATTCGCGTCGCCTACTTGCTGAAAGCACAAATGGAATGGCCGATCATGAATTCTATGAAGTTTTTAAGACCTTCACTTTTGAGTGCATAATGAATGAAATGAACCCCCGGATGAGGAGCAAATCTCCCCTCCCTTTTAATAAACCATGGGGAGCCCCTAGTAGTTACCGGACAAATTGAGTTGTCATGACGAGACCTTTCTTAGTGGAAGATCGGAATTCTCTTCATCACGAGACTGATCGGATCAGACACCCGAGAGACCTCCACAATTGAGTAAGTAAGAGGACAACAAGCAAAGAGTTATGCTTTCATTTCTTTATTGAGATTGAAATCAAGTTTTTAAAAAGGGGGTAGGTATAATGAACGTAGGCCAAGTCAAGAAAAGGACTTCCTTACTTTTAGTCTTAATTACTAGTAGTTTGAAGCGAAACCGTTTTTTTTGCACTCGGTTCCTTCGTCTTAAGTAAAGTGAAGTTTCCTTTTTTTTATTTGGAACTCTTAGTCGACCTGATGCCAAGATCTTTTTGTTCGAGGTTCAGAGGAAGAAGAGAAGAGGAACCACCGCCCAATGGTGCTTTTACGAAAGTACGGTCACCGGTGGCTAATACCTTCTTGACACTATCGAACCTGAAATCCACTCTCAATCGCTCTTTTTAGTTGGCGGGCAAAGTTTCCTACCCACTGGCTACTGGCTACCGGCTAAGGAGGTACAGTGTAGCTATTGCTGCTACTGTCTTACTGTGTACAGGAACTGTGTGTGACTCTAGCTACCCGACCCCAAGGGAGGTACTTGTTACTGCTCCTCAAGTGGTTAGTGAAATGCTTCTCAGGTGAGGAGCATGAACGAGATAATACTGATTGAATCAGAAGATTATTTTAATCGACTTAATTAGAAGCTCTAATAACTATTCAAAATTGATGGTATTTCAACCACGATAATCTTGGTTGGTACGTTCTCCAATCGGCATGTGTTCACCATTTTCTATTCTTTGGATGAAATGTCGAGATTCAAGAGAAATAGGATAGGAGCGAGGCCAATCGACTATACCGGAGAGGGAGAGGAGAAGGGGGCCTAACGAGCGGGAAAAGGGATAGCCCTTCATATCGTAGTCTCGCTCAAAAGCCTAAGCTATCGGATGACAGAGGATATCGGCCAATTCATTCCTATAATAGAACTCCACCCAGAGAGCCGAAAGAGCGAAGAAAGCATAGAAAGTGGTCCTTGGTCTGAGGAGAATCCAAATATCATTATGATCGGCGCATCATTAGGTCCCGAAGAAAGGGCAAGGTTTGCCCAATTTCTTAGCCGATACCGGGATGTCTTTGCTTGGTCATATAACGATATGCCAGGCTTAGATCCAGTCCTAGTAGAGCATAACTTTAATATAGGTCTAAAAAGAAAGTCTCCAAGCTCCATCCCGACTTGGAGTTTTCAAAGAAAAAAATGGAAAGTGGCCCGCTGAATTAGGACTTGGATTATTCTGATTGGATCTCTAATCGTCCCCGTACCGAAAAAGGATGGGACGGACTTTTCTTTCAGAAAGCTAAACTAAATAAAGCCTGCCCGCTCGTGTGCTTGTAGGTGCGACTGCTTATATGATTTGGAAAGAGCGTAATGCTAGATTTTTTAAAAACCAAACACGTCCTCCGGAGGTAATATGTAGTATCATTCTAAAGACAGTTCGTTACAAGTTAATGGGAGTAAAGTTCAGACCTTGTGCTAATGTTAGAAGGCTGCTTGGAAAATGGGAGATCAATGATGATACTATGCAGTACGATGCGGGCTGATTAACTAATTAGTTTTCTTTGTGTTTCTAGATGTTAGTCTAGTCGTTTGTACTTGTTTTTTTTTTTGGTTTGTTTTTGGTGTACGCTCCTGAGGCATGTCTCTCGAGTGAACTAGTGAGGATGTCCCCTCTCTACTTGTTTTTTGTGTTTGTGAATATATAAATCACCGGGGTAACCCTTTACCCAAAAAAAAAATAAAGCCTGCCCCAAGGACGATTTCCCACTCCCAAATTTAGATGTCGGGGTACAAAACGCTGTCATTTATGGAAGGTTTCTCAGGATACAACCAAAGACGGTTGGCCGAGAAAGACCAAAAGAAGACTTCCTTCATCACGGGGCGGGAAACCTTCTGTGCAAAGGTCATGCCATTTGGCTCGGCCTAAAGAATGCCGGAGCAACCTACCAGAGGGCTATGTCTTCCATGGATGACATAGTAGTCAAATCCAAGACAAGGGTCAATCACATAGAAGTCCCCCCGATTAGTCTTCGAGAGGCTTTAAAAATCAAAGAACACGGAGCGGTAAAATCAAACTCATGGGTTGGTTAAGCTGAGTGAACTGCCTAGGCGGTTGACTAGGCCTTTGCCTTGGCATATAGCCATGTTGGCTTTGATTTGGTGGAGACGGGCGAACCCGCTGAGACTGTGGTAAGGTTGCCTGAGGTGGTGTACCTTGAGTTGATTGGGGAAGAGCCGGTTCTTGCAACATTGGTACGTAGGATTCCGAGAAGAAAGAGGCGAGCACATTTTTTTAGTTAGAGAAAGAGCTCTCACAGACCCCTAATCTCATCCAATAAAAAGATATGGGATATGCCAGTCTATTGTCCTTCCAAGCTAAAATAACGAGTTTTTATTGCAGCAGGATTGTAGCGGTTGGCTTTCATGCAGGTAGTCGTAGCTTGAAGACGAGGGGTGGTGTGGTGTAAGGGTTATGGCGAGTCAAGCAATGATCGGAGAGGGAAGCTTATAGGCTAGCTAGGTTTTCTTTTTCACTGGCTTATGGTCTAAGGGTACCCTTTCCGCCTGACCATTGTTTAGAAAGTAAAAAAAAAAAGAATTCTTAAATTGTTTAGACTAAACTTTGTTCTTCGACTTCACTTTGTCTTCGTTTAGTCCAGTTCAAAGTTTAGTGCAGCTATAGGACAATGGCATTTTCTTAGCTAAAGGTAGATCAGAAAATGAAAACTTTTACAAAAGCCCGTATTTCGCGACTGTAACAAATGCCTATCCGGTGCAAATTCTTTATCCTACGCACGACGTCAACAAAACGAGCCATGAGAACCAAAGCGCAGGTAGGGAGAGCCGGGCCAACTACTAATTATTAACCGTCCTTTCAGTTGGGACTTTCAAGCAAGCCTTGCGAAGGCAGCCCCCTTTCTCGCGCATCAAAGACTTCATTTCCCGCAAGTGACCAACCGAAGCCATGCAATTCCTTATATTATAAAAGGAGTGCTAGAATGTCTTTTCAATTGTAGGGGCGCTAATGCACTCATATAAAGCAATGGGCTTTTTCAGCTGGATCCAGAACAAATAGGAGATATATCAGTACGGCATCCACGGGACACCTTTCGTAGTGAGGGAAGTCCTCTGTTTTTAGGTTGACGAGTTACTTTAGTTTAGTTTCCGAAAAAAGGATAAAGCCCGGTATTTTCGTAAACGTAAAAGAGGGACGAGTGACATGGGACTTGAGTGGCCCACCCTAATCAATAAGCGGGAGCAGGTATCAAGTGTTGTGAGGGCTTTGATTTGCGCGTTAAGGGCAGTTTCTGTTATAGCACTAGGAATCGGTGCCGTTAGCCTAAGCTAAAACAGAGGGGCTTTGGAATCCATTCCGTATTCCGTACGCTAGGAAGTCGATCTGAACTGTAATTATAGCCTTCGCTTGAACCGAAGAGAGCGATGCGAACAGTTCAGGAGGCCGCAGATCAAACCCTTAGTTCAGTGCCGGGTTTCATACGTACTCTCGGTCAATCATATCATTCTCCAAATGGGATGGGGTGTAGGCACGTTTATTGGAGCAGTTGGGAAGAACACCGGCCTCTTTCTTTTTTCAATCGTTAGAAAAAGGAGCTTGGTCAGCTATGTTCCCTACGTACCCTCTCGTTATTCCCATGATTCCCCATTGCACCTATTCTCCGCAACCGTCGATTCAGATCTATCTCGGGTATGGTCACTGCACTCCAATCGTTGTATCTCCAATCTCCGCCTCTGTTGGTGGCACCTATGGTTCTTAAGGTTTTTGATTCCAAGAAAGATAAAGAAAAGAAGGGGATTTCTCCTCTAGTTTCGAAGGATACTGCTTACTACAGATTCGAGTGAAATGGCTGGTGGTAAGCGTGGTAAGGTCGCTGCTAACGAATGGTGGGTGCGTGGAGAATGCTATGGACTCGAGCTCCATTTCCCTCTCGGTACTTAGATCTTCCTCTCGGTACTTAGATCTTCCTCTAAAACGTCTCCCATTCCTCTTTCCTTTGTTCCGCCGACTACATTGATTGGATACCGCTGGGCCTGCCTACGCATATAGTCTAAGGATTCTCACATAAAGCCATTGAATTGCCCTTGGTTTTCCTACCTTATATCTTATTCCCACCTTGTTCTATTGCTCTTTCTCGATGAGGCGCTAGACCTCATTCTCTTTGAGACGCTTATTCAATTGATAGTGGCCCTTCCTTATGTTACTTTAATTGGGGAGGATGCGAGTAAGGAGCGGGTACGAGAGCTTGACCAGGAACAAGATAACGAGAAGTGTATTTGCCTGGGGTGGGCTCACTTTTCTGCCTTTTCCTCCCACGATTTAAGGATTGGCTCAAACAACCTATCTTACTAATAAGAATGTGGCTGCTAGTTGTAGCGCCCCTTTATAAAATGATATTCTTCTGCGAGACTCCATCCAAACAAATCCCATTTTTGAAGGATGTATTCTTGGAAAACATCATCGCGAAAGCTTTCTGGTTGAAGGTGAGCTAAAATGGATTGACGGGGATTGAATGGCCTGGAAAGCTGGTAGGGTTTGTGGCGAGCTCTGGGCTTAGATTAGAGGGAGGGGGACTGCGAACGTCCACCCCATGAATCACCGGGGAACCATGCATTCCTCTCGGGCTAGGCTCTCGCGTGTCCGGGGTCCGATCAGATCAACCAGCGACTGGTTTACGAAACAAGGAGTTAAGCAAGGGCCAGGAGATTGATGAAAGAAACTGGCCAGAGTCAGTGTTGTGTTCAACTCCGCGGTTGGAAGGATTGCTTTCTGCCGTCTGTCTTTTCCTTCTCTCTCTTCTCTTAGCAAAGTAGGCTCAAGTCAAACTTTTGGCTTGCTACAAGCTGGGCTTAGGGACTGCAATCAGCCGCTTCCCCTGTAGTCGTCAGCTCGTTTTTGACATATCCGATCGGGTGTTCATAATCTGGAGTAAAAGGATTCGAACCTTTGCATGCCGGTACCAAAAACCGATGCCTTACCACTTGGCTATACTCCGTACGGCCTGTTTTGGACGGTAAACGGGGAGAGGGGGAAGGGGGAAGCAGGGCTCGAAGAACGAGCCGAGCCGCGCAAGGACGCGAGGTAAGCAGAAAGGTTCTCCTTTTAGGACCGACTACAACAAGCTCACGACTCTGATAGAAAGAAAGGGTAAACTCTCTGCTCTATTTGCTTGCAATGCTATGCCTATCAAAGTTGGCGAACGCTTCTGAAACCTTTGACTCGTTACGCTGTTCGACTGAACTTGCAGGCTCCACGTCCACCGAAAGTAGGTAACCTTCGTCACCGTTGGTTCCTGTAACCAAACCTTTCTTCTCTTTTTTTATTTTTAGAAAGAAGAAGGCTCCTGAATCAGCGCAGGGAAAAATCCGCAAGCAGGAGAACTGTACTAACCTGCCGCCGGTTACTTTATCAGGGCTCCGCAGGAGAAGAAAGAAGGTCCGGGTCCAATTTATAATGAAGCGAAGGTCCCCCTACTCCCTATTCTCTCTTAAAGCTTTATAAAGCTCTAAAAAGGGTTGGTTAAGAACTATTGACTGTAAACGATAACAGTTACACTCACTCAATGGATATGCTCGCCTTTGGAATGAAGATGGATGAACAGGCACTTGAGCCTGGAACCTTTGAAATTCAGGGAAAACATGGAACCGGTCACTATACCGGGGGACGAGACATGACCGCGACTTAGGATTCAAGTACCGTTGAAAAGACTAAAGGAACGGGGGAATGACTACCTGTAATAAAGCACAGGCTAATACGAGCCGACCAGAAGAAGAAAGGCTTTAGATTACCAGATCCTGGACACAATCTTCCTAGAGATGGAGAGCCCCTGCCTTTTCTAGCATCTCCTTCTTGCTTGCTTACCTAGCTCTTGTCTTAGTGACTCTTCCTCTTTTCTAGGTTTTTATAAGTGTGAAAACGGTATATTTTTCATTTTCCAATGAATTGGATCTGCCTCGATTCAATCAATTATGGGATTCTTGGCTAGAGAAAGGTTCTGTGACATGGCGCCCAGCCCAACTCGGTCGGTTGGCCCACGTAAGATATTCAAAAATGATCGATCGATTTGATCAAATTTGAAAAAGTCTTTTCTCACTATTCAGAACAGTGGAGATTTCGATCAAGATGTTCTCGCCTTCCCCGTTTGGGCTCTAGCTCGAATCGGAACCTGTATGGTAGGCTTTCGACTCAATCTAATAGCCTACCTATCGGGCGCCAATACAATAAAAGAGAAAGTTTGCGCATGGGCTCATTATCTGATGTAGAACCGATGCGAGAGGGAGAATCAATATGGGAGAAGTGGGGATTGAGAGCTTTCAAGAACCAGTGGAAAGGAAAGACTTGTTCCCTGCATTCCTTTCTTTTCAAAGAGAGTCATTAGTGCTAGGACATAAAAGCTTTGATTGAATGAACGCCACCTTGGTTGTATTGTTTTCAAACAAATCCAATGTTGGGCCGGTAATAGCCGAAGGCAAAAAAGGGGGAACTAGAGAAGAGGAGATTCAGAATAGTCACTCCACTCCATGGATAGTGCACACAGATTCTTCTTTCATTTGCAATTCCTTTCGGGTCGGAAACGTGGGCTGCTGGTGGGGCTGTGCCCCTTCTCCCTCTTCTTCCGCTTTACGACCGGAATAAGGAACCTTAGAATTCACCCCGATGAAAAAATGGGATTTGAGAGGCTAGCGAATCGGAATTGTATGGAATGTCCTACTCCTGCCCGAGCTTTCCGATCAACCAATCCCCTATTTCAGGGACATTTGTGTTAGGTAGGCCCAGGGATCACTGATTAGTCGAATGAGCCCATCCCTCTGGCCTATCATTTATTGGTCGATCCGGCTGGCAGCTCCTGCGTCTGGGGCCCTTTATACTAGTTTGCTGCTAGGAGTCCCTCTAGTCGAATCCATAATCCATAGAAGTCCCAATAGAAGTTTACTGACATGGCTCTTCCATCGACGATATACTGCTCCCTCTTAGTTGCAGATGCCCATGCTTTGATTCGAAAGCCCTAGCCAGTGATGAATCCCCAGGAAGAGAGGACTATTGAATTCCTCCTCCCTTCAGTCCAGTTTGAACCCGTCCCAGCAACGAACACCTTCCTACTGCAAGGCTTTGCTCTGCCCTTCCACTAGAATCCACTCGGGGTCGGAGGAGCAGCTAGTCCAACTTCTTGAGCAGCCGAGAGATTGTAGAATGAACATTTGCTTGAATTCCTTGCCTCACCCTGAGATGAGAGGGAAGGTCGATTTGACTCGAATCCTAGACCTGATCTTTAATCCTACACCGGTTAATGATGCGATCGGAGAAGTTTTTCTTTTGTCATTTTTCATCAGTGCTGGCCCAGTCCTCCATGCCCAATCCCAATGGACAAACCTTAGCCCCTAGCTCTATATTCCACCCTACCCAGTCCCTGAAAGCACTCCCGGGGGCCTAGCCCTTCGAGTCTTAAGCGGCTTTCATCGTTCTTGCGCTAATAAGACAAAGAGGGAGTCTATGCCTTGAATAAATCAGTAAAGTAACAACGGATTAGTGGAATGAGGGATCAAGAGACAGATAGGGGGATAATGGCAATCATTGGTGGACCTTCCCTTGAATGAGTCACGGAGCTCTTAACGGAGTGGTTTAGGTTCTTGAATTCCATCTCTAGTTGGGGCTTTCGGTTCGAAGGTTATAAAATGTGGTGCGGGTTTATCTCTCTCGACCAGTTCAGGTTCAAGGGAGGGTGATCGAGGGGACCCAGACTTTAGATCTCTTCTCTATGGCGGGAGGTCTCTTTCGTATCAAGAGTGTTTTGGGGAGGCCAGGGAGACGGATTGGATCGAGAGGCGATGCTTATACCTCTTCTTTATCGATAGGATTCCCATCATTTGCAGTCTCCGGCGAAGGAGAAAAGGGCGAGGGACCGAACATGTTCTATCCTCAACCTCCATCCGTCATTAGTAATCTCAATTCGCTTTTCCTATTCACTAGTACAATGAGCGCTACAACTAGCAGCCCCTTACTAGTAAGGGAAAAGGCTAGCGCGCAAGGGCTGATGAAAAGCCAGGAACTTGTTAGGACTAGGTTTTGGCTTGCCCCTTTCTTATTATTAGGAAGATAGGTTTGGAACCCTATACAAGGGGCTGCTTGCTGCTCACCCCTATCTAAAGGGGTGCACACTCGTTACCACTAAACGACGAAGCCGGGAGCGGAAGGAGGGACTTGAACCCTCAACCTCAGCCTTGGCAAGGCTATGCTCTACCAATTAAGCTATTTCCACCAGCTACGGTAGTGGTGAAGAAGCACTACTGAGCAATTCACGTATCATTTGATATGGACGACTTCTGTTTTTCCGCCGAACCATAGTCTTGACCTCCGATCGAGCTACGAACACGAGTAGGTAGGCGGCTAGGGGGCCGGCAGGGCTGCGCCTTTTCAATCAATCTCCGGCCGTTCCGCTATTGGTGCGAGCTGTGAGGAGTCTTGATCTCGAGTCAAGCTGGGGCATCATCTGTCTTTTAAGTTAAGTCATTTCCTAAGATGGCTCCTCTTATTCTTTCTACGATAATCCAAACTGCAAGCTCCACGAGTCTGCTCGGAACCAGTCGATTCCTGAGCCATTCGTTCTCCCCTCTCGGTTGGCCTTTGCCAGCCACTAGAGCAAGTAAGAGAACCTACAGTGAATGCCGCATATTTTGACCGGATTGTACACCTTTGTGTCTGGCTATGTATATGGATGTGCATAAAGAAGGGACGGGGCATCTCTTTCCTTTTTTGGGGGAAGAGAGAGGGAAGAAGTTGCAGCGGCACCTCACGAACTTTTTAATGGAGCAGTACTATAGGCTCGAGTGTTTGGATGCACGTCTTTTGTTCATATTCCTACGCAGTTAAGAGAGAAATTGTCCCCAAGGAAACCACTTGTGTCTTTCTTGGATATGCTCAGTCCGGGTATAGACGCTATGACGTAAAATCCAAGAGACTCGATGTATCCTTGAATGTTCTCTTTAATGGGGGCGCTTCATCTTTTCCTTAACCTAATTAATAAGCCCCGGGGAGAATGATGATGGAGATGTATTGCGGCCTTCTCCTGTTCATCAACTCTAACCGCATTCTTCTGCAGTTGATGTTACGGATCAGCCTCACGCTTCAAGCAGCTTTGCTTAGCATCTTCTTCCGATTGTCAGCCTGTTCAGCTGACCTCAGAGGATTCCAGTCACCCGGCACAGCATGTTTATTCTCGGCAGCGATGACAGTCTCTTTCCTAGGGTCAACTACTCCATAAGATCAGCAGTCTAGCCCAGTTGCTTCCCTTTTAGGTGCTTCCTCTAGTTAAAGAGTGAATTCAGGAGTTCCAGGCAGGCGATAGGGGCTTCGGGGAGATAACATGAATTGTATAAGCCTAAACCCTATTAGTTATGTGCTTCCCCCTTCAAGAGCTGGGCTACTACCCTAATCAAGTTCTTCCTAGCGCATAGTATTGGGCAGATTGAGTCTTTCTCTAATATAGTACCTAATAGTTAGATTAAGCATTAGGCGCAACTTCGACTATAAAGCATCCCGTTAATCTCTTCTCTTTCTGTCTTCAAGCTTCAAGCTTTTGCCTAGGAGCTCGGATTCCAGTCCTATCGTTAGAAGGCAGCATAGTTGGAATTTCTTCCTGCGGCGAATAAAGGAAGAGAAAGGGTTCTCTAATGCCTTATTTGTATGATATGATGCAAGCAAGGAATCCTATTAGAGCGATGCAAGTCAGCCTATTAGATGAAACCGAAGATACTAAGCCTGGAATCAGTCGCTCTCTATGTCAATTTATCTTTAGCAAGAAGCCCTGTGAAAGCTATCAGATAATGACTTTATAGAGGTCCCTCGCTGACGCCTTCATTTTTCTTTTTTTCATCTCTTTATGATGCTATCTTCCTTTAGCCAGACTTCCCGCATTACTGTGATCAAGAGGAAGCGCTAAGGTCTATCCTTTCCTTAAGTTAAGAGTGAAGGACGGATACTGGCTCTTTAGGACTGATAGTAGCTGCTCTTCTGGTAGTATAGCTGGTAGCTTTGCTTATGCTAGCTCTCTTCTTTCTTATGAGAGAGATTCACAATAGGGGCATTTCTTTGTAAGAAGAAGGCCTGTTACAGCTATCAGATATAGGGGATTTACTTCACCTTGAATCACTATCGAAAAATGGCTTTCTTTTCAGCCGCTTTCCTATTTCATTAAGGTAGTTTGCTTACTTAGTGCTTTCGCTAAGGTGACGACTTGAATGAAACTTTCATTGTTGATCAGAGGAAAGGGAAGACCTCGATACGGAAGAAGAACAAGAGCTACATCGGCAGGACTCTCTGCAAGTGGAAGGTCGCGTAGGGGCTCTCGGGAAGCTCTTTCCTTTATACCAGAAGGAAGATGGTCTAGGAGATCAGTAGCTAGAAATCTCCTTTGGGAGAGCAAGGTAGCAAAAAGTATATTACAAAGTACATCACTATTAATTCGACTACATTAGTCTCATGAGCATGTAACTACATCCCCAAGCTTCAAGAGGAACCAAGGAGAAGAATACTCTGTAGTAGCAGCAACAGTGGCCGGGCATCAGTCATCAAGTGAATCAGTAGATGCCCGCGCATGTGAGCAGCAATCACTCCATTGCAGCAAGACAAAAGTAGCATATGTCACATGGTAGATCATATCCAAGTAGAGGTGCACAAGAACGAGCACAACTTCACTCAGAACTTGTGACAAAGACTTGGTGTGCATCAGAACACGACTGAAAGCCTTGCTAATTCTTCATTCCAGGTGAAGCTATCTTTATTCAGTAAATTGGTCAATGGCTTGCTGATAACCCCATACCCCTTTCAAAATTTTCGGTAATAGCCTGTTAAACCCAGAAAGCCTCTCAACCCCTTGACAGTATTGGGTTGTGGCCAGCTCAACATGCAGTCAATCTTGCTTTTATCTGCTGATACCCCTTCACTGCTCACCACATGCCCGAAATACTCTAACCTTGCCTGACCGAAAGAGCATTTTGATTTCTCCACAAACAATTTGTGTTGTTTTAAAGTTTCAAACACTATCCTCAAGTGTTGCAAGTGGCTATCTAGGCTGTCACTGTCAATCAAGATGTCATCGAAAAAAACCCAGTACAAATTTCTTTTTTTTTTGGGTAAAGGGTTACCCCGGTAAATTTATTTCAAACAACCAATAAAACCAAGTGTGGGTTAGAATGACCCACAATTCTCATGCAAGACATGCCGTACGGGGAAGTTATTTTCACCCTCTCTCTCTCCCCTTAGGCGATTTTGGTTCCTTCTTGAAACCCTAGTTTTTTCTTGTGATCATTTGTATAACAGTCTGTGATTAGAGATTTGATCTCTTGAATCTCTATAACGAACTTGTTAGCAGGTGTGACCGATTTGAAACTAGGGTTTTTGTTCTTGTTTTTTCTTTTTTCTTTAATCGCCGCCTTAGCCATTAATTCGAAACCCTGATTGATTAACTTGGTTGTTATTGATTGCGGTTAACTGAGATTAATTTAGCTAGATCGATACACTGTTTTAATTGATTAAGGGTTGAGGATTGATACTAGGGTTTAAGGACTAGGGTTTTCAACGTGGCTGCATGTTCTTGTCTTCTGGTTGAGTTTTTTTGTCGTTTTTGGTGCATGGAGGATTAGGGTTTCAATCATTTTCTGAAAAGCTGCATGGTGATGTTTATCTGAGTTCGAGCAATGCTAAACCGACGAGTTCACAGGAGGCGTTAGGGAAAACATTAATGTTTGGCAAGGGGTATGATGCTAGGTTAATTAATATTGATGGTAATCCGTTGTTACCCAGACGTGGTGTCACGCTTAATGAACCCAGGATGATTAATATTATAGATGAGCTGGAAAAGGTGAGTGTGCCGGTTAGTTCGGATACTGGGGATCGTAAATTGGAAGAGGATGCTGAAAAGAGCACTTCAGTGCCTTCGTATGCGGAAAAGGTCAAGAATTATAATCCGGTGAAACGTGAAGTCAATTTCAGACATCTGGATTCGAAGGAGACTATTCAGGATGCTGATGTTGTGATTCCTCGTGAGGTCATCCGAAAGGTTCAGGAAAAGTTTGAAAATGTTCTTTATGGATATTTTTTTAGGTAATCGGTTGCCATACCCGGTTGTTGAATATTATGCAAAGAATGTATGGTCTAAGTATGGATTCGCTAAAATTATGATGAACTCGGATGGATTTTTCTTTTTTAAGTTTGACACTAAAGAGGGGATGGCTAAAGTGTTGGAGGGGGGCCATGGTTGATCCGGAAAGTGCCGTTGTTTTTGAATGTTTGGTCTCCGTCTGTGAGCCTTAAAAAAGAGGGTATTAAATCAGTTCCGGTGTGGGGAAGTTACATAATGTTCCAATCTCGGTCTACACTGATGATGGGCTAAGTTTATTGGCGTCCAAGATAGGGATCCCAAAAAGATTAGATGGTTATACAGCCGATATGTGTTCGGATAATTGGGGGAGGAGTAGCTTTGCTCGTGCTTTAATTGAAGTTAATGCTGACAATGAGTTGAAGGATCATATTATTGTTGCTATTCCGAAGTTGGATGAGGATGGATATATTACTGAAAGAGTTAAGGTGGAATATGAATGGAAGCCACAAAGGTGTTCGGTTTGTAGTGTTTTTGGCCATAATGATCATACGTGTGTTAAGAATGTGAATAATAATCCGAAACATGTGGTTGTTGATGAGGAGGGGTTTATAACGGAGAAGAGGAAGACGGCTAGGGTAGGAGTTGTTCAAAAGAAACAAAAACCAAAGTTTATGTACAAGCCGAAAGTTAACAAACCTGGTCCGAGTACTTCCGGTACTAAGGATGATAAAGTGGATAACAAGGTGGGTGATAACAAGGTGGGTGGTAATGTGTGAGTGCTGGTAATAATGGGTTCTCTGGGCGATTTTGGAGACATAGGCGTTCTTGTGAAACCCTAGTTTTTTCTTGCCAATCCTGGTCACGATTGATCTTGCTTATCACCTTAGGGTTTCTGATCGATCCTTAGGTGATATTCATTTGTAATCGGATTGAGTTTAGTAGTTAGGGTTTTGTAATCGGCGCTGATTTCTGTTTGCTAACGGGGTGTGTAGCTGATTCATTCGCATTTGTGCTTCTGATTTTCGGCAATACATCTTCAGTATTTTGAAGTTAGAGCTCTGATTTCGTTGTTCTGATTTTCTGCTATACATCTGATTCAACGGCGCTGTTCTTAGGCGTTCAAAAGGTGATTTCAGATTTTTGAAATAAGGTTTTTGATTTCGTTATTTTCTGATTAGCAAAGGGGGTGCGGCTGGTTCCTTATTGATTTAGGGTTTCAGCAACTTTCTTTATCATTGCTATTCTTTGTATTGGCTGGTTGTGTTGATCAGAATCTGTCCGTAATCTGATCAGACTTGTGCGAACCAAACTATTCCTGTTGTCCGTTCTGCGTTAAGGTTTCGGCTGTTATGGATGGCCAAAATGCAGAAAACTCAAATGTGTTTGCGAAAAAAATTAAGAACATAGATGGTAAAACATTTGAGCCAAGACAAGCATCACTTTTGGCGGCTAGGGTTTCTGAAATGCCGAGCAAGAAGGTATGTTTTATGCTGCCGCTTAATGATACTGAACATGTTATTGGCTGTTCTGATTCTCCCAATCAGAATTATGCGAAAGTCTTTGACAAGAGAAAGGTAGCATTTGTGTTACCGGTGAATGATATTAGTCCTACTCGAGTTCAAAATCAGAATCAGGATGATAATGCTCATGTCCAATCTTATGCGGATGTGGTCCTAAATGAACAGGTCGAGCAGGGTGATATTAAGCGGGGTGGTGAGTCAATTCAGAATCAGAATGAAGATGAAAACACTAGGAAGGCCAATGATGCGGCTGATCAAGTTCCTAAAGTCAATTTTCGACCTCTAAAATCAGATGTATCATTGGATGGAGTGGATGTAGTGCTTCCGATTGATTCGGTTCGCCAGGTTAATAACAGGTTAGCTAACACTCTTTATGGTTATTTCCTGGGGGATAGGATTGCATATCTAGTAGTTGAATATTTTGTCAGAACAAATTGGAAGAAACATGGTCTTCAGAAAACTATGATGAATTCAAATGGTTTCTTTTTCTTCAAGTTTGAAGATAGAAAGGGTATGGATACTGTTCTTGAAGGGGGACCTTGGATTATCCGTAACAAACCTATGTTTCTCAACATTTGGTCTCCTACAAACATCCTTAAAAAAGAAGAGTTTAAAAAGGTTGTAGTTTGGGTTAAATTGCATGATGTTCCGCTAGTGGCTTATTCTGATGATGGTTTAAGCATGCTGGCATCAAAAATTGGATCCCCTGTGCGCCTGGATTCGTATACTAGTGATATGTGTAATGAGGCTTGGGGAAGGAGCAGCTATGCTAGGGCTCTCATTGAAATATCAGCTGATCATGAGTTGAAAGAGGCTCTAACCATGGCTATTCCTGAATTGGTTGGGAACAAATATGTTACTGAGACTATTCGGGTGGAGTATGAATGGGAACCTCCGAGATGTGCCCACTGCTGTGTATTTGGGCATGTTTCTGGGGAGTGTCCAAAATGCATTCGATCGACAGTGAAACCTCCTACAAACAATCCGAAAGTAGATGAGGATGGTTATACTGAAGTCAAGACAAAGAAGAATGGAAAGAAGAGCGGTTTTCAGGTTAATAATCAAAAGCCCAAGTTTGAATATAGACCTGCGGATAAAAAGAAAAAGGCAGTGAGTTCTTCCTAAGTGAGTGCGCGGAGCAATAGTTCGTCCAAGGTTAAAACACATAATTCGTTTAGTGCTCTTGGGTTTGTTGGGGGGAACGGGGGTTCCTTCCAGGGGAAATATAAAGGGGAACGTGAGCCAAATGAGGAGTCTGGCGATGACGAGGTAGAGGTTGTATATGATGAAACGAATGAGTTTATGACATCGGGTACACATCCTACGTCTTCCAGTACAGGGGCAAGCACCTCTCACATAAAATTGTCTAATGGATAGGTGGCTTCTGTTTCATGCTATGGGGCTGCCGGTTGGTAGCAATTTCATTTTTGATGATGGCGGTTGAAGTTGTTTGTTTTGATTTTTTTCGTTTGTCTACTAGTTAGTCATTATCATGATTGTAGTAGGCTAGATTGAGGTGGTAACTTGGTTTGTTTGTTTTTTTTTTGTTCACATATATAGGGCATGTCCTGTATATGAACTAGTGGGGAACTCATCCTCACTACTTGTACTTCATTGGCGGTTGTCTATAATAGAATCACCGGGGTAACCCTTTACCCAAAAAAAAAAGGTGGGTGGTAATGTGAAAACCAGAAACTCATTTGAGGCTCTAGCTATGGATGATATACAACTCACGGATGGTAATGCACGGAATGATAATGAGAAACAGCCAAACTTGAAGAAGGATGGTGGAAAGTATACGCGTTCTGATGAAGAGGTAGTGGAAACAGTTCCAACGGAAACGGCTGATTTTATGAGGCATGAACAAGGTCAAGTTTCTGAGGGGGCAAGCACTCCCGGTATGGTCGGTTTGAATGGATAGCATAGCTTCTTGGAATATAAGGGGTTTGAACCAACCCCTGAAACAAAAGGAGGTTCGTATGCTTATGTCTGAAAATCGTTTAGCTGTTTGTGCCGTTCTAGAATCTCATGTGGATGTTAGAAATTTAGATAAGGTGTGTAAAGTTGTCTTCCGTAATTGGGCTTGGACGTCGAATGGTGATCTGTGTGAGCGAGGTACTAGAATCATTTTGGGATGGAACACGGATGTTGTGGATCTCATGGTCTTATCTCAGGAGGACCGGTTATTCATACACAAATCTGTCCTAAACATGATAATAATGTTGTTTTCTGTTCTTTTGTCTATGCTAAGGATTCGTATCAGGAGAGAAGACGCTTATGGGAGAATTTGTGTATTCATAAAAGCCTTTGTCATGATAAGCCTTGGCTAGTTATGGGGGATTTCAACTCGGCCCTCCATGTGGAAGACTCTATATATGGTCCGTCTACGGGTTCTATTGGCATGAGAGAGTTTCATGATTGTGTTCAATATACAGAGCTTGTAGATATTAAGGGGCATGGGTTGCATTATACATGGAACCAGAAACCTAAGCAGGGTATTGGCTTGCTAAAAAAGATTGACCGTGTCATGGGGAATTTGAAGTTTTTAGAGATGTTTCCTGAAGCGTTTGTGTGTTATCATCCTTTTCGAATATCGGATCATACTCCATGCATTCTCAAGTGGCTGAACTCGGCTAAGGTGAAGCCGAAACCTTTTAAATTTGAAAATTTTATTACTTCCAAGCCAGAATTCAGGGAGTTTGTGGAGCAGGAGTGGATGAAAAGTGTTCCCGGCGTCACAATGTTCTCGGTAGTAAAAAAGCTTCCAAATCTGAAACCGTTAATGCGAAAACTCTTGTTCAAACAAGGAAATCTGCATGATAGAGTGTCGGAGCTTAAGAAGCAGCTGGATGATATTCAGAAGCTAGTGGATGATAACCCGCTAGATGTCGGCTTGAGGGAAAAGGAAGCTGAATGTCATAGTCTCTTTAAAACCGCGGCTTATGATGAAGAATGTTTTCTAAAGCAAAAGTCAAAAGTGGAGTGGTTGTGTGCTGGTGATTCAAACACGGCTTTCTTCCATAACACTCTTAAATGCAGGAATGCTAGAGGTAGAATTCAGTCGATTCAAGATGTAGCTGGAAATCGGTTTGAAGGAGATAATGTGCCAGGTGCTCTTGTTCATCATTACGAAATTTTTTTGGGTCATAAGGACCAAGTGTCGAGCATTAATATGGAGGAGCTGGATATAAATGTTTTGAGCTCTAATGATGCCAATATCATGGTTCGTCAGGTCACTCGTGAGGAAGTGAAGAATGCTATGTTTGGTATTGCTGAGAATAAAGCCCCGGGTCCTGATGGTTACACATCGGCTTTCTTCAAGAACGCATGGGATATTGTGGGTAATGATATTTCTAATGCTGTTTTAGATTTCTTTGATAATGGTAAACTTCTGAAACAACTAAATCACACGATTCTGGCTCTTGTTCCTAAGGTGGAAACTCCTGATTCGGTCCTTGATTATCGGCCTATATCTTGTTGTAATGTCTTGTATAAATGTATTAGCAAGATCATTACGGATAGATTAAAAGGGAGTTTGGGTGTTCTGGTTAGCATTAATCAATCGGCCTTTGTTCCGGGTAGGAAAATTTTGGATAATATCCTCCTGACTCAGGAATTAATGCATAACTATCATTTGAATCGGGGGCCGGCTAGATGTGCTTTCAAGATAGATATCCAAAAAGCTTATGACACGGTCAGCTGGTCTTTCTTGGAGAGTGTTCTTCATGGGTTTGGGTTACATAGGAAGATGGTTGCATGGATAATGGCGTGTGTTACCTCGGTCACCTACTCTATAAGCCTCAATGGTAATTTGAATGGGTATTTCCAAGGTAGGAGGGGGTTACGTCAGGGTGACCCTATGTCGCCATACCTGTTCACGTTGGTTATGGAAATTCTTTCGTTACTCCTTCAGCGGGGTGCATGTTCAGCAACGGGTTTCAAGTTCCATGCTAATTGTGCTAAACAGAGGATTATTAATGTGTCGTTTGCGGATGACCTTTTCATTTTTGTGCACGGGGATATCACTTCGGTCAAGAAAGTTAGGGATGCCCTTGAGCGGTTCCCCAACGCTTCGGGCCTGCAGCCGAGCCCGGCCAAGAGTACGGTGTATTTCTGTAATGTGCCGCATCCTGTGAAACAGGAAATCCTTCATCTCATGCCGTTTAATCAAGGTACGTTGCCTGTTAAATATTTGGGGGTGCCGTTAATATCGACAAAGCTCATGTTTAAAGATTGTAAGCCTTTGATTGACCGAATGGAGAAGAAAATTGATAGTTGGTTGAATAGGTCGCTATCTTTTACTGGTAGATTACAGCTTGTCAATTCGGTTTTGTCTTCAATGCACATTTACTGGGCTTCAGTATTTATCATTCCTGCTCGTGTCACAAACGATCTGGAGAAGCTGATGCGTCGGTTCTTGTGGAATGCTAACAATCAGGGTAGGGTAAAAGCGAAGGTGCCATGGGATGAGGTTTGTCTGCCTAAGGAGGAAGGTGGGTTAGGCATTAGGAGCATATCGGATGTTAATAAAGCTCTAATGACTAACCATATTTGGAGTATTCTCACTAAACGGAAGTCCCTTTGGGTTCAGTGGATCTACTCACATAAGTTAAATGGTAGAAGCTTGTGGGATATCCAACCTCGAGGTAGTATTAGTTGGGGTTGGAGAAAAATTTTGGCCATTCGAAGTGCAATTCGTCCATTTGTATGGAAAGCGGTTCGGAGTTGTAATCAAACAAATGTATGGAGTGATAACTGGTGCCAGCATAGCCCCCTTAATTCTTTCATTACTCCAAGAAGTATTGCTAATGCAGGCTTCAATCTTAATTCTTCTCTTGCGGATCTCGTTGATAATAATGGCCAGTGGAAGTGGCCCCGTGCATGGTATGATCTATATCCGGTTTTAATTGGCTTAAGTGTTCCTCAGTTGATACAGAATATGGAGGATAGTGGTGGTTTCCAAAAAACCCTTTCTCTCTCTCCCCTTTAGGCGATTATGGTTCCTCATGAATCCCTTGTTTTTCTTTGTGATCTTATGCATAACAGTCTGTGATTAGTGTTTTGATCCGTCAAAATTCTATAACGAACTTGTTAGCATTAGGGATCGATCCAAAACTAGGGTTTTCTTTTTTCGTTTTTCTTTTTCAATCGCCGCCTTAGTCTTTCAATCTGAAACCCTGATTTATTACACTGGTTGTTATTAATTGCGGTTAACTGAGATTATGATACTCTGGTTTAATCGATTAAGGGTTAAAGATTGAAACTAGGGCTTAAAGGATTAGGGTTTACGTGTTCGTTCTTTGGTTTGCATGGTTTTCTGTCGTACGGCTGTCTTGAGGGTGTTATTTTCGTATTTTATTGCATGGAGAGAAATAGGGATCGGGGCTTGGAGGATTTAGGGTTCCATTCGTTTTCTGATAAGATGCAGGGGGATATCTTTATTACTTTGAAGGGATCTAAGCAGATGAGTGCGCAGGAGATACGAGACAAAGCTTCTTTGTTTGGTAAACCGCTAAACATTGATGGTAACCCATTGTTGCCTCGTCGTGGAGTGGGTCAACAAGAACAGAAAGTGATTAATATTATTGACGAATTGGAGAAAGTGACCATTCCGGTTCCTTTGGTGCAGACTACTAATGAAGGTAATGATGATCAGAATCAGGTAAAATCTATGCCTATCTCTTACGCTGAAAAGCTTAAGTCTTCTGTACGAAATAAAAGAGAGATAAAATTCAGGCTCATGGAGTCAATGGAGACCCGAGAAGGTGCTGATGTTGTTATACCTAGGGAGGTTGTCAAAAAAGTTCAAGAGAGATTTGATAATGTCTTGTACGGCTATTTCTTAGGTAATCGGCTTCCGTTTCAGTTGGTAGAGTACTATGCAAAGAATGTATGGTCGAAGTTTGGGTTTGAAAAGATTATGATGAACTCCAACGGATTCTTTTTCTTTAAGTTTGACTCTCAGGATGGTATGCAAAAAGTTCTGGAGGGGGGGCTGGTTAATTAGAAAAATTCCATTGTTTCTCAATGTTTGGACTCCATCGGCTACTCTAAGAAAGGATGGGATTAAAGTAGTCCCGGTTTGGGTGAAACTCCACAACGTTCCTATTGCTGTGTATACGGATGATGGTTTAAGCTTACTGGCTTCTAAGATTGGTGTGCCAAAGCGTTTAGATAGTTTCACCGCTGACATGTGTGCTGAGAACTGGGGCCGTAGTAGTTTTGCAAGAGCCATGATTGAGATTAATGCTGATAATGATCTCAAGGACCATATAACAATTGCTATTCCGAAACTTGATGAGGAGGGGTATATTATGGAACAAGTTGATGTCGAGTACGAGTGGAAGCCCCAGAGATGTTCGTTATGTTGTATCTTTGGTCATGATGACCATAATTGTGCAAAAAATACTAATGCTAAGCCTAAGCAGGTAGTGGTTGACGAGGAGGGATTTGTTATGGACAAAAGGAGACTTGCTAAGCTGGGCAAGAAACAGAAACCAAAATTCATTTATAAGCCCAAGAATAAAACTTTGCAGCCAAGTACATCGGGTACGAAAGACCGATTCTGGATCACATAACACATCAGACAACGTCCAAGTTAGGAACAATTTTGAGGTTTTAGCTAAAACGGATGAAGAGGGGGTGGGAAATATTAAGGATCATAACGTTATTCCGAAAGAAGACAACAGAAATTCTAATCGGGTTGAAGACGAAGTGGCGGAGGTGATTCCAACAGAAATGTCTAACTTTATGAGGAATGAGAATCATGAAACAAATTCTGAGGGGGCAAGCACTCCCGGTCACATCGGTATCAATGGATAGCATTATGGCTTGGAACATAAGGGGTGTGAACCGACCCCTGAAACAAAGTGAGGTTCATTTACTTGTTGCTGAAAATAACTTAAAAATTTGTGCTATCCTAGAGTCTCATGTGGAAGTTACGAAACTAGTTAAAGTATGTAAAAATGTTTTTAGAAAATGGAGTTGGACATCTAATGGTAGTCAGTGTAGTCGTGGCACTAGAATTATTTTGGGATGGGACACAGATTCAGTAGATCTCATGGTTTTGGCTCAATCGGACCAAGTTATACATGTTCAAATGGTTTTCAAAGCTGATAAAAAAGTTCTTTTTGGCTCCTTTGTGTCTGCTGAAATAAGTATCAGGACCGGAGGGCTCTATGGGATGATTTATGTAAACATAATAGTCTGTGTCATGATAAGCCTTGGTTTGTTATGGGGGATTTCAACACGACTCTTCATTTTGAGGATTCGCTTTATGGGCCATCGAAACAAACTATTAGCATGCGGGAGTTCAATGAATGTGTTCAGAATTTGGAGCTCGTTGATATAAAAGGGCACGGCCTTCATTATACTTGGATTCAAAAACCAAAAAATGGCGTGGGTCTCCTTAAGAAGATTGATCGGGTTATGGGTAATATTAAATTCTTAGAGCTGTTTCCTGATGCTTATGCCTTGTACCAATCGTATAGAGTGTCTGATCATTCTCCATGCATCTTAAAGACAGCTAATAACTTGGCGAACCGTGCTAAACCTTTCAAGTTTCCTAATTTCATCACAGCCAAGCCGGAATTCAGGAAATATGTTATTAAGGAATGGACGAAGAGCATTGATGGTGTTCACATGTTTTCGGTTATGAAAAAACTCAGGAATTTAAAGCCGCATATGAGAAGAATTTTGTTTGATCAAGGTAATCTTCATGCTAAGGTGGTTGATATGAGGAAAAAGCTGGATGATATCCAGAACTTGATTGATAAGAACCCGCTGGATGCTACTTTACGGCAAACGGAGGTTCAATGTCTTCATGATTTTCAATCAGCTGCATATGATGAGGAGTGTTTTTTAAAACAGAAATCTAAGGTGGAATGGTTATGTGCTGGTGATTCGAATACAAAATTCTTTCACAACACGGTGAAAAGCAGGAATGCGAGGACTAAAATCCATAGTATTTTGGATGCTACGGGTACCCGTCATGAAGGAGATGGTGTTGTGGATGCGTTAGTGTCTCATTATTCTAAATTCTTGGGGGTCGAACACCCGGTAGATATGGTTAACTTGGAGGATGTCTTTGTCAATGTTCTTACTTCTAATCTCATGGTGATGGCATGGAGTGCTCGATAATCCACGCAAAATCTCCAGGTATTGTCCATTTTTTTCACCAGCAACACTGAAGAGGCATAAGAACTCACACTTGCCCTGAGAATACCACTTAACAGCATCTCCTT